>CM029547.1:52182758-53382758 GCA_017141385.1 Sogatella furcifera | reverse complement strand
ATGATTAACTATTCAAACAAATAAATTATCAAGTTCATTAGCCCAGTACAGAATTTGGCACCAGGCCATATTTTTTTTTTTTACTATTATTTTCCACATAGTATGAAACTCTAAATTAAAATTTTGACGGGTAACATCAAAGAACGTCGTTTGTCTGTTTTCTGTTTTTTTTTTTTCAATGTTACAAAACAGAATAACTATAGACTGTCCAAGCAAAGAAGACCCTCTGGCAAGATGGGAGAATAACTCCAGCTTGATCAATATTGGTTCAAAAATTGTGCATTTGGTCTCAAATTGTAGATCAGAATACTTTCTACAATTTGAGAACAAATTGATAATTTTTGAACCAATATTAACCGAGCTGGAGTCATTTTCTCATCTTGCCTGAGGGGCTTCTTTGCGTGGACGGACTATACATTGAGAAATGAGAATATTGAAGTGGAGGAATTTAACAGTCTGATCAACTTGCTTAATCTAGTCTAGTCTTTAATAAATATGAAACAATCTAGAAATCAACGTAACAAGATGTACTCGTATCATTTGAAATCCGAATAATACATTCTGAATGTATTTCACAATAATATTGGACGAGAGATTAAAACAGAAATTTGATTTAATGCTTAAATCAATAAGCAATGGGAACCCTGATTGGGAACAGAGATAATTGGATCTCAAATCCCGAAAGGATTACTACAAAATTTCAAATGGTTGGTTATCTTTCTCGTTATCAGCATTGAAAATTGGAAAATACAGTAATATCCCATTATACCAGATTTGTCCTATTCTCTATTGTACTTTACTGTACAACTGTATAAGAGCATTTGCAAAAAAACTTTGAAACCAATTTCAAAGTTTTAAGTTCTTCGTAATTTGTTCGGGAGTGAAAATTAAATTTTAGTTTTATGATAGTTTTTACTTAATTTTAGTTTTAAGTAATTTTAGTTTTAACCTTGAATAGAACTGTTAGTATAATCGGTATTGAGAAACAATTTTGGGATTTATGCCTGTTTTACTCACCTTTGATTAGAAATTAATTGAATAAACAAATATATTGTGTTATATGATGGGAAACTTTAGATGATTTTTTATGAGCCAAGTTGAATGAAACAACAACAAACCATTAAACATGATTCTTATTTGGGTGATTAGTAGACGAGTAGTTAGTTACTCATTCTCAATCATTCTTCGAGAGACAATATTGTCTTCTTGGTTTTCAACCATTCCAGCTCAACAGCGCCATTTTGTAGGACAAAACACCCCATTCAATCGGCAACCAATAGGAAACAAGTATGAACTATGGAACACCCTCCTCCAATATTATTGGTCAATGCCAGTTGCTAATAAGGCAACCGCGTGGACAAGCTTTGAATAGGTGAAATGTTCCTAATTACTTGAATAATGAGCGTGCTTCTATCAAGTTAATTAAAGAAAAATAATAAGTATATTCAAAACAAATATTTTTGATAATTTTCAAAATAATGTAGCGATAAATTGAACAACTGAATTTTGTTTATCGAGTTCCAATCGAAACAGAATTGTAATGTTGAACACATATAGTAGATGAAACGCATACATTCACATAAAGTTACTTGTACATTTTCTATGTAGGTATACGACTATGTTTAACAAAACAAAATAGTTACAGTATTCTCTCAATAATTCCATTTAAAACATCTATAATTACCATTTAAAATCGAAATTTTCTTCCTCATCAAGTTTAAATCCGAGGTATTAAATTTATTTCATGAAATACACATGAAGAAAATCAAATACAATACTCCAGAAATAGATAAAAATAAAAATCGCTCAAGAAATGTTCATCTTTGTAGGTGTAAAGGAAATTTTGTAGTTATTGTTCTGGTGATTCTCTATAGGCTTATCAGAACAGCATTATAGATCAGTACTTGCTGCTTCAAAGGGAAAAAAACTTTAAAGAATAATGATAATTTTTTGTCAAGTTTCATTACAAAAAAAAACAACAAAATTTTCTATTCTTGGAATTTTCCTATTATATATTTTGTATTTGTATTTTCCTTGGTATATTCAAATTTCTGTTGTAAACCCATATGTCCCTAAATACAAATCAATAGTTCCCAACCAAATATTCAAGATAGAGGTGGAACTCTATCACATCCACAAGGGCCTTCACCATTCCATCGATGGAAGCAATAAACCGTTTACCACCAGAAACTGTTCAAGCAAACAGCACAAACACAATAACTACTGTATTCAATAACCAAGCAGGTGACACACTATTTGATTATGCGCATTCACTATAACCTGCGGCAGATCTATAGTCTGTTCGAGCAAAGAAGACATTTTTGCAAGATGTAAAAATGACTCTAGCTTAGTCAATAATGGTTAAAAAATTATAAATTTGTTTTCAAATTGTAGAAAACATTCTGCTCTACAATTTGAAACTAAATTGATAATTATTGAGCAAATATTGACCGACCTGGAATCATATTCCCATCTTACCAAAATGTCTTCTTTGCTCGGCCAGACAATACATTGAGCGGTTGTTAGTGAGAGTTGGGGTGGACGAATTTAGCTAGGTCTCTTAGGACTGTCAACCCTTTGGTCGTCCTCACATTATCCCATATGACATGTCCATGTA
The DNA here is from genome assembly GCA_017141385.1 of Sogatella furcifera. Taxonomy (NCBI): domain Eukaryota; kingdom Metazoa; phylum Arthropoda; class Insecta; order Hemiptera; family Delphacidae; genus Sogatella; species Sogatella furcifera. Next base: position 53,380,141 of record CM029547.1, on the reverse strand, counting down.
CAGTAGCTGTCACACACGCCAAGTACATATTGTAGATCACATTCATAGTCTGTACAAGCAAAGAAGACATTCTGGCAAGATGGGAAAATGGCTCCAGATCGGTCAATATTGGTTCAAAAATTATAAATTTGGACTCAAATTGTAGAGAAGAATGTTTTATACAATTTGAGACCAAATTCATAATTTTCGAACCAATATTGACAGAGCTGGAGTCATTTTCCCATCTTTTCATAATTCCTTCTTTGCTTGGACAGATACATGTGGTAACTGTACATATATGAGGCAACATATATGCACTTTACATAAATGTGGTAAATCCAGGTGACGTTTGAAATGAGGCACATGTAAGCTACCTTTGTGAAAATAATTGTCGGGTGGTTTCCCAGAATCGGGAACATTAATAGGTACTATACTTGGAATGGAACTTTGTTTCAAAGCCTTTATAATACTCATGAGGTTGAACGTTTTGTCAGAAATTCAATTTCAACTGAGCATTAATTTAAGCTTTGTGTTTCCGACCGACTCAAAAGTACTTGCATGCATCCCTTTCGAAGCTCACTGATATTAGATAATTAATAACGTCGATAACACCATTGAATTCCAACATTCACTGCTTCTACTGTTTGTTGTCCTTCAACATTAATGATAAATAAATATTTCAACCAATTGAAATACAAATGAACAACTATCAATTTTCCATGCTGTGAACATTCGATTTTGTTGTTAATATGTAATTTTACTTCATTTGCAATCAATATAACATTTCAAAAAATATTCTCAGTCATAGTGCATTGATAATCAATTATTGAACCTTCAATAGTGTAGGATCCAAAATTATGATGATGTTGGACCCCATCATGGTTGGATCCAAAATTATGTTTCAGCTTATTGTTAAATGTGCACCATACACCATAAAATCACATTACTTTGTTATAACAAAATTTATTGAAAAAGGTGAATAATAAAGAAGTTAACCATACCCTATTTCACGATGGCTTGAGACCAAATAAACAGAATTTGCGTGTAAGTATGGGGTAGCTTCTTCAGCCACGAGAAACATAAACGACATAGCATAGACACGTCAAAGCATGGACAATGCGCATGTGTGCGAATGTGTCCGCTATTTTTTTTCGGTTTGTCAATTGTCATCGCAACAAAAGTCACCCTGTTTGTTTACTTCGTGGGATTGTTCATATCGCTTCAAGTAATCATGAATGAGGTACAGTATAGGTAAAAAAATTCAGCCACGTTTTGAAAGCTATCATTTACAAAGTATCATTTTGATGAAAATAAGGTAAGCTTTGAAACCGTTCACACATGAAAAAGTAACAATTTTTAAGTTTGACAGTGAAAACCGTGATAGGGATACTGTTTTTCACGGTCGAAACTTTCAATGTTATTACTTTATAGAGGGTTCTAATTTGAAGTATGGATGCGACACAACAATTCTCCAACATAACCCTATTTTTCGTTATATTACTCCATTCCTCCGTTAGAAAGGCTTTCATGAATCAAAGATGCCGACTCGACAGTACGCTGTTCGTGAAAGAGCAATCCCAAATAGTTTAGTATTGTCACGCTGTCAGCGGCAAAAGCGACTCGGCAAGATTAAAATCGTGGCAATCGTTTCATGAAAGAGGAACAGAATGGAAGCGAAATAGAAAGGAAAGAAGAGAGGAAAACGAAGATGAAATGAGAAGTAATGAGAACCGCACATACAGACGTTATCCGCAACCTATTCAATCATGTCTGAGGCACGCTATTTCCGCTACGGAATCACGCTATTTTTCAACAAATTCGCTACGTACCCAACACACTAATCTAGAGTACTACCCTCGAATATAAATATAACTTCCTTATCGGAATACATTGTATCCACCAACTCATACGCGCTACTCCGATACGGAATTTACATCTATTCAAGTATAACTTATGAGATCTACCAACGACGGGAATTGTTTTACTGGGTGGCAGAATCATTTACCAACTAGCTAAACACATTGAAAGCTTTTTAGTGCAATTACATCCATTATTCAATTCTACCACCTAACTGAAATGCAATTCATTAATATTATTTCAACTGGGTGCTTCGTACATTCTGTAGAATTGTTTTGATTGTTCAGTACATTCAAGTATTCAGCTCGAATAGGACAAAATCGATTATTTGTAATGGATATTAGTAATTAATTTGGGTTATTATTTTAGGTTTCCATAATCGTTGGTGTTTAACATACTCAATTTCAGTTTGGAAAAAAAATCTTCTAATACGACCAGAGCGAATAGGATATAGGTAGAACTGATATTCTTATTCAATACTCTCTGAATAAAACAAAAGAGTCCTCTACTACTTACTGTATTGAGGGGAATCTCGATTATTATATGAACAACATGAAAAAATACTTACATTCCATTTGAAAAAAGTCACATTTTTACTCACGAAACAAACAAAACCCAGAGGTATTGACGACTTACCTGGAAAAAAAGAAAAGAGAGAAATTAGTTGAATATTTCAGAGATTAACAAAAACATTATTTCGAAACTATGTATCAGAAATGATCAATGATCAGAAATAATATAAAATGAAAACAGATTTTATACTTTAGTATTTATTACTCATATTGTTTGATCACACAGAATTTCATACGTCATTTGGAATACTATCACATGAAATACCCCAGAAATTAAATCTACAATTTTTGGCGAACACAAAATTCCTCATCTGTTAGGTTCACTCAAAAATCGCATGGGGATGAAAATGAAGACAATTTTTTTATAACTTAAACATTTTCCTCTGTGACACAATGAAGCTGATAGAATGTAATCAGTACGATACAACGAGAAAAATTGCTGTCAAAATAAACTGAGGTAAGCTGAAATGAAATGAAAGCGTAAATTTTAACGAATTGCTACTGTTTTAAAAACAAACCGTAAAATGTGTCAACGAAGTTTGAAGCTTTTGCTGGAGAATAAATTACAAATGTCACTTGAGGGCAAAAGTGGAAAAGAAGCGGGAGAATTATCAGACTCAACTACTTGTTTCATGAATGTCATGGAATAAACTCCCCTGGGTGCCCTAATAGTAGGTTGACATAACAGAAAAAGTTGATTGCGAATCAATCTGAAACTGTAAAAATGAACCGAAACGGAGAAACATCCCTGATAGCATATCGAAAATGTTTTCAGTTATACTAGTATGTCGAATATGTTTTCATTTATACTAGTATGTTTATGTTTATAAAATGTAATTATATTTATAGAATACTTTCAAAATAATGTTTGAATAAAATAGCTCGTATAAACTAATGTTTATACCAGTAATCCATTTTAAAATTGTCTTCAACCCATAATAAACCTATAAAACCTATAAGCATTTTAACTTTCAATAATCGTTGAAAATCATCCACAAATTCTTGTTGTTCAGGGTTGTACTATTCCATTTATCCGATACCATTTATCGAATAGACTTTGATTTTGTATCACATTTATATCTCGAAAACGATTATACCTGTCTAAACATTCATTTTTTTATGAGAAGGAGCCTGTGATTTTGCTATTCAAGAGGAAGATTCCTCATATTTTATCATTCCACTAAAAACGTACTTTTAATTTTAAATGTATCAGCTACTCAAAAAACATTTTAAAAATTGAGTAACGAAGCATCTTTTTTATTTCTCCTTGAAAGAATCTATTAAAGTGAATAATCTACAATATGAAGTGCATAATCAAGTTCAAATTGAACAACCCAATAAGAAAAATTACAGGACCCTCTATACCTCAATTAAACTTTATATAATTGCCGGCCTTGGTGGCGCAGTGGGCTAGGGCGTCACAACCTTCAGTTCGCTAGCACTGCCGCAGGTCTGGGTTCGAATCCCAGTGGCATGGCTGTTTTTCACCTCATCAATCGTCTTAGCACTCAAGATCCATTACCCACGCACAAGCTAAAATGCTTATGTGGGCATCATCCGCAATAATTAAATAAATAAATATGTTTATTCATTTGATTATAAATTTTTTATCATTAAGGAATGAAAAACAGGCTTTCGCCCAATACTTTTTCAATTCTAGTTCAGATGAAAATGTCATAAGATTTGTGCAACTGGATGAAATCAAGACATAAATTATCCAAGAAAATCATGCATCCAGATAAAATCTCAACATAAAACATTCAAAACACTCTTCACAACAGCTCATTCTTCACTATACAGCCAAACAAGCTGAAAATCGATAAATTTACATTGTAAACCCTGACGGCAACTCGTTACTCAGCCAAACACCACATTTCTATTCAGTAGATGCACATTGTGCACTGTTTTTGTGTTTCACACACATCCAAATTGGGCTGTTTGTTCTGGTTTTCCTTGAGCATCGGACAATTGACGGCGAGCACCGGTGATTTACCCGACTCTCTAAAAGGCTTTACGAGATCTACTGGCCAAGTCGTAAAGTTACACCGAGAATCCTTCTGCTCCGCTGTCATCCCATAAGTCTTGCTCCGCTGAGAGTTCAGAGGGTCTCCAGCTCGACATCGATTTCAGCAGAAGAGATTACTTCAAAAGGGTAAGCTGTATGCAATGTTTGGGAAGGCAATTCCTGTGAGGGATTACCTCGGAGAGCCTAATTTCTCCAAAATATCAACATTCTATCTTCAAGTATTCAAGTATTTCAAAGTATTTAAGTATTTTATCTTCAAGTATTTCCCAACATTGTGAGTATTCTATTTATTGTACTATTTGTTTAATGAGGAATAAAAATTATTCACGTTGAATAAATCATTTATTATTTTATTTTATCACGTTTACTGTTGCTCAAATTATATTACCTCGCTATTGATTTCAATAAGAGAATTTCAATTTGAAATGAATTCTTATTAGCTGAAAATATTGAAAAAACCGACAGGCATTAAAAGCAACACTGAATTGAACGTGAATTTGAACTTCATAGTCCAGATCTAGATAGTTATGTTGTCAATTATAGAGACTTGGGAGCTTGGAAGTTGTTTTTGTTCAATAAATTTGATCACAATGAAATTCTATCAACTGATATTAATTTTATTTATGGATATTGAGCTATGTGATTACTGTAATTGAAAAAAAAACATTTAGAGGACAAAATATTCTGATATTATATTAGTTTACACGCATAAAATTCCAGAAGTATTCAAATTTATTAGCTTCATTTATTACAAGAATGGATACAACAGTTTTCCCCTTATGTATTTCTCTGTGAATTGAGATCTCAACACAAATTGGAATGTTATTCAGTCATATAAGTTTGAATAGTCTTTAAAAAATAGAAAACAATAGAGTAAATTTGAACAGACAAAGAATGGCGGTCTATTAACAAAATCACTTTAAGAAAATTCAGAGAATATTAAACGGTATTTTCACGATAACTTTAATATAAAATCATTATCCAAAAAGACCGCGGGTGCGATTGAATAAATGATCGGAGCGTCCATAAAGAAGAGTGGAATCTGATGAAGCCCAGTCTCCTCACCATATACAGACAAAACGACAAGGAAACTTCGTTCTTGTGCTAAAGCCTATTACTATTAGCAGTCGATATCCCAGTTTTACGAGCGTTTTTCACATTCAGTCAAGTGAGTAAAAGGAGAAACCACAGCAACACCTTGGAATGTATGTGCTGATATAATCGCGAACAAATCAATGTTCAAGCCAGACATTCTTATTCTTCACCAATCAGATAACATGCTACATTACAACAGTCACTTTGTAAACTTTTTGTTGGCCGATTGAACACTGAAAAAATTATACTAATGAATTCAATACTTTCAGCTATTTTTGTGGAGAAGCTTTTTTTTGTGGAATTTAATACTTTCATTCAGTCTACGTACATGGAGGAAAACAAATAGACAGCAATATAAGATACATCATGGAAAGAGGTCTCATAATAGATGGATGCTCTTAGGATTCTATCCTCAACTAGATAATATCCTAGATTTCATGCTTATTATCCTCGACTGGTACTCATAGAGATTTATAAGTGAAGTTCTAAACGTTGATGAGAACTTACATGTTGAAAGTAATTGATCAAATACTATACTTGATCGCTCAAATTTCAAGAGAGTAGAGTTTAATTTTTCATTCCAAGGTAATAGGATACCACTGATATTTTCTCAACAAATTTAAAACTGTGACAGGATACTTTCTTATCAATTAAAAATGAATAACATCAAGACAGTAAGAATTTTTCATCTGAAAATGGATACACTATCCCCATCGATTCATTTCAATTTTTGATTTGATGTTAATTCAAAGAATTTCATGTGTTTGAGAGCTTACCATAAATATTTGAATGGCTACGATTCTACCATTTTTATGTTTTATTAAGCGCAGTTAAGTAGATTGATTATTCTATCCAAGATTTAAACATAGATTGATTGAAATTAAAATGGCGAAAGAGATTCAATCAACCAGTAGCACAACCAGAGAGAATAGAATAGAAATTCTGAGCACAGCAATTAATCTCTTGATCAGTGTGGAAATCTTGCAGCCACAGTGAGATGAATCTTTCAGTCGACGAGATCTAGATTCAGTTAGCAATGTCACAGATTTCAGTCAGAGCCACTCTCACCACTTTGATTAATGGCCAACCGGACTTTTCAGTTTCAGCCTCACCTCTCACAAACAAAACAATGGTCTCTCCCTCACTTTTTCTACAGCTTATAAATAAAATGGCAACTCATTGTTGTTTGTATAGACGAGGCTAGGAGTTAGTGCATTACTCCCAGACATAAACACACTACACAAGACATATAGTCTGTCCAAGCAAAGAAGACATACTGGCGAGATGGAAAAATAACTGTAGCTCAGACAATTTTTGTTCAAAAATTATAAATTTGGTCTCATATTGTAGAAAACATTCTTCTCTACAATTTGAGACCAAGTTTCAGAATGGCGAATCAATATTGACCGAGCTGGAGTCATTTCCCATCTTGCCAGAATGTCTTCTTTGTTTGGACAGACTATACCTTTCCTGTTTTTGATTTTGATAAGTTACTCCTTTAAACACATCTATCATTTTTGGCTTTTGCGGGAAGTACTGTGGAGAAAATGACTGTCCGTATTGTTTTTCAAGAAGCCAGTAACTAATCACGACTTGTATAAAATATTATACATGAGCTAAAGACAACTTATGTTTGAAAACATATTTGATTAATTCAAGGCACTTTGAAAATCATAATATCAACACCCAAACTAATCACAAGATCTAAATTTAAAGAATATCCTTTGAAAATAATCATACTCCACTATTCCACAGATGAAAAAATAGTATATAGTCATGGTATTTGAATTATGGATGAATAGCCATAGTATAGTTCCTGCTACATTTTCTGTATTCATAGAATTTGCAACAAAATTAATTCAATGAACGGCACTCTAAGCAAAACAAACATATAGAAATATTATATTGAAATTATGATATGATGGTTACCAAGCGATAAGAACTGAATCTATTAATGCAGTTTTTGTATAAATTTTCCCACAAATAATAAGACACATTACAAGGACAAATGGCCACTTGATAATGGACAGCATCGAATGTATTGAATCTTTACAAAAAGGTTAATGTAAGTTGGAGAAACTAATAAATTATACATTGACATGCATTAAACAATGGATAAATCACTACACACGACTACCTACACAATAGTAGGTTCATGATTTACGTCCTCTAACTCTAGTTGGTATTCTACTCGAATTTTCATCATTTACAATTGAGACAGCAGTATGTTACTAGATCCTGTTTCCTCATGGCATAGACATCTCGCTCTTTCAAAGTAGTTTGTCCGAGCATAGAAGACATCCTTACAAGATAGAGAAATGACTCCAGCTCGGTCAATATTTGTTCAAAAATTATAAATTTGGTCTCAAATTGTAGAAAAATGCTGATCTACAATTTGAAACCACATTCATAATTTTTGAACCAATATTGACCGAGCTGGAGTAATTTTTCCATATTGATAAAATGTCTTGTTTGCTTGGACAGACTATACCACTGTACCACTTTTTATTCGCTCATAAATTATGCAAAGCGGCACTTTGAAGTCGTAGGCCTAATTGCTATCAATAAATGAGAGACCATTATTCTTTCTAATCAATGAATAATTATCGGAGTTTCATGTTTTTATTCTGGAATTCATGAGCACAATACTGTCATTAATATCGGATAATAGGAATAAACAATAATATTTTTCTGTAATTGTGGATTTATCGTCTTGTGGACTCGAATTTTTCTTTAGAAAGAAATGCACTTCGATACAGAGTAGATTTGGAATGAAATCAAACTTAAAATGAGAAAAATGAAAGTAAATAACAGCGAAAATGATTTGTGCCAAGGGCAGAAGCATGTACTTGCAAAATACAACATGGGATCAATCAATACAATTGACAATCAAATACCGTGAGAATCAAATGTAATAACCATTAAAACCAGAAATCAAACAATTTGAAAGAGGTTGCAGAACATGTTTGAAATGATTGGGGCAATTGAACACATAACCAAGCCTAAAACAACGAAATCTATCCTAATTGTGAATCAAAACTCTAGACATACCACTTCAAATGTAGAGGCAATTATAGACTCATACAAAATTACAGTGAAAATGATACGACTGAAACTAGAGCACTATATCGTATTTGATTAGTATCATACTACTGCAATGTCATACCAGTATGTCAATGTCAATATGAGTACAGTACCTTACTCAACACTGGGATGTCAATCAATAAGTAATGAGAATCCTATTTTCTTTCAATATAATGAAGTGGAAGAATTTTCAAACATACAACACAGCCGACGACCTTGACACAGAATTTCCTTTCAGATAATACAATAAAATTGTATGGATGAGGAACTGACAATGAGCCGTATCTTGGCCTTCTATGCGACAGATGTAATGATGTTGATGATAAGTCACTGGCGACTCGCACACACGAAACAGGTGAAGTGCTCGTATCTTTTACTGTACAGCACTTCACCTGTTTCGTGGGTGCGAGTCGCCAGTGTGATAAGTAAGACTTGTTTCCAATTTGGAAGCAACGGCTGTCGACACATTCTCCTACTGTACCTAAATAGCTTCAATTTCGGGAGACATTTACAAAACAAAAGCCGGGCGAAGCGTTACTAATGACATAGTTGAGATGTTTCCATCGACGCCGACTAGATAAGATGACAACGAGAATAGAGTGTCGCTGACAAAGTCATGCATGCATACTGAATCGATAAGTAGACGAAAACGTTGACAATCAAAATGTGTGAGGCTTGTTACTGTAGAGTGGGCTACAACTAGGCTACTACTAAAATGAGGCATCAGTGTCTCGAGTTTTTACTAGGGATACTAGAATACTGCATTTTAGAGACAATTGTACAATTTATAATACAACGTAGATAATATTGTACAAATAATTCGCCTTTATTCAAGTATCCGACGTTTTTACCATATGATCACCGTGTGAACATCAAGTGTCACACTTCTGATTGGTTAGCTCTTTTGAATGCACAATTTTTATGCTAGATCATTCCCATTAGATACATTGAAATAATACAATCATAGGTCACATATTATTTTCGAATATTCACTTCTCCGCCTTTGTTAGTCACCTTTCATCATTTCAAAGCAAAATCAAGCGCAAGGTAGGAGTTTATTAATTTTCATCTGTTGGAAAAGTGAGTTTAAATTCTAGCCACGTTGAGATTATACAGTGTGCAATATGCTGTTCACAGCTACTAACACTTGTACATAAAAATTGTGATTCGCACTTGAGAATGGGTCTAACGACACCGAAACATGATGGAAACAAATAATATAAGGGTACTGTGATTTTTTTAAATTTTTATTCAAGATTCAGTCTCAGATTTTTATTCAAGATTCACAGCTACAGCCTCTGTTAGCTTTCAACATCATAAATTATGCACGATAATAGTGGAAACACTAACAGAGAACGATTCAATGTCAATATCTATAGATTTTATAATCAAATTTTGAAAATGAAAGATACGTATTAAATTTCAGAACAGTCACAACTCAAAAATATCACAAACCTTGACAAAAAACACTGAAGGAAGCCACACCATACCATTTCCTTTCCTTTGTAACAGAAAAATCGAGAAAATCTATTTTCCGTCTTCTTTTTCCAATAAGATCAGAAGTTGATGCTTGCTACTCAAGAGAAGAAGGTCAAGTTACGCGCGCCTCCCTTCTTCCCATTTCAGAGGTGCCTTCCCTAGATTAATGAACTGGAACAAGGGCCATCTCGGGCACGTGCGCGTGTGTGAGTGTGTTTTCTACTTGTGTGTGGTGTGAGCTTAGCGGAGTGAAGTAGTAAAGTCTGTCCAAACAAAGAAGACATTCTGGTAAGATGGGAAAGTGGCTTCAACTCTGTCAATATTGGTTCAAAAAATATAAATTTGGTCTCAAATTGTAGGAAAAATTCACATTCTCAAAGTTCAGATCAAATTTTCAATTTTCGAACCAATATTGACCGAGCTGGAGTAATTTTCCCATCTTGCCAGAATGTCTTCTTTACTTGGAGAGACTATAGCTGCTCTCAAACTCAAACCATGACACGCTCAACCGCCAGGCAGATGGGTCTCTGCCCACTACTACATCACTGTAAATAGGTGACAGAGGAGTTTACACGTTCACTATACACGTGCTGCGGAAAGTTCTCCTGTGCATGGCAGCGTTGAGGTTGGATGCTCTCCCAAAAAGCATTAGTGTGCATTCACTAGACTCTAGAGATTCAGCGCGTGCTCTGGTGAAATTCGCAGAATTCCAGACACTAACTAGAAAGAATAAAGTTCTAATCAGAGTTCCAAGTTGGATGTTTCAAAGAAATTTAAAAGTCTGTGATGGAAGAAAGCCGCACACAATGAACTTTAATAGTAGAGTACAATGTTATTAAAAGTCTAGGGAAATGAAACAAAAAATAGACGGTAGAATTGACAACATTAGTGTTTTATTTCATTATGGGAATATTCTTCAACATCGACGACTCATTTCAGTGGAATTTTTCAAAGTCTAGTGTTTGTCTGCCTTTTCCCTGTGTGAAGTTACAGAACTTCTTTATTTTCAAGAAACATTCCTTAGATTTATATTAAATCAATCATATTCATTATTTTTTCTTAATATTGTAAGATTTACCACTGGCGGCTCGTGTCCCCGAAACAGGTGAAGTGCTGTATAGTAAAAGATACGGGCACTTCACCTGTTTCGTGGGTACGAGCCGCCAGTGACATTTACATGTTAATTTGAAATCCAAATGGTCATGATACACGTTCAAGTCAAATATCATTGCATGGATCGATCATTATTCTAAGTCAAACTACATTTGAACATTATATTGGGTGAATATTGAATAACACTTGCTTGTTTCTAAAGTGGCAGAATAGGTGATATTTCAAAAACGTACAGAAGTGGTAATAACTATGCTAATTACTGGTCACACCAAGGCAAATTCTGTGTTATTTATCAATAAAATGTCAGCGAAAACGTAATTTGTACTCTAGATAACGCACGCTGTACGATATCAATCTTCGTGTCAAGGAAAAACTTGAACAACAGTACGACATGCACGAACAATTATTATTAGACCCAAAAACTGAAATGCTCACAAATCTTGCGTGAACTTTAACGGGCGACATTGAACATGTAATGTCGATCAACGCTGGAATGAGATCGACGATTATTAAAGAGAGAGAGAGAAAACAAGGTATGAAAAATGAAAAAGTCGGAGATAGTGAAGGTGATGTTGAAAGAGGAACTCTTGTTTGGAATTATTACTCCTCTATTTTGACGTATAATGAATGCTCATCGTGTAAAGATCGGATCTCACTTTTACAAATTGGCAAACTATGAAGAGCCTTCCATGAAACTTTATTAAGTTAGGGATGATAAAACAATGATTTGCAAACACTCTCTCTGACAATATTTAACTTTATCTATTTCACTTATCATACTACATACTTTTTACTAACATACACACATCATAATTATTATTTTCTTATTATCAAATATTTTTTCTACTTCTTCTTCTTATTTGGGTCTAATAAGACTTTGAACATATTTTTATCCAACTCTTCCTTGTTTCTTTTCATTTTTATCCTAATTCTTTCTCCCTCATTTCATCTCTTTTTCCTATCTTATTCCATCTCAATCTTCTCAGATTTCACATTTTTCTCAGCTTTTTGTTATCATCTTATGCATCAACTACGATTTTCATCCTCGCCTCAATGTTTTTCTCCCATTTATTGTTGGAGCTGATTGTAAACTCATATTATCTTTCTTAATCTCCTTGTTCCTATCACCAAATTCACTTCCTCCTTTTCAACCCTCATTCTTATCTTCATCTTCCCACCCATTCTTTCTCTTGAGGCCCATTATATCCAATCACAAATACGTCTTTTCGGAGGAGACGATTAGCCGTCGATCCCGACTGCCTAAAAAGTAGTCGACATCTCTCATCATCATCCCTCTACCCAATCACAGCCCTATCACCCTCAGGAAATTTTTTAACTGCTTGTTACCATTTCAGCTTCCCACTTCGATGGAAGTTTTCATCGAATTGTCCCCATGAACTTAATCACAAATTTTCTTTGCATCGTTCTCCTCATCATTTTAAAAGTGTTGAATAAATTAATCAATAATAAATACATCAATTAACTCTCCATTATTCTTCCCTTCTCGCATGTTCAATCATTACCACCATAACCATCATCTGCATCGATTCAAGGCACCTTTATCGAAATTCTAACCTTATACAGCTTACTCTGGGAACCGATATAACATGCTTATATGTGCTCGGATCATTAATGACAGCTTCAGCTAATTAGCAATCATTGTGCTCTGTAGCAATGTCGCATGCGTGTGGGTGAGTATGGTGAGAGAAAGAGAGAGAGAGAGAGAGAGAGAGAGAGAGAGAGAAATAGAGAGAAAGGTAAAATATGAAGTTGAGAGGGAGTGAGAGAGAAGGGGTTGCTGAATATTATATAGATTTGCTATAATATTGAGCACGACACAAAGCAAATTCACCGCATTGTCGCAGCATGTGCCATGGCTCGTATATTATGAAAGGCTTCACTGATCAAAGAATCGACTGAAGTATAGGGTTTTCGGATACTGTGTGATAATGATAATAATGTGTCAGCATTGCAGCTACGAAACTCCAATTCTCAGAGCTTATTTAGCACTACAATATGAGACTTTATTGGAATTGAATTGGATCGATCATTCAATTCAATTCTGAAGTATTGGGTCATCCGTGCCTTGAACTGGAGAAGAATCATGGTAAGTGTTGTTAAAATTAAAGATCTATATGGTATAAATCAGCATAAATTTATCAGTATAAATATCGTATTTATCAGTGAAAATTTATAAAAATTCAATCATGTAACACCTCAATACAGTAGTAAGCATACCTCCTTGATTGTAAAATTTGCTACTTTTTAAGAAAAAAGTGTAGAGTGGTGATTACATAGTTAAATTTAGCCTACTGCGTATTTTTCAATATTTCAACTTGAAAGTGAATTGAACCGTGTAGACACAACTTAAATTTGTATAAAATATTTTGTTCAAAACGACAATATACTACTGTACATTCATATTTATGTCCATAATCAACATTTATAATTGATGATAGTATAAGAATTATTGGTACTGGTACCTAAAATGAAAACTACCAATATTATAACTGCATAGATAATAATATTCTGACAGGAATAAAATTTATAACAGAGGAGGAAATGACACATAACCCTTTTTTACAAAGGCAGAGCTGAAAAAGGGATTCTATATATAATATCAGAGATTAGAATGAGTTTAGGCCCATATTAGATTAGAGATTTGAAAGTTAGTGGTAGAAAAGTCCTAACTCCGCCTAATAGAGAATATTACTATTTTATTCATTTAATTAGAATCAAAGCGTAATTGGGATGAAAAAAGAAATTACAGCAATATCAGAATCAATTAATCAAGCAGCTATCAGAACTAGATGGGAAATTCAATTAAAATAGTTTCAAAACCTATAAATCAAGCAATCAACAAACCTGGAGGAAACATTGAATCACAGAAATCAATGAAGTCAACAGACGACTGAGTAATCTGAGCAGGCTTTATTATGATCATCTTGTACCAAATGGAGCAAGTAACAGTGAATCAAATAACTGGGAAAGTTACACAGTTTATGTAGATGAAGTTAGGAGGAAGAGCATTCAACTGGCAACAAGTATTTGATGAATTAAACTGCTCTAGACAAACAGCATAATACGTACTGCTTGCGCCGAGATTTGCAACAAACTTGAGATATCAAAGGATAAACAGAGCGGAGAATTTAGAATTCTAGAGATAACTTGAGAGAACTTCAAGTTATGGAGGAGAGTGTGTGAGGAATCAAGTTCAGTCAAGATGTGAAACTAAGTGAGATTATCATCGCAAGAACGGGATAATCATAGGAAAGTTGGTCAAATTTGAGGAATCTCACAGACGGTAAGTGAAATATTTAATTGTATGAGACTTCATTCAACAAAAAGCACTGATTCAAGAATCAACTAAAACTTTTGATTGATAATTTTAATTTTTAATTCAAGTAGTGCTTACTGTACCCAAAAGTGTAATCGTATGCGGAACTGCATGGTGAGAAATTGAAGAATGAAAGGTTTATATTCGTTTGTGAGAATACCATGAAATGACTGGAGCTTCGTATCTCATTACAGTTAATATCAATAAACAATGACAAAAAATAAAGTTCATTGAGTATGAAAAGTTCTCGCGCCAACTATTCAACATATTTTATATCATCCATTCGAAATTCGAAATTGGTTTACTTATCGTTTTCTCTATTCGTAAGTGGAAATTTGATGCATGAAGATGAACATAACCTTCAATTGTAATATTTTAATCAATATTAGGAGAGAAGAAGTTTTGGACATGTGTCTGTGTTTTCACCTATATCTCAAGTATAAAATTGCCTTGACAAGCACACAGAAAATTTAAACTTTGGGGATTATATTAGACTGATCAGACAACCATGTATTCCATCACGAACAACTGGGAACAACTCTATTTTCCCGCACTCCATTCGGTACACTACACTGCATATATCTTCCAGCTACTGATCTCATTAGAGCAACTTTTCCCAAACCATTACTGACAAAAGTTCTACGAGCAAAGTTGCCCTTATAATCTGAGTTTTTCTCTCGGCCATTAATGACGCTTGTTAGAATTCGAGACAACTTGCGCATTAAAGTTGAGAGCTAAGCTCTGATTTTGTATCGATAACTCGAGAACGGCACTTTTTAACGCCAATTTATCGTTGTCTCAGGGCAACTTTTTCCTCATTTGATGCGGATTGTGTTCAACATTTTCCTCATTTGGAGATAGAGAGTTGTCGCTAACAATAAATCGAAACACCCAGTTTGCGCTTTTCCACTTCGTTTCCTGATGAACGGAAAATAAAATGAAGAGGAAATTGTTTCAAGGAAGGGAAAACTGGATGAAAACTTGTCGTCTGTCATCTGACTGTTAGCGAACAAAGTTTACCGTCTTTGAAAAAATTCCATTTTATTTCAAACAAAATCATGAGAAAATACCATAGAGAAATATTATCTATAATATACCATAAATTATATTATTTTAATAATATAAATTATGCTTCCTTTATGAAAATACTAAACTACGTTTGAATATTCATCTATAATATACTATAAATTATATTATTTTAATACAGTAATATAAATTATGCTTCCTGAAAATACTGGGCTACGTTTGAATATTCTTGGAAACTATAAAACAAGAAAGTGGCACTTACACATTTTCATTCGACATAGCCTATTAATTTATGCTACAGCATTCAACTTATAGATCTGAAAATAGGGATAAGATCCATGATTAAGATTCAATGATTTCATTCCGAATAATTAAATTCGAATCAGATCAATTAATTTTCTAAAAAAAAATGTTAGGAAAGTTTACCATCCACTGAATCTAAAAGAGATCGAAACAGTAGACCCAAAGTCTTCATAGTTGGATGAAGTATTGAATAGAACACCAAACACCACTAAACCCTTGATGCTTTGTGGGCTTACTTTTTGATTAGGACAAAGTTGAAGGCTTATCGATTCAGAAATTGATCAATTTTCAAAGTCGTGTAACGAGTTATTCAGAAAGGCGGATTAAGGAGTAAAGAGAATTTCTGATGAATTGGAAGCAAAACAGTTTTGCAGCTAGCTGACTTCAATTTATAGGGAACTGTAGTTAGGAAATTGTATCAACGAAAATTGAGTAGGTTGGTAGTGAAATAATTAAAGATTTGTAGCAACTGGGAGTACATACAAATACGAAACAGAAATAACCTTAGAATCAATTATTTATTAATTTTTTCCATTTATTCATTCAGCATTTGGTATTAAACAGATACAGGTACTAACAAATACCTACTAAATGTAACAATTCTTGTATGATTTGGAAGCGAGGCAACAAGCTCAGTCCAAAACTGTTTCTCTCCTGAAATTTTGAATAGTAGTTCCAGAATAATTTTGTGTCTTCATACAGAAATTTCCGAATCAGAGATTACAGCATTAAAATAATTTTCAATGAACCCATGTACTATTGAGCTAACGTCTCAATAATATCAAATGATTTTCAGAAAGTCATTACGCCTGAAGTGAAACAGAGTTTCACTTTAAGCTTAAAGCTGTGCGTAGCTGTGGAAGTTTATTCTATCATATAACATTGTGTTTTTGAAGTGGCTGTAGTAACATAATAGTCTCACACGATGCAAAAGCAGATAGGAGAACTTCCACCAGAGACCGCGTGTTTTAATACAAATTAGACATTTATGTGAACTTTATTGATATGCTTGCTTTATGTTATAAGTTGCTTTCGGAGCTTTATGCTTTTCGGTTGCTTTTATAAGTTATGTTATGAGTTGCATTCGATTTGTTACATAAACCACTTAGGACATAGAATAACCATGGATTACACTATATGAATATTCTGGAAGACTTAGAGTAGAGAATACATTCTATCTCTACGAAAATTTTCATCCCTCTCCCATTTCGAATAAGGGAAGTTTAAAAGATTCGTTCTGAGTCCTTGGATTTAATTTATAAAAGCTATATAAGTATTTTGCCTAGATATACAACTGAGCAAGAATTGAACATTCTCCTGATTATTAATTAAACAATATTTAATATGTTGGTCACCAACACATAATCGAAAAACGCGGATTGTTCAAAATTAATAGAAATGAATTTTTTTAATGTTGTACATAGTGAATTTGTCATTAGCCTTGAGTCGATAACCCGACTTCCCATTTCTTTTGACTTCCTTCAAACTCCGATTGAAATTGATGGGGCGTTTACTTATCGAGTATTTTTCAATGAAAGCAGATAACAAAACAATCACTTACGTTCCTACTATAATTAATTGATACATAGTATAATATGGTAAACGGTCATGTTTAAAAAAGTCTCAGTAAAAAACAATTAACGGATATATGTTTTTGGGAGCAGTTGTACACGCGTATTTCAGAAAGCCTATCGGAAAAAATCTTAATAACTCATTTATTCACGTACACACATTAACACTGTACGGAGATTGTAAAATGATAATAGTTTCCGGAGAAAATATGAACTTCAGAGATAAGAAACTACGTTTGTCATAATAAGTTATCAGATCACATTGCAAAACACGTCCATTTTCCCTGACAAGGGCATTCTATCAAACCTGAGCGCTAGTTATAATGCTTGTGAACTGTGAAGGATGTTATGAATATTCATTATCCATAATACAGAATTCTAACATTATGAATATTTTCTAGACTTCTCTAATAGCTTGTTTAAAATCAATTCTATTAGCGAGATTCTTTTAGCGTGAAAAATTTTCACCTGTTTTAGGATGGAGTTGATAAAAATAACAAAATTGGTACAAGACTGTGATTGACAAAATAACTTGATAGTTTTGTATAATTGGATTATTTCTTTCATTTTTATAACAGAGGATTGTCAACTTTTTCAAATAATATTAGTGAATAGAATAATGTATCAAATGGATGCCATTTTCATAATTGACAATTTTCGTCTATTGTTATCAACCAAAGATAAATCGCTGATATTGAAATTATGGATTCAGCAATACACTTCTCCACATATTTGAATAAGTGAATCTAGATGCAATCTGAACGCTAATAATTGGTACATGGAAAAATCATCTATTCAGGCAGTGCATGAGATTATCACACATTCCCACTATTTGAATGGTCTACTTGTGAGCCATTTATTTCTAGAACTGAACAAGAGAAAGTATGATTTGTTCAGTCTTTTCTTTATATATGGTTTGAAACAAGTTTTGAATAAATGCAGAACTGTAAATACTTCATTGGAGATTCGTATCTCTAGACATCTAAAGACATTGAGGAAGCGATTACAAGAAGTTGAACCTGTAACGTAGTTGAAAGGCGTGCAATAATCATTAGAAACCTGGGCTTCATTGATTTAGTCAGAGATATACAAAGAAGACACTCTGGCAATATGGGAAAATGACTCCAGCTCGGTTAATACAGTTTCAAAAATTACATATCTAGTCTCAAATTGTAGAGCAGAATGTTTTCTAAAATTTCGGTCCAAATTTATAATTTTTCAACTACTATTGACCGAGCTGGAGTAAATTTTCCAATCTTGGCCAGAATGTCTTCTTTGTTCGACCAGACTATAGATATGGAAGTCAATTGAGTCATTGAGGAACTTCATATCATTGAATACGATTCATTGATACTGGAAGTGAAAACATTGAAAAAAATTAAATTTATGTGGAGATTGATATACTGTAATAAAAGGGAAATGTTTCTAAACAATTTGTTTGCATAACACTTTTTCACGTGTATATAATGTTGGAAATGGATTTGAATATTATGAACGAAATGGGATACAAAAAATCTACAGGTACATTTAATTTTTACAATTTTAGGCACAACATGTGAATGAACAGTAATGAAACTACTTCAAGCACCTGAGATAAATATTTTTTCAACAGAATTCCAAAATCATAAGGTAACAATTCCTAGGATGCCTAAAAGGCTTCAAGCTCCACTACATTTCTGTGTTATATATGTTGATGAAAAATAATCACAGAGAATTCACTCAGCGCTTCAGAGGAGACATTTTTCACCTCGAATGTGTGTTATTATTCAAGTTTCATTATTTATTGAGCAATCAAAAGAGAAATCAAGACAAGGCAGGCGGAAAGTTTGTTCTAGCGAGTTGCTAACTTCTCGAGAGGGCTTTCAAATTTCCAAGAATGAGACGAAAAGAAAACTTCTATTCCCTGACGCTTTTTGAAAATTCTAGCGCTCAAGAGCAGTTTGTTTTGAAAGTATAGTCTGTCCAAGCAAAGAAAACATTCTGGCAAGATGGGAAAATTACTCCAGCTCGGTCAATATTAGTTCAAAAATGATTAATTTGGTCTCAAATTGTAGATCATATTTTTTTCTACAATTTGAGACCAAATGTATAATTTTTAAACCAATATTAAGTTAGCTGGAGTGATTTTCCCATGTTGCCAGAATGTCTTCTTTGCTTGGACAGACTATAGACGTAAGTACTCAACGCGCTTTCAATTTCTCCTTCAACCCTCCTCCTCATCTCTATTTTCTCTTTCATCTTAGTTTTCTTTTCCTCCTTCTTTCCACGAATCCATCACAGAAGCTTTTCTTTCATCTTATTATCAAATATTTGAAAAGTTGCCTCAAACACAAATTTCATCATTGAATTCATAGCTGGGAACACTTTTAATTAAAAATCTCGAGACTCAAGGAATTCAGGGTAATGCTTAATCAATATTCAGTATAAGAGCTCTTCTAGAATTCAAATAGGGAATTCCACATTCTCGAATACTACAACTGCTCAAGACAATTTCATCACATGCATTCTTAATGAATTCTAGCAGAATCTCAACTCATTGGTCGATTTTTACCTTTTTTAAGGTTGTTAGAGCCCAATTTTTTCTTGTTGAAACTGAAATATTCGCAATATTTCACTCAGAATTCAAATAGCTACACATGAAATGATACTTTAAAAATTATTATTATTATTAGCGTATGTCATTTCTGGTGGGGAGTCCTAAAAGGATGTTCCACCGGCAAAATAACCTTTAAAAATTAATAATTAACTTACTTTGAAAATAATACGTGTTTATATTCAGCGATTAAGTTATGCCCATTCATGATCATGACCATACAGTAATATTGAAACTGGAATAAAATTATAATTAAACTCAATATTTTCTAAAATATAAGACTATGAGATTAAAACTCAAATAAATTATGGTTTCTAAGTTTGTCAAAATCTTCTGTTATTTTTAAATACGGCTAAAGCAGAGTGTTCAAAAATTCACGTGGGAGATCTGAAAATAATTTATTGGAAGTCTTCGAGTAACATGAACAAGATCAATAGTCTCCCACTTTCTAAACAAGGCAATGACTGAATACGTTTCCAGAAGCTAAAGCAAATGAAGTTATATTTTCAATGTAATTGCTCGATTTCATTATTTAATATTTATTCAAGTTTGAAACAGAAGTTTTCAAGATTTCTCGTAACAAAATGGTTTTGTCTTTCTCTCGTTCGTGGAGTTGTGATGCGTTCATCATTGCGAACAAAATGGCTGTCTTTGAAAACAAAATCGAAATGGAGTACCGATGCAATGGCGGACTGGCTTCGATGAAGCTTTGTGATTGGACGACGAGTCACTCCCACTTTCAACACAGGGGGAAGGGAGCCGGCCAATGGGATTCGAGCATTAAACCAGTACCGGATTACTATATACGTCCTCCAATATCGTTTATGATACTTTTTATTTACTGAAAGGCTCCTCCCACATTGGGGATGAAGAAATAAGGGGCTATCTCTACAGATATTGAATATTGTGATATTATTTTCTAAAGGTTCCATTCCTTTAGAGCAGTTTATACTATATTATAGTGTACATCGGATCACTATTGCCTATATAAATTAAAATTCCAGAAAAAATATTTATTTAAAGAAAATTCTAGAATATTTAAAAGGTGTATTATAATAAATTATGATTTTCAAACGAAAATTACTTCCACAGGTGTGCGGGGAATCGGAGGGCTGTCTCAGAGAATATACGAATCACCTCTCTCCTAAAACACAATCATGTTATGCATGATGTTCTTTTTTATGATATTTTATAATTATGATATTTTATGTATTAGAGATGATAATACAAGTGTTTTTATGGTTTCTGAAATGAAGAAGTATTTTGATTTTATATATGTTTCAGTTTGTTCAAACCTAAATACTCTGAACCCCTGTAAATCATTTTTTGGCAACAAGGCGGACTACATTTTTTGGCAACTAAGGCTCTGGCATGAGAAAATATACATGAATTAAATTTCTACACAACGATGATTTGTTGTTACATTTCTCTCTGATTAATAATCCATCAGTCCAAAGTTTCAATTAGAAACTGAGATCAAAATATAAACTTCAGTAACAAATCAGTGAGATGAAGTCACGGCCAATATTTCCGAGCTGTTCAAACCACCATTCTTCAGATTGAGAGATTGGAAATCAGAAGCTGTGACGTCACGGGTGAGTTTGCGTCACTTGGTAGGTGGTGGAAAAACGAAGCCAGACTTTTGAGGGGGCAAAAACAGAGGTGCAGATTAAATATTCACGATGCGAAATAGAGCTTTCATCTGCTGCGGGTCCACAAGTAGGCAACCTTTCAACCAGCGCTTCATACCCGATTGCTTTGCTTTCAATATTCCCTTCTTCTCTCATTATTACACTTTTTTCTAATATTCCATTCTTCTTCAACCATTCCACTCTTTTTCCTCCTTTTTCCACTTGCCTGCTTTCCATTGCTCTTCTCCCTCTCTTCACCTTTTCCTCGTTTTCTTCTTCCTCTTCCCCTTTTTATTCTCACTTTCTCCTCATCTTCATACGTTCATCTCTTCTTTTTGAAGTTTTTCATATCCTTTTCTCCAAATAACGTTCCTTTCTCTGGAACATTTTTGCTTTGTTCTCTTCCAATCGTTCATCATCTCACCACTAATGAATACTTTTTTCAAACTAAGATAATTTCTTTGTCTTTCTTTTCATCCTACTCTTATAGTCTCGTCCTCCAGCCCCTCTCTCAAATTTGATTTCCTCTCCCTTATTTACTTTCCTCTTATTTTACATCATTTGCGACTACGTGTCCTTCACGTATTTTCTCATGCTTTGCATCCACATTCTTCCTTCTATCCATCAATCATCCTTTATTCTTTCCACTTCTTTTCAATTTTCCTTTACTTTCTCTTCTTGTTCTTCTTTAATTACCCTTCTCTTCTTTTATTCATCCTTCTCCTAAAATTGTAATCTTCATTTTATCTTTTCTCAATTTTCAGCTTCTTCATTCTCCTTCCGATTTAATATATAAATTTCAATTTTTCGTCTCATAATAACCTTCTTCATCTAGTTGCTATTCAGTCTCCTCTCTTAGGTTATTCTCCTTTTGCTCGCTCTTCTTCCTATTCCTTCTCTTTTATTCATCAACATCGTTGCTACAATTATTATTTCTCATCATCATCATCTTCTTCTTCTTTCTCTTCTTCTTCTTTTCATCTACTTCGTACTACCTTCTCTTCCATCACATCATCTTCCATCACTTACACCAATTCCTCTCCTTACATATTATTCTCATCCTCTCTTTTGCTTCCACCAATTTCTCATCATCATCATCATCATCATCATCATCATCATCTTCTTCTTCTTCTTCTTCTTCTTCTTCTTCTTCTTCTTCTTCTTCTTCTTCTTCTTCTTCATCTACTTCGTACTACCTTCTCTTCCATCACATCATCTTCCATCACTTACACAAATTCCTCTCCTCACATATTATTCTCATTCTCTCTTTTGCTTCCACCAATTTCTCTCCACATCTCTCCACTTCATCCTTTCCAAATTCTCTTCTTACTTTTCATCCATTTCTCCGTTCTACGCGAAACGGAAACTAAAACGGAGAAAGGCAATATACAGTAGACTGAAAAGTGCAAATCGCTTTCCGACCAACGATTATATCGCGAGTGAATTTCTGGTTCACTTACTGTAGGCTACAACAGCAGCAGCAATTGAAAATGCTCTGAAACGGTCGATAAATCGGTCGATGAATCAGTCGATAAATCGGACGATACGAGAAGCTAGCTAACTGAAATCCAGTCTATATCTCGGCTTTATTGTATTTAATGGCTTTCATTTTACAGCGATCTCATTAACTCGCTTTCATATCATTTGCAAACTGCTATCGGATTAAACGATGAATCTGGACATCTGCTTACAAAACGGTGGATTATCCGCACTGAAAATGTAGAGATAGACTCATTTTTACCATCTCTCATACACTACTGTATAACTGTACCAGAAGTTCTCTACTTATCAAGTTATATCATAGCCTAATCCATCAAGGGAAAATTAGGTTATATGGCGAAGTATAACAACCCTTGAGTCTTCTCAACATTATAAGACAAACGCTTAATTACAGCCTAATCATATTATGTTTCAATGATTATTGTAGATACAGTAATTATTTTCAATATCAATGCAAAATATTATCCTGAATCATATATGATTAGTCTATGGTTACATATAGGATATTATTATTTCTTCAATAAAAGATTCAATGAAGTATTCTGACTCATACTTTATTTATTATATTCATAAGCTATCCTAAACTGCGGCCTGACTAGAAATGGTTATAGATGCTGCCAAAAATTGAGGCGATTTTGTCGGTTCCTTTTAGGTTTAAGTAATTGGCTAGTTGTATAATAATAAAAATTTGTTGCAAGCTTTTGCGGCAGTAATAAGGCTCTATGGTAGTACTGTATTATAGTTATCAGTGGTTACTCATACAAACGTTTTTAATCAAGACTAAACTGAATAATTTGGACGTATCCGGCCACATGTTATAGTAAAGTTATTGGTAGTTAGTTACTCATACTGAGTTTTCATCAAGACTAAACCGAATAATTTGGAAAATCGAGTTATAATGGGTTATCAGTTAGTCATGAAAATTGATACGAAGTTGTAAAATTGACAAGATGTCGCTAAAGCTAAGCAGCTATTCTACTCCAATAGATCACTTCTATTTATTCTAGTTATTCTTTTAGTTCAAGTTATTCGAATGAAATAAATATGCAATATTAGGTTCTGAAAAACATTCAGTTAAAAACACTTTATCGAGTTGAAAATTTCAAATATATTGAAATATTCGCATTGCAAACCTCAAGTAGCATATTAAAAATTGAAGTATTTCATAGAATATTAGGCAGTAGCTGCAGATCTGACATGAAACAATAAACATACACTATAATGAATCATTTTTTAGTTTGAAGTGGATTAAAAGTTGATATTTTGTGGCCACTATTCAACTCGTTAAAGTTGTTAAAATTCTTTTTCACGTTAAATGACATCAATATTTATGTGATGTAGTCAACAGCCTATGCTTGCTTCCGTAAACAAAGTAAGATCGCTGAAAGTACCTGTCATCTATAAGCAAAAGCCTTGGAAGTGATGGTTCGAAATATTCAAAAATAGATTCTTTAACGATGAACAGAACATGTTATTCTCTGATGGTGACATATATCATTAACAGCAGCAGTCTCAAAGATGAAACTACCTAGACAACTATTTATAACATTGTTGCAATAAAGTCAAGAAAAAATAGGAATTCGTGATTAACTCACTAATTAGTTGATACAAATAGAATTTCAATGTTTTAAAATCTGAATGTAGTTAATTGAGTATTCTTTATTCAAAAGATATTACAATCCTCAAAATACCTCTTAAACACTGATTCAATCCCTGAAAATATAACTATAGATTCTGCTGCAATTTATATACTTGTAATGTAAATAGTATGATTCAAACGAACATAATTCTTACAAAAATTGGAGAATATACAGAAATCATTCATGAAAAGACATTCATCAACTTTTCGAGTAATTAAAAAATACCAATAAGTTGATCCGGTTAGATTGGCAACTAAGAGAAGGGATGCTGATTCAATAACTAATTTGTAATCATTTCATGAAATTCAGTGGTATAATAGCAATCAATTGATATTCAGCAATCAATTGTGATTTAAACTTGTGAAGAACACGATATTTACTATTTTCACTATATCTCTATTTTATTCTTGCTAAATAGCATATACATTTGAATAATTGAACCCTATTACTCTATCAAATAAAACGACAAATATTGGGAATGAGACAGTTTTGGACATAAGCCTGTTGATCCTTACCATTAAGTATTATTTGTAAATAACAGAATAAATAAATATCTTGTCTTTTCATTTAATATGGATAACTACCACAACGTCAACAACCACTCAACTACCTATTACTCTATTTTAGGGTTCATGAATGTTAAGAGATGTGCTGACAAATGAGTGGCGGTATGGGTTACCTTGTTACGAGGCTGCCCCGGCGCTCATGGTGCCTGGACTCCTGGGGCGGATGCAGCAGGCCAGTGCTGGGGGCCGCAAAGCTTCCCCGCCGCTCGCCACCCCTCTGGAGGCGGGCCTGGTCCGGGGGCGGCGAGCGCCTCTCCAAAGTCAGCGATTTACGTCGATCGCGCAACATTCTGCTGATCACTCACTCACTTTACTTCCACTTCTCCTCTTCCCACTTATTCGCCGTCTCTTTCTATCCCTCCTCCATCCATAAAACGTGCAGCAGCCCACTCAAAATCATCAGAACGACGGCCGCAAAGTTCTCCACCAGTTACGACGCTAATTGTCAATATTGAATGTTCTTTGTATTAGTTAGCACGCTAATTCAATCAATGGTTTTGTTGTGGTCTGGCCACTCTTGGCTCCAATCAATCAATATGCAGTACAAGAATTCAATTTTGTATTAATATATACTATACTTTAGATCAATATACAGTATTTCAAAGCACCACACTGACACAAGGAGACCCGAGAAGATTTATATAGATTGAACAATAATTCATGCAGGAATCTGTCAAATAACAATATGCTTCGATGTTCAAAGAAATCGAAGAGAAGCTAATAATGATTAGACAATGAAACTAAATGCTGGAATTCATCAATTAATAAACTACCTTTGAACGAAAGTTGGAGCTCAATAAATATTACAGTACGGTATTTCGATGCACCAAACTGATACGATGAGATTCAGGACTGAGAATGAAATGGAAGATTATCTTTCCTGAGATACCAAAACCAGCAATTTCATTCATATAAGTTAGCACCTAGTAAGAAACTAATAAGCTATTCTATTTTAACTTGAATTGATACAAGTAATCAGAGAAGGTATGACGCCATTGGTTTAGCCTTCTATATTGGTTAATAACTAATAAATTGTTTTCACATATTCACATAGTAAAAACCAGCACTTGCAACAGTTGAACTTTTTCATTTTTTTCTGTAATTTGGTTTGTCTATTCTACACATGTCTCAAACTTTTTTGGATATATATTCTCAAGTAAACTTATTAATTATTTCTCAGTCTGGTCAGCTACTTGTCTTATTAAAAAATTAGTGTAGGACATTTACAAGGATATTTTCGCCAAATAGTTTCACTAGAAAATTAGTGAATTATGACAAAATCGAAAGCTGGAAAGTACGGTTCAATTTCATTATTGCATAGTTTTTTATTTTTGCAGACCCTTTCATTGACTTTCTAAAACAAGCAACATATTAAATTTAAGAAATTTTAATTTGCCAAATCTGACATATAATACCTTCATTTATTTTATCAGCGGTGAAAAATATATGACATCTCTGGGACTTATCTCATAACAACGCTTGGGAACAAAATTTCTAATCACCATAAAAAAGATAAATTACTATTTTCATTATCTATAACTAATCAGTTTTAGGTATTTGGATACAAAATAGTAGAAAGAACTTTTAAAAAAATAGAGATAAGACGAATCTAAATAATTATTGTGACAGAACGTTGACATTCAAGCTTCTTCTAGTGACCCAAATTCAATTTAACAAGATTCCTAATTTTTCTGGCTTCCCACTTTATTTAGCAATAATGCGTGCCCAACAACAAGCATCCTATGATAATAGATAGAATACAAGCAATATCCGTTGCAATAGATTGATAAGTTATTTATAAAATAATGTGTCAATAGGAGAAGTTTCCGGAAATGTTACAAAATTGAAGTTTTCAAATGTCACATCTATAATCACAATATTATGAATAGCTACTTATAAAATTTAAATTTGGAAGTGAGCCTGTAAAAAACCTTATATTTTTGAGCTAGAGTAGACGAATTTATAATACTATGATATCAAAACTAGAATAAGACTCACTAGTAACTGTGTTTAAGCAAATGACAAAGCAGTATCTGTGGCTAACTTCTGGAAACATATTTAATAATGGTGAATCCAGACACGAAAGAAGAAGACTAGTTACTGTATCAAGTTATAAAGCTATTTTTCCACTAGGCCTACTTCCTTTTTCGAAGAAATTTTCGATCATGTTTCTACAATTGGAAAAATTTGAACAAAAAATGCAATGTTAAAGTTTGAAGGAATAACGTTGTTGTGACCAAATATGATAACAGATGAAGAATTTCATTGAATTAATTTTCTACAGTATACAAAGAACAAAAATTTTCTAAGAATATCTTACGAATATTGAATATTAATTTCAAATAATTTATTCATATATCTATTTATATTGAACATACGACTCAGCTAAGTCTCTACATTATGTAGTGGCAATGCATAATCGTGCTTCAACTCTTTGGTGATCAAAATATTTATGTTCTCTCTGAATAGATTCATGAAAAGTATTGTAAATAATTAAAATACAGACGTAGTTCAAGCTTCCAACTCTGTGGTGATCAAAACGTTCCTAAATAATCTGACTCAACTCTTTGATGGTAAACACATTTATAAATTCGCGAAAAGTTATTGTAAATATTTAAGTAACGTACTTCCATCTCTCCAATGGTCAAAACATCTCTAGAATTGAGGAGATCTAGGGGACGTTAGTTCTCCAATTCAAACAGAATTAATCGTGCCAATATTTTCCAATCTGAAGGATATAATTGTATTGAAAAGAGAGTGGTTAGTTCTGATTTTTCAACTGGAAGTGATATGATAACTTCAATCACACATCAAAGTTCAATAGAGAAATAGTTTAGGCTTAACCTAGTTTTTCTCTCCTATGAGATTTGGTTCTAAGGCTATAATTACATATTATAATTTAGTCTAAAAAAAATTATTTACAGTTTATAATTTTATTGGTAACCTGAGTATCAAGGATAGAAGGATTATCGTGAATTAATATTATTGTTTTAAAAATTGCAATGAAAACAAGCCTAACATGAAATTAATTTGTCTACGAAATACTCTAGAATCTATAATGAACCAAAAAGAAATTTAAAGAACAGCAAAAGTATCCACACGTGCTCAAATAACTAAATAAGTTACGGCCCAATGCAAAGCGAGTCGAAATTGTCAAAACATAAGTGACCGAAAGTTGAATTTTACTCGGCTGTATTTTTAGAATTCCGCGTTCGACTAATCCGAAAAAACCGTAAAATCCTGACTGCTAAGATGAATCGAAGGAAGAAAACTCAGCTCAAACGAATAAACGTTTTACAACTAAACAATGTATGATGCGAACATCGAATTCAAGTTTAATGTGGGATCATCCCAATACAACAAACTAAAAATACTTTTACGACAACACTTTATTCACTCTTATGACAGTGGCGAAAATATTTCCGATTCACGCTTGCCTGACATTGGCAGCTTGGTTCAGTTTTCCTCTCTTTTGAACTTCAACATGTTCATCTCGCAAATGGACCAAGCTAGCAATTAGTGAGATTGTTTCTCGTTGTTCCTTCTTTTATCTATTATTTGGTACATTCTAATCCGGGGAAAACTTTGTCATTTGGAAAGAAGATAAGAGCCGTGCATTTTTTGCTATGTGAGAGTGAGTGTATTCCTGTAATATGAATTCAGTAAATAAAAAGTCGGAAATAATCCGATATGAAGTAATACTATGATCATACGAAACACAATTGATGCTGATGAATTAATTAATTTTTCATAAAGATACCATCACTACCAAAGTTTCTGCATGTTATTTGAAAACATAAGTATCCCACGTAAGACTTTTCAAAAAATTTTCTGCTCGAGTTGAAAACTAATTTTTTAAACTTGCAGGTTCTACATTTATATTTTTTTAATTAATTTATTGAAGAAGGTATTGAGTCATAACAGTACAATGAAAATCAAGTATTAAAGACTAAACTTATTTCAAATCAAATCTCAGAAAGTTACAATGCAAACACTTGTATCAATAACAGATTGTGTTGTTCAGAAAAGTATGAATGTGAACCAGTCAAGCTTCAGAAAGTTATGAAGTTCAAGTTCCACAACGCACTAATGATTCACCATTTAAGAATAATATTCCAACGTAATTATTGATAATATTAATGTGATAATCCTCTTCATTAGAATATTTTACTTTGTAGGATTGGTAAATTTTTAAAGAAAGTTATGATAGGCCTTTATCAAAACATCAATGATTTCTCAATTGGAAATATTCTATCATCCATGTTTCGAATAGACTCTATTATCAATGAGTTTAGGCCATATAAATTTTTTTTATTTAGTAGGTACTTCCAGTATTGAAATAAAGATTATTTAATTATTAGAAAGAGTGAAAAATTCTTATTGGATAAGAACAGACAATGAAATCTTAATGTCTTTTATCCAAATTTTGAGGAATATTTTAAATATTTTGTATTTTATTATGACATACTTATAGAAATTAAAATATAATTCAATTTAACTTGTTCAAATGGTTCAATTAAATATAAAACGTTTGTAAATTGTTGGTATAAAAAATGAAATTTTATCTTGGACACAGTAATAATTGATGAATTCCAGCACATGAAATCCCGCTCAACAACTAGTACAGTAACCTCTTATCGCACGACCTGCCTTCATCTAAAAACCAACAAGTGAGTGATTTAACTGAAACATCAACCAACACACCAAAACACTTTTCGCCGATTGGAAAAAACACAAAACAAACGTGATGACGAGTGAGTGTGCCTTATCACACAACTGATAAGAGCTGAGAGATAAGCGGGACAAAACGTGACAGAACGCGACGTTTTATATGACGTCGCGACGCGTCGTGTCGGGACGCTGGTACGCCGACGACTGAACTGAACGCCGGGCCGGGACACCGACGACAATGTGAGCTACAAGGTTGCTCCCCGCCACCTGGACACCCCCCACAACCTGCCAAAACCTCCCTATCAAGGGACTCCCTATTCTGAAATTCCCGCGCAATCGCTGCGCGCGATTCACAGAAAACATTTCACATCTACTGCAATCGGCGTAGTTATATCACCACCACTTACAACGATGATAACTGCTGTGTATTGCTTTGAATTATTTTCATTTTGGTGATTTTTTGTTGGAACTATCACTAATTCTAAATCGTTTGAATTGTTTTGAGAATAAAAATCAATTAGGTGAGTAAAATCAACTAATCAAGAAAATTAATGATTAAGGAAAATAAATGAATTGTTTAGAAAAATTGGAAGAGGTACAGTTTTGGGAAAATCCTATTGTACTCTTAATTGTGAATTATTATAATAATTGGATTTTTCTGTTTTGATACAAGATACGAATTGATAGCGACGTTTAATTTCCAACTTGAATTTCACTGTATCAGTGGATTGATGAGGAATTTAAAACTAGAAAGAGGAATTCTGTCGTTTCCTTTTAATGCACTTTCTATAAAAGAGTTATTGATATCTTAAATTATTTGCAAAGTAGAATATGGTTGATTAACATATTGTGAATGAATCTCACATTATTATTGGAAAGATAGAAATCAATTGTAGCCTACTTATTAGTCATGTGTTGTGATTTTAAAAACAGAACGTTCAGCTGTAATGATAAAGCATGTATACAGAATAATTCAGTGCTCAGTAAGAGTTGCTGATATAGAATCAATGGAACAAATCATGATGAACTTACAAAGGAACTTAAAATTATTTAGAGGAGAAATGAATATCGAACCAAAAAGGTGAAAGAAATAAAAAGAGACACTAATCCTAATTCTCAATAATAATGACATTACATTTTGTAATGATGCATTCAATTTCTACGTTAGGATTACAATAACAATCACATTTTAGAACATTTCGTTAAGATGTATTTGATTCCTGTGTTATAATTACAATACAGTATTAGAAAGAGCTTGGAAAAGCGTGGTAAACAAAAAAGCTATTGTTATCAACATTATGGAATATTATTTCATGAGACATTCATGTGAATTATTCCAGATTTTCAACTAATTATTGATCTCCATATGGATGAAAATTGTTTCAAATGAAAATTATTTATAGATGAAAAGTAATAAGAGGACAGTGATTGTATGAAATCCTACCATAATTTAATTGAACTTGAAATCGTAGAAACTGAAGCTTTGACGGAAATTCACAGCAACCTATCTCCCAACAAAGTTTCACGATGAACATCGATTATATTGGGACATAAATAGCTCAGTGTTGTATTGAATTAAGGAGATTGGAAAGTACAACTGTTCGTCATTGACGGCAAAAATAACAGTCGGTGGTCGCACGTCGGGGAGATTGAAACCGAGTTTTCCATTAATCTCACCGTAATAAATGAATGGAATGAAAAACACCGCTCATCCTGGATGGCAATGAATGCATCCATATCAATAACCATATAGTCTGTCCAAGCAAAGAAGACCCTCTGGCAAGAAGGGAGAATGACTCAAGCTCGGTCAATATTGGTTCAAAAATTATGAATTTGTCCTCAAATTGTAGGAAACAATTTGATCTACTATCAAGACCACGTCTATAATTCTTGGAACAAATATTGATCAAGCTGGAGTCATTTTCCCATATTGTCAGAGGCTCTTCATTGCTTGGACAGACTAGACCAATAGCGCCTCGTTGTTGGGGCAGAGCAACGACTGGTATAGTCTGTCCAAGCAAAGAAGACATTCTGGCGAGAAGGGAAAATGACTCCAGCTCGGTCAATATTTGTTCAAAATTTATAATTTTCGTCTCAAATTGTAGAGCAGAATGTTTCCTACAATATAAGACCAAATTGATAATTTTTTAACCAATATTTAATGAGCTGGATTCATTTTTTCATCTTCCCAGAATGTCTTCTTCGCTTGGATAGACTATAACATGGATGCTTCATCATTGGAAAAAATGACGATAGAATTGTAATACAGTATTGAAGAGAAGGAATGATTAGGATGTGATATATAAAATGATAAATAACGAGGAAATTTGAGATGAAAAACTCTCATGTAAATGGCGCGATTTTTAAGCCTGACAAAAGTTTTCCCATTTGATTTTGGTTAAATTTAGTATCACAAAATATTAAATCGTCAAAAATGTTCACCACTAAAATGTCACATTCCATCCAAAAGAATTACAATACAGGAAAATGATTATGTGATAAATGAGGAAAATTATATAACTATATGCCTATATTTTTCATCTCACAAAGTTCACACCAATTGTGTAAGCTAATTTTTCCGCACTTTTTATTAAACAGGTATGCGTATGCCATACATTTATCAGAATGTAAACATACCTAAAATCAAATATATGTCTCTCTAGATTTGGATTTGGGAGTTGAAATACAACCAATTAGATTAGGTATTTCAATTATTTTCAGCCCAATAATGGAAATAAAAGAGCTTATTGTTGAAGAAAATTATTTTATTGTATTACAAAACCACTGTATTTTGCAACGTTGAAATTCGATGGAAATCATCATGATTGGAAGGAACTCGACATTTAACAAAAACCAATTCTACTTAAACTGAAACGACACGTACAACTTTCCAAACTAAACATAGGCTAACCTATTAATTCCATCCAAGAGAACATTCTAGAAACTAACTGCTACCCGGCAGTTCTTCAAGTTTAGAATTGAATCATTTTTAAAATAATATTTCTGTTGAATAGGTGCCAAAACAAGAAAACTGTAGCTGGTGTAGAGAGAAAAAATTCAACAACAATACTTTGATCAAATACACTCATTCTTGGAACTGAGAAATGTCATTGAAATGGAAAAAATGTTTTTACTCACAGATAGTACAAAAAGATGAGGAAAACATTTATGAAACTCGAAAAATGTACTTGAAATAGAAAAAAGTTTGTACTCACAGATAGATGAGAAAGATGACAACTTACCTAGAAAATAGAGAACCTTTATGAATAAATGCGAAAAGACAGAACATACTCTAATACTCTGATAACTAATATAATATATTTTCAACTTCTACAAATAACAGACAAAATTAATTTCTTCCCCAATGAGAAGAGAATTACTAAAGTGAAAATTTGCAAAAAACAAGGTAACACATTGTCCACTACACACTACATACAATAGCTATTCGCTCACTATTTTCAGATTCTAGGAAATCGCTGAGAAGTTCAGATTTATCGTCATTTGAGTCACGAATACTGTTCTAGTTCCAAAAATTATAAAAAATGGGTAATTGATAGATAGATACCAGTTAACAGGAGTATGTAATGTAATAAATGTTACTAGTGTAATAGATTTAAAGTAAACTGTATGTAATGAGATAGGTGATAAATTATTGCTAGATTCAAGGTTATTGATAGGACGCCACGTGAAACTATCAAAATAGCTTCAAATCAGGTTCAGGAATATCACGAGGCAATAAATATTTCAGTTTTGCTTTCTTTCCATTTATTTTTTGATATTAAAATTATTCGGAGAGGACAAGTTTCTTGGTCATGGTAATAAGGATTAGAGTTATCCCATAAATATTATAATAAATAAAGAGAAAAAAATCATGAATCTCTTACAATTTCACTTAAATTTAGCAACTTTTAGAGTAACTGTATTCATTATCATCAGCCACTACATTGTTAATAAACAAAAAAACCTAAATCAACAGAGAACTTATAATAATATTATCCAAATATATTAATTTATTTGAAAAAATGCATGACTTGATGGATAAAACACAGACAATTGTCCAAAACATCTTTATTTCCATATTTTAATAATTAATCCAAATTGAGGATATTTATTCACAATGTTCACTTTCTTATACTCACAAATTTCAATTTTAAAAAAATTAAAAAAGTATGATAAATCAATAAAGAATTCATGAGATTGGGATGGAATTCAATTTGATAAATATTGATTGATATTGTCATGGTTTTCTCATCATATACACTGAAAACAGCTTTCCTTTGAATGAGTAAAGGAGCAAAGGAAATCTATTTCACCAAAACGCAAACTCAGCACAGTACAAGTAAAGCAATGTTTTCGTGGTGATTGAACCAAGAGGAACAGAAAATCAACGAAGCAGAAGGGATCTGAGATCTCCTGCCGGGTAGAGAGTGTAAGAAAGAGAAAGAGAGTAGGGAGAGACAAGGTGGGGAGAAAAGAGATAGAAATTAAAGTATAAGGAAAAGGAGAAGCGATGATAAAGAAAGAAATAGTCATGATAAATAATAACGAGAGAGATCAGAGAAACACCACTGCATCTGAGAGAGAAAGAGAAGGTTGAAAATAGAGATAGGAGTGATAAGAAGAAAGGACGATAAAGAAAAAAATAGTGATAAGAATAATGTTACTAAATAGCAACCAAATCCAAGACACTGGAATCATAGAGAAAGCATTGAGACTGAGAGCCATCCTTATTTACTAAAACCATAGAGTGAGGATGGAAGTAACTATCCTTTTTATTTACTGAAACGCGATGAAATACAACGGCGTTAGTTGCAGAAACCCGAAGGAAAAACAGAAAACAAAACAGCTATAAAAGGAAGGCGTCAGAAATACGTGGAAAGAATGCAATGCAACAATCAGGTATCGAGGTATGCAATGACAATCTCTATACTACATAAACAATTTTTTTAACCAGAAGCCAAAATGAGAGAGGAATGCTGGTGAGGGCAATAAGTGACTTGCATTTAAAATCCGAATCAGTACAAATTAGTCACTAATCAACCAAATACGTTTAATGAACTGGATTAGCGAGACAGCAAAAATCAGCTATAGACTGTCCAAGCAAAGAAGACATTCTGACAAGATGGGGAAATGACTCCACCTTGGTTGATATTGGTTCAAAAATTATCAATTTGTTCTCGAATTGTAGATCAGAATGTTTCCTACAATTTGAGACCAAATTTATCATCTTTTGATAACTGACCAACCAATATTGACCGAGCTGGAGTCATTTTCCATCTTGCCAGAATGTCTTCTTTGCTTGGACAGATGGACAGACTATAACATCTAGGTAGTGATTGCTAGTGATTGATTGAAATGGTTCATATATTATTTTAATGATTCATTGTAACTAATTTGAATTTCAAAATGCGATTTTGATCTACAGGGACAGTATAGAATTGAGACTTCCTCACTAAACACTAATTAACCAATCATAACCAATTACAATAATACTTCTAGCAGCTTCAAGGCGAAATACTTGCTGTTACCATTCCACTGGAGAACATCCAAGGATTGTAGCCATTCAAAAATAATATAAATTTTTATTTAATCCATTCAAATGTCATTTTGAATGTTTTATAGTTTAGGGATTTTTCATTAAAAAAACCCTGATGACCAAAAATAATTCAACACAATTTCATATCATGAAGCTATTGAACCTTGATTTCTGGATTTTAGAATTAGTTCTTGTTCAACACTATTCATTTTGCATTCAATTGATAATGAAAATCTTTCAGAATAGTCCCAGTTTCATAATTTTCACAGTTCAATGATAAAGACATTATAAATTGGAATAATGGTCAAATGAAAATGAATCATACGAAATGGTAATTTATTTATCAATATCTAGTGAAAACCGACGATATTATTGTTTCAAAGTAAAATGAGGTTTCTAGAAATTATTCAACAGAGTCTGCTGATAAAAGAAGTTCTGCTAAATAGAATTAAAAAAGCAGAAATAGATTTCCTCCTTCTGCTTAAACCCTAACGCAGGAAATTAAAGCAAGGAAAATCGGAAACAGGGAAAAAGTTCTAAAGAACATTTCTGACGATAAATAATAACAATCAATCTATTAAAAACTGCTGCTCCATTTAAAAGTGTAAATATTCACGAATCGAGTTGAGAATTCAATCAGAAGTATAATGGAACTGGATAAGGCAGGAACAGTGGCTAGAACACCATCATCATCATCATCATCATGCAAGCAGCACGGGCCAAATCTGATTTTTATTTATTGGTATTATTCATGGCTCGTGGCCAGAACGGTGGGAGAGAGAGGAATGTATAGAAACTAATGAAGTAGAGGAATGAAAATCAGACTGAGCCCAGTCGAGTGGGATCAGTGGCATAGCTAACAAAAACAAAACTCTGGAGTGGCGGAGTGAGGCCGGTGGGGGATGACTTTTTTATTAAATGTGCAGTTCTAGTCTGCGGCTGGAATGGATAATCACTTGGAAGAATATCTTACAGCTATTGGGATGAATGGACGATGGAACTTTGGTAATAGCCTCAAAAAATTAAAAGTAAAAGTAAAAGTCAAAATTAAAAAAAAATCAAAATTACATATTTTTAGAAATGTATTCATTATTGAGCTCATAGTGGAGTTTTGATCATTGGGTTATGAAGCAATATTATTGTTAAACGGATGTTTGTCAAAACAGGTAGAAAAACATCTTATACAAACATGGGTAGAGAAAATGCAATGAATTGATAAATTACTTACTGACTTATTGAAACTTTGCAAATATCTTTGAATCGATCAACATTCCAAACCCTTAAGATTAATTCAAATCCTTCAAATATTGTTGTTTATAATTCGTAGGGAGATTTGATATTAATTTGCAGATTTCCTATTATTTTGACCAAATAAGTCATGGTACAGTATTTTGGTGTTGAATATTCCAATTAGTATATTTTGTAACTTGATTTATAACTAATATTTCTTATCAGGTTTCAGTAATGAAGGAAGCTTTCAATGTGTATCCTAGAGAATCGCTTAGGATTATCAACATAATTCATCAACTTCTGAATGAAAGCAGTATTTTGAATCCATAAAGTTTTTAGAATGTTCTGAGCGGATGCATAGTGAATGCATAGTTCAATTGGATGAATCCTAATAATTCAAAAGGATGAATAAATAAAAATATGTGAAAATTGAAATGCATCAGGTCATCAGCAAAGAGCAAAACACTACTGCACGTGGTCGATTGCAGACTTCATCAAGCTGCATTCTACCTTTAACAATGAAGTGCAATTTCCATTTTTGCAGGAACTCAAAAAAACTAGGTCATCTTTACTCTTGAGTTATACAAGCATACATAAATAATCTCTATATATAAAAGCGAAATGGCACTGATTCATTCATTCATCACCAGAACTAAAAATCCACTGAACCGAATGCATTCAAATTTGGTAGGCATGTTCAGTTGGACGTTCAGACGCGCGCTAAGAACGGACTTCAAAAACTTTTCAAGGATACGCCAAAATTTTAGTTTTTCTAGAGTTTTTCGGCGTTTTCCTCATTTTTTCGAGAACCAATCGGTAGAAAATGTTGATATTTGGTGGGCAGGTTCAGATAAGGTCTAGAAATGTTGTGTTAAAATATTTTTGCAATCCGTTCAAGATTACGCCAGTAATCAGGTTTTCAAAATTGTAGATGTGTGGCGGGTTGTATATCTTCCGCCTTGATACGACCAATCCTAACTGTAAATTCAATGGTTCAGCGAGATTATAGATGAACTAATCTGGAAGATGTTGAATCAAGTTTCAAACAATATCCGATATACTTCCCAAGGTTAAGCTTAATATTAGCGTTTTACTATTTTTTGGAATTTTCTGAGTTTTTCTTAGATTTTTCTAGAACAAATTGGCAGAAAATGTTGAAATTAGGTAAACAGGTCCAGATTAGGTGTAGAAATGTTGTGCTCCATAAATTTCGAATCCCTTCTGAACGGAATTTGCAGGCGAGCGTAGCGAGCCTGTTTGACTCACTTACACTGCCTATACTGTCGGGGGTTCAGGGGGCGGAGCCCCCTGGCTAGGCGGAGAAGGCGAGCGAAGCGAGCCTGCCGGCTAGTAAATAATAAATACAGTGCGACCTCAACTTTTTACACTGAAACAAATTTATAATGACCAACAACTATGGTGACAATTATGGTTATGACCAAAAATTATGGTTACAATCATTATTATGGTCAACAATATTATGGTGACGGGTGGGTTGAACAATTAGGCTTATGACCAACTATATTATGGTGCCAATTACGATTTTGTCCAACAATTATGGTAACGGTTAGGGTGAGCCCATGTCTAAACAAACCGTGGAAACGAGGCTGAGATCCAAGGCCGCTCAAAATCCTTAAGCAAGCAACATGTATCAACATACAGGATGGCTATCTTACATTGTAAGTAGGGAGGCAGCGACAGACATCGGTGCGTTTATAAAAGACAGCCGACATAATTAATTGTATGAAAAAAGAAACACAGATAGAGAGCAGCGGCCTACTGGTTTACTATGGAATCGGACAAAGTTGAGTGGAGAGCAGAACAGATGCCATAATCCAAATATAGAAGCGCCAAGCTGGCCTCATAATACTAACTGAGATAACAGGGACCGACCGACTAGGCACTAGCCACTACACACGTCCACGGTCCACGCAGCATATTAAGCATTATAAGAAATATTTCACTGAATCTCATCAATTCAGTTTTTTCTTCACTCCTTACAAGTTTTATTCATTCTTCTCTTCATACACGTGTCATTCGTTTTCTACTTTTCCTCTTATTCTACTTCGTCGTTTTCTTGTTCTCTTGTCTTGTAGTGCTTTCACGTCAGATGAAATAAAACGGCTAGGAAAATTGTGGAAATTTTCAAATTATAGATAGATTCATTTTATTCTATATTAATATTAAATAATAAATGGAAATTCCCAATAATAATTTAATAAGAAAAATAAATTGAGAAAACAATGCTCAGTTTTGTTGTATCATACCAGATATGCAACCCTAAACTATACTAATCTTTATAATATTATTTATTCTTTACAAATCTCTTTTCTATCCTATCTTTTGTTCTTTATATTTTTTCAGAAATTATTTTTTCAAAGCGTTTGCTACTTTCAAGTTGTTCTGAATTCTGAATGGTCTTTTTTCACACCTCAGTATGCAGTACTATTATTCCCCCTCTTCTATTTTTTACCATCATCCTTTCTTCTTTCTCTCCAATACTTTACTTTGTTTAGAATACAATCAATACATCCAATCTTGCTCCATGACCCTCCTACATTTTTTATTAAGGATATCGTTTCTTATTTTAGAAGTTTGAAGGGTAACTTACTTGATTAATTACTGAATCATTATACATTAGTAGCCTTAATAATAAAGTGAAAATTCCTACCTTTTTGTAACTTATTTTCTTTTCTATATTCATTATACATTAGTAGCCTTAATAACAAAGTGAAAATTCCTACTTTTATATATTTTCTTTTCTATATTCATCTTTTTCTTCCTCCATATTCTTCTGCTTTTTCCTCTTCTTTCAATTATTTTTTTCCTATTCTTCACTATTTCTTCTTCTGATTCTGTTCGCTTTCCTCTTGACTTCTTCCCACTTAAAAATATATATTTATTTTTGCTTTTCGTTATCCTCAACTCACTTCTTCCAGTTCCCATCAATTATAGCCAATCACCTCCCGTGCGCTTCCACCTGTTCCCAGCCATTCCGTTTCAGAGAATATATTTCATATTTCCTTTTCTGATATCTTGTTTGTTTGCGTGCTCGTTTCACATGCATTAGGAATGCAGAGTAACGGTGAATGCCTTAAACGATTTGCTTGTTTGTAATTTGTTTAGATCAGTCGCTACATGATTTAATGTTGTTTGGACATACGAGAGATTAATTGTGCAAGATTAATTCATCCGTAGCCTTTTAAAGAAATGCGGCAGAAAACCGCATTTGTCTTTACTTTACCAAGTATTCGATTCAGGTCTGGGAAACGTTCAGAGATGAATTCTGGAGAGTGTGGCAAATCAAACAGATGGAATAAAGATGCTAAGTTATGACAATACAGAATTTAGTGCACGATTTCAAATATTTATGGATATTCAACGTGAAATGATTTGATTACCTCTCAATTCTGATATGAAATTGAAATTAAATTTATTTCCCAAAAAACATACAATTGTACGATATAGCAAAGTACAGAATTCATAATGACAAGAAAAATATTGCATGGTTCGATTATTATAAAAATAATAACAAAATAGCTTATACATACGATTTATGCTATCTACCGTACCTAATCCATGCATTTATTATAATAAATTTGAAGGGATATAATATCTGCATATGTATAAAAAACCTGTGCGCGGATATGAGTCGTATATTTATATAAGATACGAAAAGTAGAAAAGCTGCAACTAAACTCAAGGAAATACTCAAGGGATATAATTGAAATATTTAGTATAGTTTGATGAAAAATATTATTAATAATATTGAAAGGGGGAAGAACAAAGAATAAAAAAAGAAGAAAATAGAAGAAAAAACTGTATAATTATGCTTTCCAGTATAAATTACATGTCAATTAAATGTATTTTTTCTAATTTATTAAAGTAGCAGGCTATGATGAACAGAAAATTTGAAAAGAATAGTATATTTTACAAGTCTTGCAAGGAGATCATAAAAAAAGGAAAAAATTGTCATGCATCGTACCGGCATGCCAGCAGAAGAAGAGTGATATCATAGAAATAGTTTATCAGCGAGTTTATACTTTAAGATGTGCTTTTCTACATTCTTGCTCATATTATAATTTTCTGCATTAAACAATTCCACATTGGGAAGAAAATTGATCAATTTATTTGGTACAAATATGAATTGTCTACAGCATACATCAAGAACAGTACGGTCGACATTATAATCATGTATGTTAATCTCGTATGTTACAGTGTCTTGGATCATACCGAGAGTGTCGCAGATGAAACGAATGGATCTTATTTTTTATAATATACTGTATGAGGCTTTTTGTGTATAACTGTCTTACCGTCAAAACTTTGAAATCGCTAGAGAGCTCGTTACTGGGGTACAATCTGAGCCTGGATGTGATAGCTTTAATTCTATATTGAGAGATAATAAATTTCACTTCATCAATAACCCTTAAACTCAATATCCATTAAATAAACATGCTAAAGTGCATCATCCGCAATAAAAAAATTGAATAAATAAAGGGACGATCAATTCAACACTTCACCATAAAATGAAGGACAGATTTGTCACTTATTCCAATTATCGTGTAAATTACAAACTTGTATTTGGTTCTATTGGATTTATCATCTAATTTCACATTGGAATTGAACACTCAAGTACCGTCATGAGGCCGCCACAAAATTATCAAATGAGAGATCTTCCTTCATTAATATCATGGTAACAAAGCATTAAAGGACCAATGTTTACTAAACATTATTTTCTTTTGCTTTGATGCAGAGAATCATCTCATGAAGTTTGTCAGTCTATTTCAGAAACACCCTTTGATGATTAATTTGTTAAGCATTGAAATATTCTTCATCAG
The DNA here is from genome assembly GCA_017141385.1 of Sogatella furcifera. NCBI lineage: Eukaryota > Metazoa > Arthropoda > Insecta > Hemiptera > Delphacidae > Sogatella > Sogatella furcifera. The sequence continues at coordinate 53,338,494 of CM029547.1, read as the reverse complement.
TTTTGTGTTGAAAATTTTATGTATGAATAATGAAGTTCTATTGTTGCTGGAATAAGATTTGGCTTAATTTTATACTACTGTTCAGTTCTCATGTAATATGCTTATTATCTATTATAGCTATCTCACCAAGCAATGTAAGTATATTAGTACCACGGATACTAGAAGTCAGTACAACTAGGTAGTGGTCAGTGATCAGTACTACGACCCTGATTGCAGTACTGACTGTGGTCCATCTTTCTTCAATACACTATTCAAGTCATTATCGATTGAGAATCAACAGAAGTGTTAATTAGGAAAGAAGACAATTTGGACATGTCTGTGTTTTCACCTATAAATGTCATTGAAATTTTCAATAATATTGGATTGGAATATTTTGAAGGGACTCACTTTCTTTTTTCCTGAGGTGAAGTCGCGACCAAGTCGTAGATCTGCGCTCCATTCTGAGACGTATTCACAAGGAAGAGACCGGTTTTATCTAGAAACAAAATTATGAAATAAATATCATCAAATACTATTTTGAAGTACTCAAATAACAAATTGAAAAATAAATTTAATTCACAGAGGAATTATAACCGAGCTTACAACACAAGAGCCGAAAAATTTCAGTCCCAGTCCTTCATATTATGTACAACATCAAATATTCCCAGTATTGTATATTCTCAAGTCTTTGGTTACATACTGAATTGTGTAATTTGTAAGAGAAATAACTTTATTCAATAGGTTGATAGAAGATTGAAGTATAGATAGGAGTAGTATGAACGGTGGATTAGATAAAGTTATGCTAAAAAGTAAATATTTGACGAGAATAATAAATTATATTGAATAATCCTGTGAATTAAAATTCTACATACTATATGGATGCAGCACTATTGAGTGAAGTGTTTTTGGATGAATATTAGATGCCTATCACTTAATCATTAATGCCAAAATGTTTTATTCATGAAATGAACTAATGATTACAGATCAGATAAGATAATTTTGAAGTTCATTCAAAGTCCTATTTGAAAAAAATCCCTTTGTAATGTTACCATCCAGCAAGAAACTGAGCATGATAGAGTTGCATTGTATTCAAATTTAATAGTACACGCGTGTTCAAAACATTGGATTTGAATCTATTGATGAATTTAAACTCAGAAAAGAAATCTTGAAACAAAATCAAATTAGAATTGATTACAAAAAAGTAAACATAATTTTATTGTTCAAGACTGAGTGTTTGAATTGCATAACAACGATAATTATATTATAATTGTTGATAAATTCAGACGCATCACAGATACTCGTACCATGCCAAAGGATGTTTTCTGATGAGAACGTTTACTTTTTTTCCGGTATAAACCCAAGTAATTACGGTTTCATAGTTTTTTATCTTCAGAAGTAGAAATTTGTGTAAAATTCAAGTTTTAAGTGTGGACATATCCTCTATTTTGAATATTTCAACCAAAATAGGGAAGAAGAGACGTTTTGGACTTTGTCTGTGTTTCAATCCTACTGTATTTCAATCTTGTTAATAAGTATATGTGTATATATATGTATAAGTATATATAATAATAATATTGTACAAAGTTAGACATCTTTTATGCATTCGTTTCTTTACGCACAGAAAATACCGAACATTTCAAAGTACATTGCAGCTGTTCACATCTCTGAGTAGCATTCTCAATCCGGGTAGCATTCCCAAGTGGTAGCTCGAGCTGGCCCGCTGTAGCTGCGCTGCTCTAGCAATCACAACTATTATGAATGTTTGTATTGTTATTAGGGATACTAATGGATAATAAATCAATAAATAGTAAAATTCACGTGAAAATAACTTGAATGGGGTGATTTTCACTATTTATTGATCTATTATAAATTAGTAGCCCAGATAACAAAGTGAACATTAATAATATAGTTATGTGAATAGAGTTGTGATGGCTAGAGCAGCGCAGCTAGAGCCGGGCAGTTCGAGCAGCGAGTTTTGAGCCGGGTAGTTCGAGCCATCACGCAGCTTGAGCTGCCTTTTGGAAATGCTACCTCAATATTGAATAAAAAATTCTAAGATTGAATAAAAAATCGATAATCTGCTCCAACGTGATTGAAAACGTCCTAAGAAACCACTTAGCGTAGAGGAAAGCATGAGCATAATGAGGAAGCATAATGAAGCCTTATTGTTTGCAACGATTTCTGAACTCATGAAAGTCCTGTTTTATACTCCAATATTTTTGGACGTCCAGTTTTTTGCCGTAGTTATGAATTCTACTAGATTGAACATAGCTTAGCAAAGATTATGTGACACATTATGCGCATAGATGTGTTTCAAGCTTCATTCAAATCAAATCAAAACATTCTTTATTCGCTAAGTTGTACAATATATGAGCATGAGCTCAACAATATTGAATGCGTCAAATTTCAAAAAAGTTATTCATAGATAAAAAACAATGGAATACCACCCAATACAACATGACATCAAAAAAATTTCTTATCATACATTAAATTTATCTCTCATTTTTTAACATTTCATAACACTCCTGAACAGTGTATGGAGCTCCCCTCAATAGAACTTCTTTTACTGATTTAATAATTTCGGATAATTTGGAAAATTGTTTCAAATTCAACGGGAGATTGTTAATAATTTTTATTGCACTGTAATAGGGACCTTTCTCCAATAGTGCCAGTCTGTGCCTTGGATAGGTAAGGGTCGAATCACCGTTCCTAGTGTTGTAGGGATGTTCAAGCACGTCCGGAGAGAATGTGCTCCAATTTTTCTCTACATAAGTTAAAATTTCAATGAAATAGAGAGCTGGTAAAGTTAACAATTTCTCTCTCACAAAACATGGTCTGCATGATGCCCTGGAACTTAGGCCGTACATGATTCTCAGAGCCCTTTTCTGCTTCCTGAAAACCACTCAATCCATTATAATTTATAGGGACGGCAAAAAACAAGACATCCAGAAATCGTGGTGTGTGAAACGGGGGTGAGGAAATTATGCTACTTTAAACAACTATTTTAATGCATAAAAAATATAATTTGCAATTAAAACTACTAAAAGTAGCAGTTTGGGGTGCATTCATAATGGGTAAAAAGTTGGAGATAAAGTTCATTGCATAATAATATGCTGACTTCCATTTATTTCGATTACTACATATGATTAATGAAAATCAATTTCAGTGATCTTCGTCTCCATCTTTCAACCAACAATCAATGCACCCTTAGAATACAATTCAATTGCTAAAATTAATTTGATAAAAGTTAACAATTGACGAATAAGCCTTACCGACAGCGTTAGTTCTGACTAGAACTGTGGAGACCTTGATGACGGGACTGTAGAACTGTGTGGCGCTGTAGAACTTGAGCACATACTTTTCGTCCTGCTTTTGCAGCAGTATGATAACGTCTTCTAGCAGCAGGACATGGAGGTCGATGGGCTTCGGCCGACTGGCTATCCGCCAGACCAGTGCGCCCTCGTGGATCAGTCGGTGCTTGGTCAGGTCAAGGTTCTGCAAACCACGGTTAAATAAACAAAATTGGAGTTATGTCAACTAACATTTAGAGAATTTGAAACATGTATAATAAAGTGAATATGAAAAAATAGCGATCTCAGTATCCTTAAGGTAGCATTCCCAACTGGCAGCTAGAGTTTCCGCGGCTTTAGCCATCACAACTCTATTCACATAACTATATTATAAATCTCAACTTTGTTATGAGGACTGCTAATGTATAATACATCAATAATATAATAATAAAATTCAGCCTTTCTAAGTCATTTTCAAGCGAATTTCACTCTTTATTGATTTATTATACATAATTAGCCCTAAAAACAAAGTAAACATTTATAATAAAGTTATGTAAATAGAGTTGTGATGGCTCCAGCAGCGCAGCTAGAGACGCGGCACCTCGAGCTGCCACTTTGGAACGCTAACTTTAGATTCATTATTTAAGTACAAAATGCTTCGGTGTCATTAGACCTATTCTCAAATGAAATGGAAGTAAAAACCTGTCCTGCATTAATAGTGAATTTTCATAGACAGAGTTGATGCGTGCCAGCGCAGTAGAGGAGGACCTGCGCAAGATCTGCGCAAGGAAAGCAATCTCAAGACAAACAATTCAATTGTTGATACATCAATAACTAATAGTTATCTCCCCTACAGTAGCCTACTCTAGAGTGTGTTTATAACCCAATAGGTTTTAAAAATTTGAAAAGATCATGAAACAGATTAGGCTATAAAATGTTCAAGTGTTATGTTAGATTATTCATAGAGTTGACAATCCTGAGTCACATACAGACTCGTTCTAGCTAGGTGAGGAGTACTATTACATTATAATTATTATATTGGCTGTAATGACTACTAGTGAGTTTGATCGAATTTTGCTCTAAAATTCGTGAACGTATGTGTCAAAAATATCATAACCTATTTTTAGTATGTTTGTATAAATTGTAAAAGGGACAATTTTAGGCTTTGCCTGTTGTACTCTTCCATGTGTGTTGTACTCAATGAAGATGATTATGATTATTATTCAACATTTCAAATGTTTGTAAGATGTTGTTTCTTTAGAATAAACCTTTTTGATTTTTTCAAGTTTTTAGACTGACCCTAAACTCGGTGGCGAGAGGATTGTCGGCCTTGTCGAAGGGCGTTTTGTCAAGCCGCCTCTGTATTTCGGCCAACCGGTGCTGGTCCTCGGCCTCCTTTACCGCCTTATCGACAAAGTTCAGGATCTGCTTGCTGCGCTCGACGGCGCGCTGCACCTGCCCCGCCTCCTCACTGTCAGCCGCCGTGTACTTGGCCAGGTTCTCGAACAGCAGAGGGTACTTGGTTAACCTAAGAAAACAATAAAAAATAATTCATTTTTCAGGATTATCAGAAACAAAAAGAGAACTAAGAAATGATACTCATCAACAACGACAACGGTTATAGCTTACGTCAAACGTTAGGCGGTTTCGTTTGCTCCTTGTGCGCTCAAACAGCTGAAATACTCTTATCGGATATGAATTATCCACTTATATTTATTGAATATTACTACTGAAATAAGTCATAGAATTATTTTGAAGAAAATGCAGTAATGATACTCAGAGGCAAAGACAAAGATCATAGCTGACGCCAAAATGTTTCGAGACGGTTTCGTCTGTTCCTTGTGCGCTCCAACAGCTGGGATAATGTTATCGGTATAAATTAGTTAGTATATTAATTGGTTATTACTCTTGAAATAATTCATAATGTTGGCCTCGTTTTGGAAAAAAATCACAACGAGGTACTGTTATTGGGTATAGCTAACGCAAAAAAGTTAGGTGACTTCGTCTACTCCTTGAGCTCTTCAATATCTTATGTTTTCAATTAGAGTTGTCATTTAGCCATGCCTACATGATGTTTTTTAAATCAAAAGAAACAGTATATGCAGTGGCGTAAATAGCACCCCCGCAGCCCCCGCAGTGCGGGGAGGCGTAGGCTTCTGGGGGGCGCCACTTTAAAAATTTAATTGACTGCAAAGAAATGGATTTTTATTGAAATTAAATTTTCAAAATGAATAATAATTGAATAATTTTCTAATTAATTTATATATTTGAATCTTTTTATATTTTCATTCAGACTTGTTATACATAACTTGAAAATATAGTCCTAGAGTACAGTGTTCTTAAAAAATTTTCCCCTGACCCAATCATTCATTCATTCATTCATTAGACGTGTGTATTTGGCAGTACACCTTACAAGAGACCACCAAAATGTTGTCACCAGTGGCGTAAATAGCACCCCCGCAACCCCCGCAGTGCGGGGGGGGGGGCGCAGGCTTCTGGGGGCGCCACTTTAAAAATGTAATTGACTGCAAAGAAATGGAATTTTTAAAAAATTAAACTTACAAAATTAATAATAATTGAATAATTTATATTTTCGTTCAGACTTGTTATACATAACTTGAAAATATAGTCCTAGAGTACAGTGTTCTTAAAAAATTTTCCCCTGACCCAACTTTTACGATTTGATAAACAAGACAGAATATACAGAGTGTTTCAGGGGGAATGTGAAATACTTCTCAGGCTGATTCCTTACACCAAGTAGACAAAAAAGTTCCATGGGGAAAACCCCCAAAAACGCATTGTTAACGAGATAACGATGCCGGAAAATTGAAATTTTTCGAAAGATATTAATTTTTGTAATTTTTTGGTGGCTTTACTCATCTTAAATAATCGATTCCCATGTAAATTTTTCTCGGGAATTCAATGAAACCAGTTTGAAGTTTGTAACTTTAACGGTTATTAATATAATTAGAAAAATATGCTAAAAACACAATTTTTCAACAATAAGGGTTATAACTGGATAGGGAATCATAAATTTGTATTTTTTATAAATGGAAGATGAAGAGAGCGGGATTCTAAAGAAAAAGCTTAATGGTGGCGATTGTGTAAATCTGACCCAAATTTCGGAAATAACGATCAAAAATCGCTACTAAACACAAATTTTTCACTTGTGTTATATTTTGTCTATTTTGCGATTTTTGATCACTATTTCTGAGATTTGGGTAAGATTTACACAATCGCCGTCATTTAACTTTTTCTTCAGAATCCGGCTCTCTTCAACTTCCATTAATAAAAAATACAAATGTTTGATTCCTTATCCAGTTATAACCTTTATTGTTGAAAATTGGTGTTTTTAGCACATTTTTCCAATTATCTCATTATAACTTGTTTTATTGAATTCCTCACCTAATTTTACACAGGAGTTGATTATTTTAGAACCTCAGTAAAGCCATAAGAAAAAATGAAAAATAATATGTTTTGAAAAATCTCAAATTTCCGCCATTGTTATCTCGGTAACAAAGCGTTTTTGGGGGTTTGTCCCATGGAACCTTTTTGTCTACTTCGTGAAAGGAATTAGCCTGAGGAGTATTGCACATTCCTCCTGAAACACTGTATATAATTGTGCTAGAATGAACTCGTTAATCACCCATCACCTCTTTTCTCTCCTCAGTCCTGTAATGTTAATAGTACTATTAATCTAGACGAGCTTGCTGAAGATTTTGTGAGACCAGAGAAAAGAAAAGAAATGGATATGAAACTGGCAACGAGTTGGTTGGCCTAGGACCTTCGTCGGCTGGTGAGCCGCGGACAAACAAAGAAAAGAAGAGGATTTACCGATTGGTGATAGCTCTCTGATCTACACAGTAATAAGTTTGTAGTTTGTATGTAACATTTTTGTTTGTAATAAATAAATATTAGCTAAACACGACTCATAGTCTACAAGTTCTTTTTATTATACGCCCATTAAATTAAATTATAGTGCGTTTACTGCATAGCTCAAACCCAAAAGGTTTAAATTTTAGTTCTGTATAATATATTATATATTTACAGCCTATTATTTAGAAATATTAATCCAAATTGCAAACTTAATTTCTTTTTACTTTCAGTTCCTTTTAGGATATACTGTAGTAGTTGGAGTAGGCCTAACTGTTTCCGACCTTTACAATAATTTAATCTATAATCACGTCAAAGAAAGGCTACTGTCGAGCTCACGTTTGTCACCGTACATTAACACATACAAAAACAAAACAAAGGTACCATAACTTAGATGAGTTTTTTCCGCTTCGTGTCTTAGTGGGGAAGGGGGGGGGGTAAGGGCGCACCCACTCGGCTCGCGGGGGGGCGCTCAATGGCTTAGTTACGCCACAGAGTATATGCTTTACATCAGCTGTTAGTAGGTTACATCACGTGAATGGGATAGACGAAACCATCCAAATTTCAGCGTCAGCTATACTTAAACGATAGATGTAGTCTTATGTTACATCGGAAAAGGAAAAGATTAGGCGTAAGTAGGCCCGTTTAATGTGCTCAACAGTTCATGCGCGAGTCGACTTGCTCAAACGCAAAATGTCATCTTCACTAGGTACTTTTGGCAGTCAAGCCAGCTTCATCAGGGTACTCGAATCAAATGAACCTGATGTGGACGAGCCATTAGGGATATAAACTCAGTGGAAAAGTTGTGCTATGGGCCTATGGCTACCAAATATTGTTCTACGTCTTTATTTGCTTTATTCACAACTTTTGGCCAGGAAGAATCGAGAAATATTGCTTTCATTTTGAAAATAAAAATCCTTTTGTGGTAAGTAATCTGTGAAAAATTGAGCAACATAGGTTCAGTAGTTTCTCAGTTAATTCTTCCTCATCACTCAAACCCAAAATTTTGAACTGAATTGGAAAATAAATAAAATCGAACACCCTTTTTTGAAAACTTTAAAATTATAAAACACACATACACGTTTCGGGAGCTAAGCCCATTCTCACTCCCAAGGATTGAGAATGGGCTTAGCTCCCGAAACATGTATGTGTGTTTTATAATTTTAAAGTTTTCAAAAAAGGGTGTTCGATTTTTATTTATTTTTCAATTATTTTAAACAGCCCTAAGTTTTAAAGTTCTTTATTTTGAACTGAAACATTTATGTGTCACCGAAAGTCTATTACTTCGTGCAAGTACTTTGGATTTTTTTGGTACTAGGTATAGTCTGTCCAAGCAAAGAAGACAGTCTGGCAAAATGGAAAAATGACTTCTGCTCAAGCAAATATTGGTTCAAGAATTATGAATTTAGTTTTAAATTGTAGAAAACATTCTGCTCTGCGAGTACAATTTGAGATCCAATTCTAAATTTTCGAACCAATATTCGACCGAGGTGGAATAATTTTCCCATCTTGCCAGAATGTCTTCTTTGCTTGGACAGATTATATCTGTAGGAGAAGTATCTTACTTCACGCAATAATATTGTAGTTTTTCGTGTGTACAAGATGTGTGTGGTACGAGGTACCTGATCTGTACGATCAATTCTAATCGTACTAATCGGCTATTATACCATTCAGGACAACTTAGATCAAACCTAAGATATAGATTTACCTAAGCATTCCGGTGGGTATGATGTCCTTGAGCTGCAGCCGCCGGCAGAGCGGACTCGCCTCGGCGTCGGTAAGAAAGCTGTGCAGCTTCTGGTCTTTGCGACGTCGCTCCTTCAGCGCCTCCAGCGCGATCTGCTGGCGCGCGCAGAAAGTCGCCGCCGCACGCTGGAACACCTCGCCCTCAGCACCGTCAAACTGAACAAACATAAGAAATTGTTTTTTGTTACGAAATATTCATTGGTTGATTTTTTTTTTAATATTCATAGTATAATTATTTATAATATACTTTTCAAACGAGTGGATTTCATTTAATTACTCCTTGTGTCAACCTTCTAAATGACAAATTAATTGTTTTGGCATCAAAAATACTGTATTCGTTTTTGAGAAGATTTCAAGAAACATAACCTTCCCTGTGATGAATTTTCCATCAAAATTGGGATCGAGATAGTGAAAGGCTAATGCTTGTTTTCTCTTTCCCTATCATTATTATTATTATTGTGTGTTTCTCTCTAAATAAATATAATAGTTTTAAATATTGTTTTATTGTTTTTTAAATACAGAGATAATATATGAATACTTGAAATAGGTTCAAAGAAAAATATTATTGAATGGATAAATGGATAACATCATAGCTCCCTATGGAGGTCTGACCAATAAAAATTGCAACATAGCACAGTAAAGGCATTTTTTTAGTAACCCTTTTGAAAGCATTGATTTCATTAACAAATCGTGCAAGTTTTAATCCTCTCAAAATGTTTAATCACTGAGAAATATAACAAAATTATTTTTAATATGGCGGTGATCCATGAGTAAAACAGTAAATTGGTGATCTTGTAAAATTGTGAATATAAAGTTTCACGATCTCTTGTGCTTCTTCAGAAAAATAATCCTATGAATGTTAATGACAGTGCCCAGGTCTTCAATATGGATATTTAACTATTCAAAGTGGTAAAAATGTTCATGAGACCCAGCTCAGAGCCTTCTTGAATTCAAACGTCTAGTAATCAACATTTCAATATTCAATTCTATGGTTTCAAAATTAACCGAGTATGTTTCGAATATAAAAGGGAATGGAAATTCCCTTTCTTATAAAGGGGATGGAATCCTGGACCTGTAAACACAGCATTATAATAATTTTCAGAGAAAAATCCCCACTTCTTCCATGACGTTAAAAACCGTTATCAACAAGAAATTCGCCAACAGAAATTATTCTTCCGAAACTATAATAAAGTTTCATGGGAATAACATGCATGATAATATTATAATCACGCATGTTACCAAACCAAACCTCATTACCACTCGCCAAGTGCAAATAACTAAAATAGTGAGTGAGGCACGTGTTAGACAAATACCACCCACGTGCATAAGCTATCCTCAAAGGAAGTTGTGGCATATGCAACGCAGATTAGTTATTCGATCGATTTGTCCTGATACTATTATTAAATGAGCGCCAAAGTTATATGGTAAGCGTCAGTATTCATTCAGTTAAATACAGTTTTTGATTTCAGGTCGAGTTCAAATATATCTAATGATTCAAATGGCGATGATTTGTCGAATTTTCCAAAATTGAAAAAACCATTAGAACTACAGTAATTGAAAAAATATATATTTTTCGAGATTCATAAACAGATTCGATGATGATTATGATTCTACTTCATCTTTATCGATTTTCCTTTCATCCCATTCATATATTAATCGTTTATATTCATCTTTTATGTACCAATTCATGCTATGAATTACACTGACTATATAAGTAGGTACATAAGTCCCTTATCTACTGTACTATGAATATGGGTATTAAATATAATACATTCTATATGATATAAATATAGAGTTCAAATAATTTGAAGCTTTTTTAGGCAAAGTCTGCCTACTATGCCAATGACATATAGTACTTTTGCTGAGAGATGAAATTTTCTGACCTATCACTCGCTTTTTGAAGGATTTGACATGATTTCTGTTTGTATGTGGCTGACTTCAAATGCTTTTAAATGGGTTAGTACATTTTGCCGACTACGCTTTGTTCGAAATTCACTTTGTTGCCGTCTAGTGCTTCAAAAAAATCAGAAGCAATATCAACTACACCAAGCATCAAAGCCTCTGAAACATATCATGTGTCATCATTTCGAAAAATCACACAACACCATTTTAACCGACCCTAATTTTCAACAGATTACATTGGAAGTCTAGCTTAATTCTGTTTTCCTCATTTATTTCCTTTTCCCCCCGATTTTTCACCTATTAACAGACAACTGATCTAATTCTACTGCTGACTCATATCTATACTCATAATTTCCAGGAAATTATGCTCAATTTTAGAAATTAATGGAATTGATGACAGGCTACAAATACAATAGCAAGGAATGAGAGAACAGACGTTCGCCCAAAAACTTCGACAATTAAATTAATCAATTAATTCAATTGAACAATATTACCAACACAAGTCGATTTGATGCTGATAGAAGACTTATCGAAGAAGAGGTGTTGTATGATACATCAATAATGTAAATGATACACCAATTGTAGAATACATAAAACAATGATGTAATCTGGTCGAACAAAGAAGACATTCTGGCAATATGCTAAAAAGACTCCAGCTCAGTCAATATTGGTTCAAAAATTTTCAATTTGGTCTCAAGTTGTAGAGCAGAATGTTTTCTACAATTGGAGACAAAATAAATAATTCTTGAACCGATATTGACGGAGCTGGAGTTGAATCATTTTCCTATCTTGCCAGAATGTCTTCTATGATCGATCATAGTATACAAGAATCGTATTGATTGGTCTGTCGTATAATATAGTCTTTCCAAGCAAGTTGCTCGTGGAGCCGGCCGGGTGCCGATGGAAGTTGGAAGGGGAAATTTCATTGGAAAAAGCAAGGAGTCTCAGTTCGGACACGGTAGCGATCGGAAATGTAGGGGTGAATAGGCCTCGGCTCTGTGAATGGGATTTCCCATTCAGAGGGGCAAAATTGTCAGATTTTTCATATTTGAATTCGTTAAAATTTAATTTAGAGTACCCTTTGATTTAAAGAGATAGTTATAGAGTAAAAATCGTGGTTCAGTTTCATTTCAAGTAGAGGATGGAAGTTTATGTGATTATTTGTGTGCGTGTGTATCTTGTGGGTTTAAAAATTATTATGGTGAGTGCCAAACTTTTGATGTAGTTTTTCTAGCTCAAATTTGAATAGTAATATTCTTAACCGAGGCCTTAATATAGTTTCCAATTGATAAAATAACTTCGTTTTGAAAAAATTTGATGTAACTTAATTCGATGTAGAAGTTCTATTTTTAAAATAAAAGAAATGTCCAATAAACCGGAGTATAGAATATCACACAAAATATTTGTTTTTCAAACAAGTTCCTGACTCGTAGTTGTACTGGTAGTTGCTAAAATTAGAGGAGTTCAAAATTAATTAGAAATGATCTGGCATTTGGAGGAACGAATCCACGTAATGCTCCCAACCACTTGAGGATTCATTTAGAGAAAATTTAGTCAATAATCAAAAATAGTATATCTGGTTCTAGCCGTTATATTTGGTGTCATGTGTAAGGTGAAAGAGGTAATAATAATTTCCTCCGGTTACATTTCAATCAGAATCAAGTGAACCTTATTGAATGTATCATCTTGAAAATAGACTTCATCATGTACACAACTCACAATTCGCAATCAATTTGGGATGTATGTAGGAGATAGGTCTAGCCATAGAAACTGTATAATCATACCGTGGTCATTAGTGTAAAAATTTCCATAACAAAACGTTGAAGTAATATTTTTTCCCGCTAGACGCCATTATTTTGCCAAAGTTTTGAATTCTGATGTGGTATTGGTATTACAAGCAATTTTGAACTTATTGGCTTACTTTTTCCAACTTTTTTCATAGAATCAATAATATTGAGAATAGCTTTTTCAACAGTATAAATAGGATCTTGAATCTTAATTTTCCTTTCAAAAATTGCAAAAACTCACACCGGCAGAAACAGCATTGTAGGTGAAAGTGATATCTCAACGTAACATAATGAGTGTGTATCATTTCAATGTTAATCTAAGGCCGGTATTAAACGATAATACTTCTATGATCATATCTGGTCATATGGAAAGAGATAAAAATGTGATTTCTTATATTTCCATATGATCAACTATGATAATAGAACTATTATCGTGTAATATCCGCCTAATGGGAATCGGAAAAATATGGTGGATACGAGCGACCTAACAAGTTTGTTACCAATTCAATGTCCATACTATAATTATACAGTCTCTAAAGGCCTCGCTAGAATAATGCTGACCATGTTGAGTATGAGATCTCCAACCCTGGCGATGAGCGGATCGGCCTCGTGTCGACGCGCCTTCATGCTCTGATTGAAGTGGCCGTGTACGGCGAGCATCTCGTCCAGGTTGGCGAACAGCAGCTGCATCTGCTCGGGAGGCAGGATCTGTTGGTCGCGCATCGGCCGAAAGAACACCTGGTCGAGCACCTTCAGGCCGCGCACGTGCGAACGCTCCGTGTGAAACAGTTCTGCAACACGGACAAGATTGGTTATTTCATTCATTTATTTCAGTACAACATTAAAGACTACACTAACCAATAGTCAGTTTGCTTAGGATGAAGCGTCCAAAATACATGAACAGAGGACGTTTTTTAACAAAACTACTATACTATTTATTTTAACAAAACTATACTATTTCTTGTATAGCTGACGTCAAAAAGTTAGACGATTCTGTCTGCCTCTTGTACGTTACAGTGTCTGAATTGGTGATTTAGTTTATTAGCTATCTTATTAGAGCACTGACCATTGATAACCTCCTGCCGTTTCTTCTCCATGGTGGTAAGGCTGGCCAGCACATCGGGCGGCACTTGTCGGGTCCAGTCCGGCGGATCCGGCTCCGCCTCCAGGTCACTGTCCCACTGCGCCCCCACCCCAACACTGCCTCCATTGGTACCCTCACCCGTTCCCCCCGCACCACCTCTGCCACCACCACTCACCGCCTCCAACGAGTTGCTCGGACTGTCCAAACTCCTACTGTCAACATACAACACACAAAAGTCAAATATCGAAAAATGAAGATGAACAAAATAAAATAAATATGAAATTATTCCATTCAATGTGAAATATTCAATTTTCTTCGCCTTCTGTTTTCTTATATTTTGTCATTATTGATTATTATATTGTAGACTAATTATTGTTATCTATGTGTATATGAGTCTATGTGAAATGTGTGAAAAATGAGGCTATCTGGCGAAGTGGAACAACCCTTAGGTCTCCCCACTATAGAAAGCCATACGCTAAATAAATAAATAAATAAATAAAAAGTGTAATGTGTGTGTATTACAAAAAAAAATCATAAAATGACAATAATATAGTAAAAATGATGAATTGATGCAGATGAATAATGATGTGTTAACAAGAATAGTGACGAAGAAAAAATATTTGAAACTAAAGCTCAAAGAAAATTTAATAGATGTGAAATATAAATCTGAGAATAGCAATAATATCGATATATAATCTGTGTGTATCACGAAAAAATCGTAAAAGGACAATAATATAGTAAAAAAGGTTACGAGTTGATGCTGAAAAATAGTGTTAACAAGAATTTTGACACAGAAAAAAATATTTGAAAGTAAAGTTCAGAGACAAAAACAAGAGGGGCCATATCTGAATATCTTCAGAATGGTGATCGATTGGTTCTATTTTCTTTGCCAGGTCTGAAGATAACCATGGCGAACACTAAATTACAGAGAATTAAAAATTACAGATGTTTACGAATTACAGAGAATTACAATCTTTAATTTAAATTACAGAGATTTACAATCTTCAATTTAAATTACAGAGAATGCAAAATCAAAACACTCAAACAAAATAATAAACCCAGGAAACAAAAATGGAAAGATAAAAATACTTAGAGGAGGACAATCTTTATAGAAAACGAATGTATACTGAGGAAATATGAGATATTGATGTAAACTGTTGATTAATTTTGAAAATTCAATTGAGAAGTACCAATTGAGAAGATTATAAAACATAACGATGCATTTGAATGTGCTACATGACCCAAATTTAGACAGTTTATGATTAATCGGACAAATTGCAAATGAACTGTTCTGGGCGTAAGTTCGAATTTGGATCAAGTTATAATAAAGTAATAAAATTATTCTATAGAGGAAATGTTATACAGTATCATGTGAATTTATACATATTTGTAACTTATGTATTTTGAGTATTGATAAAATTTGAAAAACTGATAAGAAATATTTTCCTCTATGAGTGTAATTGTATTAGAATCTAAATGTATTTTTCATTCATCATCTTGATCTTGAGACACTGCAATACTAGGAGTAAAATTCCATTTTTTTTTTTAAAAATATGTCAATGTGATCTACAAGAGCAACTGACTCTACAACATTCCATTCCGAGCTTATGATAGAACTATTTATAATAACAATGAAACACATTTGAAATATTACCTCGTTGAGAGGCTGGAATTTGAAGAGCTACCGGAGTTTGCATGGCACGTTAACGTCTGGTTGTCTATGTCTACATCACTGCAAAAAAGAAAGGTTTCATATTAAACAAACATTCAAATTTGAAAATAAACATTGAAATTAGACATAATTTTTTAATATTGTTATTCAGTACAGTGATAATGATAACACTTATGATATCCAATCTACTGGAAAGGGTACTGTGATTTTTTCCATTTTTTTGCATTAGTGATAGTAGCCCTAGACAGAAAAGGAAACATTGACTAAAACACTAAAATCATGTGAGTGAAAACTGAAAGTGAATTTCAATTGTTTAACGAGTAGGACTTTGCCACCCATTTTGGAAAAATACAACGATTTCTCACATTTCTCATTTCAATATTATTCTACAATATCTCAAGTCATGAGCATCCACATTTCTCTAGAAGAAAACAAAAACACTGTAACCATTAACGGCAAAGACAATAGTTTCGAAAAGCAGCCACGTCTAAACGGGAAAAGTCGTTTTCCGACTGTGAAGTGTGTTACTCTCGCCGCTAGGTTGAGAAATAACAAGAACCCCCGTCGAGAGGGTGACGATGCTCGGGTGCCACAAGTTTACGGAAAAACGAGACGGAGGAAAAACGCAATAATTTTCCAGCAGATAACAAACGAACGAAAAGAAAAACGAGTAGGAGTGGGTCGATTCACTGAGAGAAAGAGCACTGGTATAGTCTGTCCAAGCAAAGAAGACATTCTGGTAACATTGGAAAATGACTCCAGCTGAGATAATATTGGTTCAAAAGTTATACATTTAATCATCAAATTAAAGATAAGAATGTTTCCTACAATTTGAGACCAAATGTATAATTTTGAACGAATATCAACCAAGCTGGAGTCATTTTCCCATCTTGCCAGAATGTCTTCTCTTTGGACAGTCTATAAGATTGTGGCAATGGCATTGTCTCGAATGAAATCAGACTGTAGAAACCGCGCAATCTGCACCTACTGGATTATAGTCTGTCCTAGCAGAGAAGACATTCTGGCAAGATGGGAAAATGATTCCAGCTCGGTCAATATTAGTTCAAAAATTATACATTTGGTCTCAAATTGTAGGAAACATTCTCATCTTTAATTTGATACTAAATGTATAATTTTTGAACCAATATTGTCTGAGCTGGAGTCATTTTCCAATGTTACCAGAATGTCTTCTTTGCTTGGACAGACTATACCATTACGCCAACGCAATCACAAATTCAGCCGACCCTCGGAAAATATTCCACTTGAGATGAGGTTGTCGCTCACAACCCTCCCGAGACAATTATTCCAGGTTGCAACTTTTCAAAACCAGCTATATTCGTACTTTTTTCAAGTGGTTTTTCTAGAGGAGTTGTATGAATATTCAGACTGTTAAAATGGAGTGAAGATAAAGGTCAGCTCTATCGGTACCAATGAATGGGTATTGATTAGGAAAACGCCTTCTTTATTACGATAGCATAGAATATTGAATAGATTGGTTATTTTAGATAGTGATTTTATTGATACAATGTAAGATAACTGTTTCAACTATAAGAGGGTAGGGTGAAAAAGATGAAAAGGTGATATAAGATGGTATAGGTTTAATAGGTAAAGGTGATTCAGGATGAAAAGGTGAGTTAGAAGAAGAATAAACCTACTAAAGGTGGGTTCCGAACTTCCCAAACACAGAGAGAAAAGCTAGTTTCATGCTTTCATTCTTAAGTTTGGTGGAAGACTCGAATTGGCCAACATTACAACGAGAGAAGCAAGCACTCGTCTCTCAACTAATGTGAGCTTCAGTATTAGATTCTGTACTCGCATGTTTAGGAGAACAGTTATCAGTAGATATTATTTGAATAATTTTACACATAAATAAGGTTATCATTTCTAAAAATCTCACAAGTCAGAAACATGAATTTGCTGTAAAATATTATTAACATTATTCCAGACTTCTAAATACCGAACTTCAAGTTAGTAGCCAATTTTCAAGATCCCTAAACTCTAGAATATTATTCACAGTTTTTCCGAGGTAATAACTCTACTAATAATACGCATTTACGGTCGGTTCCTCCAAAAAACTTAAACTGAATATTATAGTTTAAACCATCGACTTGTTCAAATGAATGAATACATGCTAATAAATGTGGCCATACACTGACAGCTAAAATTACAGGTGAACTGAAAGTTTTGAGGAGAAACCGACCCTTGGTGTATCATTTTCCATGAACCAACCAGGAGCGTTTCAACTGATGAAAATGCGTCAGTAATTCGACCATAAAAATAGGGAACACTTTTAAAAGGCCATTTCGTGGAAGAGTGTTGAGACGTTGGGAGGTTGGTACAACAATGATAGGGGTAAGAAAGAAGGGAGCAGAATCAATTTAGAGAAGCTCTCTCTCACTCACTCTCTCTCGCTCTCTCTTCTCCTCACTCTCCTCTCTCTCTCACACACTCTTAGCACATCTCAGCAGAATGAATAGCTCGGCAGGAGTCCACAGCGCGATCAAGACGTTCCACAGAAGTGAGATTTAGATGAATGGCTAGTGGAGGACAGTTCAATTCTCAGGGCTACTTTACGACTTATTGCTACAAGTGTGTCGCAATATGAAGTGCATGAGTGGACTGGACATTGGAAAGCGAGTGATCTAATTGAGATTAATGAAAGACAGAAAAGAGTTTCAGGATCTTTGGATAGCAAGGGTTAAAGATTTGATTTTGGGATAGCAATAATTGAGGGTTGAATTATTTTGGGATGAGAGAATCGACGACTATGATTAACCAAAACTGAAATTCTTTAAAGTGAAACAAGTCTTGAAATTAACATTGAACAATTCTTAAAACTAAACAACCGAATAATAAGATCCGTGATTCTTGAAAGCAATATAAGTCTGATTTCAACTTGAAAACTGTCATAAAAAGGGAATAAGATTAAAGGTGAGTAACCTGGATTGATGTAACCTATTACACTAATTAGCTAAGCTCTAAAAGTTTACAGTCCAGTCCAGTAACAGATTGCTAGTCCAATGATTGTCAAAACGTTTCCAAATGCAATGCCAAAGTTGAATTTCCAAAAATCTTTGTACCAAAGTACTCAGTTTCTAAAATCTTGAAGTAACATGACGTATTGTTGTATAGGTAATAAAAACACCATGTAATAGACCATAAGTTATAGTCTGTCCAAGCAAAAAAGACCCTCTTGTAAGATGGGAAAATGACTCCAGTCTGGTCAATATTTGTTCAATAATATAATAAATGTGGTATTAATTCTAGATGTGATATTAATTTTGATTGCAGCAGTTATCAAATTGATAATTTTTTAACCAAAATTGACCGAGCTAGAGTCATTTACTCATCTTGCCAGATGGTCTTCTTTGCTTGGATAGACTATACTTCAAGTATAAAGCATAAGTTATTTGAAAGCGGTCGTTCGTTTTACAAGTAGGTTATAGTATAATTAGAAGAAGGTTCTGGTAGTAAGAGGTTGGTTTTTCCGGCGCTCCTCGTGATTAAACTAATCCAAAACATTTCAATTAGTGACCTTTTCACCTTAATATCGACGTGTTAAAAAGAGCACTCCTCGTCACTCCTGCACACTTCAGTCCATCAGGCGTTTTCCATTTTTATGACTGGCTGCAAAACTCTAGACTTTCCTAAGTAGCAGCAGGCAGTTACTTATTCCGGGCGTTTTCCTTCCTACTCTTATTCTTCATTTCCCTGACGGGCTTAATGAACTTTTCCGCTGCAGGCTTCAGTCTGGCTGTGAGGAGGAGAGAGGTAAGACGTCTGTCTGCTCAATCTTACTCTCTAAGCTCTATCTATCTCTCTTCCACTCGTTGCTTCATCTCTCTTATCTTTTCATCAATCCTGAACCTCAAACCACCCTTTTATAGTCTGTCCAAGCAAAGAAGACATTCTGGGAAGATGGGAAAATGACTCCAGCTCGGTCAATATTAGTTCAAAAATTATACATTTGGTCTCAAATTGTAGATCAGAATGTTTTCTACAATATTTAAGACCAAATTTATAGTTTTTCAACTAATATTGACCAAGCTTGAGTCATTTTCCCATTTTGCCAGAATGTCTTCTTTGCTTGGACAGACTATACCTCAACCGCAATCCTACCACGATTTCTAAGCTCACTCATATCCTCTCACTCTCTCTTCTTCACACACTCACTCTCTCTTCCCACACCAACTCTCTCTCACTCACTCACTCACTCTCTTCCTCTCTTCATCACTTCCCCTGTCTATTCTCTCTCACTTTCTCATGCTCGCTCAATCACTCTCTCTCTCTCTCTCTCTCTCTCTCTCTCTCTCTCTCTGCACCACCACTTTCAATCGAATAAGGAAAGCCGCCGGCTTAGTCTGTCTCCGCAAAGTAATGAAAGGTTCGTGTCATCTCTGCCTTCATTTGTTTATTTTGGTTTTCAATCCGGCCTCGCAAGACGCCTCTATCTTGAAAACGCTCATTACGCCTACCTGTAAGTTGGAAATTCTGTGTAGCTTCAAGTATTTATGTTGAGTGTTGGGTGAATTCCTTTTGAAAACACTCTCAACCAGCTCGCTGTTTATTGAGAAAATAACGTATAGTTGGTTAATATTAGTGGATAATGTTGAAGAGTGGTATGATAAGTCAAATCAGCAAGGATTTTTTAAAGTAAAGATCTCAGAAGTCAATTTTAATGATCAAACTGGAATGATATACTGATTCGAACATGTCTATGTGGTTAGACTTTGAGTTATGAAAAAACGAGATTCTAAAGGAATTAATTCTATTTTAATTAACCCTATACATCTTTGTATCACATCAAATGTGTCATCCAGAATTGAAAGGGACACGCCATTTATAATACCAATAATATGATCAAAAATCGTCAATATTTTATCAAACTATATCTGACGTCGAAGTGTTAGTAGATTCTTCCGCTCATTTTGCGCTCCAACAGCTGATGTTGTAAATTATAGTTGCCATTTAGCTATGCCTAGATGTGGTTTTTGAAATCGAAAGAGACAATAGATGCTTCACATAAGCTGTTAGTAGGTTACACCACGTACAAGACGAAGTCGCCAACTTTTAGGCACTAGCTATGAGCTTTTACCACAGAGAATGAATTTGATTATAATATATGTGTATGATATAAATTGATATTACAACTTTTTGGGGCGTCAGCTATTGCAAGCCCTATACTCTTACCACTTATGAACCAAACTTATGAAAAACCACACATAGTTTGTCAAAATATCAATATTAATTCTTAAAAATACCAAATTTATCCTTATAATAT
This sequence comes from Sogatella furcifera, assembly GCA_017141385.1. NCBI lineage: Eukaryota > Metazoa > Arthropoda > Insecta > Hemiptera > Delphacidae > Sogatella > Sogatella furcifera. The sequence goes on along the minus strand of CM029547.1, from coordinate 53,317,880 downwards.
CCTATTAATGATTGATCATCCCGACAATACTATTACCATAACCCCAATAACAAATAAATGTTCGACAACACACCAATAAAACCAACAACTACGAAACGAGAAAAAGCTATCAAAAATTGCAACGCTGTTTGAGAACTGGTCGAATTATATTGCTCCCCTATAACAATGTTGACCTAGAAAAACGTGATGAACCCCCGGGGTGGTAAGTACGGGGGCGAGAGGTAAATTGACCTGGTGGAGATAGGCGTGTTGCAAGGGAGAGAGGGTGATAAGGAGTGTTTGATGAAGGGAGAGAGAGATGAGGAATTGGAGAAGGGATGATTATGATGATACGACATTTACACGACCTTGACACCTTCACCTACCCAGAAGTATGGAAGCCGAGTTTCGTAGTCACACCATGTCGACGACAAAATGTCAAACGGCTTCCGCGTTATTTTGCATAAGGGAGAAAAAGTATAAGAGAGCAAAACATGACGAGCGAAAGAGAATGGACCTGGCTTTGACAGGAGTGTGTAGCAGGCAGGCATCAAGATTATTTGCAAGAGAGGAAGAAAAAGCACAGCAAGAGCACTATGAGAGTATTATGAGAGAGAAAATAGACTGGGATAATAGTGGAAGAACGGGCGTTGATAAAGTTTGTGTATGAGAAAGAGAAAGCGGGTACGGTAAGAGAAAACATAATGAGAGAGACAGTGGACTGATAATACTGGAAGAGCGGGTGTTGATAAAAGTTGCGCATGAGAGAAAGAGAAAGAGAGAACGGTAAGAGAAAAACAATACGAGAGAGAAAATGAAAGGGATGATAATGGAAGAAGGGGAGTTGATAAATGTTGTACATGAAAGAGAATGAGAATACGGTAAGAGAAAACAGGAGAAAATTAACTAGGCAACGAGTATAATGTGTAGGAGGTGTAATGTAATGTTGCATAAGAGAAAGAGAATGAGATTACGGCAAGAGAAAACATTATGAGAGAAAATGAAACAGGCAATGAGTATAAAGTAATGTTGCTTGAGAGAAAGAGCATGAGATTATTCATTATGAGAGAGAAACCAAACCATGCTATGAGTGTTATGTGTAGGAGGCTTGGAAAAGGGGTGAAACAGTTTGACGGAGGTAGCAAAAAGCAGCACACCCTGGCCAAGGCCTCACTACACACGCCCCTAGTTGAGTGAGGCCTCACTACACACGCCCCTAGTTGAGTGAGGCCTTGCCAGACGGACAAGTTCAAGGGCGCTTCATCTGGAGTCGCTCTTCCTTCCATCAGCGACGGATATCCCAACGATTTGGCGCGCTGTGCTCATCACTTCCTCCGACATCCTTTTCCTTGCACTTCGCACTGCCACTTGTATATCTATTTACACCGATCTTGTCACCCATGTAGCGTACAACACATACAACTACAACAGATCTATGGTGCAACAGAACACAACACATAAACTTGATGAATAAACATTTTATTTAAAGTATCTTGTTATGTTTGGAAGTTGGTTATTAATATTTATTTAGCAACTAGTTAGGCAACTAAGGCAATTCAGGTGGGCAACTAGATAATAAAATGTGTTACACAACATTTTGTAGACGACAATTCAATCATATTGTTATCAAAAGCCTGATGGTGAGATTATTATCTAGATGGCAACTAGTTGGAAAAATGAATTTGATTATTTTGTTATCAAAAGCCTTAAGGTGTTATCATCATCATCGTTCATTCATCACTTTCATTCATAATAATTACAACGATTGGGAGGGAGAATAGACTCTCAACTATTTCTGTCCCGAGCTTCAATTAAAAAAGCATCAATTACTTTTAAAAATACCACTTTGAATGAAATATTACAAACCACTCGGAGTTTCTATCCAATCACATTATTATAAGAGCTTCGAAACTATTTCTATACTTGGCTAGAATAATTTGAATCCTAGGTTTTCTAAGATATAACAAGATTTGCTTGATTTCAATGTCTTATTTGCTTTGACAGACTATACTCCCAATTTCTCAAACATATTTCAGAGGAAGAGTTCTAGATGTTTAACACTTAGAATTACCACCAAATTGATAACTAAGTCATACTTTAGATATACAGGTTAGAAATCTCTCCTCGTAAATATCTTTCGGCAAGTTCTACTAGAGTTGATCGCATGAAAATAGCCCCGTGTGACTCGATGCTACGTTGTCAATTCATGTGATTATAAATATAAATTTATTTATAATCACATAATAGACCTGACGCAATAGAAATGCTTATGGGTGCTTGGGAAAAGTGGGGACTCTGCTGGTCCAGTTTCTATTGGACTATTTTCATGCGTTCACCTCTAATTTGTGACTTGAGAGCTGACGTTGAATAACTGTTTTGGGGTATTGGGTCGTTTTAAACGAACGTTTAAGTTAAACGTTTCAAGTTCAGTTTAAAAATTAGAAATTACGAAAATTCCTAGTTGAATAAAATTCCGTTTCAAAATGTTTTCTCTAACCAAATGAGCACGATCTTGGTCGAGTTTGTTGGGAAATATAAAGTTGTAGAGAGGCTGCACGTACTCCACCAGAGAGATTGTTCACTCAAGTAGCGCACTCAGTTTCTGAGCCAAAGTTTCGCAGTTTATTCCAGCTGCATTGTTCTCCTACTACAATGCCTCCATTCCAATCCTCGACTGCGCCTACTTAGCGTACTTTTAATGTTGAAAAAGTTCCAGAATATTTTTTAATGACATCCGTCCGACTGCTCTATGTATTCTCGCTGGATGAAAATATAATCGTATTGTCGCGTTTGCAAGTTGTGTCATTACGGAGCACATCTCCAAGGAGCGGAGCCTAAACTTCTTAATCGAAGTTTTTCCATCTCATTGTCTTGGCAACCTGACAATACTCTGCCATTAGAATCAAACTGCATGTTATAAGTAGGACACTATCATGTGGCAGAAAAATGAAGATAGATTTGATTGCCTGAAAGCTAGTTGGACTGTCCAAAATGGAAAAAGGATGTGGAAGGCTGAAATAACTCATGCCTATTATTTCCCAATCAGAATAGAGAATTAGTATTGAAAAATGCCCAAATAACCAATAAAAATAAAAAAAAAATTTATAATTTCTGAACCAATATTGACCGAGCTGGAGTCATTTTCCCATCTTGCCTGAATGTCTTCTATGCTTAAATGAAAAGACAAGACGTTGTCAAACCACTGATTTATTTAAAAAATCGAGATACCGGTTTCGATTATTACACCATTATCAATCTCTGGTAAACTAAAACTTAAAGTACAGAGCAGCAGTATTTATACTAACGGTGAAGCACCGCTATTGGTAGACGCTTGAGCCAATGAACGTGAACGTCTGCCATTGGCCGAGACAAGCTCCTCCCCGATTAGCGGTTCATTCAAACATTACAAAATGGCGATTCAAACAGAAAATACAATTGAAGAACAACAGTAAAAATGTTGTTCTAAAAATGTACGGAAGGATGAGGAAAACAACGGAATGAACTAATACAGTAACATCTGACTAACAAATTATTATAGAATTAGATTTGTGGTGTTGTATTGATTGAAATGAATCTGGTCGTTCAAACTCAACTGTGAATGATCTTTTGTTACCCTGGTTATTTCTAAAGCTTCCAGAATGTTGAGAGTTCTGACCTTATTATTAAAATGCAGAAACTCAACATTCTCCTCGGCCTTGATCATGTGATTATTTGTTATATAATGTTCAGCAAAGTTTGAACATTGTCTTCTTTGTTTTTGAACAAAGTCTTCTTATGCTTGGACAGACTATACCAGGTTCGAGATTTAAATCCAATCCAACTTCACTCAGTTCACCACTACCGATCGATCATTGAGCCAAAAAGGCAATTTGGTGATTAGAAGCCATTTCCATAGATTTCCTAAAGTGAGCTTCTCAAACAAGCACAGATTGCGTGATGCTCACTTGAGGTTGGCCACCTACCTACACAACCAACAAACGCGAGGCAGATTTTCTGATCGCTGTGCTGTTTCACGAACCAAGTCCCAGTTGCAAAAGATTCTGTTAATATTCGATAACCAAAGTTGATTCTCATAAGTATTCAAGACCACCATTCAATGGCACAAAATTTGGTGTAACATTACCACCTTGGAGCATTGATGAATGAGAAGCTAACTTCTCTTGGCCTTTCCTGGGCTATTCCATACATCATAAGATAGAGCGTGTAATGCTTAAAAATCAATCAACTGTACTATTTCTCATGAGTAATCCTAGATTACCTTGAAGGGGTATTACACGATAATAATTCTATGACATATTTCTATTATCAAACATCTGTGATGATGAAATATTACCGTGTAATGAACCAAATATTATAAATGATCATATTCTTTGTCATATGTTCTCCTATAGAGAACATATTGTAATATCTTTGATAATAGATGTATGACATAGAACTATTATCGTGTAATAGCGGCCTTCTAGTGAATCTAGTTCAAACTTGACATAGGCCTAATTGAGATTTCTTAAGATATGTGTATTGTTCAACCAGGACGCTTTCCAAATAGTAAGACCAACAAAGACAATTTACTCTAAGAGAATCTTATCTTGGATTTTGAAGGATATAATCTAAGAAATGATAGTCTTGGGTAAGTGTTAGTTGCAATGAATGAACTCTGTTAAGCCACGTATCGACAGTGCGAGGCATGTGCCACGAATGCATCAATTAGGCCTAAGTTAACTAATAGTTTGTTAACTATTTTTTGGCTTTAAAATTTTAGGTGAGAATTGATAATTTCAAATAATTTTAGATATTTTCGATGCTGTTTTGAATCATTTAACAACCTTTCAAATTTTAAATTAATAAATCATGGTTTTTTATTCTTGTGAGTTGAAATTTGTGAGCATAGTGAAAATGGACATTGTGGATAGACATATAACCTACATCTTAAACCTTCATCATCATCATTCATCATCACTCATTCATCCTTTGCTTAAAATACTTGGAAACCAAGTCGCAATTGTAAAGAAAGAATAAAAAATAAAGGTACAGTCTGTTCACGCTAAGAAGAGTCTTACTCCAGTCTCCAGCTCTGTCAATATTGGTTAAAACATTATTGATCTGGTCTCAATTATAGGAAACATTTCAATCTTCAATTTAAGACCAAATCAATAATTTTTGAACCAATATTGACCGAGCTGAAGACTGGAGTAAGACTCTTCTTTGCGTGAACAGACTGTACCTTGAGACATTCGCGGCACATGCCTCGCACTGTCGATACGCGACTTAAAACTGACTCAAAGAATAATGATGAATAGAAAGTAATAATAGTGGAGAGAAACTGAGAAATGCAGTGTATATTATGCATAAGTAGATTATGAAGTAGGCTATGTAAAAGTATAGTAAAATTAGTAGGATATTAAGTAGGCCTACACTAATAACAGTAAGTAATACAAGATTAACTTCATACAATATCGACCACAACTCAGTTGAACTTCATTACACTTTGTGTAATCGGTCCATGGACCAACAAGGTGGATAACCATACTTCCCCAGCTACACCACAAACTGAACTCTCAATGCCAACACATACAAGCGAGATATCCTCGTTTTCAACACTATCACTACCATCAACCAAAGAGCAATGGCCGACAATTAGCAGTCTATGTCTCTGGATACACTGTAAACCAACTTACGAGTTACCGAACGCAAACTGATAGGGCTGCAGTTTGGAGGTCAAAATGGCGGTCATTAGCCGCCAAGACAAACGCAGGCGACATTATACAGGTTGTTCTGCTATGCAGCAGCTATGCGGGCTCAATTATTGCAGGGTGGATCCGTGTCGCAAAGACAAAGGGGTACCAGGTGTGTGTTAGTCGTATACCCCCTTCAATCGCCCCCCCAACAACCGCAACAAAGGGTCAAAGGACCTGGCACAAGAGAGAAAGTGAGATGAGATTGTGTATATAGTCTGTCCAAGCAAAGAAGACATTCTGGTAAGATGAGAAAATGACTCCAGCTCAGTAAATATTGGTTCAAAAATAATAAATTTGGTCTCAAATTGTAGAGAAGAACGTTTCCTGTAATTTGTGACCAAATTCATGATTTTTCAATAATATTGACCGAGCTGGAGTCATTTTCCCATCTTGCCAAAATGTCGTCTTTGCTCGACAGACTATATTTGATGGAGAATAATTTTGGTTGGCTTTGTGGATGATGAATATTGATAAGTCAGCTGAACAGATTGGCGGATATTATTCATAGGTGCTGTTGAATGGATTTGGTGGTGAGTGGGATTTAGTTTGTGTGGGAAGGAGAAGAAAAATGAGTGAAATTTGAGTAGAAAGAGAAGGGAAGTTAGTGTGAATTATTTTTGTGAGGGAAGGAGAAGACAAATGAGTGAAATTTGAGTACAAAGAGGAGTAGAGTTATAATGTGAATGAAAGGTTTATTGGAATATGAGAGTTGAATGAGGGAGGCAAACTATGAGAGATTATGGGAAGTGATAAGAAGAAGAAAAATTTAATATGGAAGAGCAATATGGATGCTCTCAATTATCCTGTAACAGAGGAAAGAAACTGTTTAGTAGACTTTAAAAGTAGTTTAGAAGATTCACACGCTTTATCAACAGAGTTTCAGCTTGGGAAGGTTTCATAACTTATACGGTATACCAAAGAGAATCCTAGGAATTATATTAGAGATCTATTATTCTATGCTTATACTATTCTAGAGCTGAATAGTAGACAGAATCGAAATTCTCAATGTTGCCAATGAATGATAATGTTCAAAATATTTGTGAATAGTATTTCTATTCTGTGAAACATGAGAGATTTTTTATTAAGTTGTTACCATTATGGAGTACTTATTGAACAAATTTCGACATAAATTAACCGTGTTATAATCCTGTCAAAAAAGTAGGCACGGCCAACAATGATAACGAAATTCCAAGCAAATAATGTTCAAAATTTTTATCGATAATTATTCTATTTTGGGAAACAGATTAAATAAATATTTTAAAGAAACTTGCAACTATTTTTGAGAACTTATTGAACGAATTTCGACAAACATTTGCTATATTATAATCCAATATCTAAATATTTAGGGATGACCTACAATGATAGCGAGATTCCAAGCACACAGAATCTACTATACCCATCATTTTCCCTACATGGTAACATACACTTGAAAACCACACAGTGCCCAGGGTAAGGCAAATAGATTCGAAGATGCATTGTCAACAATCACTCTTGACATGCTTTCGGGATAAGATTGGGCAGTGAACAGGGAGAAATCCCGTCTAAAATAATTGGGATTGGAGGGGGTTCAAGGATATAGGATCTGGGGAATTCTAGGGTATTGGGCAGAACTTACCTTGTGTTCCATGATAATGGGGAAGGATGAGAGAAAAATGAGGTGGAAGGAGAAAAAGAAGAAGAAGAAGAGGAAGAAGAAGAAGGGGAAAAGGAGAAGGAGGGGGAGAAGAAGAAGAAGTAGAAGAAGAACAGGAAGAAGAAGAAGAAGAAGAAGAAGAAGAAGAAGAAGTAGAAGGAGAAGGTGCAGACGAAGGAAGACGAGGAGAAGGAGGGGGAAGTGATGAATCAGGAAGTGGACGAGAATGAGAAAACGGATGAAAAGAAGGAAGAGGAGGGTAAGGAGTAGGAAGATGAGAAGAAGTGGGAAGAGGTGGTTGATGAATGGGGAGAGAAGGAGGAAGAGAATAAAAAGAAGAAGAAGAATAGAATAAATGCATTTTTCATAACGTGGCAAAGTTTGGACGGTGGTGTCCACTCTACCACTTATCACCGAAAGAAGAGGTGAGAAGGGAGAGAAGGATGATGGGGAGTAGGAAGAGGTGGTATTTAATAGGGATGAAGCAGAGCATGAGGTGGAAGAGGAGGAAAAGTAAAAGGAGGAGGAGGAGGATGATGATGAGGAGGGAGAAAGAGAAGAAGAAGGAGGAAAAATAGGAGAAGGTGATGGATGAGGATGATGGGAATGATTAGGACAAAAAAAGATGAGGAAAAGGAAGAGGTAAAGAGGGAAGGGAAGGAGAAGGAGAAAGAGGAAGAGGAGTGTGAGAGATGTATGATGGAAGAGCGTAATGGAGTCTGGAATTATGATTATCGGAGCCCATCCTGTCTGTCATCCATAGACGTCACCACTATAGCACAGCCATCTTGACGAGATTTATGCGCTAAGCCTGACCGAACATACAACCCCTCGAATTTAGCCCCCCTTTTCCATCGCCTCCCCCCTCCAACCACTAATATAATGGGTGTGGTCACACACACGCACGCACACAGGACACCACCGAGATTGGCGTTTCAAAAACCGACGACCTAAAAGTGTCAGCAACGTTGCAATCAAAGAAAATTGAAAATACAACGGTGACAGGATGTCGAACTAATTCAAAACATTGACTTTCCTCTTCGAAACACGATATTCTATTGGCGAAAATTTATTGCTGTCGTTGGAAAATTACAAAATTCGTATCTTTGGACAAGGCTATTAAAATATTTAATAAAAAAATAATGTCTGGTATCACTTTATTTCAATGTTCAAGTGAATTTGAATTTGAGCAAATGAGCTATAATAATATGTTATTGATCACAGAATCATGTATTAATTCTCTTCCAGTTTTACATTGATGACTACAACATAAATTAATTATAAAGCAATAATAATATAATCACTTGATAAAAACTCAGTTATTGTTATTGAAGATTATCTAACAATTCAAAACCTCAAATATTAAATTTCCTAATCTGGTCCACACAACGCTACTAGATTTCAAGTACATTTTGAGAATATAAACCTTTTGAACTCAACAGATGTTTCCACAAGAAAAACCGGGATTTCTGTCTGAACCCAGAGTTGAAATTCCAAGAACATCAAACAAATCCCCTAATACTACTCAAGATTCTTTTACGAGTACGAAATTACCACATTTCCTCCCTCAGTTTAATTGTGATGTGCACCGCCAAGTACAACAAAAGATGGAAGAAATTATGGACACAGAAGGAAGATGGGAGGGGGAAAGAAAAACAAAATGGCGGTTTTGAGAATGCGGAAGAGTGGCGGGGTGGAAAGAAAAGGAAAAATTTAAAGAAGAAGAAGAAGAAGAAGAAGAAGAAGAAGAAGAAGGAGAAGGGGAAGAAGAAAGAAAACTTGATGTTATGACATTGAAGCATGAAGGGCCAGAAAAAGCCGGGACTAAAGGAAGACGACACTGGAATTTCCCCTCAAGAGTTATTGCACTGCAAAGAGGAGCATAGCAGCAGCTCAGTGTGACTTGGCTTGTAAGAACACCGAGCGGAGTCTGTGCCTCAACCCTCAACCCACTCAACAAACTTCCTTACTCCCTTTATCACCGTGCAAGTAAGTATAGAAACATTCAAGAACAAACTTCATTGTGCATGTATGAACAATAATGTCCCTGATCAAGTGTTAAGACGAATAAGTTGACTCAATTTGGGAGACTTAGAACTAGACCTCATTCACAATGACTTGAGACGGAGTTAACAAGCCCACAATATTCAAAGCAATTTTGGACAACAAAAAGTGTTTATTCTTCGAAGGGTGCCTGACTTATCATTAACAATATATTATAATAATTGTCAGTACATAATCTTCTTTCGAGTACTAAGTTCTTTTGAGCCTTGAAACAAAACGATCGCTAGCATGAATAATATGAATGTTTAGTTTGTAAAATTCCTTATGAAGATCAATACATTGAACCCATAGGAATAATCAAGTTCTCAACTTTAAAATAACTTTTCTTATTTCATTATTATTGCCGAAAAACTAAGTTCAATACAATTAAGTTATTTTATTCTAATATGCGTTACTATTTTAATTTAATGTTGGACGTAAATGGGGATCAAAAAATTTTTATTTACAAGAATATAATATAGATATAAATAACACGATTTTTTTCAAACGTTTGTATGCAAAAACTTTTGTTCATGAGAATCTACTCTACATTCTACATCATAATAATTATTGCTACAAGGGATACAAAAAAGAGATCTGACAATCTAAGAATATTTCAGATACTGGAATAAAGTCACCCCAATAATCCCAGTACCTCAAGCCATTAGATGCCCCCAAAAACCAATAGGCCCCAACGACTGTTTACTTTGCAAACAATTCTTATCTTCACAGTTGAAGAAGTGTGGCAGTGGCAACATTTGGCGAAGGCTTAATTAATTTCGTGACTTATCTTAGCAGGGGGTGACGACAGCACCACTAAGACACAGAGACACGATTTTTCTCATTTTAATTGAATTGAGCAACTGAGCCAACCAACCAACATTCCACAGATAGATCTCGTTTGAGGAAAGGTTTCTGAGGAAAGTGCCTCCTCACAAGAGTCTCCTCAGCGGGACAAAATGGAAAAGGCAGCCGCCCCAACGCAGAGTACGCCATGAATATTTATGAGACCCCCCTCAACCTTCCACCCCTTCCCAACAACATTACTTACTTGGGGTTTTTCCGAACACGTCCAGCAAAATTTTAAAAGTTCTCCTCACTAATCCGGCATCAAGCTTTAGTTACAACTTAATTCAGAAATGACTGGCATAATAAAACTTTCTGCTTTAAATTAAACCACCAGAATCAAAGCTACTCAAAGATAAAGGGGTTTGATATTAGATGGATGGGATTCTATTTTTATCATGGAAGCGATCATAATTGTTATCTTGACCAAATGACGTAATTTATCAAAACAAATACAATTAAACCATGAAATATCTACTAAGCTACCGTTTAAGCATATTAAGTATATTATTAAGTTACCGTAATAAGCTAAGTTTAGCTCATGTTCACGCTTTAAAATGGACGTAGGCCTGGATACAATGTTGAGTATAAATTAAAAAAATCTGGGAAGAAGATGGTATGGATTGATAAGCGAGGTAATTCGTATAGGAAGAAAAACATGAAAGAAGAGAAGGTTAACAGTATCAATATTTCTAAATATTCTGAACAAGGATCAAATTTATTCTGTTTAAAGTGATTTACAATAGATTATGGATTGGGTTTCATGAGTTGAGTCCAATATGATTTACAAGAGTGTGGAAAAATATTGATTTAAATAAATTTAAAAAAAATTCAATTGAATAATCTAGAACGACATTAATTTATATTAGAACAAGAATAGACAGGCAAGCCAATGTCGGTCAACCAATTAGCAGTTGTTGCATCTCATTTTATAAGTCGTGTTTTACAAGACGGACTGGTTCAATTAAACAGGAAGCTTAAAAATAGAAGATTGGAATTAGCAAAGAATTCCAGATTGCTAGATGCAGATAGATTGCCAAAATAGCTCACAAGTGGACTAGTCTACATGAATTGGCATATTCGAAGAAGCTCGTGGAAGATCAAATATTTTACATAATCATTCACTGTTCTTCAATTAGAAATTTATTCTTGGAACTGATTCTATTTAGGGATAATAACAAAAATAACATTTTAGAAATATAACCCATATCCCAAATCATTTATTTTATTCATTTAATGACATACAGAACTAGTGATAGAAAGACCAGGCATATCCCTTATATTGGTATTTCTTTCACAGTTTTGAATAGTCCTGATTTTTAGGTTGAACCCTTCTGAATCATGGTTGATATTGCAAGTTTATGCAAAAATAAAATAGACTACGTGGAAAGTGTAAGTAAAATTGGGAAGTTTGAATGTAACATTATCGTCAACTTAACATCAATAATTATATGCATACTGGACACGTAAATTGATGCCTCAGTACTTCAATAGTTCAGTAAGCTGAACTAAATTACATGAATATATTTTCAATTCAAACAATAGATAAGTCTATTATATAATGAGGAATTGTATACCATTCTAATAATTGCTGCTGATATTAATATTCAGAGATGGAGAATCTTTATGAATAAAATATCTATATGATTAGCCGTAGATGATTTCAAAGGAAATATGCTAAACCGAATTAAGTTGACATTTAATGAGACCGTACTCCCAGAACGCCATCTTTTCTAATTGACCGAACGTAAGTGAGGTCTAGATTCAAGACGACGATTTTGCATTTCTCTTTATGTTTGATTGTATGTATGTATGTTTGTTCCGCATTTACGACAAAACGCGGCAATAGATTCGGATGAAATTTGACAGGTATGTTCCTCTTGGAATTGCACGTCGATGTATATGTAAGGTTTCTTGAAATATTGCATTTTAAGGATAATATGAAAGAAAAAGGAATTACCTCCATGCTAAAATATTACTATATACATTTATACTTCTGAGCATAGGAAAATTCACACTATAGAATTATTCATGCTGAACCAGCTGTCGAGTTTATTATTAATTGCATTCAATGACGCATGCAATTAATGAAACTTAAAACTCAACATAAGTGAGTATTCCCTTCATGAATAATACCCCATCCATGGGTGACTTCGTGAGGTTTACTGTTCACAGAACTACTAGTATATTCAGATAAAGAATTCACAATCCAATCCAATATTCAAGCTACAAGTCCAATATTAAGACAAATAAATAAAGATTGAAGACAATCAAATCATTTTATCATAATTCATTCAAACATTAACGTAATATAAGAGCAACAGTACTTAAAATAAAGTGAAGTATTCAAAAATCAACTCGCATCCCAAACAACCCAAGCTAATTTCACAAGAAGAATATTTAATCCAACCAAATTATCAACAAAGACTACAAATTATGTAGGCCTAAAGACATTGTCTTTTATATTATATTGTACATGACGTTAATGTAGAAAATGAGAGAGCGGGAGAAAGAGAGTGAGAGAGACTGAAGAAAAATGGTGATGAGAGGGAGAGAGAGAGAGAGAGAGAGTAAGCACAGTTTAATCGCGAAACAGGCCTAACCCTGTGTGATAAGCATCAAATCAAAGGCATAATATCAATCCTGTAACAAGCCTGTGTAACAGATAAAAATCCGATACAATCCAATTCAACTCAATCATATTCATTACCAAAGACAATACCATATTAAAATATATTGTCTTTGGTATCATATTGAACATAATGCTAATAAGCAAGAGAGAGGCAGAGAAACACGATCACGTGATTGTGGCCGGGGCCGGCCGGCGCGCTTTACCTCTCGGATCGACACCGGCGCTGAGCGTCGGGGGCGGCAGCGGTGAGGGGCAGCACAGCACTCGTGGATCGGATACGCTCCATGGGGGGCGGCAGCACTACACATCCTACACCACAGCACTAGACTGGCTCACTGAGGGGCGGCTACCTGCCCACCGTCGCTGCCGCCCCCACACACACTGCAAACAGAACTGCTCTGCCACCCCCTCCCACCGCCCCTCAGCCGCCCCCGGATACAGATACGCCAGGAAATGGCAAGCCACATTGTGCCCCCCTAATTGAATGCACTACTTTGGACCACCCCTCTTCACTCGGCCACTATTAACCTATATTCTACATTTCCCAAAAGTCATCTAAAATGATCGCTAAATTGGAAACAATATCGTAGTTACGCTTGATATGATTAATATGTTTGGATGATTATTATCTCTCCGTATAATTCATCGTATGAATATTATGGATCTAGATGTTGTTAATGCGATAAAGAAAATCCAAAAGTTCCTATACAAACTAAAAATTCATTGTAAAATAAATTTTGAAATTTTCTTTGATTTTAACCTACAAAGAACAACGCTTGATGGCCCGTTTCTAGAACCTTGTCAACCGTGGTGGAGATGCATCTGAAGCGATAATTCCCATTGCAGATAAAAGAATAATACAAAATTTCTGGTAACAAAAACAATCCTACATATACTAACCAAAGCTACATATTAATTATCAACAAATTGTTATTGTAATAAGCTCCGTATAGATTTGGAATGTTAAATGTGGGGGTTTCATGCCCGGTTTTTCCAAGCACACTCAAAGTTGAGGGACCCTCAAATTATGATGAACAGCTGACATTTTCTATCATAAGTATAGGAAATGTAGTAAAGTGTAGTAAACTTGAGGGTCCCTCAAATTTGAGTGTGCTTGGAAAAACCGGGCATCAGACTCTCCCGTACAACTCAAACTCTCATGCATCCATTTTTTATATTACGGATGATGCTTACAAGAGCATTTCTGCTTCTCCGTTGGTAATGGATCATTTAGTAAAATTCCTGCACTTTTTGAAACAACCCAAAGCACCTGATTATTCCAAATTAAATTATGATAAATAAGCACTTTCTTCTAAATAAGTGGTGCAAAATTTTTAACACACTTTCTACACGCTGAGCCATTGTATTATTTATCGTAGTGGCTGATTGAACAAATGAGCATCCACCATAGAAAATTTCAACAAGGAAACAAACTGTGTGATGAACTGTAATAACAGGTCTAAGGATTTAGTTTACAATCTCAATAAGTAAAGAAAAAGAGAAAAGTAAATAGAAGATTAGAGAGATTTGACAAAGATATGAGGTGGAATTTAATCGTGGATTGAAGTGAGATACAGATGAAACCAATCATGATAAACGATATTGAGAACGATTCAGTACACAAATAGCTGCACTCATGCTTTATCAATGTCCTATCACTTGAGACCCATTGTCATCGAGCTGCTGCTATTCATGAAAAACGCAGCTCGAGCAACGCACGCATTTTCCAGCGTTGAACGGATTTAGCTGATTTATGAGTGTTATTACCATGGCAACAACGCTCCACCATGTGTGCGTTTCACTCCCCAAAAGCTATGCTATTGCTCACTGGTCCACTGTTATTAGACAGTCTGAATTGTTGAAAGTAGCTAAGTTATGTCAATAATTCAATAATATTCAACTCTTCTTAATAATATTTCAAGTTTGTGAACTTTCTGCATAGCCCATCTCAATTTAATAAATTTTATTCAATTGGAATAATACTTTCATACATCAATTGCAAATTTGTAGATAAAGCTGCAAGGAGTTGACAAACAATCAATGATTGGGTGAGAAAATAAATAGTTAATTAATAAGAGAGAAAAATGTAATAGTATTTGTGAAAAATTGAATTTCTTCAATACTTGAAGTAGCCTATTCAATAAATTCAACTTTCAATTCGGTGGCGCAGTGGGCTAGGGCGTCACATCCTTCAGTCCGCTAGCACTGCCGCAGGTCTGGGTTCGAATCCCAGTGGCATGGCTGTTTTTCACCTTTTCAATCACCTTAGCACTCAATATCCATTACCCACGCACAAGATAAAATGCTTATGTGGGCATCATACGCAAAAAAATCCCCCAAAACTGAAAGATAGATTGATATTCTGTCCATAACATTAGAACTCAAATACAATTTTATGGACAAATTATATTACTTGAATTAAGTTATGATGGAATATAATGAGAGTGAATTTTATTATTATGAGTTGTGAAAGCCACTCAGTGAGACTTCCTATTCAATATTGTCTTAAGGAATTGTTTGAAAAAGTAGTAAATTGGGAGCTGAAGGAATAGGAAATCACACGAAATACTTTTGTATCCTGGATACGAGTATAAGACCATTTGAAAAATTTAATATCAGCGTTGTAATGTTTCATGTTATTAATATCAGGTTGAGGAGGTGTAGTCTCTAGAGAAAAAATAATCATTTATTCCATCAAACCAGAAATAGAGGTATTTTTTCCATTTTGTAACTAACATTGTAAAAAACCCATTTTTCAAATTTATTCCAATTGTTTAAAAGCTGGTGGAAGAAAAACTTTTTTATTCAAAATCACCATTGAATCACCTGCATCAAACAACGAAAAGCAACGCGTTGCACGATTTACATGATCCGTCGGGATGAGCATCCTGTTAGCAGCGTTATCGAAGGGCACACACCACGTGTGATGTTCTGCGCAGGACGACTCACCAGCCGCCCACGCACTAAACGACGCGACAGGTGAACTCTACTCTCGCTTTTAACTGAAACTCTATTGCTTTGTTATTTACTTTTTGCTATGTAATAAAAGTGATATGTAAATGTAGGGGATATCTCTATGAATAAAATGACTAGCGCCAGAATCACAAGTTTGAATGATCAGATTCATTTTAGCTACTGTATTACAAAATCACTAGTTTTATCTGAAGTATATTTTGTTTATAGTTTTTTGTTTGTGGGATCATAATCATTTATTCCATCAATTAAATACAAAGGCGAGTACAACAGCCAATAATGCCAAATTTGTATATTTTATGAGTCTTCCACTGGCGGCTCAAGCCGTGTGAAAGGGTGAAGTTTTGTACAGTATACTATTAATTATGGGACTTCACTGACGAGCTACCAGTAGTATTTTATGGGTATTTTGTATCCAGACAGGTTCCTTTGGAAATGCTTTTTTTCAACTAATTATTCTGCTAATGTTTTGTCGTTTTTTTGTATTTTCTTGTTATATTATATGGGGACAAACAGGTTTTAAAAGGGGTTATAATTAGGGACATGTAGAAATGGAAACCTACCTTTAGTAATATATTATGATGTTCTGAATTTTTGCTTCAGTTGAACTAAACAATAATTATAATATTCTATTGAATTATGGCAAATCAATCATGAACTATAAACGCCCATTCTAGTTTTTGTTTTCTAAATGGAAGACAAAGAAGGAAATGAAAGAGAATAATAATTAATTTATAATAAACCACTACTATTCTCTCTGTCCATAACACGTAAATGCAACACGGAAAACCGTAGTAACTAGTAACATTCTTACAAAATTTGAAAGATTCTCCTCCTGCAACACCTTTCCAAAACCGTTCCGGGTCCCAACCAGATTAAACTCAATCGACAAGAGTTGCCGGCAATAAAATCAGTCTTTGTCCCTCTGACTTTCCCCTACACGCGGTCCCATACAGGACCCAACTTCTTCGAAACTTGTCAAACTCAATCTCACGTCCACCCCAGCCAAAAGTACTGTAGTAAACTTGGATATCCACTGGCGTGTAACACACTCAGCTTCCGGGAAGAACAAACCTATTCCTGCAATCTGGACTGCTTCCAAACAACTATTAGGACACTGGATTTGAACTAGGATAGAGAGACAATTTACACCAAATCCAATTCATCAAATAAGTCTGGACTGCGCCAGACATCCTGCTGATCAGCTATTGATATAAAATCCATCCAGACTCACAGAGGTGGTTATTAGTGAACATTGATAACAATAATTTAAAACTCAAAATGTTCAAATTTCTACTCACTTATTCGTTTTCGATAGATTTGGATCACTGGTTTTCCGCCGTTCTCGTAGCTGGCGCTGTAAATGAAAATAAAAAATTACATAATATTCAATAGAATTTTTTGATTATTTAAAGACAACAGATAAGAATAGAGAACAGATTTATATTTCACTACAAAATGCCATCCTATATTTAGTTGAAGATAAATCGAATAAATCGCCAAGAATAATAGATGAAAGTTTAAAAAAAAGTTTTTCTCTACTTGGCATAAGGAATCAGCCTGAGTGAGGAGAATTGCACATTACTCTTGAAACACCCTGTATTTCACAATTCGTATTAATTTACCTTCGTCTAAGAAATCAAGTGAGAAGACAACTTTGATCAGACAGCGTATCAACTTTGAATTTATAAGAAATTTGTGCGACAGGGAATTAATTTTAAACGCTCAATCGAAAGATACAATCAAAACAATCTATTGATAATAATATCAAGGGTATTGGAATTTCAAGAAATTGAAAACCAAAATAAAGGTAACAAACGTGCACAGGTGAAAATTCATCGCCATACCGAGCAACAAAATCAGACAAGCCAATTGTTTAGCTTCCGCACAATCAGCCAATGAGCGAGGAGCGTTGGCTGTTACAGCATCCTGCCTAGGAAATTAAAAGCTCGTCGCATCGCACAGTACTTCTCTGCTCCAATCAAACGACTTAATCAAGTGGAAAGCGCTTTACCCCCACCATCACCCCTCACCGACCAACAGACACACTAACTGCTTTTCCTACTTTCAAAGCATCAATCCGCACTTTAAGGTAAGGGAAAGAAGAGAACTAAGGGAGGGCAGTTAAAGAGCACAGGAACAAGCTGTTCCAAGCAGGAAAAGAGTGGGTACAGTCAGTCCAAGCAAAGAATACATTCTGGCAAGATGGTGTAATGATTCCAGCTCGGTCAATATAGGATTAAATTTCTTCAATTTGGCCTCAAAATTGTAGAAAACAGAATGCTCTACAATTTGAGACCACATACATAATTTTTGAAACAATATTGACCGAGATGAAGTCATTTCACCATCTTTCCAGAATGTCTTCTCTGCTTGGACAGACTATACTTCTATGGACCTGTGAAAGAGTGAGATAATTCGATAGATAGGATAAGATAGAAAGGGATAATTGGAGAGATAGAAGAGGAATAATTTAATAGATAGGAGATTAGAGTGAAAGGTCGGTGGGAGTCTTATAGGCGAGTTATGGTTATCAGCCAGAACCCATGCGGCGTTTCCTTTGATTCAATTCCATAGTTAAGTAATTTTCATGAAGATTTTAAACGAATTGCAGTAATGAGCATTCTTAAGTGATTTCAAAACTGGCCATGCCGCTTGTCTACGAAATATGAAATCAAGTTGTCTTTTGATATTGACCTGAGTTGAACAGATTGACCTGACTTGCCAGACTGGAGTAATACTCAAGTTCAACTTATGGAGACAGAAATAAGAAAAGAGGTAAAGAATTGATTCCTGAGTGATGTAAGATCATGCTGAAAAATATATGAGAAATGAACTAATTTAATTGAAGAGTATGGATGATTGTTGATCTTCATCAGGAGGCAAGTTAAACTGAAATATCAACATTTATAATTTCAAATTAGCCTATAGCTTTGAAGAAAATGCTATGTTATGGCAAAAATTGTAATCTTATTTCAACGCCCATGAAATATATTTCAATGGAAATTAATGAAACTCATCTTCTATGAATGGAATTTCATCGATTTCAATCAGACCCGACTTTTCTAGTACATACAACCAAATCAGCCATTTGAGAATTGAAAGGAGTTGCTTGAACATTCAGTCAAACAAATATGCAAGTTTCATGATGAGTATGTTGAATGATATGAGGCGGAAAACTGCTATAAGCCTTGCTGTTTCCTCAATATCAAACGCGATGAACGCCTTGAAATGGAGAGCTTACTGTGTTTCTGAGTGGAGAGCTTACTCAAGCGGTTTTCCAAGCACTCAATGAACCCAATTAGCTGAAGACATCATTGAGAAATTCTCGGAATTTCCCGAAAGCGCGATTCTCTCAATGGAGGTGTGGTAATTCTGGATATGGTGCACTATACAGGAAGGGCGCGGGACAATAATAAAATAACTTACATTGCTAACTGAGCCGGAAAGAAATTGGAAGAACGTGGAAAGTGGCAGAGGGGTGTGGAGGGGGGATGGGGAGGTGTGAGAACAAGTACTTGGTGCAAACAAAGAAAATGGGGGAAGTTTTCTCTGCGGTTGACAAGGGAATTTCCCGAGAATAGGGAGGGAAACGAAGGAATTTTCAAAAACAGTGGAAAGGAAGAGGAAGCGTCGTGAGATAGGTACTCGTCTCTCTCACTCGTTTTCACACACACTCACACTCACTCTCTCTCTCTCTCTCTCTCTCTCTCTCGCTTAAACATCCTAACTCTCTCAAGGGCTTTCCCAAGAGCGCAAGAGAGTATTGACCTCCACCCAATCCACGGTCAAGGGGCTTTTCTGGCGCTTCTCTTGCACACGCATCGATTTTCACGCGCCAAGCCCCCACACGCACGTGATATACGCATGTAGTTACACACGTGAAATAGGAGCTGGAGATCATTAACTACCACAGAACCCATAGTGAACCCGGCTGAATAGGTTTTGGGATGCACAGCCGAATTTTGGGAGATTGGTTCGGTAGCAGTATCATGATCATTGATGCTATTATGACATATGAATATTACATTGATGACTTCTTGTTTGTGATATATTGAATAGTATTTATTTAACGTATTTAGCAGTAGAAAATTAAGGACCCGAAGATGTACGTCAATTGCACAACAGCCCATAAAAGCTTAGGCCTACCAGCAGGTTGTCATCCGAAGATGTAGGACACAAAATTCAATTCTAGAAGATTGGTTGCAGTATTAACTTCAGATGGAAACTTCTGAACATGATGAAAAGAGAAGACATGAGCCAGAGAGATGGGATTGTATTATATTGTTTTCAGAGACCGACTTTAAAAGAAAAAACCTTTAGAGACCAAGAAAAAATAAGAGTAGAGAGACCCATAGTTACTAGACAGTGAGTTGAAATTTGTGAGCATAGTGAAAGTGGACATTGTGGATAGACATATAACCTACATCTTAAACCTTAATCATCATCACTCATTCATCCTTGCTTAAAATACTTGGAAACTAAGTCGCAATTGTAGAGAAAGAATAAAGAAAGATATAATCTCACCTAATATCCTTGAAGGAAACCTACATGAGGAATTTTATCCAAATTACACGCCAATATCAGATACAATGAATATTTTGAATAGCCTACCTGTAATAGCAATTGAATCATTTGAAAATGTCATTTTGTGGACTATTTTAAGCTTATCCCACTTCAATTTTTTGTAACTTTACTATTTTATTTTTGATGTTTTGAAATAACATTGAACCATAGTTGAGTTCAAATAATGCAGGGGGATGAAATAATTTTTAATGAAAGTCTTCTACAAGTTGAGATACTGTTATTTGAATAAAATGAAAGTGAATATTTGTTGTTACGGAAATTATTCCCCACTAATTCGTTGATCATCCATCGCAATCAGCTTGAATGTTAAAACAGCGAACCAACCATACCACACGTCTCCCACAAGGTTGTTTCCCCAACCGAAAATTATATTATACGATGTTACTACACGTTACAGCGAATAATCATCACTTTCAAAAATGAAATCAACCCAATCTTCATGCCATTTTTCAGAGCGCTGCTTCCAGGAAATTTGAATAACAGCTTGCTTTTGACCTTTAACAAACATCAAATCACCCTCCCCTCCCCTACCAACAACCCCACCCCCCACCACCAACTACCGTACAATCAAATTGGAACGAACACTGTGTTCGTTCACAGTCTAGCACCATCCGTCCGTCCCAGAGTCCCAACGGTGTTTTTCCAGCGACCGGGGGAACACCAGCCTGTCATTTTTCTGACATCTAATCAAGTTGTATGCGATGCTATGCGCGACTTGCACGATGTCGTCTGCCACTTAGCCGTAATTAACTGAGCGAATGAAAAATCACGATGCCATCATCCCCATGTCGTGTTCATTGTCGCATTTCATTTCATCTCCATTTCATGGTCATTACCATCAGCCGCCGACCCTCCACAAACCACAATCATCACCAGAGGGAAATCGGATGTGGAAAATTAGAGAGCAGAACGGATCATATTATATTAATATAATGTCACACTAAGCTACACTCGACATGTTGTATAGGCACATTAAAAGAAATCGTTCCTCTGAAACATAATTATCTTATAAAATGTTTATGATTGATTCAGAATTGGATTTTTGTGGAATAAAACGTTTATTTATTTCATTTAATACATATATCAGGTTATCTGATTGAGAGCTGGGAGGTTTCATTTATCTGAAACCATCGAAATAAATCATACTGTTACATATACCTACTTATACTTTTAAATCTCCTGTTCATTTTTTTTTCATTTTTCAATGTTACCCTTTGGGTATTGATGTGATAAAAGTTTGTGAAGGCCTCACTTAGATGTGTAATTTGAGGTACTAGCGATTTGCATTTTTTGTCATTTGCACAATCATTATTAATTTGAATGAAATCAAGAATACTGAATTATCATTAAAATCTTAGTGAATTATTCAATCTTATTACTTTTACTGACTATAAATAGAGTTTCTTATATCAGAAATGTTTACAATAAGGTGGATCAAGCCAGTGAAGTAACATTTCAACAAGCATTCCTGAATAGAATAGTCACCGTTCATCAATGATGAATGAAAGTATGTCTTTTAAATTCCGACTAAACAACCATCTTCAAAATAAATCACACTGAATTTACTTGATTGATTTTTTTCAAGTTGGTGGTAGGTCTAAAAGACTTATTGCACATCACAACATAGTACAGCAAAGATTACATCGAAAAACTAGAGAGTTTTGGAGTAGCATGATCTGGTCAAGCAAAGAAGACATTCTGGCAAATGGGAAAATGACCGGCTCAATCAATATTGCTAAAAAATTTTGACTCAAATTGTAGAAATCATTCTGTTATACAATATGATGTTCTAGCAGGATGGGAAAATGACTCCGGCTAGTTTAATATTGATATAATTCTTTAAACAATATTGCCTGAGCTGGAGTCATTTTCCCATCTCGCTAAAATGTCATCTTTACTCTTCCAGACTGTAACTGAGGAACTAAAGGAGATTCGAATCACAGGTCTCAAGAGGATATAGACACAACATAATTGGAAAAATTTGGAATTTTAAATAAACTAAGAATTATCGTTGATGGAGTAAACAACAGTGAGTTTTCTACAGCAAATCGCACTCACAGAGATTGAAAACAGCAGATAAATGATGAAAATGAAAGAGGAAACGCCCTAATGGTCAGTGAGCAGAGTTACAGAGCACCATTCATCACCCTCACCAGTGTAAATAACGACCTTTGCTCCCTCAGGACCCTCAGGATATGTCAGGGGGGAGAGGTAGGTTACAAGATTAACAATCTTTGTAAGCAACACCTAAGCTCACGCAGGAAGCGGAATTGAATCTTTTGGAACTTGAAAATCAATCAAAACACTCTCCAATATGTCAACTGCAAGACTTTAGAAACACCAAGAAGTTATATATTGACTCAGAAGGTTCAATTATTTATGATACAGTACTAACAACTTCACACTAGCTACTGAAGATAGTGTGATTATCATGTCAAACGGCTTATGAGTCTCGATTTTACTTCAATCAGTATTAATTTTCGTAAGCGGAAAATACTGTCGTAGTTTTGTAAAATGAGGTTAGCTAACCGTCATCACCGTCAGCAACCGTTTTTCCTACATAGATTGAAAAAAAATCATCAACTCAGGCAGAAAAAATGAATTATACTTTGATAAAATATTTGAAATAGTAGTGGCAGGATGGAACAGTTTGTTACGATTTTCTATCAAATAAATTGAGAAAGATCACGAACAAGGTCTTTCTTTCGACCTTCACCCTGTGAATCCAGCTCAAATTCGTTTTAGAAACATAACACAGGTCAACATCTAAACAAACAAATTGGACTTCTTATTGATTGGTGAGTAGGGGAGAGAAAGTCAACGAAAAAAATCGAAAATGATTGGAAAAATTAATCAGGATAGAAGGCGATCACGCCCTTTCTCTTACCTCCGGAAAATGCTATGGTCTGCAAAGAAGGCACTCTGGAACGATGGAAGAATGACTCCAGCTCAGTCAATATTGATTAAAAAGAACTTTGTAGTCAAATTGTAGATTGGAATGTTTTCTACAATTAAAAACTAAATTTAGAAAAAATATTGACCGAGCTAGAGTAAATTTCCCATCTTGCTAGAATGTCATCTTTGCTTGAACAGACTGTATCTCCCAATTTGGTCACGAAGGGATTCTATAGGAAGGGAAAAATTGCTCAGGATAAACAAGGTAGGAAACTTTGCCAACTCCTGTTCAATCAAACTTTCTGTTTCAAAGCATGAGTATATTTCAAACTTTTCTTTCAAATAAATATTAGCAGACTACATTCACTACTTCTCAAAAATAATGATAAAAACGAATACTTCAAGGATCTAGAACTGAATATTCTACATTTTTACTACTACTTCACTAGAATATTCTACTGTAACTAAATATGACTTGATTTTTGTAATGGAAATGTAAACAATGAATTTTAATTTAAATTAGAAATAATATGTTGATAAGAATTATGATTATTATATTATTATTTCTATGTTGTGCATGAGAAACAACTATAGACTTACATGAAATCTGAAATGGTTTTTGATGAATTAGAATTGATAAAGTAACTAACCTTATTTGGTATTCTCTCCTTGTAGCTTTCCGACCTGTTTATCGTTGCCGCAGAAGATTTAGGTTTCGCTATGTGGGTACTGCAAAGAAAGGAGTAAATGGAATTAATTATGATACAATTTTCACAACTGAAATTCAAATACAAATTATATAATAATATGATGATTATATTAATATAAAAAATATGTCAATATGATGATACTGTACTATATTTTAGTCGATTGATCAATCAGAATTGGAATCTTATCAGAATAAAAATGTAACAAATTGATACATATATAATAGTTAATGAAGGTACAATAAATTTTGATCTAATATCACGCAGAATAAACTGAATTTTCAACAAAATATTAAATAAAATCAGGTTTGAAGTAATCTTTAATTGTTGAAATATAATCCGAAATTTCTTATCATAGTTCTCAAGTCAAGTCAACTCAATTGTATTTCATGGTTTTATGAGGAAGCAGTATTATGTATTTTCAATGCTTAATGCACAGAACATATTTATAAAGTTATGTTATTGTGAGGGATATTTTGACGTTTGTTCAAGCTAACTCTTCCTAACGATCACTATCCTCATATTTTTTCAATTCATATAAATTGAAATAGAGTTATTAAAATTACTAACAAGTAGTCTACATTCAAAAAATTCCTCAACCACAAGATTGATGAAATGAACTGAAGACGTAAAGACTATACATAATGACAACCAATTATTACTATATTCTGAAAAAGTGCAATTTATCCCGGATAATATACCTCAATAAAGTTTCTAACTAGAATACTTTTCTCATCTACCAAGAATTTCTGCTACTGTGGAAAAATAAATTTGCTGCAATTTTCAACCAATAACCAAGATTTCCACTATTATTTCCTATTATAACCAAGATTTCCACTATACATAGGAAAACTCAATTTTCCCAGTATAATCAACAGTACAGTATTCTTGGAGAGGAATACAAGTCTTGGAAAAACAATTACAGTATTACAACAATCTTTTTAATTAGGCCCTTAAAATGGCCCTTAAATTAGGCCCTTAGGTTGGGTATAAACACTTGAACAGTCTCTTTAGAATAGGCCTACACAGAATTCCTAACTTCTTTAAAGAAATAATTTTGAAAGTTAATTCCTGGAATTATTCCTGTCATCTTTGCAATTACATTAACTGAAAATTATTATGTAAGTTGATCTATAAAAATTTAGTTTAGCTAATTAAGACAATTTATTCACACTGTAATTAAACATAGATATTCAATCAGATTTCAAGAAATATGAGAAAAATATTCTATATTCAATATTTTCTACATTTGAAAAGCCTTGTCATAATGAATGAAACTTCATTATCATGGGTAAAAAAGGAACTAATAATTATTTGTAGGTTTATAAATCAGAATTGAAATTTTGGCTGTTTACTAAAATTCATTTACAATGAAGTTAATCACAGATAGGCCTATTCAAGCAACATTCAATAAATATATCATAGATATTATTCTATATTCAATATTATTCACATTGAAATAGCCTTGTCATAAAAAATAAGACAAGGGAAAATGGGTGTTTGTAAAAACAAGGATTTCTAACTGGAGTAGAAAGCACGAAAAAAGTCCAGTGAGACTTGATACAACGTTGCCAATTTATCTGAATTTAAATGAAAATTTATTCATATTTTCATGATACACTTGACGGAATGGCAACGTTTATGGGTGCAGGGAATGAAGGGGTTATCTGCTGTTACAGTTTTCATTGGACTATCTTCATGCATTTACTTTATAGTGAAGTTACAATAATATATTGTAACTCAATTATTTAACTCTTGGAACTCACGCATGTACAGCCGGCAGACTGCGCTTCCTCTGAAACATGACAGCTGTTGGGTTTGGTTTTTGCGCCAAAATTATATGAACTTGATCCCCTTGCTAGGGGATAGGGCCCGGAACATCACATGACTGACACACTTCCTACATCTTCACACTATCACAAGTTACAACTTGACACTGTGCTGGAAGTTTTACGGTAATGTAGTTGAACATATTCACCGCATTCATTTACACAGGTTTCTTTGTAATTAATTTACCAATGAATAACCACCATAAAATCACTGTCAATCATGACGGTTCTCTATAAACTAATAGATTACATGATTCAAAGAAAAATAGTACGTTCAAACACTAACACTCTAATTGACAACATCATCTGTTGGAGCGTACAAGAAGTTTACAAAACCGCCAAAATTTTTGTCGTCAGATATACAATACATATTATTACATTCAATACATCCAATACATTGGATTACTAGTCTTCTTAACTTGCGCGAACTATACTTGAAAAATGTCTGTCTCAATGGCTAAACAGCCCATGAAGGGCGTAGCAGGACTTCAAAAATGTAAATAATAATTAAACATCCAATAAAGGTGGGTTTCCATAACTACAAATCACGGGCACAAGATGCAAAAAAACGGAGTTGTATAATGGTCAGCTGATTTTTTATTTACGTTGCTCTATACAACTACGTGTTTCTATTGAATCTTGTGTCCAAGTGAAATCATGTGCCCGTGTTTTTTAGTAATGAAACCTACCTCACAAGAAAAATTTCTAATGAGTTAGAATTAGAAATGATCAGTTTTACACCTAAAATTGCTGTATAGCACATTGATTTACATTCACGTGTAAATTATTCAGGCAATAGTAAACAAATACACGCGACAACTTTCAGTCACAACTGATTCTAGAATAGGCTAACTGAAATAAACTGATTATGAGAAGGGAAATACATTTGACAACCTCTAAGAGAATGAACGAAAAAGTATTGTTTGACACTAAACTCGTTAACACAATGAGATAAAATAATTAAATGGGGCAGGACACTGCTACCGAACCAGACTACAAAGACGTCGATACGAGAACTAAAACTGAGACCGACCCGAACGAAGCGGACAAATCTGGCTCCGAACAGGGCTGGGAAAGAAGGGGATGAATGAGAGAGGAAGCAAAAGAGAGAATATGAGGCATGAAACAGATAAGGATAGAGTGAGCGAGCGGGAGTGGGTGGATGATTGTCTGAAAGAACAGAAATTATTGAGAACTCCACTGCGATTTGACAGATAGTCTGTCCAAGCAAAGGAGACATTCTGTCAAGATGGGGAAATGACTCCAGCTTGGTCAATATTGGTTAAAAAATTGAAAATTTGGTCTCAATTCGTAGATGAGAATGTTTCCTACAATTTCAGACCAAATTAATTAGTTTTGAACCAATATTGACCGAGATGAAGTCATTTTCCCATCTTGCCGGAATGTCTTCTTTGCTTGGACAGTCTATAGAAGGGCGGTTACGTTGGAAATTCGCTTGGTTGGGGGATGGTAGTAGAGTGAGAGAGAGTGAGAGAGTAAACGAAGATTGTTAAGAGGGAGAGAGAGAGTGAGAGAGAGAGAGAGAGAGAAAGAGAGAGAGAAAGAAAAGATTGCTCTGGTATGGACTAGAATACTGGAGTGGCACGAGCTTCAACGTTCTGTCAGTGTTACCTGTCAGAAGCACACGAACCGAAGGGCAAGGTTATGCCTCACAGTGTACTAAATCCAAATTCACAAGACAGAAATTTCATTTGTTGAACTGCCTCTCAAGGTCGAACCGAAGCGCGAAATTCAAACATCCCAGATGTAATGCAATTCCCGAAATTGAATTTTCATGAACAAAATGTAGGTTAGGAAGGGTCAGTAAAGAGCAAATGGCAACCGTCATTTCATCCTTCAAAGTTACAGAATAATCAGGTTATGCTATGCAGTCTGTTGTCTGTATAACTGAGAAACAGGAAAACCTAGTTACTCAGTCTCATACTACAAGGAAATTTCTATCTGAATTTCAAACAGAGCTCTCGACATTTACAGTATAATTTGAATGAATAATGCAGGAGTCACTCTAATCATGAAATCTATTCCAAGAATTTATCATCACAAACTGTTCATTGAATTCGGTAACAATATAGGTGTGAGTGAGAAGGGATGAAGTTGACTTTGCATTGATATTTAATGGATATTGCAATGAATATTCATGAAGAACTAGTTAAAGAATTTTGTTTGGGGAATCTTACCTACATTTCTTAAGGGAACGTAGAAGACGAGTCGTCAAAGTAGCTTTGGGGGAAAAAAATTAAAACATCAGTATAGTCTGTCCATACCAGCGAAATACCTAATTTAATACTAAAACTCAACTTAATTGAGAATACAGTAAAAAATTTTACACCTTCAATCAACATTCCTTCGCAGGATGATTCAATAGAATAAATACGTTTTCCACCTCCCTCACCAGAACATCATTTAACTTGATAAAAATCTTTGTATTCGATTGTCATTCGTATAAGCAGATTATCTGCTTAGCTGGCTGGCTTTGACCCAACACTTGCACAGCGATAAATTTTATTCAACTTCTCTTTTCTTCACACTTTAGTGTGGATAAAACAAGCTGAGACAATGTCTTGAGGTGGAACGAGCTTGAAAAAGATGATGAAATGTACTTTTTTCCTACAGCTACGTTAGAAAGTTGCTGTTCCTGCATTGATTACAATACCCAAAATCTACTTTTCCGCTCTAGTGCGCAAAATTTTTTTCTACACTCCAGACTTGCAACTTGACATCAGTTTTGTGAATCATTTCAGGCTAGTAAAGTCTATTATGCTCTTGAAATCATGTTGGCATCACTGGCAAAACCTAACCTAAAATAACCCCTAACGAACCGTGATGGCCGAGTGGTTAGTGACGTGGACTAGTATTTCACTGCTTACCGATCAGGGGAGGTTCGAATCCTGAGCAGAACATTTTTTTTGCCAATTGTTTTCAACTTAGAAAAACTTCCAATATTATTTTACATAGAAATAAAAGTGATAAACGACCTTTTGAGATTTTTTGATATGAAAAAAAAAATTAGATTAAAAATTAAAAATTGAAAATTTGAAATTTGATATTTGAAATTTAAAAACTTAAATTTAAAATTAAAAATTTTAAATCTAAAATTTGGAATTGAAAATTGGAAAATTTTCAAAATGGTGGGCGACTGAAATATTAATTTTGAATTCAATGTTAAAAGTAATGGTTTTATAAACTTCTGTATTGTTACAAAAATTTAGAGCTTGAAATTCTGAATAAAATGGTGCCTGATATGTCAGGATTCGATGATAAATAACTGAAATATGACAATTTTTATTTCAATTTCTACCTTTCACATTCAATATGGTAGCTGTAGGAAAAATTGAATGTGTAATACGGGCACAAAGTTTCTTGCTGCACTCGAAAAACTATTCCGCACTCGCCTGCGGCTCGTTCGTAAGTGTTTCTCTCGATGCAGCAATATCACACTTTGCGCACTGATACATAAATAACTATTTTGCTTCGAATTTTGTACTTTTTTCAATTGAAAGTCAAGTGGAAAACAAACATAAAACAGGGTGGCACCCTTTTCAAGTCCTTTTCAATTGATTTTCACTATTTATTGAATTATTACACATTTGTAGCTCTAATAACATAGTGAACATTTATAATATAGTTATGTGAATAATGTTGTGATGGCTAGAGCAGCGGATTTAGAGCCGGGCAGCAGCTCGAGCCGCGTGGAATGTTACTTTTTAGTCTTCAAAATCGATTGAATGAATGTGTTAGGCCCAATGGACAACACTTAACAGATGTGTTTTTTCAAGTGATTTTCTCAAAATTCCATTCTTGACTAACATATTTTCAGCATTAAAAATGGTTTGTAAAATTTTCGTTGGTTAATTATGGTTATTTCAAAATTTCCCTTTTCTCTGCGCCACCCTGTATAGTAAATGTGGGATTTCTTTTATACAATAGACCTATCATCAATAGTCAATATCTAATATATTTGACCATGGTGAAGTGTATTGGTTTTAGAAGTTATTAAAAAAAACTGTTTCAAAGTATACAATAACTATAACCTACATAGTTCTCCATTTTCCCATCTAGGTGGGTCTAAGTGGAACAACTCTTGGCTCCCCACTATTAAAAGCCATACGATATAGTCTAGACTGCCCTTGGAAAGAGGACTTTTGGAACAAGAAAATTCTCAGTTATTGGAAAATCATGAATCGTTAAAATTTTATTACAGTATTAGAAAAAATACTCAAGTTAGATCAAAGAAAGCCAAGATTCCAATATAATAAATAACTAAGAAAATTATTTACTGTATTCGAATTATGAAGTTAGAAGTATTGAACAGGGCATGACAAAAAAGATTATTTATTCTAAAGTTGGAAGAAACATTGAAGAGGAAATGACGAAGATTATTAAATTTATTCGAAATACGAAGTTAGTAGAAGGGAAATTGACAAGACCCACCGACTGGCAGACTGGCACAAAATGCGAAAATCTCAAGCTATTGGCAGCTTATAAGACGACGACACCTTTTTACGATGTGTCAGATGGTCTCGGTCATGGCTATGGCAACAATTCGGGCCCAGGATCAGCAACGAAATGGCTGACTTTTGATGCCACACACGTATCTTGTGCTCCTGCTGCTGTCACACAATGTGCCAAGAATGTAGAATTTACTCTACACGCCTTCTATCTATCCCACCTAACCACTGACTACAGTAAAATATAACTATATACAGATATAGACCGTCCAAGCAAAGAAGACATCCTGGCAAGATGGGAAAATGACTCCAGCTCGGTCAATATTGGTTTAAAAAGTATGATGTTTTTCTCATGTTGTAGGAACATTCTAATCTACAATTTGAGACTGAATGTATATTTTTAACCAATATTGAGAGAGCTGGAATCATTTTACCATCTTGCCAGAATGTCTTCTTTTCTTGGACTGACTATATTCTACACACCTTCTACCTCATCTACCTACCGACTACAGTAACATAGAAAACTATATACAGATCTAGAGGTTGTTTATAGTTCAATATAGCCTACAGTGAATACTGCAACACGTCCTTTACCTACTATGACTCAAGCTCTAGCATGCCATTCGCCTTACAAATACAATCTATTTCACAGGGACATGGATTTCGGTCAGAGTTGAAATGAACATTCTTGTATTATTAGAAAGGTCAATGGGGTTTTGTGGATCTAAATTATGTGGGTTTTGACAAAAATGCCCACTAATGAAATTGCACTGCATAATTATTATTGTTCCATATTAGTTTTATTGGGCATTTGGCAAACGATTAGAAAGCCTTCTTCATATGTAAAGGGATTTAGACGAAAATACCAATTTGAATTCCCACTTTAAAACTAGTATTATGAAACTAGTGGGCATTTAGAAATTTTAATGAGGTATGATTCTGTGAGAATGAAACATAGCTTTTCAAGAACTAGTCGGGAATCTGTCACATGGAAATAAGATTTCCATTTTATTTATTTTTATATCAACACTATTTCTTCATTACCGATTAATTCAACCTATAAATTTTTCATAACTATTCTTCCTATTGTTACAATAAGTGTTTGGAAAATCAAACTCAATTGCGTTACATGTTCCAATTTAAATTCAGGAGTGGAATAGTAAGGGCCATTCTTCCAATCTCAAATCATTTAATGTTCATCTCTATCTATATCATCATTCTCATCTGTATCATTCCCCAATAAATAAAATAGATAAAATCACAGTAATAGAATAAATAAATAGAAAATAAACAGAATGAATGGAATAGATAAAAATGTTAATTTGACTTACAGTTCGTGGTGAGATTGGTTGTGTTGGTCGTCGTCGTTGTGATGCGGGTCGGAGGCGGCATTGGTGCGTCCGCCTCCCATCCGCTCCTCGACCGCCTCCCGCACCGGATCGGGCCGCCTCTCGCTACCGCCGCCACCACCGCCACTCGCCCCCCTACCGCCCGACGTCGACGACGACAGTCTGTCGCTACCTGAAAACATTCAAAACGCAGTTCTTTAGTAAAAAGTAGAGTGCTGACATATTAGTAAAAATAGTGAAATTTACTAAAGCCCAAGTGAATTATTGGAGATTCCATTCCTATGATACAACTTTCTAAAAAAATCATGAAAAATATTAAAACTCATAATCTGTTGACTGTTACAAATTAGAAATACTCTGTTACAAACGACAATGATGTATTGCAGTACGTTGACTCATTGAAAATAGATTTGAGAAACCATGAGAGTTTTCATCTACAATATTTTGAAATGTTACTAAAGGTAGGTTTCCATTACAAGTCGTGGGCACATTTCGGGCACAAGATGCAATAGAAACACGTGATTGGAGCAACACAAATAAATAACCAGCTTACCAATGTGCTTTGCTCTATACAACTTCGTATTTCTATAGGAACGTATTAGGAACATTTTGTGCCCGAACTTTTTAGTAATGAAAACGAGGCATATGAAGCCTCGCTATCAGACATTGCAATCTGTTAATGACTCATATAAATTTATCATTTGAAATGAAATGTACGATCTTCAGAGCTGTTGTTATATGATACTTGGAAAAATTAGATACGATATTTTCGTGGATTATGGTGCTTAAAGAAGTAGAGTACATAAACCTATACATAAAAAACCTAACATGAGGGAAATGAACTCCTTTTATACATCCTGCAAAGCACTTCACACTACAATACTACAATTTTTTTATATTTGGACAATACAAATCGTAATCCACAGCTAACTAAACAGAACCCGCCTCACTCAGAAAGATGGATGGATACCTAGTTCCACGATTATGATCGCATTTAATAACATTATAAAAAGCCTTATAAACGGCTGAAATGTCCAACAGAAACAGGGAAGGAGAATCGTAGCCTAATATAGTAGCAACACTGTTATTACCGTATTATGAGTAACTTGGCTACAAGGATAATAAATTTCCGCTCCTTCAACTACTATTTAATAGCATAGCAGGAAAATGTTTCTTGAGAATCAGCCTCAGGCTAGAAACGTTACTTAGTCATTTTCCAGGCGGAAAATACGAAAATAAGTGATCTATTAGAGTGAATGCAGGGAAACTATGTACACGCGATCTTTAGTTGAATCTTATTGAAATATTTCAACAAAACATAGTATAATCTTGGTTGAATTTGGAAGGAATTTCCAATCAGTAAATTCAACGGAAACCGTATCTCATCTTTTTATTCAAAATATAATATCACAGTCCAACAATACTACATCCACAAAACTGTTTCCACCGTTAATGTGCAAACTGATAATAATGATTGATAATGATAGTTCTTGAACTGCCTGAATGCATTCTGCATTCCGTCATGCAGGACATACAACATGTTGGATACTACAGACGAAAATACTTTAATTCAACAATATTCCATTCATGGATAATCTTATCCACACTTCCAAGACCTTCACAGCATTTGTTTCATTCATCACCAAACACATCCCACTACTGTATTTTCAAGTGTATTTTGGAAAGTGCAGAAGAAAAACAAAGACACGTGATGTAAGCGCCCAGATCGATAGCATGATCATCATTCATCGAACAGAGTGAGTTCAAGCTCTAAAGACCGACCACACCCTCCATTATCACCCCGAAAAAAAAACTCTATCAAAGCGTAGACACTGAGAAAATCGATCAGTCAAGATCGTCACCGGATAGTATAGTAAGCAAAGAAGTCATTCTGGCAAGATGGGAAAATCACTCCAGCTCGGTCAATATTTGTTCAAAAATTATTAATTTGATCTCAAATTGTGGAAAACATGCTGCACGACTATTTGAGACCAAACTTATAACTTTTGAACCAATATTGACCGAACTGGAGTCATTTTCCCATCTTGCCAGAGGGTCTTCTTTCCTTGGACAGACTATAGCTGAACGGACGTAAGCCTTTTATGAATGAACGCCGCTGCTTTCCTGAATGAATGAGCCGAGGATGAAATATCGTTGTTGGCTGGTAATGTGGTTATCAACAACTGATATCTGATGTTGTTGTTTGAGGTCAGGGTGGCATGCAAAGCAGCTGGTGGCAGACATCAACAACGCCTTACATTCATTAATGGATTTGACAACTTTTGATTGTTGTACACAACATGTGACAAGTAGTTTCTTCAGTTTTCAAGGGACTTCTCTAAGCAGGTAGAACAAATTCAAATGAGTAGTTTTCAATGAATTTACGATGTAAATAAAATAATTTCAGCATCAGTGTACGTCGTTCATACGTCCTCTGAAAGCACGAAAAGACTTCGTAACAATCTGAATCATTGGAAAGTTAGAAATAGACTAGCGAAGACATTTTTATTCATTATATTTTTTGTCTTAATTGAGATTTTTAATATTATTAGGATAAACCATAGGCGTCAACTTTACAGATAAAGTAATATGGTATTACCTTGGGTGATGCGGAGTTCAATAATTTAGAACAATAAAACATAAAATTGGGAAGAAAGACGTTTTGTATGTACTGGAAATATTCCTATAACTAGCAGTAACGTATGACCATAGACTAACTATACATAGTATAGAATAGTATATCTACGGTATGACTGACTGCTTGAAATGATCAATAATAGTAATCGAATTGGAAGAAAATATCAATGTATCTACTACAAAATACTGAATAAATTGAACTTGACGAAGAAAAGAACAGATATTGTAAAATTTCCCTCTAATTACATTATTATATTTTAGATACAGTAGGCCTAGGCCTACATGTAATTAAAGTGAAACTTGACAATATCTTATCTTTTTAGTATTATGGAGACCTTTCACACTCAACAAATATTAAATTAACCTTGCTAATTCCAAGTACTGTAACTTGATAAAGAAAAACATAAAATTATCATTAGTTTCCTATTTGAAAACATTAATTTATTTAAACTTTGAAGATTTTTTCAATTTATAGGTAAAAATCAAGATTTTTTTTCAATAAGCCATCAGGCATCCCTTTATAGCACAGATAAGATTCTCAGATTTAGCTTCTCTGTGCTAATAGTTAGCTTAACATTTAGATTAGACCAGATTGAGTTAATAAAACTAAATATTCCTAGTTAATTCCTAAATATTCCTATTGAGTTAATAAAACTAAGAGAATATTCCTATAATTGAGTTCACACGCTCGACCGATAACACACGCTTCCCTTTCGAAGTCCAGACAAAATTCAATTTTCCACATTAATAGGTGTTAATAAAAACAAAAAAGGAAAGTTAAAAAAATCACGCTCAACAATGTCAATCATGCTCGGTTGCCTGGCTCTTGTGTGCGACACGCTCTGTGAGGTGGCCAGATTCATTCACCTGCTTAATTGATACAATTTCACCAAATTAAAAATTTCACAAGTGATTAAGCGCTCACCATCCATGAAATGGACATTTTTGTCGTATGTGGAGCAGGTGACACACATCAACGTTTGTTGAAGCTTAAAAAAACAGGAAACTTTTCACCTGCTTACCAACAACACACTACTGTATCTATCACAGTATAGATAGGTAGATTACTGTATTCTGTATGAGCTTAAATAAATATGTTGTTCATACTCATCTATTTTGTTTTCCATCACGAACTGCTAGTAAATATTTCACTCTGAACTATTCTACAATAGGGAAATATATTGTGAGAAAAATAAGAGAATAAATATACTTTATGCTTACGAGTATGTAAAGTAATGAAATTGAGACTATTTTACATATGATGACTAAATGAAAACACTATTACTATATACAAGTATTATTATTCACTATTACTTACTATGTACTATATATTGTATACTATATACAAGGATAAGCTGAGTACATTATTATGATGGTCTACTCTACAGTGCACATTCTGGACACCTTATACGAGGGTAGATGCAGGTGTTGAGTTGACAGCAGTAAGCATACCGGACAGGATATGCAAATGTGACAAAACCAGGAGGTCAAGTGACTAAATGTCAGACACCCGATAGACACCTCTTCACGAGCGAGCATAATTGAGCATGAGGAATCAAAAGGAAAACTTCCATTGGTTTTTTGAACAAAATTGTTCGAACAAAATTAATCTTGCTGTATTTCAATAATCCATAATTGCTATGAGGAAAGAAGCAGGGATTTCTAAATTCAACTAATTTCCTAATATTTTTTTCATCGAAATTTTGGCTTACATATGAGAAGCAATCTGCCAAGTAAAATTATATAAATATTCATTATATTTATATAAATTGAGAAAAGTAATTTTCCAAAATGGCAATCCTTCCCAATAACTACTAGCTCATCATCAATACACTTATCAAAGTGTACACGTAATGTACTTTTCATAGAAGATATCACTATATTTTTATAGGCTACTGATATCATTGTGAAAATTCCAGTCAAATTCTTATATGATCAATCAATTAATAATTTATTTATTAATACAACTATTACAATTATCTATAACAGTAACAGATATTATAATCTAAAAGAGAAAAACTAAGCTTAGCCTGTACTATTTCTCTTACAATTTCTATGGCTAACGAAGGGTCGAATGGGTATCTATGGGTCCAACATGTTATGTAGCCTATATGTGACACACTTTACATTCCTGGTACGGGAATAATCTTTGAGAATACTAAATTTATGATATGATCTATATCTCGTGATGAAAATAGGAATTCAAATCATCTATTGATAAGGGGTGAAATAATCCTATATTGATATATATTGGATATAATTATAATAATTCAAAAAAGTTTATTTATAATTAATCTCCATCAAATCCACACCCAAAATAAGCACGCCACGTGTCTTCAACTCTCACGAACAACATGACTACAAGGATAAAAAAAACTAAAGGATAAAACAATACCGATCGCATCCACCCCGCTTTTAAAAAACAATAACCGGCGCGTGGGAGTATCGCTGTCAGAGACATTCCTCACCGGTGTCATCTTCCAGCTGAGAAAGATGCTCAACAATATTTATTCGAAGGTGGGTGGTGGAGCGACACCATGAATAAACCAACATTATTCACCGGTTTTCTAAACAAGTTTCACCTTCCAAGACTAGCGCCAATCATTTCTTGCATGGTCGAGCACAGCTAAAGACGGAATCTAGTCGGGGGCGGCACTCGTCACGGGGGCAGACAGGCGAGAATATGCTGACAAGCTAGAAATGTAAGCTCTCCTCGACAAGCTACCTACCGTACACAGCTAATTTCATTTCCTTGTTCACTTTCAGCGGAAAGTTATGTACTGTATTTCAATTTTATTGGCACGTTTCAAGGTTCCAGTCAATATCAGCTAGCTCTTTCGATTATGTGGATGAAAATCTATTCTTGGTTGCCTGATGAAAATGAAGTGGGTAGTCAATTGCATAGAATCTAAATTTTATTTTTCATTGAATTTGAGTGATTTGAGTGATAATTGTCAATTCAATTAATGATTGTCTTATTAAATAATGAATAGAAATGAAATTTTCATCCTAGTGCCAACCAAATCTGAAACTATTTGATGGAAAATTTCAAGACTATTCAAGTTTATGGAGAAGTTCCTAAATTCACCAAAAATATTCAACATTATAATAATTATTATGAACTTATTCAATTCAAGAATGTAACATTAATGCCCGGGTTTTCCAAGCACACTCAAATTTGGGGGACCCTCAAGTATACTACAGTTTACTACATTTCCTATACTTATCATGGAAAATGTCAGCTGTTCATCAAAATTTGAGGGTCCCTCAACTTTGAGTGAGCTTGGAAAAACCGGGGATAACTCTCAATTTCCTTATACTTTGAATTTCAACTATATTAGTACAAAACATGTTCAGGCAAATGGATAATAAAATTTTCTTCAAAAGTTTCAAGTAATATAAAAAACAGTATAATTAATTTTCCATTGAGAATAGATGAAAAGCTCAAAAATGAGGTTTATATGTTTCCAAGGATAGAGATTGTGAAGGGTAATTACAATTATATGATAATATAATATAAGGGTAAAATGAAATACAATTAGAATAGTAACGCTTATTTCCTAGCTTATTTCAAGTACACACCGAAGATTGTGAAAAGCTGTTATTTACTGAGCTGTAACTATTCATAATTTACTGAGCTGCAATTAATTTGATCCTCAAACCCTATTCCTTCAACTATTTAATTTTCAATGACGAACTGCTTGTGAATAACTCTTCAACTACTATTACCTATTATTACACCTATTCATAACTACATGGCAATGATAGTTTGAAGAGCAATATAAAATCATGATATGGTCTGTCCAAGCAAAGAAGACCTTCTGGCAAGATGGGGAAATGATTCCAGCTTACTCGATATTCGTTCAAGAATTATAAATACGGTCTTAATAGTAGATCAAATTGTTACCTACGATTTGGGATCAAACTGATAAGTTTTGAACCAATATTGAACGAGCTTGAGTCATTCTCCCATCTTGCCACAGGGTCTTCTTTGCTTGGACAGACTGTATGAAGGTGTTGCAGTGGATGAAAGCACAGTGAGATGAGTACTATTCCAAGAAGTCATAAACAGACAATGACCTCCCTCAAGAAGCAACAAGGTTACAAGCCAATATAAACTTGGCAATAAATATTGTACTATACAGTATGTCTCACAAGTATGTGTCAGTTATCCGATTATTGTTGAAGTAATGGAAAATCAACAAGTCGTGCTGCAAGCACTACTATTCAGACTTGAAGCAGTAAAAAGCTTCACTTTGTATAGTCTGTCCAAGCAAAGAAGACATTCTGGTGAGATGGAAAAATTACTCAAGCTTGATCAATAATGGTTTACAAATTATAAATTTTCTCTCAAATTGTAGGAAACATTCTGATCTACAATTTGAGACCAAATTTATAATTTTTTAACCAATACTGACCGAGCTCAAGTCATTTTCCCATTTTGCCAGAATGTCTTTTTTGCTTGGAATATGTGCTGGAAGGATTGTCGCCAGTAAAAGCCTCGTAAATAACGGAAATCGACCGAACCTTGACCTCAAACTCAATACATTAGCTCATGTCGTATTTCACTGGAAAGTGAATTACGTGACGCTCTACCTTGAACGTTGAAGTCAACTTGTTGAACTAATATTCTTTATTAGCTAGATGATTTGTTTGTGTAAGTAAACGTTGTAGTGAGTATTCAATTAGGTATGTCAAGTTCAAACTTGAAAATTTAGAGGGGGAGAATACAAAACTTGAAAAATAACATCCAAGAATTGTAAACCTTTCTACAAACGTTCATAGGTTCTAGAACAGATGGAATAAAATAAATAGAACAAGGGGTCAGAAAAGGATGAAAAATTTTGTACAAATGCATTGTGCCTGTTATCCTTGCATCTGTTGTTAATTGACTCAACTAAATAAGATTTATGCATCATTATTATTGATGATCTACAAACGTCATCAAGTCGTTGCCGTAATTTGTGATTGGAATTGGAATGGAACTGTAATCGAAGTGGAAAATTAATGATTGAAATCAATCTATATCCTGGCTGCATCCAGGATTCACACTGTCATGATAATCGGTAATGTAAGAGCGACAAGAAGAAGAACTTATCCTTTCAATAAGAAAATCAACTCATATAGGTAGGCTATAGCAAAGAATATGGAGGGTATATATACTTTATATTCACTGGCTATAGTCTGGTCGAGCAGAGAAGACATTCTGGCAAGATGGAAAAATTACTCAAACTCGTTCAATATTGATTCAAAAATAATAAACTTGGTCTCAAATTATATGATGCATTCTGATCTAGAATTTGAGACAAATTGATAACTTTTGAACCAATATTGACCCAGCGGTAGTCAATCTTGCCAGAATGTCCTCGCCAGACTATACTTTTCAGACTGTACAATACATATCACTCACATCACATCATCACAAAAATTTCTACAAACTACTTTTCTTGTGACAAGAAGATTCCTGTACTTCCTGTCCCCTAAACTACTATTCTTGTAAGTAACAAGAAAATTCCACATACTTTTCATGTAAGTAGACGATTCCACCTTCAACGTTTCTAATCCTAAAATCCTAATCCTCTTGTAATGCAGTCAAAGCTTATCGGGTTGTTTTGAAGAGCGAGTAAAACAACTATAGTCTGTTCAAGCAAAGAAGAATTTCTGGCAAGATGGGAGAATGACGCCAGCT
Organism: Sogatella furcifera; assembly: GCA_017141385.1. NCBI lineage: Eukaryota > Metazoa > Arthropoda > Insecta > Hemiptera > Delphacidae > Sogatella > Sogatella furcifera. The sequence continues at coordinate 53,277,877 of CM029547.1, read as the reverse complement.
CGGTCAATATTGGTTCAAAAATTATAAGTTTGCCCTCAAATTGTAGAGCAGAATGTTTTCTACAATTTGAGACCAAATTTATAATTTTTGAAACAATATTGACAGAGCTGGAGTCACTCTTCTATCTTTCGAGAATGTCTTCTCTGCTTGAACAGACTATAGAAAGGTGGATGAACTTGTAAGCGGTGCAAAGCACGTTCATTTCAAGTCCTATCCGTGCACCGGCAAGTTTATGCGCAAGCTCCCGCCAATCCAACAAACAACACAAAGTGGATTCCCGCGCTGGATTGGCGCTTGTCTGTCGGTCACTAAACGATTTTCTATGTTTTAGCACCGAGTTGAAAGTGTACAAGTGCAGTCCCAGTTCCAAGATAGCATCTTACAGTGCAACATACTTTACAAACTAGCAGTTGAATAGAGGAGGGAATATTCGGATATATCAGAGGATGTACCGTAAATTTCAAGTTAAGTTTGCGAGATTGGTTTTGGAACCGAATAAACGATCTCACACGTAGAGATACAACAAAGTAATAGTACAAGAGAGTACTACTATACGTAGAGATACAATAGTACAACGTAGAGATACTACAAAGTAACTTCAAATGAAATCGTTTCAAATCAGTTTAATTAAAATAGTTTATTGAACGAAAATATAAGACAAAATAAAAGTTAGAGCAAAACGCACAACTTTTTGTCACATGTCGGCAAAAGAAATCTTATTCGCCGAAATGCTTGTTGTTATACATATACATAATTGAATTGAATTGATTAACGTACAATTCAGAAAACTACAAACCGGAATATCAAGTTTGTGAAATTTTCATTTTCTAATAATAATGTTTTATACATTAAAGTGACAAATGAGAAAAACAGATTTATGGACAAACACGAATCAAAGAGAAACATACTGTATTTGAAAATCAGAACATAGTAGGCATACAATATTTCTGCTTTATCCAATCATATAAACCATTAACACTGCATTGTGAATATTGTGTTACTAACTTTTAGAGGCATTACATGTACGCTTTTGGGAGAAATGCTTGAAACAAAATACATCTGCAGAATAGTTGAACAGACCTATAACAAATAAACTTTGGAACCCAGACTAACAGACTTGATGATTGGCACATAGTATCTCACAACACAATCTGAAAGACAACATTGCAAGTGGATTCAGAGAATGACGAAAAACAAGGAGGAAAAAATTAAAAGAAAAAATGAGAATGATTTGGTGGGAACCAACAGACCAAATCAGTCTGAGATGGAAAGATGATGCATTGGTGTGAAGAGGCTGCAAAAACACTATTCAATGGAAGAGAGGCCGAGGGACAAATAATCTGCTGCTCTACTATAATCCGAGACGGCGCCATTTTTTGCATCTGCAATCCTTTGATGCTCTCTGGCGAATAGACAAGAGCAGAAAAAACGAGATTGCTCACAATGATCAAACGCTTATTTCTAGTTACAATTTGCCAAAAGATATGAAAGCCATTAGAGAATTATTATTACTAGCTAATGGAAGGTAATTCTTGAATTCGCGATTACTCACTCGCCAGAGTATCCCTGAAACCTGTTCTTATACTTTGGATGCTATAGGCCTATTGTTCAATATCCATCCATAACATAAATACTCAGAGAGATTGTTCATTACATTCACTAAGAGTGCGACTTATTATTTCAGTATGTAACTTCTTTCACAATCATAATTCATAATATTATCTTATGTTTTGTGATACATTACTATTCAATTTTGCGACATTTCATTCATATTTGAAAATAATACATTCCTCTTCTCATCAATATCTTCATTTTTAAAACTTTCCATTTATAAATTAAATTAATCCACTGCGAAATGAAATTGTATTTCTTTCCCGCATCATCCACTTTCATGTTTTTGTGCATCATTCACACATTTTTGTTTTAGATTATTTTTGAAGAAGCAGGATTTGGAGTAGATTTTTTTAAAAAAGTTGAATATTAAATAGGAAAACAGTGATGTCAATGGTATTTACAACATCTCTCTATTTTTATTCTTATTATGGAGATAATATCACATCTCATACAAAACAACAAAAACTTCAATAGATTTATTTTAGATCTCAAGAAATTCACACACCTCGCAAAATGTACAATGAGAAAATAAAGAGTGGTACAAATCACCCTGTGATCCAACTAATTTTCAACCCAGTTCTCACATTGTGACGTTGTTAAGTGGACATTACTGTCCAAACTTCGCCAAGTCATTAAAATAAATAATCATTCTAGTCTATCTTTCTAGAAAACAAGCCAAACTCCCTCACTCAAAATAACTGTTCTGTCCTAAAAATAATCATTCATATTTATCTCACTTCAACTCGAGGGTGAAGCTCCAGCATCTCTAATTGGTGCCACATCTCTGTCAAAAAGCTATTGTAGGACCATAGAGCCTGGAACTGGAGCCAGCCAGACTCATGGCATCTTCCAGACCAAGGGTGTCTGCATCTTCTTATTCCTTTTATCTCACCTTCAAGCACATCTTCCTTCTTTTTTCATCTCCTATTCTTTTCTCTCTCTCTCTCCTATTTACTTCTTCTGCATCTTTTTATTCCTTTTATCTCACCTTCAAGCACACCTTCCTTCTCTTTCCACCTCCTATTATACTCTCTCTCCAATTTACTTCTCCCGATCATCTTCTCTACTCTATTCCTCCGTCTATCTATCCATTCTTCTCGTTTTCCAATTCCTTGTCCTTTCTTCTTATCCTTCTCTCTCTTCATCACTGTCTCTTATTTCTAGTCCCATCTTTACCTCCTCAATGCACTCTTTCTTTTCTCTTTTTCCTGCTACAAATCTCCATCTCTTTCTCATCTCCAATCCCTCATGCTTATTTTCTTCTCCTTGTCTGACGAGATGTCGGGCCCAGATACAGTCTGGACAAGCAAAGAAGACATTCTGGCAAGATAGGAAAACGACTCCAGCTAGTTCAATATTAGTTCAACATTGATAAATATGATCACAGATTGTAGATCAGAACGTTTTCTACAATTTGAGACCAAGTTTATAATTTTTGAACCAATATTGACCAACCTGGAATCATTTTTTCATCTTGCAAGAATGTCTTCTTCATTCGATCCCAACCTGTGCACAAGGCGCCGACACACAAAGGCGCTTCGTGATCAACACAAAACGGCTCAAACTAAACTAAATAGAGAAAAAAGTCAACAAAAACACGCAAACAAAACCGTACACACACACAATCCCATGCTGTACAACAAAAGTGGAGTACAGTATTGGTTGTTGTTAAAATAAACGGCGGTGCATCGGATCTAAGAATATAGGCCAAAACTGATTTAGAGAACCAAGCCTGAAGTTTCAAATTACATCTATCAAGAATAATCTGCGAAGAGATTTATTTTCTTCCGGATTTCCATTTTAAAGAACTAGAATTTTTGTGTAAATCAACACAAACAATTTGAATCACGACAACATCAAATTGATAGTAACAGCTTCATAAGTAGACTTCTCATAATTCGTGGAGCACATAACCTACACTTAACAATTTTTATTATATGAAATATTTTTATATTATCATTTCAAAACGTATCCATTTACATAATTTGGACAACTCTAGTCTTTGAAGACTACGATGATCAATTTCTTTGGGACTCATTTCCTTTTACAAAATATCATGGAGATTCAATGAAACCCCATACTTTAGCAATTCATACCCAACTGTCAATTAATCTGTAACTCCAAGATAGAAATAGCAATCATATTGAAATAACTCACTATTCTTCACAACCCGAACATTTAGACAAATAGCAAACAGGCCATTAGTTGATAATTATAATAATTCAACCCTAAAACATAATAAGACAATTAGAAGAATAGCGATATTGTAGTTATTTAGCAAACGTATTGTGCTATATAGAATGAAGAAACCAAGAAAATTATTCAATAATTTATTGAAAAATAGTAAAATACATTATTTGGGAGAGTGGTTACTTTACTTTAGTTACTTTAGGTAGCCTACTGGAGTAATCGTAAGGAATATTAATAGTGAGTGTGTTGTTTGAATGCAATTTAGATGCACTACTATTATTAGCACCCACGCCCAACTCGCTGCTCTGCACTCAGCCGTTGAACTTTCAACTTGAGTAGGCTTGAATGGCTGCTGACACAGGAACCAGTCAAGTCCAGTTGTCTTCAATTAAGGACAATCTGGAAGGCAGGGCACATACTATCAATACTGAATAAGGATCGAACAGCACAGCACCCCTATCTTTGAACTGGCTACACCGTCACCAGCTGTCTGCAAACGAGATGAGCTTCACATCAATTTAGAAGTCTCAAGAAGGAAATGCGTAATAAGATTGTGGAGAAGGGAGTTCCAAAATCAAAAACAATTTTAGCGCTTATTGATAGTGATGGAGCATAATATTCATGACTTGTAATGTTCTGTATTATATTATTGTAATATGTATCCCTTTCTTTTGTTATTTGATCTCAGTGTTCTATACAGGACTGTATTTCCGAACAACTTCAATCAATTCCATTTTGCACCAGAATTAAAGACGAATGGAACTCAAATAAATGAATAAAGATGAAAATGAAGGTATTCCACGTACTCTCTATAAGTTAATTGAAAGATTTCCACCAAATTTGGAATAAATCAATTATTTCAAATAATTCATGATAACAGCAACAATTCAACCTCACATCAATTTAAAATAATATTAGGAAAATAACGAATTGTGATGCAACTTAATATGTACAGCAAAAAACTTATTGTGGCAATCAGAATGAAGAATTTATGAAAATAATATTTTCATGGTATATTATTCAATGGAATATATTATATGGAATAATAGAGGAATGGAAAGGTATGGAATTATTATATAATAATAATAATAATAATAATAATAATAATAAAATATAGAACAATATAATTATTATGGAATATTATTTATGGTACAGCACTTAACTGTACTGGAGTAATAAAACGTTGGTATGATAAAATTATATTCCATACCAACTAGACATAGAATTATGTATGCAGGAACACATTTGTACAGCGATTATAAATACTGTTATATATAATAATAAATAAATCTTTAGTTAAATCGACAATCGATAAGATCTCGCAAACTGTATTATCTATGGAAAATATTGTTCTAACAGAGCTCGGTATTGATAACAACAGTCATTCGCAAAATTTTATAGAAATTATCCATAGAGCAATCTTGTGTGGGAGGCTTGAAGCCCAAAACTGCATTTCCAAACAGCTGTAATTCATCCCTTTTTGTCCCAAAATTTGAGATGAATGGAACAATGCCACAAACACGTGTACGTGATAAATGGCGAAAGTTCTCTATATCAACATTATCAACACACAATTTTCGCTCGATCTATTTGTGAACGGCAAATTTCAGATTGCTTCTAAAAAAAGAGATTCGTCAACAGAGAGAGAAGGAGAGAGAGAGAGAGTGGAGCCGAATCGTTTAGCTGAGATAACGACGCCCACTCAACTCTCCAATATAAACACTGTTCGCCACAATAATCCTGTCATCGTCATCACACATTAGAATTGATACACATGTAGGGTGATTGTGATAACATTGTCGAACGACCTGCCATGACCTCACATTTACGTCTCAAGGTCGCTCTCTGAACCCATTTCAATCCAACAATATTTGTTTATTTGAGAAGAGAATCAACTTTTAAATAATGTTTCCTTAGTGCTGGCAACAAGAAATTTAGTACACTTATTACAGTACATGGAAATCATCATTATCTCAAATTCATAATTCAGTTAAATGTTCCAAATTTTCAATTATCAAAATATTCAACTAGAATTATTCAATTCAAAAGATAGATTCCACGAAAAAGATTGGCGGCTGGTAAATGATGGTTTTTAAATTTTAAAAAGATTATGCTACGCTGAAACAGTAGATTGATGGTGTTCAATATAGAAGATGAAGAACAATAAGGTATTATCCTGATCAGCTGACTCACCCGCCAATTGTTTTGTTGGGAACTTTACCAGGGATGAACTCCGCAAATTTCTGCAAAATCGCTTGAAATTTCAGCTGAAAGGGAATTTTTGCTGAAATAATGAAACAATTATTTAAGGTAGAATAATAATAATAGATATAGCTGTCATGAGAAAGCAATGAGGCTCTCATTTCTGCTAATCTGCTTATAGTATGGTATTCAAATGTATGGAATAGAAATGAGGATGTGATTAAATCAAATACAAGGGATAATAGCAGAGAGAATAGAATACTAACTGACATTGTTATTAATATTGATAACAATATTGTTTTGAATATTGTTAATTCAATTCTGTCTGGATAATAGTAGGGCATTAATAAAGTTCTGATATCAGCCTATCATTGAAAATGTAGTTTCAATAGAGTTATATCAATACTGTGATATGTGCACGGCATTGTTACATGTGTAGAGAAACCAGTATGCTATTAACCTTGCATAACAATGGCGAATTAAAGTACAAATCCCAAACTAATGAAGAACCAGGAAATGAGTTCCTACATGCAAAAATCTCAATAAATGGAAGATCATATCTTTCAAGTTCATGTGAGGAACAATATACTGCCAATTTTGTGTCTAGGATAGTTATTATTTAATATTTGAAGGCTTCACGTCAACAGAAAGACAATAATATTGATTGATATGAGTAGGACGTTCAGGATTCAGGAAGCAGACATAGTATTTGCCAAAAATGCACATGTCAATTTTAAAATTCATTGAAAGTTGGCATGAAGATGTATGTCTCTTCTTCTTCTTCTTCTTCTTCTTCTTCAGGTAATGGGAGGATGAAAAGAGCATAGAATAGATAAATTCAAGGTCGCCAACCTTGACACGATTCAGCAGCCGTGCAAAATCATTGCTGCCAACCTTGAGCCACGAAAATCCCTATATTCCACCCTCTACAGCCTATTGTTCACAGTTCAATATGAAAGTTCCCCACAACGGTATCATGAAGTTTGTAGTTTGTATGGAGGAATCCAACCACTGAAAATGTAGTTCAAGCTTCAGGTTCATCTCATATGCTACAGAAATTTGAATTGTATATGAAACGGAATATAGTTGTTCGTTGAATATTAATTCGTTATAGTTATTCCGTTATTCGTTATATAATAAGATAATATAATAATTATAAATATAATAAATTATGATAAATATAATAATTCGTTACTATAATAGAGTCGGATTCTGAAGAAAATGTTAAATGGCGGCGATTGTGTAAATCTTACCCTAACCTCAGAAATAGCGATCAAAAATCGCAAAATCGCTACTAAACACGAATTCATCACTTTTTGCGATTTTGCAATTTTTGATCGCCATTTCTGAGATTTGGGTAAGATTTACACAATCGCCGACCTTTTCTTTAGAATCCGACTCTCTTCAACTTCCATGAATAAAAAAATACAATTTTATTATTCCTTATCCAGTTATAACCTTAATTGTTGATAAATGGCGTTATCTAGCATATTTTTTCTATTATCTCAATAATCGTTAAAGTTTCGAACAATGAACTGGTTTCATTGAGTTCCTCAGCTAATTTTACATAGTAATTGATTAATCTAGAACCTCACTAAAGCCTCAAAAAAATTAGAAAAATTAATATATTTTGAAAAATCTCAATTTTCCGCCATTGATATGTCGGTAACAAAGCGTTTTTGGGGGTTGGTCTCATGGAACTGTTGTTCCTCCTGAAACACCCTGTATTTATTTGTCACTACTTGCTATGAACAACAATAATTAAGTCGAAGACCTAAACAATTGAAAGCAGCACAAATTATTCCACCATAGAAATTGTTTCTTGAGATTAAGGGAAACGTATTAATCAAATGAATTTAAAAAAATCCAACCAAAGAATTATTTTATGTTTTAAAATGAATCCTGGCTGTGTATCAAGGGGGAATACCCGTGAAAACTTAAGAATAGGCTACAACTAAAAATTCAGAAGATAGTCGAAATACATTCTTCTCAAAATCACAAATTATAAACAAAACACAGACAAGTGTTTCGTTTGAGGAAAGCAGTTTGACAACATTGTAAACGTAACAACTATCAACGCAGCACTAAGGCGCTTATCAATTCAGAAAGATAATGAGCAGTTATCAAATACAAGAGATATTTTGAATAGTTCACAATTTTACGACTGACTACAGTTATATTATTATTCGCTGAAGACAAGAGGGGAGGGGCAGCTGTTATGTAAAGTGCGCTTGTCAAGACGTTACATGTATCATGGACTGAAATTAAAGCCTACTACTGGATATGAGTAGTACAGCATAGTATAGTCTGCCCAAGCAAAGAAGACATTCTGGCTAGATGGGAAAATGACTCAATCTCGGTCAATATTGGTTAAAAAATTAAGAATTTGGTTTCAAATTTTAGATCAGAATGTTTCCTACAATTTAAGACCAATTTTTTTTATTTTTGAATCAATATTGACCAAACTGGAGCCATTCTCCTATCTTGTCAGAATGTCTTCTTTGCTTGTACAGACTATAATACAGTGTGTACAATGAAACCAAAAGGAGCTCCAGGCGTGTTTCATCCAATCATAGTAGGTCAATGAACGATAATTTAGTGGCTATCTTTGCATCTGTTCTTCCTCATCTTGAGTTGAACTTTCAACTATTTTTGAAGTTTTGCCTCCTGTGATCAGAATAGCAGGTTTCTTTTCCTAGGCACTTGATTTAAAAAAATATATTCCTCAATGTTTCAAGTGTATAATGCATCTATTACATTATACTAAATTGACATGGATGAGTTTAGATGAGTTATCATGAAACTTGAATGATGTTATTGTGAGGTAACTGTTGAAAAAGGTTATTAATGAAACTAAAAACTGCCTTCAAGATGAAAAAGCTAAAACTATCATAAAAACGAGAGTTGAACAAGTTACAATACCACGGTTCAGTAGACTGGTAACCCAGAATTACAAAAAAAGAGATCTTCATTATTCAAATAATAATAATCTGTTAGTGAAATACAGCCTATAAACATAATACTACTCTGGAATTATCCATAATAAGATTCTGGAATTATTATAAATAACGGAGAATAAAAATTGAAAAAAAAAACACAGGACTGCAGAATTTCAATGAGCTCATTTTCAAAAAATATTGAATAACTTTGTTGCAATAACTAAAGTAAATTTCGTTACTTTACGGTACTCGAACATGAAGGAAGGATGTGGTTTCAAATGGGTGAGTGTCGAATTCGATATTGAATATGATTCATATTACTTTATTTAGATAACTGTTATCAGGAAGTTCCTACGTCAACTCAACAACATAGATATCACTTGAATTCCAACAATTCAAATATTTATACGCTACTACATCACTATTAATAAATATTTTTCATTATTCAATACTTCCCAAAAATTAGACGCTGTCCTGAAAATATTTCCTTAATAAACTTGCTTTTTGTAGCAATTATGTAAGAAATTTTATTTTTTCGCTTAATTTTTCAATTAATCTAGTATGAATGGAGCCAATCATTAGTGAATCTGATCAGAAGCCTTTCAAATTAATGATAAAAAGATCCAAGAATTTTTAAAGTTGCCATTTTATAATGTAGGCTACAGATGGAAGGAAATGTATTTTTTCAAGATAAATAAAATTAGTAGCCTACTACAGAAGAATGACATATATAATATCAACATGGGTTATCGAATACGAGAAAAATATTTTATAGCATTTTTTCTCAAATTGTGATTAGCGAGAATTGCAATTTTTTCTCAAAAGCGGACATCATAAACAACAAATAAATAATTTACGATTGATTGGGAAGATTTAAATGGAACAATCATAAAACCATTCATGCCTCATTGGGTCTGAATATCAGAATGAATTCTTAGAAAAATGATATTGATACAACCACAGTAGCTCTGTATTGATGACTACAGACTTATATTACAACAGAGTAAGATTATTATTACTTCATTAGTTTTGTTGACATATTCTCAGCATATAAACCTAGTAACAATTGCTGTTTATTTAGCGAATTGTGTTAGAATAGTTTCCTATTTCATAAGCCTGTTCTAGTCATTGACCTGGCATGCGCTAAAATGTTTCCTACAGATTTATGCCATATTTTACATTCAATTTCAAGATTCACAATATTCTCAATTAATTTTCACTATTTAATTATTCAATGTTGATTCTCTCACAATGAAAAATTTGAGAACTTTTAAATATTATTGGTATTGTGTTTTTATTCTATTACAATCTATGATTTTTTAATAGTTTAGCCGACTATGGTTGGTCAGAGTTTCTGGCATTTCTTTGGAATTTGGCTAGGATTTAATTTAATCGATATCATATATAGAATATTTCTCCAATATTGGTTTCTTGTACTCGAGCTGAGCGTTTTGTTTTTTGAAGAACCGCAATAATTAAAAAATTGATTGATTGATCTCAACCCTTATTTGTTCAAGATTTTACTTTTCCCACATAATGAATAATTCCATGTTTAAAGTTAACATCAACAACTGAATTTTGTGGTTTTCTCAACTTTATTGCTTTATTGCAATACAATAACTGGTGAACTGTACACAATATCATCATCACTGCTGGAATTAACAAGTATATGACAAAATCTCACACTTTACTTATGGTGGTCATAAATAAAGTACACATTACATCACTAGAATGCAAATACCTATTGGGATAACAAATAACTGCCGCAATTTTTCTGCTTATTCAAGCCATACCTATACTGACTAAAATAATAAAGAATACTGTTTGCTAGATAACATAAGAGAGACAACCATGGCATTTCAATTGTTACCGCATGCCATACTATAGGTGGAGCTTTACTGGTGTATTTTTGTTTATAACTATGACTTGAATAGAACCAAACTTTTCACATAGCTAGCGGTATTATGGCAACTTCATCGGTATGTTGACAAACTGACACAACATTGGAGTTGAGTTATTAAAATTGAGTGATTAAATTGAGTTATACTGTATCAAAAACGCAATCGGTATCAACATCAACTATATAAAGAACCTCCACACGACCACACCTATATCTATTATCAAACCAAACTTCATAATCTATTATTCGTTCATGGTTCAATTTACAATCGGAAAAAAATGGATAAGACAATGGAGGTGTGAAATCAAACAGTCCAATTGACACTGTTGTATTATTATTGTAATTGCAATTATTATCGCATCAATGATGGTAGACTTTTGTATCTCATTGGAAGAAAAATGAACCCCAGAGAATTTTGATTCTCTCACCTTGATAATTTGTGAGCTTCAACATAGTAGGCTATTATTGTCGTCTACACAACTTCCAACTCAAAAAATTGAGTATTTATGATATTCTTTATAGTATTTATGATATTTAATGATATACTCAATATCATTGATTATTCAATGCGGCATCTGCTTCCAAGGCGAAATTCAACAGCTATAAATAAAGTCTACAATTCAAATATAATATTGAAACTTAAATTTCAAACTAAATTTCAAACTAAATTTCAAATTTAGTGAAGAGTTTCACACTAAACCAACTTGAACAATTACTGTAGGCCTACTCGTTCTGTAATAAATTTGATAAAATTGAAATAGGATTGAGTTTGCTAACCGTTACTATGCTCGTCATCCGTGAGGTCATCGGTGAGGAAGTGAAGGGGCAGTGCAGCCAACCAGGAGGGCGGGCGAGAGGCGGGTGGCGAGTCCACATTGTCCGCCTCCGGCTCGGGACGATTCCTATTGCCATAGATCACCGGGTTGAAATTGAAGAACTCCCAGTCGACGGGCACACTCTCTCCGCCTCCGCCTCCACCGCCACCCCCGGCCTGTTTTCGTCCCACGGGGGTGGCAGGTGCAGCGGCAGTACCACGACTCAGCGCGTACTTCCTTCGGCGTATTTTAGTTTTGAAACTGGACATGCGGAAGCCACCACCAGCTGTGCCGCCCCCCTCGGCGGGGGCGGTCGACGTGAACCACATTCGGCTGCGCAGCCAGTCGCGCTTCTTGCCTCCGGAGGCGGCACTCGCCGTTGCGGCCAGCTTGTCACGGCTCTGCGCCTGCTGTTTCATTCGTCAATCTAGTCAATTAATTAGTTTGCCATTCGTTACCGGGGTTTTTTCAATTCACTTGTAAGCAATAAATGACACCGAAGTTGTAGAATTTGACATCTTGTGGTTTGAACACAGTCAAATGAATTGTTCAAACTTTAATGTTGCACTTTTCTATTTGAGCCACAAATCCCATTAATAGATTATCACCTGAAATAATGCAATAGTTGAAGAATATCTCCAAACTTCCATAATCTCATCATTTATATTGACTTATTATTTTATTTTACAACTATAGTTTTACTTCAATTCCCAACTATTTCTAGGAAACTGTGTTATGAGTAAAGATACTCAACTTATAGATACTCAACGGGTGGTATAAGATAACGGGTTAAATAGATAACTCTTGTTAATTCAGTTACAAGCAAGATGTTATGAATGACAGGATTACAATGGCCTTGTCTTTCACATGGTACTGAACTATTGAAATACAGTCTATTACAGTGGAGAAACTATTAAATTTCATGGGAATAGGAAAGTTATGGGAATCCCCACGGACAAAATTTCATTATCTACATTGTTGATTGTGAACATTATGAATCTTTAATTATATTTAGTTGATAAACTACACTGAGCACTGAATATGATTAGCAACTGTCAATATTATATGATTAGAAATACAGAAGCTTTTACTTCGGGGTCCTATCCACACAAAATAAATTTTTGTAAAATTGATTCTCTGATGCCCGGTTTTTCCAAGCACACTCAAAGTTGAGGGACCCTCAAATTTTGATGAACAGCTGACATTTTCTATGATAATTATAGGAAATGTAGTAAGCTGTAGTAAACTTGAGGGTCCCTCAAATTTGAGTGTGCTTGGAAAAACTGGGCATGAAGTTGGGTATTGGCTACCCATAATCTTCATAACATTAGGAATTAATTAGCAGTTACTTGTTATTTTAAATTCCTGAAGGGCTTAGCAGTTATGGTCTGTCCAATCAAAGAAAACATTCAGGCAAGATGGGAAAATGACTCCAGCTCGGCCAATATTGGTTTTAAATTATAAATTTGGTCTCAAATTGTAGAAAAAATTCTGCTCTACAATTTTAGACCAAATTTGTCATTTTTTAACCAATATTGATCGAGCTGGAGATATTTTTACGTTGTGCCAGAATGTCCTCTTTACAAACAGACTATACTCTGTAAATTCCTCAAAGAACTTGACAACTTTTAGTGAATTGTGAAAGTAATGGGATTGAAAGAAGGAGATGTTACTTCAACTAACTTGGCAGTGAGATTCTAACAGCTCTCATTCACCTGAACTAACTTTGAAACACATAACACAACACTTTGGCAAGCAACATCAGCCCCTTTCTAGAAATATACACAAGACAGATGCTTCTTCAACACACAACATACATATAAACGTACACACATACACAAAACAACGGTATCCAAACTGCACATAAACGAAGATTCTTATTTCTGAAAACGTGCAAAACTTCAAACTTCAGTTTTCAAAACTTTGCAGGCACTGTTAACACTTGTACAGTGAGACATAACATTCACGCACGCACGCGCGCCCATGTGGGAGACTTCCGGTGAGTGTGGAGATCCAGGGCCGACGCACACGGCCCAGAATAGAACTGACGCACACACGCACAAGAACAGACGCGCGCCCTGCTCACAACACCAGTTCACAACACAAACTGAAACTGAAATTTCAACTGAACTGAAGACAGACCGTGCGGTGCGGTGCGACCGGCAGTTCCCCCACCACTCCACCAGCCGGCAGACAGACAGATACAAGAGACAAGCTGTTCCTCGGAGAACACAATAGTACTGTACAATAATGGGCCTGGTGAATAAAAACAAGTAAAGACTTTACTAAGGGTTTTTCGAGTATTTACTAGCTTTGGAGTGAATAAAAACCTGTCTAGTAGAGGCTCGACTCGAGCGTTTACTAAGGGGCCTAGTAAGCTCTAGTCGACCTTGAATTTTCCTAGTGTTTACTAGCTTTCGTGTGAATAAAAGCTAGTAAAGACTTTACTAGGCTAGTATTTACTAGCCTTTTTGCAAGGTAGGGTCGGAGCAGACTTGCAAGAGAATACTAAGGCAATTCCCCTCTCACATATTCAAGTTTATCAAAGAAAATTAATTATTTAGCCTATTCTATGGAGCTATTTTACTATCTATTGAAATTATTTAATTATACAAATATTTAGGAGCTTACAAAAATTATTTTTCAATCGGCTAATTTCTGTCAGGCTGGTCTTAAACGGTAATATTTCTACTATCAAGGGAAATCATGTGAAACGAGAGAAAAAAAAGAAAATTATATTTAATATAAATCTCTTATTATATTATAATACTATTGGAATATTACCATATAATATCGGACTGTGGACATTTCTTGCTCATTTTCAGGCCAAATTTATTTATTTAAATAATAACTATTTAATTATTCATTTATATAAATTACTGTCATCACTATAACTATACTATGATATTGTTCAGTATATCTTATATAAAGATAAAACTGATATAACAATTCAACTAGCTAGTATAGAAATATAATTTTTCATACATATAGAACAAGATATAGTTATATACTGAGATTAGGCCTATAGATAGTCTTACAATGGCTTTGTGTCGGTTTATGGTGCAAAATAGATTGGAATGTTATATTTTGGTATTTGACCAGAACTTCCAAGATTTTTTATCTACGGCCTAGACTACGATACCGTGATTCTGTAATTAGTAGGATGGCAGGTAGTGAATAGGTCATAGCAAATGTCCTCTATACGAGCATTGAAGAAATACAAAGGCTATAGAAGAAACTGCGTGAGAATAATAATTATGTTTGTCCCTCTTCTACGAATCAATGAAAGCAGTACCGTAATTGGGTAGATGGCAGGTAACAAATATCTTGTGCAGCTCTCCACTGTTCATTGATCAGTCTTCAGCTGACCAATATTATAATAAAAAGAAGTACACCTGTAGGCTTACACATTATGCCTACTACACCTAACTGTAATTACCAGTGTGACTAGAATCCATGGCTATTCTTAATTTTATTTTCTGAGAAATATCTAGAATAGGCCCACACCTGAAGAATACCAAAATGGTCGAACCGAGTACAAAAAAAATTAGTTGGCCTATTTGTTTCATGTTCTTTTATTTTAATTTCGCTTTCTTGTCCAGCCTATTCATTCAATGCGATGGTTGGAAATTCTAATATCCAAAAGAAAGATAGTGCTAGTTTCAATTTCCTGTCTTTTTTATCAAGGAATATTATATGACTGAATTAGGAATAGAAGAAGTTTTGGGGGATTGATTATTTTCTTCTACCCGTATTGTACATTTGTACTCAAATAAATAAGTATACATTTCAAGAAAATCACTATTATTGAGACAGATTATAAGGAGCCTTATCAATTTTATATGAAAATAGATTATTAGTAACTATAGAAAATAGAAACTGGTAACTCTTAATCTGAAACTTATTTCAATTTTAAACTGTCAGAACAGATATCCTGGAAAGTTTCCTCTTCAAAAATATTCTATGGGCTGAAGCCTGATTATTCAATAAATTATTTTATCTGTAAATCAAAATAATTTGATCTTAAAATTATTTTTCAAACTGACGTTTCCACTTTAAGAACAGTTTCTAGATATCACCAAGCAAATATGCTCAAGAGTATCAAAGTTTCTTCTATTTAAGAGAGATTTGAAATATTCTCATATGTAGAGCTTAATTCAATCAATAATTTTATTCATTCAAATGTAGGACTAGAAATAAAAAGAATTCATTCAGGTAGACTTGAACTTTTTGTATTCGGTTGCGAACACATCTATGAATAGCTGCTTAGTAAGAACTAGGGAGATTCTATGTGAATAAAAGCGCTGGAGAGTATACTCTATAGTAAAGACTTGGGTTTTTCCTAGTAAACACTAGAAGAGAGCGTACTAGGGTTATTCACTTCGAAGCGAGTGATTACTAACCGGGCGAGCGTTTACTAGGTAGTAAAGACTTTACTAGACAGACCGTACTACCAAGTATTTACTCGTTTTTATTCACTTGGCCCATTCTCTACTACAGACTATAGAACTATAACCAGGTACTACAGCTAGAGTACAACAAGACTCAAGGCAAAGGAATAGTAGCGTGGCCATTGTGAGGAGGAACACCGTCACCATGCTTTCATGGTATAGTCTGTCCAAGCAAAGAAGACCCTCTGGCAAGATGGTGAAATGACTGAAGCTCAGTCAATACTGGTTCAAAAATTATCAATTTAATCTCAAATTGTAGGAAACAATTTGATCTACTATCAAGACGACATTTATAATTCTTGAACAAATATTGACCAAGCTGGAGTCATTTTTCCATCTTGCCAGAGGGTCTTCTTTGGTTGGACAGACTATAGCATCCAATGAAGCAACAAGGAGAGAAAAATGCCTTGAAGGAAGATAATTTCTTCCTACAAGTTCACGATGTACAAGTACACCAAGTACAAGTACACCAAGTACAAGTACACCAAGTACAAGTACACCAAGTACAAGTAAAGCTTGAGAATGACGAATCTTGATTAAGCATCATAATGAATCACCAACCTAGAGTTTATAGCATCCCCCATACACTGGGCACACACAATTTCCCTCAGGGAAAAATACATACAATAAATACTTCAGTCATGTTCAGGTGGTGAGGTCGGGGGTCGTCCTCCTAGTTTTTTAAAATAATGAATATTTTTGAAATATCTTCAACTTGTTCAACCTATTTATTATGCTACGAATATAATATACAAATGATAATTGAATTATTTACCTTGATTGGTATTCACGCAAATTAAATTAAAATTATTTGGGATAGAAAACAGGTATTACCCTGTCGAGGTGCTTATCTAATCTAATTTAGTGACATACTAATACAATATAAATACTACTATAAAAGCTATAAAAAACTGAGTATATTATGCTCTATTAGTCACCCTCCAATGATTGAAATTGAAGAGTGGTGGAGGAAACTCTATTATATAACCCTTGAATAATTTCCTCATCAATAAATTCCAAGATTTGCCAACACCTCTATTTACGGAAAATTCCAACACATTAAATAGCTCTACAAACAACAAGCAAGGAGTTGTTCACTGCTTGGCATGTATCTCCAAGAATATCATTACACAACCCTATCATTACGTGTACTTTACAAACACGGTGTAAATATCCATTTAAAGAAGACATTCTGGCGAGATGGGAAAGTGACTCCAACTGGGTCAATATAATTTCAAAAATTTTAAATATGGTCTCAAATTGTTTGAAACATTCTAATCTAAAATTTGGGACCAAATTTTCAATTTTTGAACCAACATTGACCGAGCTGGAGTCATTCGTCTATATTTCCAGAATGTCTTTTTTGCTTTAACAGACCTGCATGGTACACACAACATCGTGCTAACTGAAACAACCAACTTATTTTTCAGCACGAAATCGCTAATCACCGGATAAATAACACCAACACCAAATAATAACTTCAATGGGTTTCACATGTCAGTAATTGATGAAAAATCTCAATTCCTGGTTGATAAAAATTTGAATAGGATATAGGTTTGGTCACTACACGAATATGCAAAGAATAAAAGCAGATTATCTACAAATAATCACGAATAAAAATATATATTTTCCTTACTAAGAGAAAACAAACAGACTGAATAATTCGAGATACGTAATAGGAATAGACAAACCATATACAAATAATCGCAATTAGACAAATAATTCAAAGACCATTTAGTTTTGCAGTTGAACATGAATATCGATACTTTTTTGTCGAATTCGATTTCATCCTGAAATTTGAAAGATTCAACTCAAAATTCAAGAATCTAATTATCACGTATACCAAAAACAAGATACTAATTGCACTACTCCGACTGTGACGACACTCATTGAAATATTTGGCAAAACATCTTCTAAACATTCCATCAATTCATTACAAAAATACACCCAACCATATTACTTCGTCAAGTAAACTTGACAAACATCAGTTGAGCTGATCAATTTTAACCGCTAAATCCAAATTTAAACGGTCGCGATTAGAATATGCAGCAAAAATAAATCCTGCCACTAATTTTAGACATAAATTAGGAGGCCAGTTAACAAAAAATAGAGGCATCGTTTCCGTTCAATCCCAGTTGAAGTTGAACGATTTTATCACTTCATCCGAAATCAGGTCTGACGTCAGAACAGCCAATGAATGGCAAAACTTATCAACTACAGTCTTGTCGAGCAGAGAAGACATTCTAGCAAGATTGGAAAATAACTTCAGATCGGTTAATATTAATTCAAAATCTATGAATTTGGTCTCAAATTGTAGAGCAAAATCTTTTCTACAAATTATCAACAAATTTATAATTTATTAAACAATATTGACCAAGCTGGAGTCATTTTCCCATCTTGCCAGAATATCTTCTTTGCTCGATCATACTATAGTAGCTATGTATTTCTCCAATTGTAAGAGTATTCCCTGTATAGAGATTATTCTCTACTGGGCAATAATAATTAGATTCTTGAGCTAGCTATAATCTATCAATAGCAGCATTCTTTCAACTTTTTACGAGCAATTGAAGATCAATTACGATTAAATAGTGATAGTGGCTGACCTTACAAGGCCGTCGGAAACGCCGCCGCTCTTATCTCTACAACTTACAAGAATCTGACGGAAGTGGAGTGATGTAGCCGACTGCCAACTTATTATGATATGTGCTGTCAACAAGGCCATGTCGCTTACCTGTAACAATATAAAATAAATAATTAGTACTAACGTAATTGATAATGGATAATCGCTGAAGGTATAAAAATTAAGTGACAATTATATAAAAAAAAACCAAGTACTGTATATAAATGTTACAATAAAAAATATAGTGGACGAAATCACAAATCAATATACATACAGAAGTGATAACAGTACCTATTATACAATTTAATACTGATAGCTATAAATAGAAATGATCTATGACTGAAAATGGCTTTCCTTATAAGCTCAAGTTATGTTGTAACACGAATTGAAAGCTAGTGCTCACTACTTGGGTTATTGCAATGTAAGGTCATTTTTCTACTATTTAATAGTTTCATATTCATGTACTGATTAACAAATAAAAATAACAAGAGAAATATATTTATTTTATAACTCAATGGTAGGTTAATTTTTTTTTCAATTATCATGACCCTCACTGAAAACTTCAATAATCATGAATTTATTTATGAGCTGATTAATAATAATTTAGTGGAATATACTCATTTTATAACTCATTTCATGTAATAGGTTACACATACCACAAGAGTGTTACCGTAGTTAATAGATCTTAGGGAATTTATAAGATTTATCTGTAATCTACTGTATTTTACAATAAACCTCACCATCGTTTGATCAAGCCCTAAAATTTCAACAATAACGGCAAACAGCAAATGCCGTACTCATGAAATTCCATTTCTGCAAAAAATTGCAATTCAATCCTACTGGAATACTGTCTACCTCGTTGTGTCAGAGAATGTTTAAAACATGTACTGATCCACCTGCGTCGATATAGCCTGTCCAAACAAAGGTGATATTCGGGTGAGTTGGGAAAATTATTCCAGCTCGGTTAATATTGATTTAAAGATTATAAATTCGTTCTCGAATTGTAGATCACAATGTTTCCTACAATTTGAGACATTTATAATCTTTAAACCAATATTGACCGAGCTGTAGTTACTTTCCCATCTAGCCAGAACGTCTTCTTTGCTTGGACAGCCTATATAATACCACACACAACGTTTCAATCAGTCAAGAATTGAATTCCATCCAGGGTGGATTGAACAAAGGCCTCACATTGATTAGGACTGTCTTGAGGCAGCGCGTGCGTGATTCTGATTACATTACTCTATTTGATGTAACATCCGACTTGATATACACTGCATTCCTTATCTCATACGTGTTACTCTAAATCGAAGGTTATATCGAATAAAGAGTATGGTGAGTGTGGAAGACAGAACCTTAAAGGATGTACAAGAGCCGACCGACTCCCAGCATATCAGGCCTCAGGGGCAATCCTTCTTTTGAATGCCAAGCGGTAAGGTTGAATAAAACATAATACCGTACAGAGGGTTCATTATAAAAAAAAACATAATTAGAATGGAAAAAACCTATAAGACTATCTTGGATGACTTGGTAGCTTATTTGTATTAATATAATTTTAACAAACCCTTTATTAAAAATAAAAATTGAGCAATTGAAATTAAGATTAAATAAGCATTAAAATTAGTTATTTGTTGGGGGGCTAGATTGCCATGATAGGTAATAAACCGGTCGGTATTAGATCTATATGCTGTTGGGGATTGGCTGAGAGAACGGCATGAACGTTTTTTGAAATTATGAAAAAATATGCTCATTTATACAACAATATTTCTTTCAGTTCTTCCTCTTTATTAATTTTATTTTTTAGACACCGATATTTAATAATATTGTTCTTGACTTCATCTCCTTTCTCCTGATGGTTGACAAGATAAAAAGTAGAGATGGATTTCGTCAAAGTTTATCCTTCCTCTATCTTAAAACGTTTTCAGTTCTTTGTTTTGTCATTAGATGGCAGAAACTATTGGATTTTCATGAAAAACACCTTGCTTCGACTCAGACTCCGCCCACTCTCTCACCTGATTGGTCAACGGTTAAAAACGTATTTTGACTTTTCAATAGGCCACAAGATGGCAGCAGTTGTCGGGTGATAAGTTTTTAGGCTCCGCCTACTGTCTCTCCTGATTGGTCGGCAGCTCGAAACTTATTCCAACTCTCCAATATGCCACTAGGTGGCAGCGGTTGTCGGGTGATACTACAGTGACTAGATCAGAAAGAGACTTTTATCAGAGTCTCTGTAGGTGATACCCTATTAGGCTGGGTTCAATCAAAGAGGATCTTAGAATAGAAATATATTATTCAATGGTGGTTCAATTATGGTGTTTTTTTATGAGAGTATGGTATTCAATTTCCATTTAATCGGAGAAACATTCGCTTCACTACATTAGGAATACAGTAATACTGTATGTTATAACGACTTTAATGTGAGTTGAAATACAATTTCATTTCAGCAGCTTCGTGCCCTTCCTGACATTAAGATTGTATTTTGTATTGTAAATTGAAAAAAATTGTTTTTTTTGTATTGTAGTCTATGAATTGTATTTTTCTATT
Organism: Sogatella furcifera; assembly: GCA_017141385.1. Classification (NCBI taxonomy): domain Eukaryota; kingdom Metazoa; phylum Arthropoda; class Insecta; order Hemiptera; family Delphacidae; genus Sogatella; species Sogatella furcifera. The sequence goes on along the minus strand of CM029547.1, from coordinate 53,256,602 downwards.
ATTTTTAATTTGATAAAATTCTAGTACATCAATAGTCGCATTCGAAACTCATAAACTTTAAAAATACTTTTCATTTTATGATTAAACACACATGTACATAAGTACATAAAATTGAAGTAAACCCACTCGAACCCTACTAATCCTTCTACTTACTCAATTGTTCTTCCAGATTATCCTACCTTACCTACCAACCCTTCCCTAAATTCTAGAAACGTAAAATGAGCCAACAATGTTTGAAAACAGTGAAAGGCATACATAAACCTGTGCGCTAATCTGTATAATGAAACCCGACTGTTTCGCAGTAGAACGACTCACATTGTTTCACAACAATATCCGTGTGCCATTCTATTCCAGAGCAGCGGAAGCTCGAAAGCAAGCTATTGTCGTTCTCTTCAAATTCAAATTTAATCCGCCGCTTATCACGGCACAAGATCAGACACTAACTATGACGCATTTTGGCACACTACACCTGCTGTCAATGTTATCACCATTTGGACACTACTTCTCTATGAATTAGATCTGGTCGAATACTATGTGTATATAGTCTGGGATGACTGGATCGAGCAGAGATGACATTTTGGGAATATGGGAAAATAGTTCCAGCTCGGTAAATTTCGGTTCGAAAATTATTTTGGACTCACATTGTAGAGCAGATTGTTTTCTACAATTTGAGACCAAATTTATAATTTTTAAACCAATATTTACCGAGCTGAAGTCATTTCATCATCTTGCCAGAATGTCTTCTCTTGCTTGGAATCTTAGACAGACTAGGTATAATCGTAGATATACTATTCTTAGTCTATTCTTAGTATAGTTAGTCTATGGTATATATGGTATAATGTAATCCTACCCTTTAGCCAAATTTTAAAGCATACAATGTACAACACATATGGATATACTACACCAGATATACTGTAAAACGATGTAATGAATACTCAAATGACAGTAGAAATAAAGAAGGTCACTTGATAAAATAAGTTGAACTATAGAGTATTGTATGGATAACTACCACAATATCACATTCACAACTACTCAAAAAGTATAGAGAATTCATGATAATTTGATAAAATCATTACATGATAAAATAGTAGTAAGCCCCATGGGCTGAAGAACTCGCGTGCTAACTCTCAAAGTCAACTTATGGCTTTAATTATTTGAAAATATGAACCACAAATCATACTAACACGATACCTAGTGAAATACTCAATACTGAATGATTCCTTTTTGTGAGGAATTATTAATAAGAAAAGATGTTTCTTCGGTATATTTTGATACATCATTATCCGCAACTCTTCTGCCACCAATGCACCAATACAAACGTAGGCCTACTTGTTCAAGACGACTTGACTGCAAAAATTCAGAGTAGACCTATCAACTGAAGAATTCTAATAAATTTACAAATATGGATGAAATAACTTTCCCTTATTTTTTCTGAAAACCATACATACTATTGAAACTTCGTGTAGAGTCTATCTATTATCAAGGTAAGATGGAAAGTCTTGAAATAATAGAAGAATTACAGGAAAACTGAGGAGAATTCGTTGTTTTGCCAATGATATGTTCTGTTTGTTTCAGCTCGAAGAACACCGTGATAGTACTTGAGTTAGTTCTTTTCGGAACACTCTGTAGTCATATTGATCGCCTCTTGTTTTAAATTTGTTCATTGTATTAAATTGAAAACAGCAGTTAAACCATTAACAAACTTTGTAGAGATTCGTTCAAGAATGGAATTTTTTGATAATTCAGTATTTCCATTCAGATAAATCAAATATATAAATTATTAGAAATCCCTTTAATAGCATTCTTCAAATCCCGTAGAAAATCACGGCTGACTTATTATTAGTCTGACTAATCAAAGCATGGAAATCAAATGAAACAACAAACTTCTTTCAGCACGAATACTTCAAAAATAATTTGAATTTGCCGCCTTTTGTCAGCTGTTCAAATAAATAGACTCCTATCACATGTTTAAGCTTTGAGATCAATATTCATCATATGACTTCAATTCAACATGAAAGTATTTTTCATTTGATAACATTATTTTCATGATAGTTCTTTCAAATTTGCCGCTAATAAATCAGCTGTTTTATTGGAATCAGATGGATTCTCCAAAAAATAATTTATTCAAATTCCATATGACATTTTTTCTCCCAGCCGTGATTATTGTGTTGAAATATACGGGAGTATATATAGATATATTGTTGCTGAAAACTTATCCTTTTTCCTCCTGAAAAAGGATGAAGGAGTCGATCGATTTCACTGTCCAACGAACTTGACCTGTATAAAGGTTAGAAGAATATGTGTTCTGAATTTGAAGTTGATTAATTGAGGCGTTCAAAAGTTATTGTCGAACATACAAACAAACAAACAAACAAACGAACGAACAGACGGACAACGACTTCGGTCTCGCTGTCGCTCGTTCAATAATATGTGGCTCACTGGTGTCAAATACGGCAGCCAGTCTGAATCTACTCAATCAAGTTTATCTACTAAATATGAACAATTTATATAAAATACAAATTGGTCCACATGGAGTTATGCAGTTCTTTTTGGTTCGATTGTTGATATTCTAAAATGTTACACTACATATTTCGTTGAGGCTATGCAATTTTTTGACTATTCTCTATCACTGATAAATTTTTATAACATTTATACTGTTTTATCATAGAGGAATAATAGTTGAATATTTCTTTTCTTCTAGGGCTACTGTATTTTTTTGAAACTTTAAAAATGATTACAATCAGAGTACCCTTTTAAAAATATTTTTTATTATACAACGTGTTTCGGCTCATTTGCCATTTTCAAGTGTAAATAATAACCATTTTTAAGTGTAATAATAATAAAAAATGGCAAATTAGCCGAAACATATTATGTAATAAAAAATATTTTTAAAGGGGTACTCTGATTGTAATCATTTTTTAAGTTTCAAAAGAAATAATAGTTAAATTATTCATCTATTATTTTTGTATGCTATTATTAAAGTATTACGAGTTCAAAAACTTGTATTTCCTACTGATATGTGATTCATGTTTCTTTTTTTAAATGCATTATTTGTAAAGAAACCATTATCTTCCCATTTCGTAGCTGATAATATCCTATTTTGTTATTCAAATACTATAACTAGATTGTAAAAAATATTATACAGTATCATAAACTATTCTACAAATGTAATTTCAAATTCCATTCAATCTACATCAATATTCAAAACCCAATCCAAATTTCTCGAGTCCAATTTTCAACCCAGTACAGTTTTTCTACTTGCCCTTTCTACCTCATTATTGAACAAAGAGCGAATACGGTCTTATTTGATCAAATATTCAATTTGAAAGACAAACAATTTGAAGACCAAAACCAAATTGGATGTATTATAGCACAAAAATGAGAGATGAGAGTTCGATCTCAAACAACGTAAGTGGAAACATGAAATATAAATGACTGAATGACTACGGTACAGAGTGTTCCAGAAAAAGATTGACTACCAAAACTCAACTTCTAAATCTTGTTACTTGTTAGGCCTACTTATAAGAATAATGAAAAATATCGGTGGCTCAACACGAGTGCAAAAACTATAAATTATTTCGTAAGATCTAAGATAACCTCAGAAATCCATATAACTTAGAAGAAATATAGTCACTCAAACAGCTAATGAGATGCCTTTTTTTGCAAAAATTGCATTATTAAAGTTGAAATCAACGTATGCAAACGCAAAACATCCTGTAAAATGAATGGTTTAATCTTTAATCTTTATTTATATGACAGAGTGACAGAGAGAACCAAAAGTTTGGCAGAAATTAACTAGGACTAGGGGGCTGAAAATATAAAATACTAATAAGAATAAGAGACATAAGAGTAACAATTGCTGAAATGCTGATCATTGATCATTCTAAAAAATAAAAATCGTCTGCCGAGCATTGCTATGTTGATTCTTGGGATCGATAGAGGTGGGAGAGCGCTCTAGTGCATCAACCAGGAACTAATAGAGAAGTTCCTCTAGCTAAAAGCAGTCTTTGCTATCGCTGACGCAAAAAGTTAGGTGGTTTTGTCTGTCTCTTGTACCGTTGTACTTGAGGAAAACAGCGAACTAGTGTGAAGCAACTTGAGTATCTTTTGATTGGAAAACATAATTTTTCAAAATATCAATAGAATAATTGGAAAATCTAGCTCGGAATGGGATAAATATTAATATTTCACAGTTCACACTCAAATGAAATATTCTAGCTTATAGCCTTATATAAGGATAGGGCCTATATTCTATCCTAACGGTTAGGTTAAATATAAGGATATAAGCTAGTTTTTTTACTTGGTGTAAAATATTAAATGTTATCCCATTTCAAGCTAGATTTTCAAATTATACTATAGATGTTTTGAAAAATGATGTTTTCCAATCTAAAAGTGCTTCACGCCATTTGGTTGTTTCCTCACCTGAAGTATAGAATAAATTGAATTCATAAGTAGCAATATAATGAAAGCAATGTATGCATATTGTCTATAAAAGTTCAGTATTTGCAGCTTCTTAAATTATTTTTCAAACAATTTTTTTTGTAATAAGCTTGTGAGTGAAAAATTCGAATATTTAAGATTTTCGAGATTACTATAAATTTGAATAAAAATCCCATTTTTATTTTAATATCTAGCCTAGTATTGGAGTGTAATTATTCCATTTTTTTATTGAACAAAACAATAGTAATAACTCTTACATTTTCTTCCTTAGTTAGTGTTTGTTAGTTCTTGTTTCCTATATAAAAATGAATTCAATCATATTTGAATTATTTTTATTAATAATTTCATGTAAGGGAATAAATATTTAGAATTGGATCAATTGCTGCAAGCTCCTTTCACAATACTGTATATTTGTTAATTGTTTTGAAAATTGAATGCATCTCCTTCTAACACTTTCATGAAATTAATGAATGCTCTTGGAGTAATGATATTTAGACCTCACTCAATGGCACTCCTCTTTAGCTATTACACCGTTGCTGTATTTACACGACGATAAATTTACACAATGAATTCAGCTACTCAGCATCAAAGTAGCTTGTACAGCACCAAAGTTTGTAGTCTGGGTCATAAAGTTCGCCCAACAACGTTGACTGCATAATATCAAAGTGGCCCGGAAACTAAAGAAGGGGTTGGACAGAAGGGAAGGTCCTCCCAAATCAAATTTTCCCTAATTACTTCATGAAAGCTGATGAAAATTCATGAGGCAAGTGCTCGTCTGAAACTATAGTCGAGTTAGCAAACTGAGAACGAGCTAGATCTTGTTCTCATGAACTCTAATATTGTTACTAAGATCAGAATATCATAATGCTCCAAATGGAACGATCTATTTCTTCAAACAAACTAGAAGAGACACATCTGAGTATCTACTCTGGATAATTTCTGGAAATAGATTAGTTTTGAAGACTAACTTCCCTTGAAACGCACATTACTATTGAAGTATCCAATCCAATTGTAAAAATCCAGTTTAAAAAAAGTTATTATTAAAAAAAGACATGCTCACTTTGCAATTCAGAAGTTCAAGCCAGTAATAATTGGATTAGTTTTAAAATACGCATGGTAAACTTGCTATACATCTGCAGCAATTGTTTTTAGCAAAAATGGACTAATAATTAAATTTTTTAAAATTATCAGTAATTATTGCATGTCTGCAAAAGACTATCTTACAAACAACTATTATGATGTATCTATGAATGGGAATTGAAAATTTTGGTCAATTAAAAAAAATTCTCAGTCAGGTATAGTGTTCAAGCAAGTATAGTGTTCAGTTCGTGTACATTGGAGAGCCGTGTATTTAGGTGGCAACGTTCACTGCTCAACCATAGTCTGTCCAAGCCAAGAAGACCCTCTGGCAAGATGGGAAAATGATTCCAGCTAGTTCAATATCTGTTCAAGAAATTATAAATATGGTCTTAATAGTAGATCAAATTTTTTTCTACAATTTGAGATCATATTGATAATTTTTGAAGCAATATTGATCGAGCTTGAGTCATTTTCCCATCTTGCCAGAGGGTCTTCTTTGCTTGGATAGACTATACTTAAAAGAAACATTGCTTTTTGTTGAATGATCTAGTTATGATTTCAATATTGGTATATTTAATGTACAGAGTGTACTTGAGCCATGTGAAAATTTATTTTTCTAATTGAAATAGCTATTTTATGAAATATTCGCCTTTATAATTATGATGTTATGTGATTTTGATTAAGGAAAAAGTTATATTGATACATCAGTTACCAATGTAATTCTACCGTAGTGGAATAACGTAATGAAGTTCACTAAATTGGCTTTATCGAAACGGCTGTTCAACTCTTTCGACATTCATGCAATGGAACGTCTTTATTTCAAACTGTACATCATCCCACTCAACCACTCAATATTCAACCCTTTACAACTCATGTTCCGGGTTTTTTCCAGCCAATTTTCCAGAACTCAACAACTTTTATAACCCTTTTACGAGCAATTTTATCGAAAATCAATGCCATTCCAAAAACAACAGACCTGGGTCAAAGACCTCTTAACCTCGCTGATTCAATTCAGAAACCGTGCAAAAAGGTGCTCCAACTTTTTCCAAAAAGGTTAAAATACTAATTAGACTGGCACTTGTCACCCGCTGTAAATAGCGTCAGTCACACTCGATAAGTACTGCACTATAATCAAAAGCCTTTCATCACATAGATCCTGTGCTGAACTTGTCATGTGCTTTTCATTTCATGTGCTGAACTTGTCATGTATAAAGCATGTCAGAGCATAGTAAATGCACAGTTCGTGTATATTGGAGAACCGTGTATTTAGGTGGCAACGTTCACTGCTCAACCATAGTCTGTCCAAGCAAAGAAGACATTCTGGCAAGATGGGAAAATGATTCCAGCTCGGTCAGTATTTGTTCAATAATTATAAATTTGGTCTCAAATTGTAGGAAACATTCTTATCAAAAATTTGAGACCAAATTTATAATTTTTGAACCAATATCGACCGAGCTGGAGTTATTTTCTCATCTTGCCGGAATGTCTTATTTGCTTGGACATACTGTACTAGTTTAGCACAGTCAATCACTGGTACTACCACTACTGTTCTGAAACCACAGACTGAAGTGGCAGAAGGGCTGTTAACGTAGTCGAGTCAATTAGCAATGAGCCAGAGGGCTGAGGCAGCTTTTACGATGTCATATACTGTTTACGACACTCTTGAAACCTCCCTGTGCTGGGATGGAGGTGCAAACAAGGTCTTAAAATCGTACGCTTTCAAGAAAACTGTCATGCCAACATTCCGGAACTTGTTTTCCGCCTCGTTGACCCCATACTCACAGGTCAAGTACTAATCAAGCATATTTGGCCACCAAGTTTGTGTGTAAATATTTTCGAGTTTATATGCCTGAGTTCTGATATAACTTTAAGCCTGAAAGGGATAGTGTGTCAGATTTTGGTATCATCTTATCCAACTTTTTTGATTTATTTTCTTCTTCGTATTCTTCTTTGATTAATATGGCAATTTCTTTCTTTGACTTCTTCCTATTTTTTCTTTATTGTTTCTCCTAATACTTCTGCTATAACTAATACAACTAGAATACTTCCTTCATAAGGGATTACTAACATTTCAGTTATATTATTTCACTAATCTTCATCTTCAATTCTTTCTGAGTTTCTCATAATTCTCCTCGTCTTTTGCCTTCCATTATTCTCCACAAAATTTATTCTCCTCTTCCTCTTCTTCTTCTTCATCCGCTTCTCCTCTTCTCTTCTTCTTCTTCTTCTTCTTCTTCTTCTTCTTCTTCTTCTTCTTCTTCTTCTTCTTCTTCTTCTTCTTTTTCGCTTCACCAACCTTTCTTCATCTAAACTCATTCATGCTAGCTGTTATACTACATTTATACTGATCCATTCCTTCCAAATCCATTTCTTGTTCAATTTACGGTGCTATGACAATATTCATAGAATCATATTAGTAATCAAAGCGTGGTAAATCAGTAGATGAACACTTGAAATACGTTCCAAATGAAAATTGAATAAAAATAGGGAAGGAAGGAAGGAAGCAGAGGACCCAAATGTTAACTTTACTGTACTATCGATTGAGCAATCAGGCGTGGCTGTATGAGGGCGGCGGGCTGGGGACAGGGCACCCATCTGGCTCTAATAAATTGGGGGAAGAAAACCCTCAGCCTCACTCCACTAACAGCTTTTCCCACTTGGATGTTGTTTTCTCTGATGTCATCACACTGATATGGAATGTTCTCATACAGGTTGATTGATATTGTAGGCCTAACATCAATGCAAAACTAAGTGAAAAATAACTAAGAAATCAGTGGTTTGACAAAATCTTGTCTTATAATTTAATGAGAAAAAATCCGTAAATTATTGAGACTATGCATGATATAAAATAGAAGAAATAAATTTCGGAAAATCCAAAATTATCGTTAATAGTATAAAATATGACAAAAGTAAAAATTCATAGCTTGAGATAAAAAAATGAAAGTGGAAAACAATGCATTGGATTCAGTAAATAATTGAAGAAATTAAAGAGTGGGCTACAATCCTAGAAAATAAATACTTTGAGCTAGGAGAATAAAGACAACAACCTCGGCAAGTACCGTTCCTGACAATCACCTGACAATTCCTGACAAAAATGAGAATAAAGATAATATTCACTTAATTAAGTCCTGAAGGAAACAAAAGCGAGATAAGAATGGAGTGGGAGCGGAATTAAAAGCGATGAAATAAAAAGAATGAGATGAAAGAGACACCCTGCCTCGAGCCAGAGTGAAATAGCTAAAATTTCAGTTGGAATTGGTCAAATAATTAAAAGAGAAGTGTTTGTAAGGAAGATAACGGAACTAAAAAGTAAATGGAAAGAAAAAGGTGAATTCTAGTCTTCAAATTTTCATCACACGGTTCTTATAAACATAGAAAAGTTCTCAGTTCTCATTAGTATAACTATAGAATAATACATCTCTCTTATATACCAAGATCCTCTTTGGTATAACAGAAAAAAATTATAATTAGTTTTGTTAAACAAATTTTCAAAGGGATGATTCCTTCAACTAAATTTAAACAATATTTCCATGACATGATTCTTGTTACATCAGTAGTTCCATGAACATTCACATTAAATTACTGGACAATTAGTTCGATTAATTATAATATAATGAATATGTACTTTATCATGTGTGGAAAAATGAAAAACCATAGGCTACTTTAACTGGTGTCACTCAAAATCATACATATTTCTTGCATAGAAAAATCTAGAGGAATAATCACTTTGTGAAGTATGTTCAAACTAAACTGTTTTTTTATTATAGAATGGAATCGATGGAGAAAATTATAAAATACGATTACATGTATGTTATTTGTATATCCGGTAGGCTATATTTGTATCCTCATCATCGGTTTACCCCAAAGTGATTTACAATATCAGAGCTAAATTTTTGATCAAATTCCCAAGTACTCAACAATTACGAACAATTGATAAAAAGAGTAATGCCTTGATGCATCTCCGAAACAGAACCACGTCACTGCAATAAATAATTGGTTAACAGCTGTGTTGATTTTGCATCTTGCTTGCTTTCAGTGTTGATCTTCACGGCCAAACACTTACAATAATGAACCAAGCCACCGTAACGAACAATTCAACATAATGTACTGTTGGCAGCCATTGTAATCTACTAAACAAATTGCAAGGTCAGATTGCGTTTCAATTACAATAACTCTATTGAAGTTTGGCGCAGAAATTGTACCTCACAATATTCATGTAAGGTATCAGGCAGGTATTACACGGTAATAGCTCTATTATACAGTAATATGAAATAATCATTTGAAAAAAGATGAAAATATCTCTAAATCATATTTTCTTTTCCTTTCATTATGTGATTAGATTATTATGATTTTGATAATATGTGATAAAAATATTATACCGGCCTAAGACAGATTTGAGACTCATATAGATATAAATAATTTGGAGATCACATTATAAAGCCGGTCATCCCCACCGAAAACCAGGTACTCATCATTTATCCCTATCACAATCATCCTTATCATCCTATCCCTATGTATCACTCAAGCACAATCCTGAGGTTCATGGTTAAAGGGGGCATTACCCTGAAAATATACTGTATTATGAAAGCAAACATGGAATGAAATTTGTATAAATTAATTCAAACCCGTTAAGAAATCATTGAACAATAGTTTGGCTAATACAGGCTTTTAATGAAATTATTATAAAAGTAAAAATATTTGCAGATCTGAGTGATAATTTATTATATTGTGGGCGAACATGTTCTATAATGGCTAAAACATTAGAATGGATCACAAACTTTGACTTACTGTATCACATTTTCAACCGATTCTGATTGCATGGAAGATAGAAATATAACTGTCATAAAATGAAGACATCCACTGAAGCTCATCTCTGCTTTGTCCCGTCAAATGATGCAGTTTTTCAATTTTATTTTGAATGATACTTTTTTGACAATAAACGATCCGATTTGCACTATGGATCTCATCATAAATTATAAAGTGAGTGTTATAACGATAATGATAAGTAATCATCATTATAATAGCCGTATCATATTCTGTGCAAACAAGACTATCCTCGATTTTGAGTATTCTAATCAACTGTATAAGAAGGCTAAATGAATTCGATTATTATATTAACAATTGAATTATACTACCTTATACATAATAATTATAAGAGTATTATTCCGATTATTATTATGGCGCATTATCATGTGATAATTTTTTGTATAGGCTAAATTAATTGAATGCCTCAGACAGTGATTTAATTATAGTACCTTGATGAGTCCTGTATGAGAATTAATTTAAGAAATTCAATACGACAATATATTCACTATACAGGTATATAAATATAAGTAATATATAGGTAGACTTCAAGAAGAAAAGAAGAAAGGCTTTGTCTCTCTATATTATGAGAGCGTTTCCTTCAATTGCAAGGCTTCGCTACTCGGTGACTTGTGAGGATTCTCTCTCGTCTTGCGACACACCAAAAACGAGCAATTTTCTGCCAAACAATTTCCTCTTCTCAATACATACCTCAATCTTCTCAATTAATGTCAAGCCTTGTTATAACATCACATCACGTGGTTAGTTGGATTGCCTACGTATGAAACACAGTTTGAATAAGGACGAAATTATTTCCTCTGCATGAACTCATTCATCATAATGAATTGATCAATTGAAAAACCACGATCAATGTATGAAGCAAGCCAGAAACACCCTTCTTAAATATTGATATTGATATTGTTGTCTGACAACCACCTTACACTTTGTCGACCAATCACAAGCCAGTTTCCGATAAAAACTTCTAAATATTTTTACCGAATTTTTGTAGTTTTTCAAAAAACAATACTGGCAAGAGGTCATTGTATTTGATTATGAATAGTTTGAGTTCTATTTCATTATAGTCAACGTATAAAAATAAAATTAATCAGTATAATATGGGAGTGCGAAATCATATTTTCATCTCATTTCATACAGCATAAAACTATTGAAGTCTAGTATTGGCCTAAGTTACACAATAAAAGTAAAACTGAGTCTAAATTCTATAAATAAACCCTTCAAATTCCAAATTGATAGAATCTTACAAGCCTGAACACATAAATAAATGTTAAAAATAACAATAAATGTAAATCTATCCATCTATCTGTTATATTAGCACAAGATCGTCGCTTAATTTTTTGTGTATGATACACCATCAATCATTTTCTTGCTAGCAGCCATTTTCTAAGACAGAACTCACGAAACACCGTCAACCAATAAGAAAAGAGCAGGCGCGGCATGAAGGCGTGTCCAAGTCAAATCTGAAACATCACCTGTCAACTGCTGCCATCTACTACTTGAATTTGGAAACTTTTTCAACTGATGTCGTCATCTAATCAGAGCGTAGGCGGTGCTTGGAGGCGTGTCCAATGGACTCGAAGCAAGTCACCCTATTGCTACTGCCATCTGCTGGCTGAATTCAGATCTATTTCGAATGTTATTCAAGAAAGTTGGGTAGAGCAGTGAAAATGGCTGAAACCTTCAATTTGCTAGTTATCCGAATTTTTAAAATCTCTATTTCCAGTGAAATGAAATATTTATGATGATACCCAATATTTTTCTGTGAAAAATTTATTATCCCCTTGCTCATGTGCTTTCAAGCAAACTAATGAAATAAATAATTAATCAATAATGAAAAAATTGATATTTTAATGATAAAGTACGGTGCAATGTGACAGTTTTGCTCAATGTAGATAGCCTTTATTTATTTTCTATCAATTCCTGTAGGCTTTTGCTAGTCATGTATCCAATAGCAAAAGTCTATCTATTTTAGGTTTCAAAATTTGAAGTGAAAATTAATATTATTATTTAATACTATCCGTGTTTTGGTTCTTTTTATTTATTTAACAAATTTTAGATTACGGTTTCATAGTTTTTTTACCTTCAGATGTTGGAACTTGTGTATAATTTCAAGTTTTAAGTGTGGACATAACCTCCATTTTGAATATTTCAATCAAAATTGGGAAGAAGAGACGTTTTGGACTTTGTCTGTGTTTCAATCCTACTGTATTTCAATCTTGTTAATAAATAATTGTTAATAAATAGCCTACATAAAAGATACGAAACAATACGTTGGGATACATTAGAATAAGCAAGTCCTTATAATCATTTTTGCAACATAATAATCACACCACATGCAACATTGGGATTGCTCATGAGAAAAATGTGGTCATGCAAGGCAGCTAGAATCATGTTTGGCTTTAAATAATATATTATAATATGTTGGATTGCATTCGTCTGGCAATGGGGAGGAGGCGCCTGCCAAAATTTTGCACAGGGCGCCAAAAAACCACGTGAGGGCCCTGGTTAAAAGATTGTTTTCCGGAAGCTTATTAATTAGACTTCGCCTGATACAGAATATTTCAACATATTTGCAGAATCCAGCTTAGAGTTGTGAAGCTCCATGATGAAATAAAACACAGTTTCAAATGATCTATTCCACTTATATTATTTATTTCTTGTTCAAACTGTGTTTTATTCTAATTTAAAGAATATTTTTATTTCATTACTGTGAAGAACTGGTTATTGGATGAACATAAAATAAATACATTGAAGGCTATCTAATGAGAAAGCACATTAGTGCAATGAAATGTCTCATTTTTAGTAACTACCAAGATTTGAAAAGTTTCAAAGCCATCAAGTACCGCAGCAAAGCAGTAGATGTCACTTGAACTCCAATCCAACGAGCAATAAATAATATCATTTGTAAAGATGGAAATATTACTGAATGATGAAAAATCCCTGAATCGGCAATAAATGGAGTAGAAGACAAAAGACCACCTCATTTCAAGTGCCTATGAAAAGTTCTCATTCAACCAATGACGTCACCAATATTTCTCTAACATTTCTCTCTCTCTTTTTCTCTTCTCATTTTAAGAGGAAAACTTTACAATGGGCGTTCCAATTAGCCAACGCTCGCTGATACTGAAAATCATTTGCCTTTTCGAGTTGCTGCAATGGAATGGGATGCAGAATTTCAACTCTAGTCAGTCCAAGCAAAGAAGAAATTCTGGCAAGATGAGAAAATGACTCCAATTAGGTCAATATTAATTAAAAAATTACACATTTGATCTCACAATTTAGATCAAAATGTTTTCTACAATTTGAGACCAAATTTGTAATTTTTGAATTGAAATTGATCGAGCTGGAGTCATTTTCCCATCTTTCCAGAATGTCTTCTCTGCTTGGACAGACTATAGAGGCGCAGGCGACAGAATAGAAATGGGATTTCAATAATATAAGTGGGTGGGTGGAATGGCTCTCCACTGACCTGGAATGAAGTCGCTCCAGAAAAGCTCAAGAAGAATATAATAGAGTGCTGAGCAATGCGAATACGATAAAGAAATCATACAGCTGAAGGGTTTCTAGCAATAAGGTATGTGCTAGGCAATATCCGGGTCGATCTGATGGGAGAAAGAAGTCATACGGTGAATATAAGATGATCTGATCTTTACCATTTAAAGAAATAAAATTCATACCTGAGATAAGGTTATTTCACGTTTCTTTTGCATAAGAACGTTTTGAAGAGAATTAAAATCATAAAAATTTAAGGAATCATAAAAAAGTATTGATATCCTTTGCGCTCCAACGTGTATTGAATGAAAGGAATCAAGCATCCAATTACCGACATCCTCATTTCATGAAACGTGAAATGTTGACTTTGAACCACTCATAGGTTCAAATATTAGTCAATATTTTTGGAAATAGCTTCATCATGTAGGAATACAACAGAAGTGGGAATAGGAGAGATCACATTGTATAAGTAATATTATCTCAACAATCATGAATTCATCTTGAACTACGATTCAATACAAAACATGATAGTACAATCTTAGTAGAAGAAAAATTGTGAGACGCTTCTGGCTAGATGCAATTAGGCAACATATGAGTTCAACTTCTGTAAGACAGTAATCACTGTACTTGATCTCCACAACTACGGTAACTTTTATAATCAAAATCATTCTGTGAATTGTCCCTACAGCATATTAAAGGATAACAATGTGCATACAACTGTATGTGAAGTGACGAGAGTTGAAGATGAATATAGCTGACACCAAAAAGTTAGGCGGTTTCGTCTGTCACTTGTACGTGATGTAACCTATTTACAGCTGATGTAAAGCATCTATTGCCTCTTTTTATTTTATAAACATCATCTAGGCATAGCTGGCATCAGCTGTTGTAGCGCACACGGAGCAGAAGAAACCGCCCAACGTTTTGGCGTTAGCTATACACATACATTGTAAGGATAAAGATGAGCGAGTCTCAATACAAGAAACTGATGACACAAAAATGAAACAAGATGAACTTTCAGCGACCTTAGGATCAAATGTCGCAGGATGAAAGAGAGCAAGCCAAAGAACAAGTGAGCAAGGGGTAAGTACACTCGGTACAGACAACAGGCTGCAGAGAAAGAGAAAGATAGAGTGAGAGAGAGAGAGAGAGAGTGAAAAGATAGCTATCGTCATCATACAATGGCACTTGCTCTTTTCACTTCGTTACCCTTGATGTCGATTTTCTAGAAGCGCTTATTTCGCCCTCTCTACTTCCTCATTCTTTTCATCATTCTCTTCTTCTTTTTTCATCACCTTATCTCTCTCTCTCTTCTCTCTTTCTCTCTCTATCACACACCCTTTAGGGATGCTGAGCGTTTTTCCAGCCAAAAAGACAATCATTTCCACATGAATATATTAGGCCTCTTCAGAGTGACGAGCAGCATTATCGAAAATTAACTTTTGACAAAAAATGATGAATTATTGATGTAGTGCAGTAGTAGAAATTGAGAAGTAACAAGTGAGACAGAGTAATCAAGAAAAAGTTAAGCTGCGGGAGGAGAATGAACAGTCAAAAAATACAAGAGAGTGAGGTAACAGATGACCGATTATAATAATAGAAGAATCGTAGAAAATCAACATCTAATACAATTGGAATGAAAACATCAATTAATTAAGAAGAAATTTTGTTTAGTACAAAGATGAACGTCTAATGCAATTGGAATGAAAACATACTGTACGATACTTGGGCTGACAATGTGATGAACGTTAAAGTGGATGGAGTTTCAAATTATCCCTCCTGGATCAACCAAAATTTATAACAAAAAAAAAAATTGAAATAAATTTTGAAAATTTCATGTTGAGGAAAAAGGTTGCCATAACACAATACAGTATTGCAAAATGGCGGATAGTGAAATAATTGAGATTTTGAAAATGAGAAAATTTTACTAGAATAACCGCAAACTATTTCAATTTTTGGAACCGTTTTGCAAGCAGAATCAATAATATTATTCTCATCCAGAGTAAAGACGGAAAGACCAATAAACGATTTCCAACTATTAGATGAAGATTGTTTGAAAAAAGAACTACTAGGATAATCTAGTTCAATGCAAGACATGTGCACTTTTATAGCCAAAGAGTTGAATAGAATAAGAGGCGATTATAAGAAGTTGAAAATAAGAGGCGAAGGAGAAAAGGGTGAAGGAAGAAGCTGGAAAGAAATAAGTGGAAGATTAGACTTTGATACAGTGATAACAAATATTGAACTGAAAATATTGATAACAAACAGATAGAAATGGATTGAACGAAAAATTAGAATGAGAGGGTGAGAAAAAGAGAGAGAGCTGATAAAAAGATAGTGAATTGAAGGGAGGATGGAGAGTGAGAGATGAGATGAGTATTGAGTAAGAGGGGGAAAAGTCTGAAACAGGACCAAAATTATCAAGCAATCGACCGACAGACGAAGAGAGAAGTTGTAAGCGTGCGCGCCAGTGCTATAATAACGTGAGATGCAAAACGGTGGACTTGGCAACATGCAGAAGGGGTCAAGGCTAGGCCACCGTGCTTCAGACCCTGCAAGTTCAAGTGCTCCGGAGGAGTTTACTCGCAGGAGAACAGGACAGAAGAAGAGGAGGAGAGACAGAAAAAACAGGATAGAGGAAGAGGAGAAGACACAGAAGAAAATAGAAACAAAAGAGAAAAAGGGCGGGGTATGCTAAGTCTCTCCTAGGGGCTTAACTGCATCAAGTAAAATATTCAGACTCTTCATAAGGCGATGTTCTGCTAAGTTGGACTGCAATGGAAGCTCCAAGTGTTTGTTTCCATCTTGACGAAACTTCTGAATGGATTTGGGGCTATAATACATCGCGTTTGGAGGGGTGGATTTTATCGATTTTCGAAAGTATTAACATATCAGTTTGTCTTTTCAGGTTGAAATGAGTAGAAGTAAGAAAACTCTTTGAGGTATCATTGAAACACATTAATATCAATAGAAAGAACAGTACATGATACGAATACTGTATTTACTTACTCAGAAAAATAAATATTTATGTTGCTCCATCAGTTTCAACTCACCTGAAACATAAAAAAATAAAAATTAATCAAAAGGAATAAATACTACAAAAAGTATTAATTAAATTATTATCTCTCGATAACCTTCAACATGTAGAGTAATAAATAATGACACTCCATTACATAAAATACATTGAGTAGAATTTTTTCAACTCCTAAAAAGCCACAAAGCCATCAGAATACACTGTTGAATATTGCAAAGCAGGCTAGCCTGTGATAATTATCTGTACACATTCAAATGTCAAGAGTCAAGTATCAGAAGATTTATTACGAGTTTCGAGCACTGAACTACAAGTAGACCCACTTCAGCAAATCAATAATCTTAAAGATTCAAAAATGTTCTCTAATTATCTTTGACATTAATACTTTGGCCTGCGACCCCTCCGTCATTTCCATAAAACATTCAGATCCAACTTGAAAATGGAATCATTGGTCACGCAAACTGAAGGTAGGTAGGTAAAAGCGTCTATGACATTCAATGGAAAAGTAGAGGGTTGGAAAGAAATTTCTGTTTCCAGCAGGAAAAACATGGGTAATCAACTTCTCATACGACCCGGTATTTCCGTGTCTGGGTTGACGTTTTCAGCTACTGGTGGAATTCATTTCAAGAGTTTTACTGGAAAAATTTACAAATTTATACATCATAAATTATTCACAGAACCTATGCAATTTCCACCTATTTCACCAGAATATAATCACCAGAATATTTCAATTTTTTCACCTACTTGTTAATTTTCTAGGGTCCTACCCCATTAGAAAATACCCGAATATTGGAGTATTCAACTTTGATCACCCATAAAGTTTCTGAATACCTTAAAATTTACTGGGAAAATACCCAGTTAATTAATTTCAAATATAAATTTTCGTAATGCTCCCTATGTAAAAAATAAATTTAAAAAAATTATAAACATCTTTCATTAAAAAGATGAATAACCATTATTTCCAGCATGTGAAGTGTAATAAGGAAGGTGGAGAAACTAAACACTCATAGATTAGACGATTATTTTGTATTATAATAGATCAAATTATTAAGATTGAGCCAAATGAAATCTAGATTAGGGAACGTGACGTGTGGAACTCTGTGGTTTCTCCCCAATCATTGTGATTACTCGATAATCTAAATTTGGAATATTAAATATTCAAGCTTCTTAAATACAATATACATTTTTCTTACTAGGAACTGAATTTATTTAAACTCTGAGAATAAAAACCGAATAATAGTTTCATAGAGGTATAATTGTTTTATAAATAATAAGTCACCGTTCCATCTAAACTGGAGTCTATAATAACATTACAAAGTCTGGTCTATAGTTAAAAGGCACGTGCAGACGTGCAGTGCTCCTTCTAACAGCACTTTGGCTTGAAAGCTTCATTGGAGGGCAGCCGGGTCACACAGGTAAAGTATATTAGGAGAGAAATTAAAAGTTGGAACTATTACTCATAAGACTAACTTGAAGGTTCACAACCAACCTGGTCATCATACTTTGTTCATCAACCGAATTAGACACTGTTTAGGAGAAGGGAGGAGGGAAAAGTGGTAAAGTTTGTCCAAGCAAAGAAGTCATTCTGGCAAGATGGGAAATAATTATTCCAGCTCGGTCAATACTGGGTCAAGAATAATAAATTAAGTCTCAAATTGTAGAAAACATTCTGCTCTACAGTTTGAGAATAAATTCATTATTTTTGAACCAATATTGACCGAGCTGGAGTGATTTTCCTATCATGCCAGAATGTCTTCTTTGTTTGGACACACTATATCCGAATCGGTACAGAATCAGTCTTTGGGCAATGGTTTAGCAGATGATAAGGAGTGATGATGGTGTAGGAGAAAGGGTTAATGAAGGGAGAATACGAGACAGAATATTGTTGTGAGTCAGAATATGAATAAGATGGAAGAGTTAAAGAGGCTTGAAAGAAAATATAAGATAGGCTAATAGAATAGAAATTTAATGTATGATAGTTAAGAAGTCAATGAGGATGATGAAACAAAAAGGATCATAACGAAGTACGCGGAAAGGAAAGAAGTCGGAAAACCATATTAATATACATGGATGATGGTGGAGTACTATTGGATAAGTTTTTGAGAAACCATAACCACAACAGAGAAGAAGTCAGCAAGGATTAGAGAAATTGAAAGCTGAATCAGAGAAATGGGGGGAAAATGAATGGAAGTTTTAAAAAATCACAGTAGAGCATTGAGGAGGAGGAGGAGGAGGAGGAGGAGGAGGAGGAGGAGGAGGGAGAGGAGGAGGAGGAGGAGGAGGAGGAGGAGGAGGAGGAGGAGGAGGAGGAGGAGGAGGAAGAAGCAGCATAACAATAAAAAGGAATCGACGACGACGAATTGGAAAAAGAAAACAAAGAAAAGCATGAAGAGGAACCTACCTCAAGTTTGAAGGTTAGAAACAAATATTAGAGAAACTTTTAAAAAAGTAGAAAATGAAGGTGAGGAGAGCGAATAAGAGCATAGAAAGAGTAAAGCTGAAAGGAGCAGAGACTGCTATAAATATACACACATAATGATGGAGATCACTTTTACTTGTCGTAAGTTACGCTGTTCTCGTTTGGATGGAAAATCATGCAGAGGAAAGCCTAGCACAAGCACGTCTGAAAACTTGTCGAAAGTTTGACGTTTCTGAACAGCGGCAAAGCGACGTTTTTCGAGCTGCCGCCATTGTTATCAACCACCACAAACGAGCTTCATCAAAAAGGGTTAGATAATACCAGCCAAGCTGTGATCTTGTTACAAAATTTGTACTCGAGCTCCTGTTCAAACTATGACGTTGGCAACTTCGAAAACAATCGCTAATATATTGGGCTGTTATCTTGAAATGTATCAATTTACAAGTTGTCTAGTTGTTTTACCCGATTGGAAAATGAGGAACGTTCTTTCTTATTATTATATTCTATAAGTTACGTTACTCGGTATCAAATTAATGGTATGTGAACAGAGCACCATAGTACAAATGAACAGAGTACAGAGAACAGAGCACCATATTACAAATGGTTATGTGTACAGAGTAACATTACACAAATTTAATTATATGTGTACGTGTACAGAGTACCATAGTAAAAATGATACGTGTAAAAGTACCACAGTGTGCTCATAGGACAAGCTGTACAGTACACAGTACTCACAGTACACAGTACTCACAGTACACAGTACTCACAGTACAGTACAGTAGCACATAGTACAGAACTGTTTACTGTACACTGAGTACACGGAAATTTTTTTTAACTGTTTGGTTACACTGCTATTTGCTGTGAGCATCTACTGTGCTGCTCTCTGGTGGATTATCATGTGAACTTTTCTGCGGGTTTTAACATACAAAGCATAGCGCTAAATGTGAAAAATGCAATTAAAATGGAATTTGCTGCTTCATGCATTTCTCAGTAATTAGAACATTATATTTAGGATAAGAATCTTAGTTAATGACAGTATTATACTTAGTTTTCAAGTATTTGAGAGCAGAAAACCGCAAACAGATGTATTTGAGAGCCGACAAAAACTTTGAGATAACAGCTGATGAGTTATCTTACATGAAAATGAAAAATTGGCGCAAGCTCACATTTAATTGAAAAATTGAATTATATGAATATTCCTTATTAAAACATAATTAATAGAGTTTTTCCGTTGATAGTAACAGCTTATTAGATTAACTAAAATGAAAACTATTCATGAAAATTACCTCATGTACAGGTTAGAATGGAGCACTCCATGGTCCTACTTGATCGACAAATTCTTTTGCACGTAAACAAAACAATTAGGTTAGCTTACCCTATCAATATTTATTCAATGCAGTGAACCATTCTTTTTGTTTATGAAACTTATGTATGGCAACTGGAAAAGTTTAGAACTTGAAATTTCCATTGCATGTTATATTTTTACAATCCAGAACACTACAAATTCTCCAGGACATTATTTTAGGTTTAGCCCTATCTCCTCTAATGTAAATCCCCGCAATTTTTCGCCGAAATGATCCGCCAATAGCGCCTCGATCGCAAAAAAATGTTTTCCACCCACTTGCACATAGCAAATAGGTTCTATTCAGATTTACAAGTATTGTATAGTCTGTCCAAGCAAAAAAGACCCTCTGGCAAGATGGGAGAATGACTCAAGCTCGGTCAATATTGGTTCAAAAATTATCAATTTGATATCAAAATGTTGGAAAAAATTTGATCTACTACTAAGACCAAATTTATAATTCTTGAAAAATATTGACCAAGCTGGAGTCATTTTCCCATCTTGCCAGAGGGTCTTCTTTGCTTGGACTGACACTATTAGGATTCTGTTGAAAATGAATCGAATAAGATTCCAAGTAATTGTTCACTTTCCTTACAATATTTGAAAGAGGAGGATTGCTTGTACATGTATTTTCCATCCTAATTCAATGTTCATTCCCACAACTCATCTCAACTTGAAAGATTCTATTACTTTCACCCTTGTCATTGAAATACAGACATTCTGGCAAGATGGGACAATGACTACAGCTCGGTCAATATTAGTACAAAAATTATAAATTTCGTTTCAAATTGTAGATAAGGATGTTTCCTACAATTTGAGACCAAATCTATAACAAATATTGACCGAACTGGAGTCATTTTTCCATCTTGCCAGAATGTCTACTTTGCTTGGACTACACAATTCGGATACACTCCCGAAAATAGCACACGACAAGAGTGAGGAAAGGCTGAAGGCACTAAGCAGGCCCGTTGGAAAAGGCTTCAATTATGTCGATTACCATTCGATTATCGACTATCGATTACCATCCGATTATCGATTTCAAGTCATGTCACGATTCGCATACCGTCTATATTTGCCGTGAAACCATTTTCCGGCGCCAGGTTTTTTTTCCCGGTCGTACTTGTTGAGAGGCTTCTTACTGTATTTAGAAGTATGTTGCACTGTATTTTTAGTAGGCTACAACAAACTTTCTTCCATCTATCGCTGTACTACAACAAACACTTTATACTAAATATAGTAGACAACTATACTGTATATATTACTATAGTCTGTCCAAGCAAAGAAGACGTTCTGGCTAGATGCGAAAATTACTCAACTCGGTCAATATTGATTCAATAATTATAAATTTGGTCGAAATTGAAGAACAGAATGTTTCCTACAATTTGAGACAAATTTTATAATATTTGAACCAATATTGACCGAGCTGGGGTCGTTGTCCCATCTTGCCATAGTGATATACACAATTCCAAATATAGTAATCTACCGTACTTTATATATATACTTTATGTATATATAATAATATACTAAATACTTTAGTATATACATATATACTTTATGTATATACACTACTGCAAACACTGTACTGCGTTTAGTGTTACACTGTACTGTTCATAGTACTACACTGCCTCCTGCATTATTCAGACTCCGAGACATCATAGTTAGTGTCTTCCTCACTCTCATTCAACCCGGTAACCTGCTTCCTTCCATTGGCGAATCCGGTTGTTGGACGAAGATAGAGGAGGAGTAGACTTCCCTAAAGACTGCGTTCAAGTGCAAATTCCACGAGAAACTTGCACGATCATGCTAATTGAATAGCTTTGGGAGCTGATGGATCGTGGAATTTATATTTTATTTACCATTCATCGATATTAAGTTCCGCAACATAAAACCTATTCACTCAGAATGAGGAAAACGATGGACGATATACTAGAATTTGTTATTTTGCATACCAAATCTAGTATAATGCTAAAATAAGAATAAATTAGGGTCGACATTAGTGTAATACTTGTTTTATTACCATGACAAAGATAATCTGTGATGAATGATTATTTGTGAAAGCGAATAAGCCCACTGAAGTAATTTAAAATAATTAAAATGCGATTTGCGAAATTCAATTTACCCTATACTAGTCCTAAAACTCCTCCTTTGCCTAGTATCGTACACAATAGTGCAATCCAACTTGATGATAAATTATAAACATAGCTTTCATAAAAATATTGAGAATTACTTGTGGTTTAAATGCGATAACCAATAATTATAGTCTGTCCAAGCGAAGAAGAAGTTCCGGCAAGATGGGAAAATGACTCCAGCTCGGTCAATGTTGGTTCAAAAATCATAAATTTCGTCTCAAATTGTAGATCAAAATGTTTCCTGCAATTTTAGACCAAATTTATATTATTTAAACCAATATTGACCGAGCTGGAGTCATTTTTCCATCTTGCTAGATTGTCTTCTTTGCTTGGACAGACTATAAGTATGACTGTTTAGTATTTGAAGAGAACCCCAGTTCTTCTATTTAGTGTAGATTTATGTGATCTCTAGAGACCTATAATGTTTACATGCAATATTTTTTCAGCTATTGATCCCAGTACATACTATGTGAACTATACTATTTTATACGTTTTTGACTAACAAAAGTCAAGAAATAGTTTTTAATTTAACCTTCAAAATTATAACACTCTAATGATCTACTCTACAATAAAACAAACTGATTAGTGATAGAATTTCAAGCGCAAAACAGGACGTGAACTACAACCGCTATCAGTACAGCACTTTCTATCAGTCTCATGTTATACGCCATCAATTAGAGGCTGTAAAACGATACGAGGAAAACTTGACATTATTTGACGAGCAATTTGAAAGCATTATCAAGGTGTGTATAGAAAACTATTCGCTGATTACAACAATCACACGCATTCTAAGGCCAGCAGAAATAGTTTTGGCCTCAATGTCAAGATGACAGTCGGCTCACTCTACTCCTATCCCACAAATCATTTTTTCTCCATTTGATCTATGACAGTTCATCTCTCTCACTCCCTCTTCCTTCATTTCCTTTATATATTTCTCTTTTATCTCACTCTCTCTCTCTCTCACTTTTATCACTTCTCACACTGTTTATCGTCTGTCTCATCATTTGTATACGAACTAACCTATCCAAAAGTACAATGGTGGGGCCAAGCTCAACTGAATTGGGCAAGGACGGTGTCATGTCTACAAGGTGAAAAGTCATTGCGTAATATGCATCATCACCATTCAAAAGCATCCCACTAAAAATTGGCAATGACAGTTCTGCACATGAGTAGCCATCAATCAACTTGAGAGTAGGTATACGGTCTATGAATATTGCGATATGTTACTGACGCTTTACAGACGTTCCAACGCCTGATGTCAATAAGAGTTGTCATTTAGCTATGCCTAGATGATGGTTTCTTGAAGTCAGAAGAGACAATAGATGCTTTACATTAGCTGTTAGTAGTTTAAAAGGCTAGTAAATCTACCAGGTGGGATATTTCTCTCGAAAATATGGTTCACGAATCTGACTTATTTTCTACGGTCACTAATTTTCTACTGTGTCGCACTCTAGCGCCCAAAATGAAAAGCACAGCTAATGAAAAAGTAAACATAAACTATTTTCGTTGGTGTTGAAGAATATTATTGTTGTAATGAATTCTGATGAGTTGAGAACGTCACAATTAACAAAGAAACAATATTTCCAAGTTGTCCTAGTTGTTTTGTAGTGAATATGTTTATTTTCATTTTTATAATCGTAATCGCATAGTTTGAACCCACCAAAGCTTACTTTTTTCTCAACGAGAGCGCTAGCTTCTCGAATCTTTGGCCCTAATTCATGACAACAATAGCATTATATTATTCTAATATCACAACATTATTCATTATTATTCGACTGTAATAACACTCAATAATTTAATTCATCATTTTTACATATTTTCACAATTATTTTTATTGATATTGAGCTTTTTACGTGGTATATTTTATTTTTCAAAGCTGGAAAATTGAAATCCTAGATACATGTCGAATCATAAATATAGGTATAGAGCATAATGTAAAACAAAAAAATAAAATTTGTGACGTCATCCGGCAGGAAAAAAGTGAACTGCTGGGCTCGTATGGACGCTGGCCTACCTGGTAGATTTACTTACCTTGAGTAGGTTACACCATTTACAAGAGAGAGACGAAATCGCAAAATTTTTGGCATCAGATATATCTGATTCATAAGCCTAAATTAAACGGAATTTAAATGAAATAGGCATTATTGAGGTTTTCGAGTTTAAAGTATACTTTCTAATATTTTATAATTGAAAAATCAACACAGAATCTTCTCAATTCGATTTCATGAGAATGTTTTCAGCTCACCAGCAATTGAAGACAGCTTTGGAGAAACAGTAAGTAAGTATAGCTGACTCCAAAATTTTAGGCGGTTTTGTCTGTCTCTTGTACTTTATGTAACCCATCAACAGCTGATGTGAAGCATCTTTTGATAAAAAAACGTATTCTAGGCTTAGCTAAATGACAACTCTAGTTGACAAAATCAGCTGTTGGAGCGCACAAGAGCAGACGAAACCTTCTTACTTTTTGGCGACAGGGCGACAGCTATAGTTAAATCAGTATTGTACTTTCCCTTGGAACTTTTGTTAGCCAATCTGGTTTTAGGAACACGATTGAAATCATTATCTCAAATCTCCAGGAAAATTGAACAGTTTAGAACGCAGTTGTTTTCGAGTTGCGTAAACAAACAAATCGTGGCTGAAATACGAATTCGATTTTTATAACAGGATACGCGCACACCACATTTGACTGGCTTAGCAATAAATCAACTTGATATTGGCCACACTCAAAATGAAACCACACAGAGGAAATTCATTTCGAATTCACAATGATCATCCAGCAGTTGAATCTATCTTAGAGGCTAATAATAATTATGAATGGAATTCGATGAAACGTATGAATGGTATGCAAGTAGAAATTAATCAATACAATTAACCAATAGTATTAAAATCAGAATTCATATTGTGAATTACACGTAACTCATAGTGTGAGTTGGTAAAAAAATAGCAATGAGGAATCAATTCAATACCACGTCATCAACGTTTCATGGATTTATTGGAACCATGAATCAACAATGTTTTTGATATCTTGAACACATGAAACATGCAAAATCAGACCTATAACCGAAATCCACCCCTTTATCGGCAATGGCCAGATGATAATATACAACTGAATAATGATGTACTTGCACAATTTGATTGAAAAATGAGAGTTTACACAAATAATGTTTAAGACTGCTATTTCGAATAAAACATTATTTAAAAATAAATAATTGATTAAATTGAATTCATTGAATAAATTATTATTCAATAACGTTCAATTCTAAATAGCAGTCAAATTTGATCGCTATGTCGTCGATTGATTAGCTTATTTGAAGTAAATTTTATACTATTTTTCATTTGATTTATTATCTCCAATTGAAACAAGAATGAAGAAACATATTGATAAATATATTCAATCAATTGTTCCATTGCCTAATAAGTAGGAATTGGATAAAAAAGGAATAAATTAACTTCGCCAAAAACTTAAAACTTGATAAGTACTAAAATGGATGGAAATTATTTTGTTAATTCAGGAATTATACTATACAATCTTCAATGGTTCAGACTGCAAAGCATCTATTCTGTCACTTTCATGTGTGATTACACCTACACACATCCAAAACTCGTTCAGCGCGGAACAGTATAGAGACAGGCAAAAAGACAGTACAGTATTGTGAGACGAACGCGGTCTAATGATAGCAGTAACAGAACAGAACATCTGCATGATTAATGATCGCTCATTATCGGGCCACCCGAAATTCAACACATCACTATAGTCTGTTCAAGCAGAAGACATTCTAGCAAGATGGGGAAATGACTCCAGCTCGGTCAATATTCATTCAAAAATTATAAATTTGGTTTCAAATTGTAGAAAAAATTCTTCTCTACAATTTGAGATCGACCTTACAATTTTTGAACCAATATTGAACGAGCTGTAGTCATTTTACCATCTTGCCAGAATGTCTTCTTTGTTTGCACAGACTGTAATTTATCTCCAATAGCAGGAACCGTAAAATACTATTGACGCTGCATAATAGCCAGTTACAACTTTTCTGTACTTAGTACATAGGTATGCTGTGAAAAGGTACAACATCATGTTGTACAATAGGTATTCAGTGGAAAGTTACATCATTTTGTACAATAAATACGATGCTAAGCGGTGGAGGCGTTGTAAGACGCGATGAAAAGAAGACATCAATATCGCATTTTTACACGGTTCTGTGACTGTCACTACGCCTACAAACTATACGATATGCAACAACAGAACACAGTTGATGGCCCAAGGTCTTGCCCCATTTGCATCTGAGGCCACCGTCCCTCACACGTGCTTTTTACTTGTCACTTGCACTAAACCTTGTTTCAACAACAATCTATTTGTAGGCTATGAACGAAGAGATGCTTAGAGGTATGTTACAGCAAATCAGATAAGAAATACAGAGATATTGATCTCTCTGATAATGCTAAAATGCAGAATAGACTGATAAAAAAGTCTTATTTCGATTGAAATCTTACAAAAAGTTCATAGATAGAGAGTATTGTAAATTTTATTTTGTTTTGTGAAAGTATTGTAGTTTGTGATACTAATCAAGATAAGTATTATTCAATAATAATATCTAATAAATAATCATCTAAGTATCTTATCTCAATTATTTATCTGAAAGACGACCAGTCAGAAACAACTTCAGTATGTATTAATAACTCACTTGTTAATGATAATTAGATTATTTTAATCCTCATTTATTTACTTGAAAATTCACTAACCAATATATTATGCTCAGAATTCAATCAGATTGAATCGCCATGAAAAGAGGACTTTTAAACGAGATAAATAATAAATAGGCTTGTGTTGAATTTGTCAAGTAAAATGACAGTATTGAACAATTAAAATATTCTTATAAATATTAAACCTTAGTAAATTTCATTTCCCAATATCATCTTTCTTCAGAACTTTGATAATTTTATAACTAAGTTTCATTTCCCAATATCATCTTCCATTATAACAATTTTATAACTGTACCAAAATTACACACAAAATTAACCGATTACAAATTCGTTGCTGCTTTAATACAACCTGTAGTAATATATTTGTTATGTTGGTACGATATCAGTACTAATCACCAACAAGCAAGCTAAGTTATAGTGATGACAAAACAAGTAACTGAAAATATTTAAAAAATACCATTTGTTATTGAATAACAAAAAAATAATAATAATCACGAAGTCCAGGGCTTCTCACAAACTAGCTTGCAGGATGATAGTGTCAATAAAAATAAACCATAAATCGAAATCTCGAGTGAACCACAATCCAAAAGTTCATTATCAGACCGATAGTAGTACAAATAGTCATATTGGACTCTCTCATCTCGGCAACTTGCTTAGCAACATTGTGAATGGAGTGAATATATTATTAGCCTACCGCCTCTCGACCAAAACAAAACACAGAACTCCGCTTCTACATATTCATGACAATTTCGAGGCACACAACACAATTCAATGCCAGAAAAGTGGTTTATTTTTGGAAGCAGCAAATGGCAATATTGGAGGATTCTATCATGTGAGGATTTGAAAACTTGATTGAATATAAGAGTATAATTAGTTTTATTATTGTAGTTTTTATTATGAAGTTGAGGTAGTGACTGACAATTTTAGACAAAAAATACCATCAATTGGTATTTAAGAGTAAGAGGCTACAAAGTAGCCTGCAATCACTTAATTAGAACAGTGAAATTAATTGTACAATAAGAAGAAATCTCACTTAAAATTGAAGTCTTCTTAAAAAATATTGTGAATATATTTTCAATCAAACAACTAAATTCCAATGTAAATAGGATAATAATAAATACGAAATAATCATGGAAAATGCATGCTGTTCAGTTTTGTATGTACTGCATGTGAGAAATTCATAGTCTTCGCTATACAGAGTGATTCGAGTACCACCATGGTGTTGTTTGAGCTATAACATACAGAAAATGTAATTGGCAAAATGCCGAATTCTCTTTAGTTTTGTATTTTATGATTTTTCATCATATGGATTGAGACTCCCCTATGAAATTCGGCAGGCTTAACTAACAAGCCTTTGAGTCTTTTAAATGAGTCTCTTACGAGTCTTTAAATAGTAATCTCAAAAATCTTCAATAACTGAAATTTTCAAAATGGCGGCCGACTGAAATTTTAATTTTGAATTTACTGTTGAAAATAATGATTTTACAAACTTCTGGATCATTACAAAAATTCTAGAGCTTTAAATTCTGAAGAAATTGATGCCTCATTGCTTTAGAGCAAAATTTTGTAAATTTTAGTCGTTACATCTGTGAGAAAGGACTTGCAGTAAACCCAAGGATATTATGCAGTGTATTTTATACATGTTTTACATCACACTTCGTTATACGAATAAAATAATATTGAATACTGTATTAATATAATTAAAAAATACAGGTTGCATTGAGAGTAGATTCCTACCTGATCCCGAACCCCATATATTGGGCAGCTTGAGCAGTTTCTTGAAGCTACTGCTGCGCTTGAGATTTCCCGCCGCCGCAGCGGACGACCGCCCAGCCGCCCCCGTTGCAGCTTCATGCTGGGGGTGGGGTGGTGATCCATGCAGGGCGAGGCGGGGGGCGGCGCGGTTGGCAGCGGCTCCTGCACGTCCATTTTGTGACGTCACCGTTAGGGGGCCATCGCTAATAATCGGACGACCGATGCAGCTCAGCTGCATAGCACACTCACTATCACTCACGGTTCGAAATATCGCACTTGAGGTTGTAACAGGATGAATAATTGGTTTATTCACTCCTAAATATTGAAGTTGAATTGTCACACATTGGATAGAATTTTGCAATAGCCAACATTAAACTTTCAAGTTTCACCGAGGAATTATTAAATACTCATTTGTTTTCAAACGATAGTTGACTAAAAAGTTAATCACGAAGTAATCCTCTTGAAGTAAATGCTTATTATCAGATTAAACTTACAGTTGCTGCTGAGTTTCATTCAATTAGTTCTTTTCTAATTATAGAGGCTACTTCTAGTTCTAAATTTTCAGGTACGTTTTATAATATGACATTTCAACATGCGTGGGTACTTTGTAGTAAAGTAGTTCTTTAGTAAAGTAGTAAAGTGTACTTAGTAGCCTATATCACTGACGGCGGTAATTGCAGTCTATTAGGATATTATTTTGCTTTAAAATTTGATAGATGCTGATAATCATTGTTATATGAATATTCGTTTCCAAGTTCCATTCAAAATTGGAATATTCATTTCTCTACCAACAAAACGGTCTTAATTTATTTAATTTCTTTAAAACGTTCATACATAATCTTTTACTAACCCTGATTGAATTTTTCAGGAATGTTATTCTCTAAAATTGGCTAAATTATTATATTCGCTGTTAAATATCGTTGATAAACACGAGTAAATTTAATTGTATTCATCAATAACTTCTGTCTATAATGAAGATTCTGCAACATGTTCTTACACTGGTCGACTACATAGGCCTAGTTTTCACAGTTTTATATTCTTGTTATAGTCAATCTTTAGTTGCGTCAACATAGGAGTTCAAATGTCTTATCACAATCAATTCAATCTATAAATTTTGGTTGTTCATTGAACTCTTGGAAGAAAATGTTTCTAACTGATCACTTTATTTTTTGTCACTATTTTTGGCGCCATCAATGTTGATTTCGAGAATTTCTTTGGTTTGTTGAATTTTCAGATACAGTTTGTTATTTAGATTGCCTTTCATTCATAAAAAGTTCTATCACAGTAATTTGCTAGTCCTATTTACAATCAGTTCATGCTTTCAATTATTTTTCATGTTTAAATAGTTCACCTAAAACAGAAAATTTCGTTTCAAGATAGAGTATAAGTTAAGCAACTTGAACTAACAGTAATTGAAAGTATAGTAGGAAGTTATTCAATTTTATAGAATGAATATTATTCAGGAAAGAAAAATATTAAGCTCTACTTAGGAGCGAATGAAGTTTAAATGTGCAATAAAGTAAAGCATTATTACATGTTGAGTAGTTGTGTTGTGAAGGTGATACTGTGGTAGCTATTTATATTGAATGAAAACATATTTCTGTGGTTTGACAATTGTGTAATGATAGAAAATTCATCATGATCATATTAATTCAAACATGTCTATCAGTCAAACATCAATCAGAAGACCAAAAAGAAAGTGTTAAGATGGAACAAAGATCAAACTGGATATTGGTCTCTCGCTGAGGGTGATCATCTATCGCTATCGGCCCTCACAGAGTCAAGTCACGAACACTGTGGACTGCTCTTGAATGGGTGACCAGTATTTTGCCAAGTGCACATTGGCGAGGTGGAACTACCCGTAAGGGTCTTCCCACCATTGTAAACCATAAGAATATTTTATTTTTAAAGACCAAATTCTGAATGGAAAACTGCGGTAGCTATTACAAAATGCGAGAAAATCGCTTGTCTAATTGCCCGACTTTGACACTAACATACAAAAAAGAAGAAGATGCAAATACGACAGAAACAAGCAACTGACAGAGAAAGAGCATTGTATTGAGGAAGTGACCAACACGCCACGACCCAAACGCTTCTAATTTGAGTTTCGCTGCGACCCAAAATAGTTGACAAGTCAAGGACGGGCCAAAATCCCCCTCCCCCCACCAAAACTCCACCCAGAATATTGGGGCAGGGCACGGCTCCGGACCCCCCTTAAAATTATTACGAAACGGCCTGAAAACATGTAATACAGAATTCCTTGAACTTCATTGGCTGTGAGCAGCTCGCTCAAATCGAGTTGACAAATATCTACGTTACACCAGACCAGAGAGTATAGCTATAGAATAAGACTATCTATTTTAATTTAGTTCTATTTTTTCTGCAACCGACTAGTGATCGGCTAATTATTATTATTTTATTTTTGCCCTCGTTGATGTTATCAATGAAGAAAAAAACAGTTGCAGTATAGTAGTGGACAATTAAATTAACTGAGCTAGTATAATAAACGTCTTCTAATGGCATCCTACTACAAACATTTCAGAACGTTATCTATCGGATATCAACAAATGTTATAAATTAAATTAAATGTCATCAATAAACTTAATAAAATTCCATCAAATGTTACAGATAGTAGCGGATAAATGTACATCACTATCCCATTTCCAGTAATTGGTTGGAATACTTTTACATGACTAACGAATTTTATGATATTGGTTTTCAACAAACTACTAGAATGGAAAAAGTGCTATAATTATGGGCATATAATCATCATAACAACGAATATACAGTAGTTGTATATGAATGATGAAAATGGATGGTTTTTTCAACAATCTGATAACACGTTATAAACGTTGGGAACAAGTCACAAGTAGTATTCTGTATGTGTTTCTAGTGCGGGAAAACTGTCGAGCGATTTGTTGTTTTTCGACGATTATGTGGAATTGACCGACCTATATCCCAGTGTACATTTGACGGCCGACAAAATTAGATTAACGGATGATGAACTTGAACAGTAGTCTGATTTAATGCGCCCATAAATCAAATTCTGGACGATCAAATTTATCGACAGACTGTCATGTTGAAACTTTTCTTGCTGACACCCTCTAAATAGAAGATTAATGTTCTTCCGTCTCTTTTCTGATAATAACTTACTGAATAACACACGGATTAACCACTAGAGAAACATACAATCATCTCACAGTAACACGTTGTCGGCTGGTATTGAATTCTGAAGACAGAACCTGAAACTAATTCCAACGCATGATATGGAATTAATTACAAATTCCTATATTGAGATACCTTCATTGCTGCTGCTACTATGGTCTGTCCAAGCAAAGAAGACATTCTGGCAAGATGGAAAAATGACTCCAGCTCGGTAATTATTGGGTAAAAAATGATCAAGTTGGTCTCAAATTGTAGAGAAGATTCTGATCTACAATTTGAGATGATATTTTCAATTTTTGAACCAATATGACGGAGCTGGAGTCATTTCCTCATCTTGCCAGAATGTCTTCTTTGCCTGGACAGACTATACAAATATTCCTTCAAACCCAGTGATGATGTATACAAACACTATTGTTAAGTACAAGTACAAGAAGAGATGGTGGTTCGATTCAGATTCATTCACTTTACCCATGTAGATTAAATATCGGCTTGAATTCTATGCTAGGTATGAGAATATTTTTAAATTTTATTGCGGATGATGCCCACATAAGCATTTCTAGCTTGTGCGTGGGTAATAGATATTAAGTGCGAAGGTTATTAATGAGGTGAAAAACAGCCATGCCACTGGGATTCGAACCCAGACCTGGCAGTGCTAGCGGACTGAAGGTTGTGACGCCCTTGCCCACTGCGCCAACCAGGCCGGCCAATATAGAGAATTATTACACAGTTCACTTGAGTTAACTAGGCATGAACTATTATCTATCTATATCTCTATAGCTCAATATTAGCGTTTTACTATTTTTCGGAGTTTTTCTTGGATTTTTCGAGAATAAATTGGTAGAAAATGTCGAAATTTGGTGAACAGGTCCAGATTAGGTCTAGAAATGCTGTGTTTAATAAGTTTTGAATCCCTTCTGAACGGAATTTGCAGGCGAGCGAAGCGAGCCTGTTTGTCTTAGCTTACACTGACAGAGGTCATGCAGGCGAGCGAAGCGAGCCTGTTTGACTCACTGCTGATACTGTCGGGGGTCCAGGGGGCGGAGCCCCCAGGGTAGGCGGAGAAGGCGAGCGAAGCGAGCCTGCCGGCTAGTCTACTATAATTTCAATTATAATATGTATCTACACATTAAAATAGCGGATATTAGCCATATAAATGTTCATTCCTGTAGAGGGATTTTCGAAGACATCACTCTTATTAACACTCAATCATAATTGAAAGAGACGCTCTGGTCTAGGATTCATAACTTCATAGAAAATGATAAATTTTATTTTGAAGACAAATTTTGCCTGCCTGATTAATTAAAGCAATACCATATGGAGGAGTCAGATAAATCAAAGATAATCAGATAAATAAAATAAATATATTTAGATCCGAATAAAATAAATATACTCAGATAAATCAAAGAATTGTGGGAAAGAAATGGGGATGAAATGGGGAGAAAAGAGATGGAAATAAGTTTAATTTTGATTTCGACAAGCTTCTAAAACAGTTTGCCAGGGATTATTTAGGACACCAAATTGATCCAATACGGCGTCAGTTTGCCCATTGTGGGTAGCACCGCCTACAAATTAAATTCTCAATTGTATTGACAAAGCTAATGACGCGTTTAATAGTAACGGTGCAATTGCTGTAGGTCGCAGCACATGTCCTTTTAAAAGCATCAGGTTTCCAATTGTGATTGTTTGTGCGTTCAACGCCTAACCAAATTCAGATTGACACACACAGCCAGTGCCGTACTTTTCCAGACTGGTGATCCAGATACATAAACAATATGATTCTGCCCACGCATCCACTCAACCCTCACTCACTTATTCTTCTCACACCCGACACGCATTGGAGTGAGTTCTGGCATATACGAGCCACTGGAGGCTCGTGCCCAAGAAACAGGTGAAGTGCTGTACAGTAAAGGATATGGGCACTTCACCTTTTTTGTGGGTACGAGCCGCTAGTGATAGGCCTAAGGCTGAGGCCGCACTGCCGGTTGGTAGAGCCTGGAGGGTGGAGGGTAGTTGGTAAATCTATAGAACATACACACCATCCACAGTAATACATCGTATGAATGGTATGTGTTCAGCCGCCATCTTGAAATTCTTAAATATGGACAACATAACCTTAAAAAGAGAATGACGTCATACCATTCATACAATGTATTACTGTGGATGGTGTGTATGTTCTATAGATTTACCAACTACCCTCCACCCACCAGGCTCTACCCACCGGCAGTGCGGCCTCAGCCTATGAGCTAAGTGAAATGAGCCTTTTTACACGGCGGATATTTGATACGCTGCAGTGATACAAAAGTCCAAAATTGATACGCAATCGAACAGAAAGGAAGCTCATTGACACAAAATATTTAAAACGTGGGGTTGCAAAGTGAGGTTAGCTCAATATTGACAATGCCAAAAATCAGGGTAGATTACTATTGGCTTATGTTAATGCATAGACGTCAGTTTTACGCCGGTTAAAATCAATTCAATCCTATCAATTCTGATTTCCCTTTACACTGATTTATACTTGATTCTGATTTCCTACATTTTGTGCAACTAAAAAATATTCGGGTTAAAGAAGATATTTTATTTTACGCACTTCAACTATTCGGATTTATTCATTGTTTTAAACAGTTCTTCAAGCGAAACATCAGGTTCAATAATGATTCTAATGCTTCAACTTTTTATATTGGAGAATGCTTAAAAATTACTGTACAAATAAAGGTTGCTTTGAAGTTCCTGCCTGCTTATAAATTGAAAAATCGATTTGCTCAATGAACACATTGTCGATTACACATGCATGATTGATGGCTGAACGAGAGAGCCAATCACATGTGAAAAAACAATAAGAAACTAATGGGGCGCGTACTTTTCAAAACACGGAAGAATGAAATACAATATTTCAGGGGAAAAACAGCGACGAGGAGCGAGTGAATGTCTGACATTTCAGAAAATGTCAGGCGCACGCCATACTCATAAATCACCTGCACTGGCAACTCAACTGTTTTCATTCTGGATAGAATCAAACCGAATCATTTCGAAAAGCCAACAATCTGAGCGTTTGTTTACATCGCTCCGGAAAGTGGGACAATATGCAAATACTCAGGCATGAGTTGTGAATCCCATTTAAAACTCAATAATTGAAACCGACGCGCTAGGCTTCTAAGGCCCGATTTGAACAAAATCCTACCAACAATAGATTTCGGCCCGATTTCACTGAGTACTAAAATTGTCGTTAGACGGTTATTTAAAATTATTGGATTCGTTAGAACAAGTTTTTAGTAGTGTCTTAAATGCCCAATTTTGGCCAGTCAACCAAAGTAACCAGTCGTTAAGGAATATAAAATGGTGGAGTTTTGTTAATTAGTCGAAAGTTGTCTGCTATGTGTTGATATTTCTGTAGTTACTTGCAATTGTCCAGATTTCACTAATTTCCCAAGTTTTTAAATCTTTCGCATTGTTCATCTGTTGAATGAAAATGCGTGAAACCTATTTGAAAAGTATTTTGAACAAAAATATTGTCTCTGCTGGTTGAACTGCGTTTAGCGTTTCTCTCCCACGCCATCTAGTGGGAGAGAAAATGTCATTTCTAACCAGTAAAATCACAAAAGATGCGAGAAGTAGCAAAAATTTATTCCATATTATTCTACCTTCGAGGATGATCGTAAAAATACTATCATTGGCTTCAAACAAATAGATTGAAAATATTGGTAAGAAAGTCTTGGAGGGAGAAGCGGTTGTGAATGTTAAGAAAGACAATTATATGATTGTAGATTTAAAATTACAACAAATTTCAATTCGAATCTGAATTTTGAAAAAGAAATATAAACCAAAATACATAGCAAAACAGATATGTGCATACATATAGAGCTAAACCATACAGTATAAAGATAAACCATAGCATACAGCATACATAATAGTGGTTTGATTTATTCAAAGCTCTCTTCAAGGATGGATCAACTTGTCTCAATAACTGCTTAAAGAACAATGTCATCGACTGCTCAATCTAAATCTAGGCTACTAAAAGTAGTAGATTGATGAGAAAAGAAAATACACCAATCACATTAGTATAGTACACGATACTGGAGCACGGGGGGAGTTTATCCAATTCCTATCGAAAATATTGTCGGTAGATCTTGCAGTTGATGAGGCAAGGGAGACTCAACCTCATCGTAAAGTTTTGTGAGTCATGTGACTCGCCCTCACGCAACACCGCTCACAGAGAAGCGGGCGATTGCCAACAAATAACCAAGAAAAGCAGCAACTATTTCATAACTTCTTCCATGCACTTTTCAACTCACAAGCGCATACCTCTGGCTTGAAATAGACCAGGAATTTCCATGCTCTTCCAAAACGTACAACCATATTTTCAACGAATTTTGGCGAGCTTATGCTAAGTAATAAAGTCTCAGTTTTTGACTTTCAACTTGAATTTAAATCATAAGTAGCAGAGAACACAGCTGGCTACAGTTTGTTCAATTGTCAGTTTGGAAAAATTATGTCACTGCACCATTATTTTCTAATTGCGACGTTGGCAAAACTGAGTAAACAGTTTTTTATGTGTCAAAAATTAGTTGTACAATTACTAAGAAATTAAATTTGTTATTGAGAACTACGTGTGTTAGCCAGTTTTTATGCTAACAGACAAAAAACTAGAATTAGATAATTAAAAAATTTAAATTCTATAATTTGAATTAGCGTGCCCATTTCTATATCACGCGTGCAGTTTCGTTTACTTGCGTTCAATTGATTCACGTAAAACTTTAAATAAACCAAACCAAATTATACTCAAGAATACCATGCCAATATACGTCTGTTTTTTCAAGTGTTCGTTAATGAAGGAAGCTCAACTACCTTTCAAATGGTGAATTAAGTTTCACAATACATTTACGAGTAAGCGGTACAAATACAACACTATTACTCCATATACAATGGGCTTACTATTTAAACTGTGACGTAAAATTGGAGCAGATAATCATAATCTTTATTGAGTAAATATACATGGAATTATGCAGTAATATGAAGTACATGGAGTAATTATACATGAAAGAGTACAATAGGCAAAATCCAAGAGTGTCCCTCTTACAATTTATACAAACTTACGAAAATCAGGTCAAGTCAAATAATAGTAAATTGGAACGGCTAAGAAAATTTCGTGGGGAGGTTAGTCCAATTCATATAGAAAATCGAAAGTGTTCGTTTGATAAATATTCAAAGCAATACAATACACGTTACCATTGTACTTTGAATGGAATAAAAAGTTGCGAATTGAACAACGACAATGGCTTTCTGACAGTTGCGCAGGTCTAACAAATATTTGAACAGGTGCAACAGAAGCGTCACTTGAAATTGCACATTATTGAACCTAGCAACCGCAACCGGAATACGATAATGTGGTAGACATTGTTAAAAGATCTATGTAGAACATTCAATCTAGTTCAATTTATTTGATATCATGAACTTACTAGGTGAGACAGACAAATAACATTAGATTAGCCCAGAACTATCGACATGAAATTTCAGGATTATTTCTACAATGAACCAACAAATAGTTTGTTCGATAAATAGATGGAGAAATTTGCATCATCATGATAATTATTATAAATATAACTTTCAAAACTTAGCATTGATAATTGATGAAACTTTCTCGAAATATCGAAGATTGAAATTGTCTATAAATAAAAGAATATGATTCAGGAAATTTTATTACTGTTGGAAAAATTCCCACTATTGTCAGATTTGGTCAAATACATTTCAGTGCACAAGGGCATCTAATAAAATATATTATTGATAAAAAGATTTTTTCAAGATAATAAAATGACTAAAGTGGTACTTGTAATAGAGTTTTATAATGCATTTATTGAAAAGCATATATTCCATGATTCTATTAAATAATTATTCTTTCTCTAGATCAAGGTAATTAGAATAGAATTTTCTAATTACCTTGCTCTAGATGACTGTAGAGAAATTTTATAATGGATTAATTGGAAAACTATATTCCATGATTATATTGAATTTCTTGCTGAAGATGACTGTGAAGACAGACAAAATTAATGGGACAATCCACTGCACAAAGTCTACAATAATTTCAACTTTTTCTATTTTTCAAAGCAACTTTTCACCTCGTGGAAGAACAATTTCGAAAAAGAGAGTCAAATATGCTTGTTTGAATTCATTCGTTATGAAAATGTTTACAGAAT
Organism: Sogatella furcifera; assembly: GCA_017141385.1. NCBI lineage: Eukaryota > Metazoa > Arthropoda > Insecta > Hemiptera > Delphacidae > Sogatella > Sogatella furcifera. The sequence goes on along the minus strand of CM029547.1, from coordinate 53,218,042 downwards.
AAAATGAAAAACAGACAATCTTTAGGAAGCGGTTTGAAAACATTGAAGCCGTTTGAAATTGGATTGTAGTCAGAAGCTATTTTGGTCAGTTTCTTTCCTTACAACTCAAAACAGTGGGAGGAAGAGAAGGAAAAAACGAAGGAGAAAGAGAGGAGAAAGATGAGTATAAGTTTTGCCCACGGTCAATTTCCTAACTTTCTAAAGAGTTTTAGATAGACAAAATGTTATACTGTGATTTTTTGATGGGCAAATAAGACTGTTTTATGCGAATATAGTAAAGGCATTATCAGATTTCTGGTGCCAGATTCTGGTCGAGCATGTAAGGCATTCTGACAAGATGATCGCAAACAGTATCATGGATGATACAATATCAAAAACTAATATTTAAAAATGGCCTGAACAAAAGTTATTCTACAATTGCTTCTAGCTTGAGAAGCCAATTCACTTTCTATATTTATACTTGCAAGGGAACGGAGACATCCAAAGGAACACTGAGAAACCTAGACATAACATAACTGATATTATTTTTCCGATATTTTCTATTTCCATCAAAGTAATACAGGCACTAAACAAGCTAAAAAGTGTCAGAGCGCTTGAATTTTGTTATCATAATTTAATAACTTGGGACAGAATTGTCGCTGCCTCAATATTGTCACAAGATTGGCAACGCATAACTTTAATATACAGGCATACCTTTACAGTACCCTCCTGCCTCCTTCACTCAACAGGCATACCTTTACTGAAAAGGCTCCTTTACCATGAATACATAATATACTTACCATCAAGGCATACTATGCAGGAAAAAGCATAGAAGGCTTTACTATGCAGGAAAACCCTTACAATACAGGTTTATCTATACACTATACCATAAAGGCATACCTTTTCTATATAGGCAAACTGTATAGTAGAGGTATCTATACTGTAAGGTAAATGTAATAAGAGTCGCAAAATCACAGCGCGATACGATAAAATGTGAATGGAAACTGGGAAGCGAGATGATAGAATTGAAGGGGATTAAAAAGGGACAAGCGATCCGGTTTGGAAGGATGCCGCCGTACTCTTACAACGAAGTAAGCCAACTCGAGAAAGTACTTCCACATACTGATTAAGATACCGAGCAGGTACAATGTCTGCTCTTCTTCCTTCGTCAGTCATATTCTCCTCATTCTCTGTTTGCTCTTCTTGCAGTTTCTCTTCACTATCTCGTATCCTATCAACTACTGCACCTTTTTATCTATCACTTTTTTTATTAATCTTTCTTACATTTCTCTTCTTTATTCTCCCCCTTCTTATATTTCTCCTCCTTTTCCTTCTCTCTATCTCGATTTTCCTTATCTTTTGATCCACTTTCTTCTCTCTTTACTTCTTCTTCTTTTCTTCTTTTTTTTTCTTCTTCTTCTTTTTTTCTTCTTCATCTTCTTCTTCTTCATCTTCTTCTTCAACACTCCCACCTATTTATATTTCATATTCTTCGCCTTCTTTTTCTTTCACATCCAGTTCTCTCCTCCTCTAATTTCTCCTGTTCCTTCACCTCCTCTTCTTCCTCTCCTCCTTCTGTTTCTCCGCGTTCTCTTCTTCTCTTCATCATCGTAATTCTTTCTCTTTCTCACCCTACTTACTCTCCTTCTTCAGCTCCACAACAATCACTTTTCTAAACATAATTCTAAAGCTAGTTGGCAGGTTATTGAAAAGCATAGGAAGGTTAAACCGGATTTGCATGGCATCGATAATAGAAATACTTCACATATGCAGGTGAATTTCTTCAGAAAAAACTAAAATTTATATTTTGATAAGGCCGATTAACTATTTCGATTTCAACAGGATAGAGGAGAATACTAGAGACCCAATTACGGACAAGTTTATTAAGCTGGTGGGCACTGATTGAGTATACTCTGTTCAATCAAAGAAGACATTCTAGCAAGATGGAAGAATGACTCCAGTTCGGTAGATATTGGTTCAAAAATTATAAATTTGGTCTCAAATTGTAAAAAACATTCTGCTCTACAATTTGAGACTGAATATATAATTTTTAAACCAAGCTAGAATGATTTTCACATCTTGCCAGAATGTCTTCTCTGCTTGGACAGACTATAGTAATATATACAGGACAGTTGTCGACTATATTAAATATCAGGGAATCCGATAGCGGCACAAACGCCACAGTTTCAATTCTATCCAGTTTATTATAAGACAAATCCAACTCTTTCAAAGAAGTCAAATTAGCAAAGGCAGCATCTGTCACCTTCGCCAGTCGATTTCTGGCCAAACACAGTGTTTGCATCTTTTTCTGATTGCTGAATGTTCTCTCCAACACAACCGGGATCTGGTTGCCGTCCAAACGAAGCACTTGCAGCTTTTTGAGATCTTTGAATTCGTCGGAGGCAATGTATTTGAACTGGTTGTCGCCCAGGTCCAAGTGGGTGAGCGATGATAGCAAGCTGTAGATAAAGTGCCAAATTATAGAACAGAATGTTTCCTATGATTTGAGACCAAATTTATAATGTCTGAACAAATATTGATCGAACTGGAGTCATTTTCCTATCTTGCTAGAGTGTCTTCTTTGCTTGAACAGAGTATACTCAATCAGTGCCCACCAGCTTAATCAACTTGTCCGTAATTGGGTCTCTAGTATTCTCCTCTATCCTGTTGAAATCGAAATCGTTAATCGGCCTTATCAATATATAAATTTTAGTTTTTTCTGAAGAAATTCACCTGCATATGTGAAGTATTTCTATTATCGATGCCATGCAGATCCGGTTTAACCTTCCTATGCTTTTCAATAACCTGCCTATAAAAGACTATAAAAAGAGAAAATAAAAGTAATCTAGAACAAGAAGATCGTAATTGTACTAGATTACTGAGAATGAGATGTGTGCAAAAATAAAACAAAATGATATGTTGATAAAGCTAGTAATCAATTTCGATTTCAAAGAAATTCAGGAGAAGACAGTGACCTAATTTTGGACAGGTTCATCAGGTGGATGAGTACTGTATGTGTATAATTGATAGAGAATAAAAGTAAAAAGAAACAACAAGTGGTCACCATATTCCTGAGAGCTGTAAACACTAGATGATGAACCAGGAGAAATTATTATGTAGTATGACTAAGATGAGAGAAAACGAAAGCAATTGAATTCGAGTAATAAGTATGATTACATACAACTGAGTGATGTGGACTATTCAAGAGAAATTGAATACAACCTACAGCGAATCAATTAATGTATGTGAACAGCTCAGTACTTGTTTGTTACTTACAGAGCACTGCAGTAATACGGGGAGAAAGGGTGTTGTTCAGAGAAACTGACTTAATTCTGGTTTAGAAGTACAGTAAACTCAATTTAGAAAAAGATTTAATTCAACAACATTTGGAGCTAAGAGATAATTACTACAGGAAGGATCCATCAAGAAAATTTGAAGTAAACATTGGATTAGGTATGCAATGATTCACTATCAATCGATCAATAATAGAATTGGGAGCTTATAATTATTAATAGTAATAAGACTAACCGTAATAATTAAAAATTATAGTTTTAAATTTTAAAGTGTTAAAGTTTTAATTTATAGTAATTAAATAATTAATAGTATTAAGAACTACTTAAAAAAGGTAGATTCACACATAAACTATACTATAACCTTAGGTTTCAATGACTACAAATCACGGACACATGACCAGAGAGAAATAATAGTAAATTCTATTCTCTCTGCACATGACGGGCACAAGATGCATTGCTCTATAGAACTCCGTGTTTCAATTGCTTCTGCTGACCTTGCTTCTATTATCTGACCGTGATTTGAAGTAATGAAAACCTACCTACAATTTTAGAACTCCGCGGTAATGACTGCTAGTAAATTTTTTGTTTCAATAAATGAGAAAATAAATAAATTAATAAATAACTAAACATATTTTGGGATTCTCCATTGGAACACTCAACAAACAATCCAGTGGAAATATTTTTATGAAATTATCAACAATGCTCGAAAAATTATACTACTACTATCAAATTACTGGGAATCATATATACAGCATTCGTGTACAAGAACAAGGCCTTACTACAAAAAAATCAAATATTTCACAAAAGCAATAAATTCCAAAATCCATACCCATATTGGAAACCATTCTCCACAAACATTGTATCAGATTACACAGCAGCAATCACGCCTCGACGACAAATGTAATCACAATTTCAAAAATTAATAAAGCATAAACCAACTTGATTGGCGAATGTTGAATGACTGTTATTCATGCTCAGCTCTGTCAGGACAGTCTGGAAGCTGCCCACGAGAGCTGAACGGTTTAGTTGAGGCTGCTCTCGACAAGATATAATGTTGAAGACCGCTCGCCGACTGTCTTGTAAGAGCTGTGCATTGTAATAGTCTTTCGCCAACCGCCAGTTTCGATGGTGTGTGCTTTATCAATATCATCTCAATAAATATGGACGATCAATAACAATGCGTACAAATAACTGTGTACGTGACTGGGCCTGTTTACTGTGCAAGTTGGGCAAGTTAGAGAAGAAGAAGTGGATGAAGAAGAACAAGAGGTGAAAAAGGGGGGAATAAGAAGAAGAAGAAGGAGGAAAAAGAAGAAGTGAAAAAGGGGAAAAAGAAGGAGAGGGAGAAGAAGAGAGAAAAGGAGGAGAATAATAATAATAATCATAAGAAGAAGAAAAAGAAGCAGAAGAAGAACAAGAAGGAAGAGAAGGAGAAGAAATAAAAAGTGCAAGAAGAAAAAAAAGGGGGAAGAAGAAGAGAAAGAAGCGGCGTAAGAAGAAAAAGGAAAAGTAAAAGAGAAAATAAGTAGGCGTAGAAGAATAGAATAGAAAGATGAAAAGAAATAAGAAGCAGGAGAACAAAAAGTGGAGGAGAATGAAGAAGCGGAAGAAGAAAAGAAGAAGATTGAGAACAGGAGGAGAAAGAAGTAGCGGCTGAAGAAAACAAAGAAAAATAGGGGGAAGGAGAGGAGAGTGAATACAGGAAGAATAGGAAAAAGAAGAAGAATGAGGAGGAGCAGGAGGATGAGGAGGAGGAGGTAAAAGATAAAGAGCAAGAAGAAAAAGAAGGAGAAGAAGAAGAGAAGAAGCGGCGGAATAAGAAAAAGGAAAAGTAAAAGAAAAAATAAGTAGGAGGAGAAGAAGAGAATAGAAAGATAATGAAAAAACCAAAGAGAAATAAAAAGTAGGAGAACAAAAAGTGGAGGAGGAGAATGGAGAAGCGGGAGAAGAAAAGAAGAAGTAGAGGGTAGAGAGAAGGAGGAGAAAAAAGAAGCGGCTAAAGAAAACAAAGAAAAATAGGGGGAAGGAGAAGAGAGTAACAATAGGAAATATAAGAAAAAAGCGGGAGAAGAAGAAAAAAGGAGAATAAAGAAGGGAAAAAGAAAAATAAGGAGGAAGTGAAGAGAATAGAAAGAAGAAGCGAAAGAAGAAGAAGAAGAAGCAAAACCAAAGTTCAAAAACGAATCAGAAGTATTGATGCTATATCGGAAGGAAGGCAGTGCGTTACTCGGTTCTATTTTATTGTTGGAAAAGAGCTTACCAGCTCGTTTCCTTTTCGGTCCGTATCGTGACGGGTTTACGAGTTGCACGATTTTCAACCGCCGAAAAGAGACACACACATACACATATACTGCGGAATGTTGTGGAGAAATTGTGAAAGACGTAGTTGTAGACTTTATTGGGTAGTGGAGATTTGGGTAGAAAAGTGACAGACGGAGTGACTAAGGGAAAAACCTTAAGAGAGAGAGAGAGAGAAAATGAGAGTCAGAAAGAGTGGGAGAGGAGGGGTGAAGGAAGGAAGGAGTGTGAGAGGTGTGTTTTTACGATGACGATTCGAACAAGAAACTTGCTACAAGATGTTGTGAATATTTGATGGCATCATCCTCAGCGGAAAACTGTATTGGAGCTGATGGATTCCAGTGGGAATTCTAAGATGAGACAAATGAGAAATAGGAGTGAGAGAGGAACACAGAAGGAGCAAGAGGAATTTTTGAATAAAATAGGGATAAGGAAAAATTGAGGGGAGAGAAGGGTGTGGAGAAGGAGAATAGGAAAAATATAATCAAAATTGAAATTAATTCATGAATTGGAGAGGCAAAGAAAAGTGTTGGAAAATATTGTATAAGAGTGAAAGGAAATTATATTGATGGATTGAAGAGGAAAATAAGAATAAGGGAGGAGGGAAAAATGAAGAAGGTTTGATGAGAACGAGGAAAAACACCGGAAAAAGGAAAGTAGTGACAGAATAAGGAGGAAAAGCAAGGAAGATACAAAATAAGATATAATTGGAAACAGAAGAGTAGGAGGGATTCAAGTATTGAAACTACGAGAAAACGAGGAGAATAATGAATATTCAAGAATAAGATGAAGGAAAAGCAAGGGTTGAAGGAGGATTAGCAAACAACAATGAGAGAAGAGCGGAGAAGGAGCGGAAGGAATTTTTAAATGAGAGAGGAATAAAGAAAAATTGAAAACGAATATGGCAAAAGAATAAGGTAAGAAAAGGAAAAGAGGATGCAGAAAAAGGAGAAGTAGAAGAAGAAGGAAGGAAAGTAGGAGAGTAATAGAAATAAGTATGACGAACCACTGGCGGCTCGTGCCCACGAAACAGGTGAAGTTCCCGTATCTTTAACTGTATAGCACTTCACCTGTTTCGTGGGCACGAGCCGCCAGTGTGACGAACCACTGCTAAGAACAAGGAGATGAACAAATATATAGTAGACGATGACGTTTAGTGAAGGAAGTAGAGGTAGAAAAAAAGGGAAATAATCTTGGAAATGAACCAAGGAACATGAAGGAAAGTAGAAATGAAGTAAGAAAACGAGAGGTCTGAGGGTGATGATTGGGTTGTGCAGCACACAGCGGCAATATAGTCTGGTCGAGCAAAGAAGACATTCTGGCAAGATGGGAAATTGACTCCAGCTCGATCAACTTTGGTCCAAAAATTAAAATACTGTTCTCAAACCGTAGAAAACATTTTGCTCTACAATTTGAGACCAAACTTATAATTTTTGAACCAATATTGACCAAGCTGGAATCATTTCCCCATCGTGCCACAAAACCTTCTTTGCTCGACCAGACTTTAGTTTAGTTTGCCTTCCTGATTCACAGGGGAAGCAGACATCTGTCTCGTTTGTTGTAAGGATATTTGACTGCCGCCGGGAGCTTATTGCCAACAGGGGACGACCACCCCCCCCCCATACCATCCCCTGTATCACAGACAGGCACTGAATTCCATCAATTATTCTATTACTACCTCAAGAGTACTTACACTGCAGGGGCGCACCACCTATAGTAGGTGACTCACGCCTCTTTTATGTGAGATAGAAACAAGTCTATTTGAGAGAACCAAGTTGTGTTAGTGACACTTTGATGGATTGAAACTACGAGTAGCAACAATTGTAATGTACATGTAATAATGTGATAAAATCATAAAAAAGGGGAGGATAATAATAAAAATTATTTAATTTTTGTTGTAAGGTATAGTCTGTCCAAGCAAAGAAGACATTTTGGCAAGATGGTGGAATTGTTATTGCTCGGTCAATATTAGTGCAATAATTACCAATCTGATCCCAAGCAGGAAACCTTCACTACAAAACTGAAATTAATAGCAATTGAATATATAGAAATTCAAAGCGTAGTAAAAGCAAGAGAGAGCAAATTGTTATTGTTATTTTTTATTGAATAGGAATCTACAAAGAATCTACACATTTAGAATCTTTTACAAATAGTGATTTAAATTGATACTGAATTGAGTAATTGTGAATTCGATAAGTTATCACTATGGAAAAATCCAAGTTACAAAGTTATGATTACTGTACCTAATTATTATAATTTTGATCAAAATTATTCGAATTTGTGTTTACTCAATTGAAATACTATCTACATGAGATTATTTAATTATTTCAATGAATACTTTTTATGCAATGAAACAAGAGGTAGCTAACAAATTAAATCTCAACTTTCACTTCATTATAAATTCGACAGAAGAGCAGCATTAAACCAACATAGGGAAACTCTTGGAAACCGATTCCAAGTAGCCGAAGTGCACCAAATCGAATCAGGTTCGCTTTCAACCGGTAGCAAAAAACAAATTCACGACTCTCAAAGTTCAAGGCCATAATACTTCTGAAAGTCCATCGGCCTGCAGAATTTAATTAATTGCTTCCGGCGTTCAATTTTTTCGTAGAGGACGACGAACAAAAAATTAGCCAACGCGAATCGTGTTCGATTTCGAAAAAAGTTTGGTGCCGATAGGAATACTAATTACAGCCGTAACTAACCAACTTTCCCCCCGGCACTTAGTCACAACACAATCGATCCATCTTTTGATAAGTGAGGTTTGGCAGATTGCATCTAATAAGTTATTAGAGGAACAATGCTTAGGCATCGTCTTCAACTATAGTCTGTCCAAGCAAATAAGACATTCTGGTAAGATGCGAAAATTACTCAAGCTCGATCAATATTGATTCAAAAATTATAAATTTGTTCTCAAATTGTAGATCAGAACGAATTTTACAAATTGAAACCAAATTTATAATTTTTGATTTAATAATGACCGAGCTAGAGTCACTTTCCCATCTTGCCAGAATGTCTTCTTCGCTTGAACATACTATTCAACAAACAATGGCATCTCACCTCTTTTCCACACCCCGTTTTGTACCTCATTACAAGTCACACCTACATCTAATTGATGTAACTTTAGACTTAGCTAAATACGAACAAGTTGAAATGTACAAGTCGAAAGTTGAATAAAATAGAGTATATCAATCCAAAATCAATAATTTATCACTGTCAATGTGAAAACGTGGGTTAGCCGATGATCATCATAAAATTGAACTTGCTTGGGCAAAATTAATTCTTGTTTATCTTGAAGACTTGAAACGTTATCAAGTATGAAAATTGAGATATCAATCAGAATGTACATGGTAGGAACTGGATTGGATAAACAAGATTAGCTAAGATATGAAGAAGATTTCGAACAAGAACTTTACAGGATGAATGAACTGACTGATTAATTACTACAGTATGAATGACCTGACTGACAAATGAATTTACATAATGAATGGAATGACTGACAAATGACGATACAGGATGAATAAACTGACCTACAGACGACTTTACAGGATGAATGTGTCGATATGGCATTTTAAAATGAAGATAGAGTTGATAAGTTGAAATAAGAATGAGACGAAGAAAGTAGAAAATGGTAAATAAACACAGTAAAAGGAGGGAATTGAAAGAGAATGGAACAGGAGACCTAGAAAGTAATAGACTGGTCAGAAATCTAGAAGCCTAGATCAGGTACCAGTTTTTAGATCCAAGTACCCGTCATCACTAAGCCAACTCAATGAGAGCAAATGCAATTTATTCTATTCATTTAGTATTTAATTAGCTTCAATATGAATTGAAATCGAATATAACTAAAGTAGCCCAAAATTACGTAACATTTGAGTTTCAAGCCTACAATTCCATTGATGTGACTATTTTACCCCCAAATCAATCTTGTTTCACAATATAATTTCCAATTTGAGATTTTCACTTTGAACAAGTTGTTTTTCCACTTCAATTTTTCTACCTGCTCCTCTTTCTTCTTCTTCTTCTTCTTCTTCTTCTTCTTCTTTTCCTCCTCCTCATGCTTAACATCTACCAGTTATCACTGCCAGTTATCGCCATCAAGCATACCTAAATTCCACAATATCCATAAACTCATATACAACCACCCAACATAAATCTCCAATTTTCAAACTTCATAAACCCGGTGTTTTCAGACCATAAAACATTACAAAATTGATTTTCGTCAAAACTCTAAGCAAGCATCACCTTAACGGGGACTGTAAAATGTACATAGAATATCTGCTGTATATAAACATATTCTCCAGGGGACACTATATATTTATATATTCTCTATACATTTTCCCGAGGATACTATATTTTTATTTATATTCTCCCGTATACTTTTATATATTCTCTATACATCTTATGGCCCAATAATATATATTTAAAGGTATCTTATACATAGATAACCCTACTGCGCAATTTATAGGTATATAATTCTACCCTACTATTATACTCTTTACTCTATGGTGGCGGTGGGTGATGGACCGATGATCTTGCTACACTCTAGACCGCGTCACCCCTCAGGCGAGCAGAGCGGAGCAGTCTGGTTGCCTAGCAACCAATCGGCGTCGCATCTTCCCCCTCGACCCACTCATCTACTCTCTCACTCTTTATCATTCACTCACTCAGCAGCCACTTCCGTCCCTCACATCCGTGAAACCGCGACAACACGGGAAGTATTGTCTGTCCAAGCAAAGAAGACATTCAGGCAAGATGGGAAAATGACTCCAGTTCGACCAATATTGGTTCAAAAGTTATAAATTTAGTGTCAAATTGTAGATCAGAATGTTTCCTACAACATGAGATCAAGTTTTTAATTTTTGAAACAATATTGACCGAGCTGGAGAAATTTTCCCATCTTGCCAGAACGTCTTCCTTGCTTGGAAAGACTATACCTACTGCTCTGCTCTGGTAGACGCCTATCAAAACACCTCCGAGCTTAGTGTAATTCGGACAGTATTGGCCAAATAAACCACAATGTCCACAATCATATTATTTCAGAAGAGGATCTAGATGTGGAAGTATTTTTCCAAGAGAGAAGAGTTGATGATGACGATAATGATGATGATGATAAATAATTCACCATAAACTTTGTACCCATTCATTCATCAACATTGTGTCATCAAAAGGGAGATCAAGATTTTGATTAATGAAAATTGGCGATCACAAAATACCATGAAAGGTGAGATAATTTTGATGATGATGAAATTATAGATAACAAAAGTATTAAACGAGACTAAAGCCATCAACCATTATGAAATTATCAATTAAATTCTACTTCTATCACTTTAGCTAACTCATTGTGTGCTCCAGACGACCAGACTCATAAAATTACAAAACAAGCATTAAACGTTTTACTAATTGTTGTAAATACCGAGCACCAATATTCTTCATGAGCAAGGTTAATAAATATTTACTGTTTCTAATAACATTTAAATTTGTCTCCTGAGCATTTAAAGTTTAGCTAACACCAAAAAGTAAGGCAGTTTCGTCTGCTCCTTATGCGCTCCAACAGCTGAATTGGAATAATCTATTTCCTTCAATTTTGAACTTAAGACCAATAAAATGTTAAAACAAGCTAGAATTACAGCTAAATACCGTACTGAGTTTATCAAATGTGTGTTTACAGCATCACTGTGGATGACCCACCCCCTTTACTTTGACTGGTGTCGTCCGCTGGTGTATAGTAATCGACTGGTGCATATTAGAGTGAGTAGTAAAGCTTTGTTAACGACTTTACCCTTGACATGTTTGCGACTGCGACACTACTCATTGTTCACTCTACTGTTTTCCGTTCTGCCAAACCATCAATCCTACTCCTCTTTATCACCTCTATCTACTCTTCTTCTTTTTCTTCTCCTCATTCTCCTCTTTTTAATAGGCTACTTCTTCTTCCTACTCATTTCTTTTCATTTCCTCTCACTACTGCTGTCTTTTTTATTTATAATGATTATAATCTTTGTTTTTGTAACTTCAACATGTTTTTCATACATAAGTTATGACAATAAAAACTTTTCTTATTTTCCTACTGTATTTGAATTTCTGATTTTCTTCCTACTGTATTTCCCCTATTTCAATATTGACTCTTCTCCTTTCAGTCTAGTTTTTATCATTCATACAAGGAAGAGAAATGAACTTAGGGGTGAAAATACAGACATTGAGTCCAAATTGTCTTCTATTCCCAATTTTGATAAGTATTCCAAATAGGTTATGTTTGCATTCACTATCACTATTTACTTAGAAAACTGTATTACTTCTCTTCTTCTTCTGCTCTTTATCCTTACCTACTCTCACTCATTTAGCATATTTCTACTATTATTTTGACTTTGAAACTTGCTTTTCATTCAACATTACCGCTTCATTTTATCTCCATTACCATCACATTTTTTAATAAGACAATAATATAATGAGATAATATTTTTAGTAGATTCATTCCTACTGCTTCTTCATGTTCATTAGGGAGTAGTGCGTTCTCTCAACCCTCATCATATTTGTTAATTTTATTCTTCCTCTGAATATTCTCCTTATTCTCTTTTTATCTACCTTCTACATCACCTTTATCTTCTCATCATCGTCTTCTTACATTCCTCTTCTTCTTGTTCTTCATCTTCTTCTACTTCTTTACTTTCTCTCTTTCATCTCCTATTCCTCTCCAAGAATGGACATTTATATGTCTAAGCTCCACCATTTTATATAGTTTCAGCACAAATTAATATATTACAGTTAGCACATTTAATTCCTTATCTGCATCATTTACAAGTTTCTATTATGATCTACACTTAGTCATTCAAGCGAATTTGTGTAATAAATATCAATTCTAATTCTAAAAACATAGGATTTAAGCTTATAACTTTATAACCTCCATGAATATATTGAATGAATCTGAATGTGAATCTCCTTCACTTCACTTCTTCCTCTTCCTATCCTTCACCTCCTCCTCTTTCTCCTTCTTCTTCACCACCACCTTCACTTCCTCCCCTCCTTACCCCTATTCACCAAGTTGCAAAGTTTCCGATGCTCTCCCGTTGATTGATCATTCAGACTGCGCGCCTAGCACAGTACATCAATCACCGCTACAACTCTGTTACCGTACAGCAGCCAGAGCCTAGTCACAGATAGCGAACTGCATGCAAATATCGCAACAACTCACTTGTCTACTGATCGTCCGCTCGCTCGCAAATTGATGAAGCCGTCATTTATGAACTACGGCATATGATATACAGATATATCATGATACGTATATGTTTATGCTAACGGCGGATGATGACGATGTTGAATGGTCGTGTGTCTATTTAATGTTCAGTATTTGGAGTCTAGTAGTTAGTAGGGCACAGCCTTGAAAATAATTTATTGGCAGAGAATCAAATCGCATCGTGTCTACCTTTGAGAATGCTAATGCTAATGGCTTGCAAATTTGAATGCATGTTGAATTTTAGGGAAAGTGAGCTTGTTAGGGAAATCTCATAACTATTTGAAACATTCGAGACACATTGTGAAATAATCCCTATTTGAATTTTTTTTATACATAAAAATAATCTCTATTTCGATTGATTTTTCGATCCAGACTACTTTCAAACCTTCAGTGGAGGTTTTATCCGCGCAATTTACTTTTTCACACAATTAAAAAACGGTATCTATTTGAAATTATCCAATAAGATCGTGTTTGATTAACCCTATTAGAAGAATTCAATTTTAAATCAACCCTTTTTGTTCTACAACACAATTTCTTTCCAGTAAATAACCTGAATTCCTTTTCCTTAAAAACACCTTTTAAGTAGGCTCAGAATAGACACATCCACTTCATTCTTATAGTATTCTGTTTTATAGCACACAAAACCATTCCATATATCTTTTATAGTGACCAACAATAGTCGTTAATCAAGTTACAATCAGTGAGAATAGAATATAACCATTGACAGAATAGTTCAGTTGGTTACAATCGACTAAAGAAAATAGAAAGAAGATAACTATCAGAAACATGAATATGAGGAAATCTTGATAAATAATTCATCACAACAAAGAGAGAAACATGCATTTCCAAAGATCACATCAATATTGAATATTATTCCTCTACAGTGAACATGAATCCAAGTATACTGTTCAACAAAACCTATACTGGCAATAATACGGGCAAATCTGTTCTACAACTGACTATATGACTGGGAAAAATGAAATGAAGTTGTACACTACGACATAATACAGCAAAAAGTTACAAGATCTGATAAAATGAAAGTTTTAGAGCACAAGCATCATAACTGTTAATATCAAGGAGATGTAAAACCCTGGGCGAATTGGTTCAAGTGGCTTACCCCGGCTATTTCTAGCTTCCCAATTAAATATTCATCTATTGATCTGAGCTATTTTGTACGTAGTACACTCACCTCCTCTACCTCTATTCACTAGTTTCTTTATAGCAACAATGCGCAATCTTTCCATTCAGGCTATTGTCCTACTTTTGAGCTCACATCGAATACGGAAAAGCGAAAACGAACCATCAATTACATCAATCTTATCCAGTGGAAACAAAAAACTTATTTATTTAAATAAAAAATTCAATGCACAAACTACCAGGATAAAAGTACCACTCGAGAATAAATTTCTGAATAAAAGATCTGAGTTCATGGGGAGGAGCATAGGATGTATAGATTAATAATTCTGGCTGAAGCCAGAGTGAGTCGAAACAATAGGAAAATGAATATGCAACTCTAATTTTACTCACTGAAGGGAACAAGATCATTCCAGAACATTACATTACAACAATTATAATTGAATTCTAGAACATAGAACAAGTACAGATCAATAAAAATACCAGAATCAATGAATAACCGAATATTTGTAGAATGAACAAGAATTTTCCACGATGACTTCACCTCATAACCTACAGACATTGCCATATAAGCGAGATTCGTCACCCGCATTGAAAAATCTGAATTGCGAAGCAGCATTTCATTTGAAGATGATTAACATCATAATTACATCTGAACGATTGGCGACCTTGCAAATGAACAGTAGGCTATCCTATGCAATCCACGACCTCTACAGGAAGGTTGCTGAAATTATGCGATTTATTCATAAAGAAAAATGACAGCGATAACAGGAATTTAGGACACAGATTGTAAAATTTTCAAAGAAATAGATGAATTGAAAGAAAAAAGTGAACAATGAGGAAGGATTTTCCGGGTCTTTTATTCCTGGATATTTTTTTTTCAAGGAATTTTTACCATACATTAACTTATGAATTCTATAAAAAGGGAATATTTCAAAAAAGATTAATCATGAAATAGATTGAAACGAAACTGATGAAACACAATTATGTACGGATCCTACCTCAAAACAATTTATATTTTGACTTAGAGTTAAATGACCTATTAAAATAAAGTTCTGAAACTATTTAAAAACTGCAGTTTTTCATTGTGCAATTCAATGTATTGTTTAAAACAATTAAAACATTTAGCTCGGTCAACTGCTGTTCTTGGAAGTTAATTGTAATAGAATAGATTTAAATTATTTTCTCCAAATCTATACCTCTGAATAGCTGCAGTCCACAAGGCAAAAAATGTGAATGCGAACTGCTGAATTACACATTATTATAATAGCCTAATAATTATATTGTTTATTTTTTTGAATTTAGAATACAGGTCAATCCTTGCACGTAACTAATGTCATTATCCGTTAAGAGCCGCTAAAGAATCAGTTAAAATTTAAATATGCTAATTCAGCACGACGTTGAATTTAATCGATAGCAATTCAACGTCATAATCGTAAATCCTTCAACGCTTCAATAAAAATATCACATAATGGACAATATGCCAGACATATATAGTTATGTTTAAAAATTGAAGCACATTATAATTTTTTATTTCAAAACGCTATTCAACTATAATATTTGAGAAACTATTCGAACTAAGAATAATACTTGCAAAGTTAATACAATTCATACGATACGCTACACGCAAATGGATTATAACGTTACAAGATTAGTGTGGTTTCCAAATGATGGTGTTATGGTCTTTATAATGGTGTTATTACTTGTAGTTGGTGATTATAAATTATACTTGTTATTTATTATTTTTATATTGAATTACAAGAACTCTATTCTACCTTTAGACAGGATTTTATTCAATTTTGTACTTATAATTGAAACTTCATAACTATCACAATATCATAATCTAAAAGGTGGTACCGTAATCGAAATAAAGAAAAATTAATGATGGTGGAACACTACGTATTTCATTTTTTACTGCACTGTGATGTTTTCAAGTATGTTTTCATAGTTATGAGTGGTTTGACATCAATATGCTATTTCTTCATCATAGAATGATCTTACAACATCAATTCCAAAACAACCAATAAAATTTCCAAGCTGATTAATTAGCACAAAGACTTGGTCCAGTCCAAGTACTAAAAATTTATAGATCATAAAATTCTGGACTTCTAAATGGGAATTCTTGAAGACTAATGATCTTAAACAGAATTGTATACAATGCCATCAAAGTATGAGAAACAATCTCAATAGAGCAGCCTCTTGTACTCCTTGATATAAAATGGCTTGATAAATATAGCAGTAAACTTGTCAACATTCAAGTCTAGTTTGTCTAAAATTGAACTTTATAGTTTGAGTCTGAAATCTAACTGAATTCGTAGTTGAGCTATTGAGCAGGTTATGGTTGAACAACAAATATATAAACCAGTTGAAAAGCAGGAAGACCGAAAATATCCACGTCAACGAAGTGTGAAACTTGTTCACAGAGAAAATCGTCAACTTATTTGACACAAGAATTCCGACAACGTCCCTGATGTTAATCACGACAAAGTATTTGCAACAGACTAAATTCCTGCTAAGCAATGGGTTATCGTTTCCCTGTTCTGAAACCAAACATGACCACAAATGTTTCAACATAGGGACCTTGCTTGAAATCCAATTTAAAAATAGCTTTCTTGGATGTGGAATAGATATTAATAGAATTAGTTATAAATACAATGCATTACTTCACTGTTATAGGATGAATGAATATGAAATTTAATGTTTATTGTGTTAATGGTTGAAAGTCAACGTTTTTCTTTATTTTTGTACAAATCGTAAAATATTTATTCAGATTAATTTAGATGTGGGAAATATTCATTATTAGAGCAAAATTGAAAATATGTAATCTTGTCTGGAATAACTTTTTTAAATCTTAATATATTATGTTGATACGTCTCATAAAATGTTTCCTGGCCTGAATATACTATGACTTGAAATTCTAATTCATAAATTCACAATTTTTCATTTTTAAAAGTTGAAAATTTGGATGAGCAGAACAGAAAATTCAAATACTTGAAATTCTCCCTATCCCTAATCATATAGGTGATAGCGATAATCTTGAGTGCACCCAGATTCTTAGGAAAATTGGGTAAACACCAATTTCAATCCTAGTTCAAGTATTCATTATAATTAAATCATGCCAATTCAAGGAATGTAATAATTGAAGATAAATATTAGAGAAAGAGTAGAAAAATCACCACAAATTACCTTTCCCTCAATAAATTTCTCACCACTTATTAAAACCTACAAGCTGCTTAAACAATACACTTCCACCAAAATTCACTAAGACACTGTTGATTATTGTCGTCGATACAGCACAATTAAATCAAAATCTCAACACTGACAATGTATCACTGATCTATTATCACAAATGCACCCCTCTGAAACAAACAGCTGATTTGATTTGTCATTGGGGACGAGCTCACTAAAATTCGATGCGGATTTCTATCAGCAATCCAACACAGACCACTAAAAATACATAGAGGATCTATAAAGATATCAACTATTGTAGTACAGTAATTGATATATTATCACAAAATCCACCAGAAAGAAGCTCCTAAGAAACAAACAGCTGATCGGTAACCGGTGTGTCAGGTTATGAAAGGACGAGTTCACTTTGAAATCTTCTAGGATTCCATCTATCACTGCACGTTTTTCACGACACGGGAAGTAGGATTAGAGTAGTTTTGGAAGGTGATAAATAATTTAAATAATATTGACAACAGAAGGCGCACGAATCGAGCCCGTTTAAGACGCCGCAATAGTCACGCACCTTACGGCAAGGCGACGCAACACAGACTGAAGAAGCAGCGAGTGGCCACAGCGCGTTTCGGCGCATCCCCCTCCCCCTTACCGCACCAAATTCCCCTCATAACAGGAATCCCCCTACCGACGCCTTCCTACCTCAAACCCCTACCCTAATCACAACCTAAAACGACGCACTTCAGGCGTCGAAAAACGCGTGGCGTCGCTCTGTGTATAATATAACACACGGGACTACATCAATGTACGTCTCTATTCAGATCCGTGTATGTTAGATACAGTATCTACTTCAATCAGTGTTTTCAGGTTCTATAAATTGGAAGAGGAAGAACTTTGGGATGCATCCTGTTGTAATCTCTAATGTAAATTATTATTGAATAAATTATTATGATTATAATTAAAAAGGACCTAATTAGGGAGGAACGAATACATTTTTCTGTGAGAAATTAATTATTGAGAATTCTGTGAATACATCAGGGAAATTTAGGAAAATATGTGAAATCTTCCAATTGTATCGTTTATTACAATAACAATGAAACCTATTCTTAAAGTGATCGGAAAATTATGCAACCCAACTGTGTGAATTTTTACTGGTTCCGCGACTAACCCTATAACTTACAACCATAGAATAATAGACCACCTCTCTATACTAAAAACCTCTTTGTTACAACTTACAAAGCAGCCAGATGAGAATTACAACATTTAAATCCAAGCGATGAGGAATGCAGAAGATAGACTAGATTCAAAGTTATTGGTTAATACTGTATGGAAAGAAAATATAAGAAGTGTAAAGATTGCTAATATTGAGGTAGGCCTCAAGTGGAAGTGGAACTATATAGTGAAAAAGACTAGATCAAATTCTCTTAAAAACTTAGATGAATGCATTTCTTAGCCACATTGTAATGTGTTTCTTAAGTAAATGAAACGAGTATAAAATTATTTACAACAAGATATGAAAATTATATCTGTTCCATAGTTTGTTGAAACTTATAATATCATTCAGACCCTAAGCCGGAAGGTGTTTAAAATTAAGGAAATAATATGAGAAATAATCTAATTTATTATTATTCAAACCATAATAAGATCAGCAAAATTGCTCTCTTGCAAATGTAACCTTGGATTATGTCAATTTTTGCATGAGCATAACAGTAAAATACTGAACCTAGATTTTTAGGTTGACAATTAGATCAATCAGATGACAGTACAATATTATTCATCAAAATGGGATTTAGAACTCAACTTTCCGCTACTTACTCTCATATTATGATGATGTGTTTGATATTTACTAACCGCACTTATGGCTTTTCATCTATATTTTTCGCTTTTTACACTCTAAACTACCACTCTAAACTAAACACTATCATAATTTTTTTACTGAAAATATCAAGCACATTCTATGGTTCGAAAAATCGCATTAATTTTGGGTTCAGCAGTTGAATTCAAATGCAACTTTCACCTCATCCCTACTTACACGAATACAGTTGTTAGTTCATTGAGTTTGGCTAACCACACCAATTCAAATTCAATTACCGACCGGACTCCGTAATAAAATAATTGCAACTCAGGCGTGAATTAAACAATTTCATAGCCAACTTCATTGAAAGCATCTCTTGCCAAATAGCCTGGGAAAGGCTGTGTTCATACTTCAAGTATTCCTAGTAAACCAGTTCTTGATTACGGTAGGTTCAGAATAATACAGTGATTATAATGATAGCTTACCACAATTTCTAGCAGACAATGGATTGGACGGTTCTCTTACCTGAAAAATATGCACATTTCGTTATACATTACTCAGTCAAACAAACAAATTTTATACTAAAATCTATTTCAACTACTATCATTTGGTACTCGTTTCTTTCTATTGTGCTCAGTGTTTTAGATATGTGCTCACTAGATGATAGAACTTTATTTTCAAAACAACCATTACATTAAGAAAGCTGTATTGATTTATTCATTTGTTTTTCGCAAATCAAAAAAAAACTAGACTCAATGTAGAAATGTGAAATTTAGAAACAAATTCAAGTTACAGTAAATATTTAAGGTGCAATGCAAGAGAGGATGGAATAAAATATATACAGAAGCAAAGGTACACGATGACAGAAACGAGAAAAAAATTCAAGTAGGCTAATAGAAATATGAAAGAAATGGCGAAAAGGAGAAAGGAAAAATAAGAAAATGAAGGAGAAAAAAAGAAGAAGAAAAACAAAATTTTAAAAGGGAATGGCGGAAGGTTGAGGTATCAGGTATTGATGAGATTGAAGGTTGTTGAGGAATTTGAGGTAAATTCAAATATAGTTGCAGACATGGAAGACAGGAGGAAAAAGAAAAATAAGAGAACTCTTGGGAAAAATTATTTTTCATGAAAAAAGAAGAGGAAAAGATAGAAAAACAAGGAGAAAAAGGTAGGAATAAAAGAAAAAAAGAAGAGAAAACAAGGAGAAAAAGATAGGAATAAAAGAAGAAAGAAGAATGAAATATTCAAGGAAAATAAGGCGGAATTTCAAGTGGTGAAAAAGAGAAAAAATGAGAGTACATAATTATATTATGAAGATAGTCCACGAATTTAGAGAGTTGGAACTAGAAAAAGAGTAGTAAAAGTAAAAAAAAGAAGAAAAAAGAGAAATAAAAAGAAGTAGAATAAAGAAAAAGATGAAGAAAAAAATGAAAAGAAGAAGAGCCGAAGAAGCATGTAGATTAGTGGTAGAAGCAAGAAGCATGTGGCGTTGGTAACCGAGCAGGCCGTTGTTTAATAATAACTACAACAACGGCAATAAGTTAAAACAACAGCGAATGTTTTTAAAGCAGCAGATGAACCAGCAGCGCCACCGCGGATAACAATCGCGCATTCTATTGGGCTCTACTCTGCTTGCCGCTCAATATTGGAGGACATCCAACCGATATTTTGCATCCCACGCCATAGTCTGGTCGAGCCAAGAAGACATTCTTGGATGATGCGGAAATGACTCCAGCTCAGCTAATATCGGTTCAAAAATTATATATTTGGTCTCAAATAGTAGATCAGAAAGTTCTCTACAATTTGAGATTAAATTTGTAATTTATGAACTAACATTTACTGAGCTGGAGTCATTGTCCCATCTTGCCAGAATGTCTCCTTTGCTCGACCAGACTATAGATCACTCGGTCAGCTCAGCTAGCTGCATTAAAGCCGCCGATGAATGGTGCAAAAGAAAAGAGTTCTAGTAGATCATTCATTTTTGAGCGCCGACCGACAAAATAGATAGATTGAGAAGAATGGAGGCAAAGAGAAAAAGAATAGAAGAGAGGGAGAGATATTTGATATTTTATTTAAACATCTTGCCAGGTCTGGTAAGACCTATGGCAAACACTAGTTGATCAGAAACAAACAAAAGAATATTGCTTATTACTCTATTATTAGAGAGATAGAGTAAGAGAGAGTGAAAAGCGAGGAAGTGATGCTGAAAAAGAGAGCGTATGACAAAGGGAGATAGACAGCGTCACAGCGAAAAACTTGCAGTAATTATAAATACTGTATTATAAGTAAGTGCGAAATAATTCACAGTGAAGAGTACAACAGAATTCTTCCCAATACAGTTCTTCTTCCAACTCATACATAGTCCAAAAGAAGGTTGAAATGAAATGTTTAATAGCACAGAACTATAAGACAAGGTTGATAAAGGTGAAAGAGAATGAATAGCTGATGGAACATCTGCTATGAATAGAGATGGATAGAGATGAATAGAGATGGAACAGCTTCTCATTTTTATAACCTGGCGAGTAATAGACTACATTAAAATGATAAATATTATATAAACATAATAATTTTCTTTGAAATCATAATTTTTCCATATTATTTTAGAATTGAAATGAGAGATGATAACCGTTTAATCTATATTGAAAACAAATGGGAAATTTCATATTTTGAGTGAATTGAGCCAGAAATAATGAATTATTTTCACCAACAATGCAGTCACAAGTTGAAACTGTTTAAATTACCTTGCATTTTCGATGTTATATCTGAGTAAATATTGATAAATAAAATGAAAAAAATCAAATACACTTTATTTAAAAACTTTGGAAGTAGGCTATTATTTTTTACAAAAGGGTAATTGATTCTATCATTTTATTTATCAATTATTTCAAATAGCCCCAAGTTTAAAGTTCAATTTTCCAAGTGAATATATACACACAACAGCTGCAGCTCGTCATAGATCAAGTAACCATTTCCTCCAATAAATTATTGCTATTATTAATGATTCATTTTATTATAGACACAATAGAAAGGAATAAAAAAAACAGGCGTTCACATATACTTCTTCAATCCCAATTCAAATGAAAATGTCCAAAGTAGGCTAAATGAATGATACATGCACGAATATAGAGAGAAGGAGCAATGATACTGAGGAGAGAAATTTTGAACAAGAGAAAGGAATTCAGTAAAAGCTTTCCACTTGGTGACTAGGAGTAAGAGAAGAGGAGGATATGAGTTGGGGGACTTACAATATACATCCATATATTTTCATAAATCTGTGTTCAAGGGTTGTGCTTCTATCTTCAGTCTGTCCAAGCAAAGAAGACATTCTAGCAAGATGGGAGAATGACTTCAGCTCAGTCAATATTGATTCCAAAATTAAAAATTTGGTCTCAAATTATAGATCAGAATGTTTCCTACAATTTGAGACCAAATTTATAATTTTTTAATCAATACAGTACCAAGCTGAAGTAATTTTCCCATTTTGCCAGAATGTCTTCTTTGCTTGGACAGACTATGTTTTCCGCCCCCGTATTCGAGCAGCAAAATGACAGCCGAAAAGACGCTAATTGCTCAGCTTGCATGGCGAGAGATGGGAGATCACACACACACACACACACACAAGGGAGGACATTTGCAGCTTTTCAACGCATCTAAAACGCGCGTCTCTTTCAATTTATAGTCTCAACGCTCGTTAGTAAGAATTATCTCTGCTTTGCAATAATTACACGTTCGTCCAGCACTTACCACCTACTTCTTTCTAAATCGGGGACAATTTTTATGAATAATGCTCTTTTTTGAATCAATAGAATAAAACTGAAATCCGCGACTGATATGGTCTGTCCAAGCAGAGAAGACATTCTGGCAAGATGGGAAAATGATTCCAGCTCAGTCAATATTGGTTCAAAAATTATAAATTTGGTCTACAATTGTGGAAAACATTCTAATCTATAATTTAAAAACAAATTTATAATTTTTCAACAAATTTTGACCGAGATGGAGTCATTTTACCATCTTACCAGGATGTCATCTTTGATAGGACAGACTATAGCTATAGTGAATATATTATAATGGCCTCTGCTGTACATTAGTATTTACTCATACAGTTCACAATAGAGTCTGGTAGAGCAAACAAAACATTCTATCAAACTACGAAAATGACTCTAGCAATATTGGTTCAAAAATTATAAATTTGGTCTCAAAATTGTAGATCAGAATGTTTTTTACAATTTGAGACGAACTTTATGATTTTTGAACCAATATTGACCAAGCTGGAGACATTTTCCAGAATGTGTTCTTTGCTCGACCAGAATATAACTTAACAAAGCGATCTATATTGAGCCAAACTGTCACATTGTACTGAACTTCATTATTAAAATGATAAAGTTTAATTTTATTAAATTATTGATTAATTTATTTTATTAGTTTGCTTGAAAGCACGTAAGGAAGGAAATAATAAATTTTTCACAGAAAATATTGGGAATCATCATGAATATTTCATTTCACTGGAAATAAAGATGTTTTAACAAAATATCGGAAACTCAATAACAAGCAAATTGGAGATTTCAGCCATTTTCACTGCTCTACCCAACTTTCTTGGATAACATTTGAAATAATTCCTGATTCAGCCAGCAGATAGCAGTAGCAATAGGGTGACTAGCTTCGACTTCCATTGGACACGCCTCCAAGCTCCGCCTACGATCAAAATGGCCGAAAACATCGATTAGAAAAGTTTCCAAATTCAACCAGTAGATAGCAGCAGTTGACGGGTGATGTTTCAGATTTGACTTGAACACGCCTTCATGCACCGCCTGCTCATTTCTTATTGGTTCTTATTGACAGTGTTTCGTGACTTCTGCCTTACAAAATGATGGCTAGCAAGAAAATGATGGATGGTGTACTATGAACAAAAAATTACGCTGATTTACTATTGACGATCTTCTGCTAATATAATATTTATCTACGAAATCAGGCTGGTAAGATTTTATCAAGTTAGTATTTGAAGAATTTATTTATAGAATTTTGACTCAGTTTTACTTTTATCGTGTAACTTGGACCAGTACTTGTCTTCAATAGTTTTATGCTGTATGAAATGAGATGAAAATATGATTTCGCACTATCATCTTATACTCATTGATTCTATTTTTGATACGATGAATATAATGAAATAGAACTCAAACTATTCATGATCTAATACCGACCTCTTGCCAGAAAAAAATTTGAAAACTACAACAATTCGGTAAAAATATCAGTAATATAGGATTATTATATGGAGGAGTTTTCATGGGAAACTGGCTTGTGATTAATCGACAGAATGTAAGGTGTAAGGTGGCCAACCATAGAATCAAATTTAAGAGGGGCGTTTCTTGGCTTTTTTCATACATTGATCGTGGTTTTTCAATTGATCAATTAATTATAATGAATGAATTTATGCAGAGGAAATAATTTCTTGTGGATTCAAGTTGTTGGTAAAATAAGTTTTTCATCAAATAGTGGAAAAATTATTCTAATAGTCCAATTAAAATGTTTAAAATTCCCGGTTTGCATCATCCGCCGTGGCGCCCCCTTGGCCGTGGCGCCCTGTGCGATCACACACTCCGCACACCCCACGCGAGGGCCCTGTATTACAATACTAAAAAACATATTATAATATTGAATATTATTATTATAATACTAATGCAATATGTTGAGTGTGAATGGATAGAAAAAATATTAAACAAATCCTCCAACATAGTCTGTAGTTTCAGAAGAGAGAATGTAGATAGAAACAAGATAAGTAGGAAAGAAACTGGCATCGACCACGAAAAACCAGAAAAAGATAGAAGAAAGAATGGCCAAAAATTATTTTGAAAAAGAAGGAAGATAGAAAATAGTTTACTTTCCATAAAGACAGATGAACATACAGTATTGAATAAAAAATAGAGACGTTTGGACATAAGAACGGATGAAAATAATGGTGTGAAACAGGGAAAATGGAAAGAAAACCAACCTGGACAACCTGGAGCATTGGATAATGAAAAATACAAGAATATAAAGAAATATGCTTATGACTTTTAATGGTGGGGAGACCCTTACGGTTAGGTTCCACCTTGTCAATATGTACATGGCCACCCAACCATGAGTAGTCCAGAATAGAATAGAGGTGGAATGATAGACTATAACAAATAAAATTATGAATAAATAAGAGTGAAAAACTGGAAGAGAAAAAGAAGAATAAGAAAATAAGTGGTCAGGGAATTTGAGCAACGTGGCCTCCTACAGGGTATAGCGAGAAAACGGGAACTCTCTTCCCAGCCTACAACAACCCCCCCCCCCACCCTCAGGGACATACAGGGTAAGTATTAAATCCCTCCCGCGCCCATCACCTAGCTATCGATCTCGAATCCAGGATTCCCGCAGACTAAACCGACCCCCTCCCCACTTACCCACCTAAAAGAAGGGCCAAGGGCGGACTAACATACCTTCCCCCCAACTCCAGGATCATATAAGGGAGCTTCTCTATACTCTGCAACGTCCTATTTCCGAGATTAGTACCAGTAATCCCACAGGCATTAACACTGCATTTACACACTATGCGTACAAGTGCTGACCAGTGTACACATAACAACCTTGTGTACAATATGCCATGACAAGTATTAGCTTGATAGATCACGCTGTGTTGATGTACATTAGGCTACAGTACTATCGCTTGTTACATAATTTATACCAATTATTGAAGTAGTTGAACATTACTACTGTATTACGCATAACAAGTCTCAAACTTAATAAAACATGTGGTATTGATGTACATTACTTGTAATAAAAGTAATATTGCCCCCGTTCCACACACCACAATTTTTGGACGTCCAATTTTTTGCCGACCCTATAAATTTTACTGGATTGAATGAAGCTTAGCAAACATACGGTGTGCGCAGAGGTGTGCCAAGTTCTGTTCAATCTAGTAAAACTTATAAAGAAATAAAAAAACCGAACGATCAAAGATCGTGGTATCTGAAACGGGAATTAGCTTGAAAATCATGTGGTGTTGGTATGCAGTAATATAACTTGTACTCATATTGTTGAGGTACTTATACTACTCAAAAGACATTCAACTTTTGAATACACATGTATGAGGGGTTTTATACTTATTTGCTCAAACAAAATAAAAGTTATGGAAAGCAACATCAAAATAAAAGTTGATTAAAGCTAGATATAGTGAATCAAAAAAATAAAACTACATAAATGACAATAGTTTTCAGTTCACAAACCACAAATATTCAAACAATAATTGAACTATCAAGTATCAAATAACTGATGAAGATGTTTTTCAATGAAAATTATTAGAGTTGGTTTGAGGTCCTATTTTAAGGAATTAAAGCCGATATTTACACTTTTTCAAAAGTTATGTCAAGTATTTTGTAAAAGATAATTCATCAAATCTTTGATAGTGATAGTAAGAGTATTAAACGGGCCAATATGGTAATACTTGATACATTCTCCTGGTTTCTCTGCCAGGAGATGTAGAGCTTATTTGTTTTTAAAGTGATGGACCCCACAATTCTCCAGGAACCTATTTTTACTGGTGAAGCCTACAATTCTCTTTTGAACTTTGATTTTTATAATTTTTAATAGAATGAATGGAATAAGTAAATTAAAATTGTTGGATTTAAGAACCTGTGAATACTGTCTTCCAACTATATGTTCCTACTTTACAAACTTACATGCCTATGAGTTGAAAATGAAACATCTCTATCATAATACGCGTACAACATATTCTTCCTCATAACATAATTTACTTCACGATAATAATTATTATCTCTCTTTTCTCTTTCTCTTCCCTCAGCAGGACGTCAGCGACAGAACAAAACACGAGTGGGTGGTACACTTGAAATGGGTTCTGCTGTGAAAAACAGCTTGGTCCGACTTATAAGATATATGGGCCAGATATTATTCACAAATGCCCTACTACAATCTACTTAGGCTTCTACTCTTAGCAATAATCTAAGCTTTTGAATATACAGACTGTTTCAGGAGGAATATGCATTTATGCAATACTTCTCAGGCTGATTTCTTATACCAAGTAGAGAAAAAATATTACATGGTACATATTATACCCCCCAGAATATACGCCCCAGAAATGCTTTGTTAACCGATATAACAATGGTGGAAAATTGAACTTTTCAAAAATATATTTAGTTTTTCAATTATACAACGGTTTCAATTAGGTTTTAAAATGATCAATTTCTATGTAAAGTTATCTGAGAAATTTACTGAAATCAGTTGGTAGTTAATCACTTGAATGGTTATTGAGATAAGAAATGGCCGCCATTCAAATTTGTTTCAGAATATTATTCTCTACAACTGCCATTAATTAAAAATACAAATTTATTATTTCATATCCAGTTATAACACTTAATTGTTGAAAATTTGTGTTTTTAACATGTTCACACTACTTTTCTTTACTTGGTGTAAGGAATCAGCCTGAGAAGTATTGCATATTCCTCCTGAAAAACCCAGTACAAATATACTGTACACTAATGTACAAATAAACTAGGCTTCATAAATGATACGTTTCATTGAAAAAAGCTTACAGTAAAATTTGAAAATGTAGTGCCTACCTCTACAAGTTTACAATCAAACTGCCTGCCTACATAGAAGTAATGACCGATATACTGTCAGTTCTCTTGCTCACTAGGAATACTGATTTGTAGCCATTATTCAACAATAAATAGATATTTTGTTACTGTTTTTTAAAGTTTTCGTTGTTTATCTTTAAAAAATAATAAGTATAAAAATTACTATGTATCATTTATTCATCCATTCATTTATTTAAAGATGCATTCACATAAATAAGCAAATTAAAATTATCTGGGAGATATAAAACAGGCTTCCCCTTACTATTGGTAATTTGGTAGTAGTTAATGTAGCCCGAATGAAGAAATAATACAAATATGTTACAATTATGTATCTACCGTCTAATTATACAAATATAATGTACAGCTACTTCAATTGATGTAGTCAATTGATTGGTCGACATTAATAAGCCTAGTAACTAAAAGATTTCTGATTCATTCTACTGTTCAACTGTATGATAAGTATACTGATAATAAAAATAAAATTGCTGATGTTCTAGCCATACACCCAACAACACAAATGCAAGCCGCATCATGAAACACACGTGGGCAAATTCCCCCCCAACAAACAAAAATGGGTATTCACCCCTCCCCCCCACTAAACCAAACACAATGAGTGGCAGTTTGTTCAGTGTGTTGGCCAAACGAGTGAAATTCCATCTGGACAAACACTGCAGTTTTCCTAGCCTGTGTTTGTCCGCAGACGGAAAACCTGTGTCGGTTTCCCAACCCCACCCTGTATACTAACCTACCCCCTCCCACAACTCAAATTACACGCCGCATTTCATTGAATTACAAAGCAAATTGTTCGAAATTTACCCAGAGCTCTCTTCCTATTGGGAATCATCTGTTTATCTATTCAATGAGCGTAATCATCTATTCATAGAATGCCGACATACGAGATCTGCTGAAATTCTAGACTAGGACAATTTTCAACTATGCCAGGCTATTTAGAAGGATGGTTGGTTTGTGCTATATTGAAACGGGTTTATTTTGAATGATTTAGGGTCAAATCGGACAAAACTTTCAACTATGCCAGAAGAATAGTTGGTTTGTACTAACTACAGTGGAATGGATTTACTGCATTGATATGGGAAGATGTTAAAAATAAAAGTATTTGAGGAATTCTTTTGTCAGCGAGTACAGAAGGCTACTTGAACATTTTCCCAATACTAGTCTAACTTTTTGGTAGTGGATAAAAAAGGGAGACAACATTTCAATTAAAAAAAATATATAGTAATATAAGAAGGGAAAAGTTGAAATACCAATAGGTAAATTGAAGAATGTATAATGAATTTTTTTAAAATACGAAATAAAAAATATTTCTTACTGAAGAACATGATAAAAGTGGGAAGGGATGGACCATTTCAATGTAAAATTCTTGCAGAGCAGAATAGAAAATGTTTTAAAAATAACAAAGATGAATTTTTAAAAATATCTTGGACATTGGTGTTTTATAGATTGGAAATAGACCACTTGTACACATTAAACAAAACATAAAATCAATTAACTTAATCCACCGATTAGTGGGAGAATAGAAAAAAACCAAAATAGATCTTGTAGTGTGGGAAGTTGAATAATGGTGTAGGAAACAGGGAAATGATCATCTTTCTAAATACGAGCATTACCAGAATAGTTTTTAAAATAACAAGGAATAAATAAAATAAAAACAAACACAACTATGTTGGACCCCATGAAGGTGAGAAGAAAAACAGACATGGAGAAATGAAAGATTACAAAAAGACATACAGAAGCGAGCAGTGGGTGAAGAAAGAATTCGAAAATTATTAGTTGAGCCATTGACGTATGCCAAAAATAGACGTTGTTCAACAGCCTAGGCCCCACAACATATTCGCCACAGAAAGAAATCCAACAACAAAAAACAGAACCACTTCAATTTTGAAGAGGCCTTGGAATTCTTCAAAAGATATTTTCGAGCAAGACGATAAAAACCTGAAAGCTTAAACGGTTCGATGAGCCATTACTGGTATGCCAAAATAGAAATCTTCAAGAGATGAAGACTTATATTCGATTGCGTGGCCCGCCCGCAACTAATACTTTCAAGTCAGCAGATTGCAATCCATTCAAGGAAAACTATCAACAAATCCAAATTTAAAGGTGGCTGGATATGCTCTACAAAGAGTTAACTTGCTTCTTGAACATGAAATTACATCATCATCTAGTTATAGAAAACTATTTTCAAGTACTGAACAGCGCTCAACTAGTAGAACGACCAGAGCAGATTTGAAAAGAGAAATAAATATCATTCTCTGGACTATTATTCTGATATTATTCTATAGGCTTTTATTTGAAAAGAGAAAGAAATGAAATTTTCTATACTATTATTCTGATTAATTTGTAAAAGATGCTTCTAGCACTATTGCATCTTCCAATTTCCATTTATCTATAGAATATGAAAGCTTTTAATTATTTTAAATTGTTTATATAGTGTTTTTTGAAGAAATAGTAATCCTTCTATAGTATCCAAGAAATATCTCTACTTCTTGTACTCCTCGTACTCTCTTGTACTCTTTTGGTGTACTTTCTCATCAACTTTACTCATGTACTTTTCTCTTGAACTTTCTTACTCTCTTGGCTCTTGCTGTAATCTTTTGCTCTAGCCTACTTTCGTTCTCTCTTGGTTTTTCTACTCTTTTGTTATACTTTCGTACTCTCTAGTTGTATTCTTCCCTCTCAATAATTAAAATCTTGAATAAATAGATTTTTAATAACACTGTAACAAACCACAAGGATTGTTTTCTTTATGCTTAGGGCTACTATCAAATTCAAAATCACGTTTATTCCACATAATAAAGTACAAAATTTACAAGAATCATATTTCATTATTACAGTGTAAATATTGTTTCTAGTAATATTATTAAATCACAGTATGTAAATAAATAAATTAATTGTTTATTCACACTTGGGAATGCTCTTAGAAGGATGTTGTGTTCAAATGAAAAAATACTAAAAAAAGTTTACTATAATTTCGATTTATTGTAAAGGACGATATACAGTCTCTATAGATAGAAGAAATCAACACTACATGAACGAATTCGAACAATCGAAGATCTTAACAGACTTATAATACAACTTCACAGTCGATAACAAGTAGAGGAATCCCAACAACAACAAGTAAGTTGTGAAGCAAAGAGCACATTTTGCTTGTGAATTGGTTTCAGCTGTGTGTGGAAAGTGAGGCCAAAAATAGTTTCGGCAATAAACTTGACCGAGAAGTTATGCCAACTGGCAGATTGCGGCCTCAATGGACAAGCCATCCCAAATGCAGCACAGTAATTAATTTCTTATTTCGCAAATTGCTGTGCGTGTCCAGATTTCAGCTCATTATTTTTGCAATTATTGCTCAATGTAAAATTCAGAAATTTTCTATTTATTACTGTTGAGATTGGAATTTTATAGACAATGCACAACCAATAAAATGAAATATTGATTTTTGATTTTATATGACTTTTATTATTTTTTGGAAAATCGCATGTTTGTAGATTTTGAATACATGAATTTCAATTACTCAAGTAACGACACTTGTAGTGGCTCTAAATATGTGTCCATTGTTGAAATGAAATAAAAACATCCTTTATTAAGAGGTGATTGGATGTTTGAAGTTAATTACAGGAATCAAGTAGTTTCAATAAGTGGCTCTAAATATATGTCCATTGTTGAATTGGAATAGAAAATATCCTTTATTGAGAAGTGTTGGGATATTTCAATTTCATTACATAGCTTTGATCTCATTATTATTGCGGTCATATTTCTTTACGTTTAATTCGAAATGCTTCTCAAAAAGTGGACTCCATTTTTGAAGAGCAAGTGCATTCTTTACTTTCGGACAAGTTCAAGTGTTATCGGGAAGCAAATGTTTGCCAGATTTTGATTAGATAGTGAGTCAACTGCCCAACAATCTAAAAATTAACTAAAAAAAATTATTTCAGGCGATGCCCATATAAGCACTTTGGCTTGTTATGAGTAATGGATATTGAGTGCGAGGGTGATTGATGGGGGGAAAATACCCATGCCTACTAGGACTCGAGCCGAGACCAGGTAGTGCTAGCGGACTGGAGGTTGTGACGCCCAAGACCACTGCGCCAACCTGGCCGGCATATTATGAAAAAAGCGGAAGTTGAAATCAATTGTGATGGACAAAGCTAAATACTGTAGCATGGTAATAAAAATTTATTTATTATCTAATAAAAATCCAATACCAACCTAAATAAACGATAGCTTGAATAAGTGGATTTATTTTTATAGATGATGATTAATTTCGAATTTTTATCGATTTAATAGTACATAGACAACTATAGTGTTAGTTCGTAGCTCTAAAAACGTTGATTAGCGATAAAGGTCTAACAATATAAACGCAATAAAAAATTTAAACTTTATCCCTGCAAAACTCTAGTAGTTTTCAAGGAATCCCCAGCAGTGCACCATTCAATCGACAGAAGTTGTTCAATCCTGAAGCCTTAGTTCAAATCTCATTACGAGAGCAGATTTAAAAAGTGCAGTCAAGAATTGCGGAATCAATTCAAATTTCACAGGTTAGGTTTGGAACAACTTCCACTTCTATATTCATTCTAATTCTGTAGAGATAAAATATTAAAAATTATTATTTTTGTTAGGTTGAGCAACCTTGTCTGTAGTTGAGCCAACACGAAAACCGTTCCTAGGGAAAATTTGGGTGGGATCTGTTAACGCAATAGTTCATAGTTCATGTACAATGATTAAGATACAATAACACAGAATGAAGATTGTTTTTTTTTCAAGATTCTATAATATTTTAAGAAAATTGATCTCACCTAATTCGTTGTCGGCGACAGTCCCTCCCGTATCGTCCTTCTCTTCATGCTGCCGCCTTAACCGATCTGTCAAGAGAAAAAATATTTTTTCAAACTCATTAAAAACATTTTTTAATAAGATTTAAACATTCTATAGACATTAAATGTAGAAAAATCGTCGAATAGATGGTTTCAAATAACAGATCACTTTTGCTAATTTCAAAATAACTCATGAGTAGTCTAGTTTACTATAGACCGATTCATAGAATACTGAGTTAAGAGGTCATCGTGTAATTGTAATTTGATAAGAAAGGAATGCTATGTACATCTTTTGATAAACATTAAAAAAGAATGAATAATGATACTTGGATATTGTTGAAAACCAAAATTTATTGAAATAATAATTTACGATCATTATCAATGTGAAAACAAATAATTGTCCCAATAAATCTATTGCAATGGATACTTGCCACAATACTCGAACTTTATTAATTATCACCATTGACAGTTATTCTGAGTTGCTGATAAATTATTAGCTTTTAGGCGCCATTTCAATGTTTCCAAGAACATTTTTGAGGATGAGTATTATTTGCGACAATAATAATTGAATAAATACATTAACTTGGAGATACAGTAATGTATTATGAAAATATATAAAAAAAGAACTATATTCAGTCAATGCTAATACATTTTTACCCCGTAAGAGAGGCCTTTGTTCTATTATATAATAACAACAAAGCTTTATTACAATTATTAATTCATTGAATAATTACCCGTTCCGAGGTTGAGAGAGCTCGGTTTCCGCCGCGTGTTCTCTGGCCTGATTTTCTCCATAAATTTACTAATCCTATCGTTGCCTTTTTCTTTTTTGACCATAGGTCCGGGACAGTTCTCATCCAGCACTTTGACGCAGTGCCGGTGAATATTTAAATGACAATCTGAAAAAGAATCAAATAAAATAATATTAAAGTACAACCTCGAAAATGAGCTTGGTCATAAGAATTGAATCAATTCAATATTGTCCAAAATCAATACAATAGTGAATGTAAAGACAAGGTATTGTCAAACCACTGATTTACTAAAAATCGAGATACCGGTTTCGATTGCTACACCATTATCAATCTCTGGCAATTTCAGAGTTTATAATAACGGTAGTTTTATAATCAAATAAAACTTGAGTTTACCAGAGATTGATAATGGTGTAGCACCGAAACCGGTATATCAATTTGTAATAAATCGGTGGTTTGACAATATCGTGTCTTTTCATTTAATATGGATAACAAGCACAATATAACTTTCACAAATACTCAAGAAGCAACACAATAGTAACACGAAAGTAGATTTTATCCTTTTGTGTTATTAAAACCTTGAAATTTCATTTGAGTAAGAAAATCACAGACTGCTTTATCATCTGCAATAAGAAAAAGGCGATCACGTAATAAATCTATTAGTTTATTGCATATTCCGTCGGAATCCTAATGCTAATATGTGTAGGTCTGTTTTCTTTTCCACAGGTCTCCTGAAATTTATGAAACAGGCTCTGGAGGACAGTAAATGTCTGAATAATGAATAACCAGAATTTATAATTTTGTTTGTTTAGAAGAGTTCCAATATATGAGTAACTAACTATTTTCAATTGAATTGTTGCCTGAATTTACACCATTTTACTATCATTTCAATTTTACTTAGTGATATGGCGGAAAATTTCAATTCTACTTAGTGATATAGCGGAAATGTTCATCTCATGGAATAATGGAGTAGCTCAGAGCTTTGAATCTTGATGAACAATATAGTACTGTATTAACAAGCCTTTACAAGTCTTCAAACTGTCTTGTAAAATTTTGTACAAGATTCAAAGTTGATTTCTAAAACGCCCTTAAAGGCTCTAAAGATGAATTTAAAAAATGCTTACTTGAGCATTGGTATCCTTGGGGACCAATCCCCCAAATGATAAGTTGACAGTGATTGCAATAAGTCACTGTGAAATACTGGTGAGCTACAAAATGATGACCCATTAGGGTAACCTAGAAAACAAAAATAATTTTATAGTAAAGTCATTAATTGCATATAATAATATGATTCAATTCCATATAATAACATAATTCAATTGCATATAATAATATAATTCAGTTGCATAAAATAACATCATTCATTGACATTTTCTTAAAATAACCTGATTTTATACCGAGGGGCGGTAATAAAAGTAGTGCCATAAATATCTTTCAACATGATTTGAATTGAATCTCTTCATTTACAACATATGAATATCGATATTTGGCTGTGGATTTTTCATCAGTTTATAAATCAATTGCATCACTTAGAATTTAATATTCTATTATTTTAAAAGAAAAGGCTTGTCAAACATCTCTCAATCACTGGCTATTGTGCTTTGTGTTTTTACCCACGAGAGGATTATGTTCACAGGCTTATGTCCGCCGCGATCACCGGATTTGTCAGCTGGTGATTATCGATTTGAAAGGATGCATTCAAAGAGTAAAAAATAAGAAATTTAATTTCTTTCTTGACAAGCCTTGACTTACTTCACGAAAATCAAGCAGTCATTCTATTCTATTAGGATAATTGATTCCTTGTTAATCATTGAAAGTCATCCTATTTGAAAAATGTATTCATTATTAATAATATTTTATATTTTATAATAATTTATTATTTGTTAAATATATGCCGTTTACTGACCTTCCTCGATTTTCCGATGAGCTTTGACTTGAGCGACTTGTCCTTGGACACGAAGGTGGGACATCGTTCAATGAGCGAGCTGAAGTGCTGTCCGCGCAGACCAAACTTCTTGCCGAGTATGGTGCCTAGGGCGGCCGCCGTCGTGAACCGCCGCCCGTCAACCGCCACCACTCCGTCGTTCTCCATGTCCGTCAGGAACGGCTCCAGTTTCGGAACCAGGATGGTCTCCACTATCTTCAGTTCCTGCTCAACACAATATTAATACAATAGGGGTCGGTTCCATACAAGGGTTGAGGAAAGTTGATAAAGCGGTGTGACTCCAGTTCAATTTTCTCTCAAGGATATAGGCCTACATTCAAGAAGATATTCAGATTCACAATTATGACTATTGTCGTTAAAAAAGAACTGTTAAAGTCTGTCCAAGCAAAGAAGACCCTCTGGCAAGATGAGAAAATGATTCCAGCTCGGTCAATATTGGTTCAAAAAAATATTGATTTGGTCTCAAATTGTAGATCAGAATGTTTCCTACGATTGAGACCAAATCAATAATTTTTGAACCAATATTGACCGAGCTGGAGTCATTTTCTCATCTTACCAGAGGGCCTTACTTGGACGGACTATAATTAGCAAATTACAATAATAAAATTCAGTTCAGTCAATCATAAATAGACATCTAAAGCGGCATCCACAGTTCAATTCAATTTGAATACAGCGAAAGTCCGATAATCCGGCACGTTCGGGACCAGCTCGGTGCCAGACCATCGGAAATTCCGGACTTTTGGACAGTGCCTCTTATTATAGTTAAGGCTTCCCGTGAAACAAATGCATGTACTGTATGTGCATCATCGTACATGCATAAATCGTAATTATTAATTAGAACAATATAATTGAACTGCAAGAAGTCAAATACAGTAAATGCGAACACAACTTCACATTTCATATAATGTGATGTAGGCCTACATGTAGACCTACAATAATACGTTATTTTACTTTGATATAAAATTTTTATAAATGCTCCAGAACTTCAGTAAAGACTCCAACAGTTTATATTTTTTTGTAGAATGTTTTGGAAAAATTAAAAGTATCTGAGCGATACAGGATTATCAGGCATTCCGGACTATTGAGTGCCAAACTAACGGCATTTTACTGTAGGTACTATACATTCAAGAAGATACACAAGGTGATACAAACATAAACAATTGAATTGGAAAGCCTCGACTGATTGTATCACGTTGATAGGTCTTGTAAAAAATTATAATGAGGACTTGAGTATCTAGTGTATATAAATAGTGTATTGTATTGTATTGATAGAATTAATTCAATACATTCACTTTGATAATAATTGTTTATTTGTTGGAAATGTATAAGATAAATTAATACTGTGATGCTTTTATATTTTTTGCTATTTTCACTGGATTTGCAGACGTCACAGAGTGCGAGAGTTTTAAAAATATTGCTGGACTCAAATTATAATTAGTTAAATACTTTGATTATTTTTTGTTTAAAAGTTGACTGCGAAAACTGGTTTAATGTAGTCGACTTATTTCCTGTTTTCTCTTTAAGTTTTTTATATTGTATGTTTTTGAAAGGAAGAAAATTCTTTATTATTATTATTATATCTTCTGGACAGTATCATTTTGTAAGAAAATTGAACCATGCATACCATGCATACCAACGAAATTGGCGCATGGCGAATGCCTGAGCGCGGTCTGTGAGAGAAAAACGGTTTGCTAAGGTCGCTCTTGACTGCTTGACTCGATATGTTCTAACTGCTCGCCCACTGTCCTGACAGAGCTAAACATTAATAAATAACAGTCATTCGCCAATCGCCAGTTTCGTTTGAGTCTGTTATAAAGAGTCTGCTCTAACCAATATAAATTGTAATATAAATTCATGAATAATAACTTCTAAAGAATTGCTTGAAAGTAGACAATAATACTGAGAACAGGCTAGAGCATAAATGCTACATTAAGACTTTCCATTTTCTGTGCAAAGAGTTGAGCACATTCGGACATTTTCACGAAAATAATCCAATTTAATCGCTGAAAATCTATACCATCCAACCAGAGCACTCTAACGTTATTTTAAAGTGAATTCAATTCAGCTCGGTCAATATTAGATAAAAAATTATAAATTTGGTATAATTGTAGGAAATATTCTAATCTACAATTTGTGACCAAATTTGAAAATTATAAATTTGGTATAATTGTAGGAAATATTCTAATCTACAATTTGTGACCAAATTTGTAATTTTTCAACCCATATCAATTGGTTTAAAGATTATAAATTTGATCTCAAATTGTAAATCAGATTATTCTCTACAATTTGAGATCATATTGATAATTTTTTAACCATTTATTAACAGAGCCGGAGTCATTTTCCCATCTTCCCAGAAGGTCTTCTTAGCTTGGACAGACTGTAACTATGAGATCTCGTTGAGTTGATAGTTATGAAAGTGATATTGTGGTAGTTATCCATATTGAATTCTCCTGGTTACTAACCTTGCTCTTGTCATTGATGCTCTCCTCGAGGTGGGCGTCGGATGGTCCGAACAGCATTCCCAATCCGGCGGTGCGCTTCTGCTGGAAATCGGCCAGCTGTTCGTTCAACTCCTCCTTGGCCTTGAGACGCGCCTTCCAGAATATCTTGCGCATTATCTCCTCCTTGTCGGACTCTTTCAGCAGACAGTCGTCCACCTCTCGCGCCACATTCTCGTCTACGTTGTTCAGTCGTAGAGGCTGTAATAGAAATGAATGATTAAAATAAAATGAAAATATCATAGAAGTTTGTTAACTGATTTTTGGCTTTAAAATTTCAAATCAAAATTGATAATTTTAAATCATAATTTTTAATCTTATATTTTTTATGCTTCTTTGAATTTTATAACAACCTCATGCATTCTAAATTGATTGATCATAGTTTATTTTTTTGTAAGAGGGAGAGTATAGTGGATGTTGACATAACCTTAATTTGGAATACTAATTAAAATTTGGAAATAAAACATTTTGGAGGAATGTCTGTTTTATAAAACCAATAGCCAAAAAGAATGAGAATGAAATTAATTGTGTGAGATATTTGACAATATAAGTGTGTTTTATTACGTTATGGAACGATTCTACATCGACAACAACTCAGTCGAGTTTTTAAAATGATTGAATTTATTGTTTATTCTTCTATATTGCATGGAATTTCGAAGTGAAAGTTTCATTTTATGGGCAGAGTGTAATGGAAATGTAGATACATGAACAAGAAAACAAGTGGATATACAATAATATCAATCAACAATAGTACTTTTAATAACCCCAGGCGCACACCAACACGATTTCGTTGCGAAGGTTTGTTCAATTCTGAGAACTTGCCGGACGGATATTTAAAACCATTGCGGTGCATGAGCTAGCGCAGACCAATGCGTTGCGAAATATTTGGTTTGCGAATATTCGCAGCAAATGCTGCATGCAGAATTTGTCGTGCCTTTCGCATGCGAATATTGTGGCTCGTTCAGGAACTAACTCTAATTTTCGTCTAAAAGTGACCAGACATAACCAAAAAGGAAGAAAGTCAACTCTCGGCACTTTGGAAATCAACACTGGGCAATTGTTAGAGATTATTTTCAAATACCAAATATGATGATTTGTTATTATACCATATTATGTATGATTTAAATCACAAAGATTACAAGAATATAAGAGAAAATACAAGATTTGGTGTGATATTGGAAAAGCTGTCCATGTTCCAGGTAAGTTTCAGTTTACTTTAATGGGCTAATTGAGCTTTTGAGCAGTTATTAGTAGGATATATCATAACTAAGGAGATTATTATTGTATTACAGCATCATTATTATAGTTAATTTCAGTAGCCTATCTCTTTTACCCTACTATCGAAACATTAGGTTGGTTAGGTTAAATACTCAAATACTCCCGCGCTCTAAGTTACGATTATTTCGCTTCAGTGTGCGTGCCCCAGCGCTACGAATATTTTGCACCGAAACCTTCGTCTCGAAATCGGAGTCCAAATTCTTGGAACCACCGCAACGAATTCGCGACGCATTGGTCTGCGCAAGGCTTAAGAGTTCAAGCAGAGAAGAGTTATAGGTTGTAACTGATGAGAATTCACTATAGCTGACGCCAAAAAGTTAGGCGATTTCCCATGTATCTTGTACATGATGTAAAGTACTAACAGCTGATGTAAAGCATCTATTGTCTCTTTTGATTTCAAAAAAATCTTCAAGACATAGCTTAATAGAAACTGGAACTGACAATATCAGCTGCTGGTTGTGAACAATGAGCAGACGGAACCGCCCAACTTTTTGGCGTTTGATATAGTGAATAATTGAAATTATTTTTTCTTTTTTTTTCAACTAGAAAAATTGTTACACTGATACTTACAGCACAAGGAACTAGAAAACTGGAGTGAATCTCATAGGCCCATTTCTTCATCTCTTTAGCATTTCCTTCTTTGTATAAATCTGTTACCAAGTAGAACAACTGTGAACAAAACAATGAATTATCAATGCAACAACATCAAAGGAAAAGGCATAGTTGAACAGAACTGTTATGTTTACATCATATTTTAACTAAGAAGTCAGGTACTTGATAGTGCATATAAGAATAATTAACTAAATTATGACAAAATATAGAGAACAAGTTTTCTTCAACTTTTGCAGGAAATAAGGCTTCATGTACAAAAAACGTACTGAGATATTGACTTAAAGGTATTCAGTTGCTTAGTGACAGTAATCGATATAGACGATGAAGCAGACGAACAAGATAACCAATAAACAGGCACATTCAGGGAAATTGTCAAATAATTCATCAAATTCATTAAATGAATAGACCTGTTGAGACCTGAAGCTACTAATGAAACCACGGTGTAATTCCTTTACAAAAAGATTGATGCATTGAATGACAGAAACATTCATTTCAATTATCCTCAGACGAACAAGGTAGCCAATTAACAGGCACATTCAATGAAATTATCAAATAATCATAAAATTCATTAAATTAATAGTATCAATAGGCTGTTGAAACCTGAAGCTACTAATGAAACCACGGTGTAATTCCCTTACAAGAAGATTGATGCATTAAATGACAGAAACAGGACCTACTATTCGATCACAATTTTGATTCACATTATGGTACGGCAAATGTATCCAAAAAAGGTTATTTTCTCGAACACTAAAGAACAGATATTTTAGATGCCAAAATAATGAAAAAAAATTGTAAACCGAAACAGCTACTAACCAAACTAGAAGGATCGCTGTTGGATATGACATAGTTCATAAAGACAGCAAGATGGGCGTGGTGGGCCCACAGCTTGTTGAGCGACTTGAAGGGGCCGTGGTCCTCCAGCTGGCTGACCTCCTGGTCGGACATGTCGTCGTCCTCCATCGAGATGATCGGCGGCTGCACCGACCCGGACGGACTGCCCACCGGCTGCTGCAGCTGGTCCGAATGGTCTCCCGCCTGCATCACAATAGTAAAATAATAAATTTCTAGAATGTCTTATATCTGTTTTTGAGATTCAATTTTCAAAAGGCATTTATGAATAAAAACCAATATAACTACAATACATTATAGGATACATGGATGATGGATTTCCAAATGTTTTATTGGAAAGTTTTCAAGTATAATACAGCATATGAATGAATTATAAGGTGATAAGCGATCCGACTCACACATGTACTATTTAAAAACGTATTCTCTTTTTACCAAATCTTTTATTCATTCTCAAGCTCTCCAAATTTCAAGTTAAAATTCTCCAAACAATCTCACCCAGTCAGCGATCATTCTTCATTTCCTTCCATATCTTTTGATATTTTTTGTCTCCTTCAAATATTAATTGTCTTCTACCTTTGTCGTGTGCTTGCCGTGTGGCTTCCTGATGGATGATCCTGGACTCAAATTATATTTTTTCTTTTGTACTTTATTCTTAATCCCCATCACCCTCTCTCTCTCTCTTCTTCTTCTTCTTTTTTCTTTGTATTCATTCTTTCAATTTTTTCTTCTCTATCCTTTTCTTATTATTTTACTTTTTTCTTCTTGTTTCCTCCTCTGTATAAAAAATCTAAATTGATTCAGACTCTTCTTCGCACACAGGCATCTAAGTCCATGTGAAGAATATTTTTCTTTAATGTATTTTTATAAATTTTTGTATAGTGCTAAAGAGGAAATAAATCTATTTGATTTGATATCCTTGTGCATTGAAAAGTGTACATTTCATCGATTAAGCTGTGAGTGGGTATAGGTTCAATTTAGTTTCAATATGATTCATCAAATTAGAAACTGTACTTAAACAATATTATACATGCTTGAAATTTGAAATTGAATAGGAATAGCATTTTTCAAAACTTCGTCTATGAGTCTCTGAGATTCAAATTAAAATAATATTCTTGTACGTTGAATCGTTGAATAGTGTATTTTTATCGATGAAGCTGTGAATATGGTTCATTTCAACTCAATATGATTCATTCAAGTAGAAACTGTACTTGAACAATATTATAGATGCATAAAATTTAAAAAATTAATAGAAATAACTATTTTCAGAATTTCTTGTATGTATTTCTGTGATTCAGTTTAAGCATATTCTTGTACATTGAGCTTACCTTATCGGTGTCATCGGGCGTGATGTCACAGATTTCGTCGGGCAGGGCGCCGCCGCCCCCGGAGGCAGGTGGCACTGCGTAGGGGGGCGGCGGGGTGCCGGGCGGAGTGGAGCGAGGCGACTCCACGTCCCAGGCGACGCCGCCCCTCGTCCGCTTGGCGCCCCCGATCGACAATTCGTGCAAACACTCCGTGTCGATCAGGCGCTTCGATGCTACACAACAACAAAAAATTGCATTTAGTAACTTCAAATCAAATCAAATTTCTTTATTATTCAAATTCATAAACAATACATTATACATTTAAACAGAAGTTAAACTTAAACTCATGTACTTACATACATAACTTGTAGAACATATAATTAAGAATAATACAAACATAAGTATAGATATAAACTGAGTATACATTATTTACTTCAATTAAGAATAGCTCTAATCATAATTTACGTTTAGTCTGGTCGTATACACAGATGTTGACATTGCTTCAAAATAGCCACTCGAAGCAAAAGTGTAACTGCGCATGCGAAAATCTAAAATTTTTAGCATAAATCACTTCTGCCAGCCTACCGCTGGTGAGATGTGAAGAGAGACAGATGGTGATAGTGGGAATATTTTAATTTTGACTGCATTTCAAGTAATGTACACTGTATGCGACCAGTCTACAAATATTTCATCAAACACTGTGTCAGGAGCTCTAATTATAGGATTGTATCCTATTATATTGTAATATTGTTTTAGAATTAACTTATACTGTTTGTATTTTTCTTTATTGACTATCCAGATAAGCAAGAATTTGGGCATTGTAACTTACACTATCTCCAATAACAATATAGGAATAATTCAATTCAATTCAACCCACTAACTGTCAAACTGGATAAAAAAAA
This sequence comes from Sogatella furcifera, assembly GCA_017141385.1. Lineage (NCBI taxonomy): Eukaryota > Metazoa > Arthropoda > Insecta > Hemiptera > Delphacidae > Sogatella > Sogatella furcifera. The sequence goes on along the minus strand of CM029547.1, from coordinate 53,175,554 downwards.
TCAATACAAAAACATTAAAATTTATAAATTGTAACATTTTGAAGCAGTGGAGATTCATATCAAGATATTTAAATACGTTCAAGTTGAATGGTAGGAACACATAAAATAGGGACATACAAAATGAGAGAAGGACGAATAGGATGAGACAATATTATTTACAAGTTGTGAGAAGAACCGTAGCCCAACTTGAACTCATTGAAAACTACACCAAACTTTTACATCAACCTATTCCATATGGACATATCCTATATTCAATATCATTCTCACCGATATAAACGAATTCAATACATTCAATTCATAAATGTTGTCTAATTAACCAATAAAAAGGATACTTCACTTCTTCAAGCTAGAATATTTCTGAGTACAAGGTTGACTATCACTACTGAACTATCAAACAATTTCTACACATTTATATATTTTTACACATCACTAATCAACTTCCTAGATTATTAAAATCACATCAATGAAACCCAGAAGACTTTTGTTTTGATATAGGTTTTCCTTTAGGTAACCCAAATTTACAGAGGGAGCAGTATTGACAGAACTTAGAAAAGCAAAACTATTATTATCATTGCTCCCGACACACCTATTCTACTTCATGAATCACTCTGTAAAAAACTGATTATATCAAATTTATTTCCACTCACCACACTTCAAACAATAACATGTGTCAATTGTCAAATAATGTTGATTCATCATGACGAACAATACAAGTTATTACTGACTTGTGTCAAACAGAAATGTTTATTTCCAAAATATTGATGAATTTACCGGAAAGAGTAATTGATAATCTTATCTGCCTTTATCGATGGAAATGCGAAAAAACTGAGGACTTGCTTGTTATCAAAAGCTACTAATCATTCAGGTCTGCACGATTGATGATTGTTTTATACATTGTAAATACAGTAGCTTGTATTTACTAAAATAAATTTACCTTCATGGAAAGTAACTCCACGCGTTAAAAGAAGAGATTGAGATATTGCTACGAGTCTCAATACAAAAAAGTATAATTTCAATTAATCGATACACCTTGATCATCACTCAGCACTCGTATTGAGAAAAATGTTGATGAAAATAAAATTATATTCCACAACTTGATTGCAGAGAATTGTAGAAAAATAACCAAAAAGTGTTTGCTGAATAATAATATAATATAATATGATATATTTATTTTATATAATATATGCAATTATATAAAGTGTCTACCTATGTCAATAAAAAACAGAAGTCTACTGTAAACTCATTTTATCTTGATAATGTATTGAACACACTTACATTCCTCACCAGTCGGACTTCCATCCAAACTGGTCACTTCTTTGTTGCATGAAAAATAACATATTGCTCATTGAAATCAACTTGATAAGACTAGCCATAATCGATTCCATCAATAAGGGTTTTTACAAAAGAATAATTTTATTCCAGACATTTCTAGATTGTGTAAAAACCAAACAGTTATGTAGCTATAATAATAATAATAATTAATAATAATTATTATTTATTATAATTATCCAGCAGTTGGTTAACTGCAATATCTAATAATTCTTCCATCAGTTATGTAGCTCATCAAAGTATTGGGATCAACTTCTGATAAACACAAAATTTTCTATACAACCTCAAACAAGATAGAAAATTTCAAGTTTGTGATATATCAAAACACTGAATAGTGAAATAACAGTTTTTAATTGTATTGAAAATGAAAATTACAAATCACAGTACCCTACGAGTATTTGTTTCAGCACGACATGTTTCAGTGTCATTAGAGTACTGTGATTTGTATTTTTTATTTTCAACACAATTAATAGTAACCTTTACAACATATAAACCATTGAAGACTGTTTTATCATGTGAATTTGGACTTCTACCACCCATGATAATTATGCAACTCACTAATTAAACAAAACCATACTACAAAACAAGTTGCGAGTTCCTGGGTAACTCAATAATAATGGGCTGGCGATTAGAAATCAAAAAGCAATAGCTCTTCAAAATCATAAATGGAGTGTTATCATGAGATGGATAAAATATACAATAGATATTGAACAATAAATTACCTTCAGCCATGCTGCTAGCATTCAAGGTGTCGGGACTTGACTTGGTACGATGGTGTTTGTGCACTGGAGTTCCCATAGACTGAAAAAAGAGAAGTTCAATAATTGGTATTTGAATGAGGGCAAAACATCGAAACACTACTCTGTCCATAGTTTTTCTAATGAAGTATGTATACTTTTAGTTTTATTCAACTTTACTTCAAGGTCCGGAACCCCCCTGTACCTCCAATTTTGGAATAGCCAAACCTACATATAATGCTATTTTCCTAAAGAAATTAAAAAATAATTTCGTATCAAATTCAAGACAAATTATATTCTAGTTGGCATGTGTTGAGCATTGGATTGCGACAGTTATTGACAAAGTAACTTCATCACCTCTCCATTTTTCCACATTACACTTCGTTCATTCTCAACATTAGTGCAAGTGCAATTACACCGGGTAAAATTACACCAAGTGCAAGTACACCGGGTAAAATTACACCAAGTGCAAGTACACCGGGTAAAATTACACCAAGTTCAAGTACACCGAGTACAAGTACACCAAGTACAAGTACACCAGGTATAGTCTTTTCGAGCAAAGAAGATATTCCTTAAAAAAATCACATTTCACCAGCGGTATGTTGGCATAGGTGATTTTACACAAAAATGTTCAGATCTGCGCAAGCGTAGAGCTTCCAACACTTAATTCTTCATCATTCAACAAAGAATACATCAATTCTTTATCATTTGACTTAACATTCATTTATTTAACAAAGAGAGATTGTTATTGAATAAATAAAATAATTCAATTTGCAATTTTGAAGGAATGTCTCCTTTGCTCGACAAGACTATACCTGGTGTCCTTGTAATTCGTGTACTTGTACCCGGTGTACTTGCATTTGGTGTAATTTTACCTGGTATACTTGCACTTGTAATGTACTTAGGAACACTGTTTAAAACCAAGTCTCTCAGTAGTCAGTACTGTTTTTGACATCGTTCGGATTGGTTATTAGCTGTCCAATAAGGCCTAGCGACCACAAAACCAGCAACTCAGTACATCGTTACCTGCGATCTGCTATCTCATATAGGCGTAATTATTCCGTGAGTATATCGGGGAGTTAATAAAATTAAATCTGTGGACGCTTCTGTAAATACAAAGACTTACCATCGCAACGAATTTTTCTCAAAAGATTTATGGTTCCTTTGCATTCAAGCATTGCAAAATTTAGTATTCAATAATATACCCTGTATAACTTGTTCAGGGTATTCAATGGCAGCTGACATTATATTACATTGTTACACTTTTTTGATAATTTATCAATTAACTTCACATTTAATAAAATCACTAAAATCAGACACGCCACCATATTAAATAAAATATTTCCATCCATAAATTCCATGTTCCCTGTTATTATTCATTTCTTGGATGAAAAGACTACTTTAAAAAGCAGTGAGAAAACAAAAACATTCACAATTTGTCTCAATAGTAGATACTTTGCCTCATAGAGGTGATGTAGGAAATTACACATTTCAACAATAGAGTTATGTTTAGTCTGGTCGGGTCGATCAAAGAAGACATTCTTTGTCCAGCTCGGTCATGAAGGGTTAAAAACTAAAAATCAATCGGTCTCATATTGTAGAAAACGTTCTGATCAACATTATGATTGTTGGCTTTGCTGATAACAAGTTTTGTTTCTTGGCAATAAAATTTTATTTATTTATTTATGAACTACAATTGGAGACCGAATTTATCATTTTTGAACCAATATTGACCGAGCTGGACTTAATTTTCCATCTTGCCAAAAGTCTTCTTTGCTCGACCAGACTATAAGACTGTTAAGGCTCAACATATTAATTTTATTTGTTTTAGAACCGTATGCTCAATTTTTATTGTCTTAACTCTCATATATAATTGGAGTTCAATTTTTGCAAAGTCAAGTTTGGAGGAGCACTTTTTCATTATTGTTTAGATTGGCAACAAATGTATGAAGGATATTATGAGAGATGGTTAAATTAAATCCAGTTTTTTTAATTCTTTATCAGTAATAAGAAGAGCTTTGAAAATGCAATTCTTGATATTCAAGAAGAAGAGTAGCTAGACATAAGAGGAGTAGCTAGACAACCACAATACCAAAAGGTACTTACTAATTCACTACTTCTACTGCATAAAAAGTATCAACAACTATTTTAGTTACATCATCTACAACCTACAACTAATCAAATCGACGAGAGATACTATAAAAGCACTGCTAAACGATTTTCAAATTCCAGAAATATGATAAAAGCAAATACTGAACTAAGAAGAATGACGAAAGTATATAAGAGGTGCATGCCAAAAATAGCAAATGACATTTTTCATACTCACTTTCAATACTTCAAGAGATGATGATATTGTACTCTTGTATCTAATACGACTATATTATGTTTCATGAGTCACTAAACAATGATTATTACAAGTTATAAACGGAATAATTATCAATTACCTTACACTTCAAACCTGATCTTTTCAATTTTACAAGAGGAAGATGAAAGTGATTATTCAAGAGAATATCAGTCATTCATTTAAAATGTAGGCTAAAAACAGTTTGAATGAGAAAATTGTAAAATTAAATCATTCATGATTTAAATAGCAAACCCAACTAACAAATAATGCAGGTGATTTTTACTGAATTATTGTAACCTTCAACGAATCCAGTCTCATAGTACATTAGTAGCCTCAAGTGATATCAATTCAATAAAGGTATTCTTAGCTTTAACAATGCATCTGAAAAATTAAATCAATTTGAAATACCATGTGACTTCTTTGATAAAAATTTCATTGAAATTAGAACAACAATCTTTCACATTAATTCACTGAACATTAGTCTTTTAGTGTCATGAAAAGACAGGCATTAGACTGAATTGGAAATAAATACCGCACATTGTTGTTAACCTGTTAGGTAAGAGGGCCGTGAAAAGTATCATGTCACAAAGTAACCTTCTTTATTGTAAAGTATTTCATTCTTTCCAAATCTTCATCTTGATTTTCTCCTCATTGCTGCATTTCCAAAATAGGATCTATAAGAGCATCGTAGTGGACAAATTTAAACTGGAAAGTCGCAAACAAAGTTGAAATATATTTACTAGTATATTTCAACGGCAACTTTTGTTTGTAGAATTTATGGAACTATAGATATCTCAAGTTTATTTACAGCAATTTTATTAAGATTACTGACTAATTTTCCAAAAGGTGGAGGAATGTACAGTTTTGTAGATTTTTAAATTAAAATTTGAACAATTGTGAGAAAATATTAAAGAGGAGAAGCTGTTTTCAACCAAGTGATTTTCAGAGAACTAATTTTACATCCACTAGGTAACCAGATCCCAGAATAAGTGATTTAGAAAACTTCCACCATTTACCGAAAAAAGGAGTGTTTTATCAGAACTGCATGCTTCATAAAACCCTTCTATTATAATTACGAGGTATATTATATTATATTCACCGAATGGAATTGAGACTCGAGGCGAGTTAATCAAATAAACTGATGATAATTATTGAATCTATTTATTAAATCCTATTTGAAAACAGGACTCGGATTCACGATAAGTGAAGGTAACATAATATCTACAGTAACGGGTTCTTCGTGTTTTTTTTTAAATATACTTACTAAAAAATTTATACTGTAATTATGAAAAATATTTCAATATTATTAGGATTTAAAGGTATATTTAACTGGTATTATTTTACCAAAACTTCATAATAGATAGTTATCTCCAACCTTAGTTTTTTAGTGGAAAATGTTATTATTATTAATGGAAGTAGTGAAAATAAAGAGTATGTAGGGTATGTTAATGTATTATTTGAAATGTGAAGTAAACATCATGGTCAACTGATGAACGAGATAAGGGTTGTAATCTCTCCATACATTTTAGAATAATAAATCACTATAAGGGGAATGAAGAGTCAATAATTTAAGTTTATTTCTCCTATACTTGCAGATAATAATTTTAGGTCATTTTAAGTCATGAAACTTGAAGAGAATTCTATATTGAATTCTCATAACAATATCGATGGCTGAACTCCCTTAACAGCCTAAAAAATGCACCAAAAACTCAAAACTCGGGTTCTCATTATTAAAAGAACACTGGCTTTTCTTAATATTTTTGTATTCAATTACTTCTTTATCAAGTGAATTTATTTTTGCTAATAAATTATTATTTTAATTATGGAATAAAATTCTAAAATATAATTTTTGCGATCAAATAATCGTAATTTTTCCAATTACCTATCAATATCCTGAGATTAGTTTTGTCGAAAACTGAACCATCGAAATCTTCGATTTTAAATATTTTATATTGTTGACTATTATATATTGTTAATTATTTTTTTCTGATAATCCTAGGCCCTTCTTGGGCAGTTGAGCCAAACAAACAATTATTTTTTTCAATCTTTCCAAGGGGTCCTCTTTTTTTGAATTGGTATCCCTAATCAAATCTAAAACGTTTGATTTGATACCTTTAAATAATCTTAAAACAGTAGGTTGTGTCATACCACGAAATCAATTTTGATACATGATCAGCTCATGGTGTGTTTGATCGACTGATTCCAGACAATAATAATATTGATCTAGACTATTACAACCAATCTCACAATCAAGGCGCACACAGCAACAGACGGACGTATGCAGAAATATGTCTCCCATGTTGCAACGCACACAGACGTCCGTCTGTCCGTTGCAACATTTAATAACCTGGCAGGGATAATTCTGCATACGTCCGTCTGTTGCTGTGTGCGCCTTGCTTTAGGGTGGATTCGTGTAGGAACTGTTATATGCGATCCCAGCTGTGATCCTAGTAATGCTTACGTTCAATATAAAAGTTCTGCATAGGCAAGAACAGGCTCATTGGAAAGCATGTTTAGTTAGGAAGCTGTTATCTAGTGTTACAGCTGAGTTCGCTCATCACAGCTACGAACCCTTATGCTGGGTATTGAGGGTATTGAGCAAGAGAAAACTAGCATTCTTCAGCAAAATCTAGTTAGTAGTCTACTTTAGCTCAATTATAGAGGGTTTCTCTGTCTCTATCAGTGTATAGGCCTCACGTGATCACCCCCATCCTTAGATCAAAAATCAGTTTCCCTGAATGAGTAGAGTTTGTGTTGGTTAAAATGCCTTCTCCATGAACAATATACCTAGTCAATTAATAGTGTTGTTGTGTTTTCTGTTAGATACTTACACAATTGTTAGATGAGGAAGCAGACAACAAGAGGTCACCACCAGAGGTTAGTTTGTCCATTTGAAGCAAGTACTGACGCGGGGGAAGGGGAGGGGGAACACCACCAGAAGGAGGGGAGGAGGGGAGTGAAGGTGAGGGGCTGGTTACACGAGGGGGAAGCGGGTTGCGGGTGGGAAGGGGCGGGGGGGTGTCGCCCCCCTCGTACCCCGGGGGCAAATCCAACACGTGCCGGGACAGGGGCAAAATAGTGGTAGGCTGCTGCAAAGCGTAAACAAACATACAAATAAACAAATTAGTGCAAGAAACAAAACGCAAACCGACAGAAGTTACAAGAAAAATAAACAATAAACTGTATATACAAAGAAAGTGCAGATAAAATCAATGCATGACAGTCAAAAGTATACTGTGCGAGCACAAAAATTCAATAAACAGTTCAAAATACAGCAGTAGTCTAGATGCATACAGCTAAATAGATCAATAATTTAAAGTTAAATTTTCATTACTACAAGTCAAGGGCACATGTCCGGCACAGGATGTAATAGAAACACGTAGTTGTGAGGAGCAATGCAAGTTAAAAATCAGCTGTTCAGTTTGCGTTGCTCTATACGTCTATTATACAAATCCGTGTTTCTACTGCATCCTCAGCACTTGTGCGCGTGTGACTATAGTAGTAATGGAAACGAGGCTTATCTCGCAATTCCAAACATTTATATTGAAAAAATTTACAATATTTATATATAATTGGATGGAAAATCTTGATTGATAAATAGCAAAATTCACCAGTTAACTTTGCAGTGTTTAACAAAATTATATAATGTAATCGATATTAATATTTAGTGAGAGTTAATGAGAATACATTCAATGTCAAGTAATGTAGATGTTATTTTGTATATTTAATAAAACATTATTTGAAATGATATAGGTCTTGATTTGAAATTTTATTCATGAATTGATCAGAATACTGTATTTTACAGTAACACGCACTAAGGCCTTGAGATAGTTGGGTGTTTTTAGGACGACTGTGGCCAGGTTCTTGTGACTATCATCCTCAAAACAGTTCAATATGTAAATTTGTGCATTCAAATTCATTATCAAGCAACTTTCATTTGCAACTTCAACTAATTAGTAAAAAATAATAATTGAAACACAAGCTTCAAATAATAAAATCAAAGGTATTATTCCATCATATTTCAACAACTCTATAACATGCCTATTGATACTAGAAGCATATACATTACTGAAATAGAATGGAAAGCTCAATTACAACACTAGACAAACAATAGAGACTAAAATCTACTGGCTTGAAGCTGAAACATAATGCTCAAATTATGCATGTACAGAATACTTCTAACAATACTTCTTTGAAAAGCTAGAAATGAATGTAGGTAAGCTACTTGAGACAATATAGAAGGATTTGTACACGATACCACATGCCAAAAGCCTACATGGTAATATTGTAGGTATGATATTGATGCATGGCATACCATAATGATTGCAAACTGCTGTTTGGTAGTAGAACTTACTTATTGCCAAATAATAGGAAATGAGATGTTTTCTGTACTAAAATGTAAATTATAACTAGACTGTTACTAATAAGAAGAATAACTAGGGTAAAGTATGACAGTTTAATATTAAGTTATTTATTGGAGGTTTTATTTATGACCTTTAGATAACTTGAAGCCCGAAGTAGGTACGCAGCGTAGATGGTTGCAATATATTTTTTTCAATTTTGATACATTTTTTTAGGTCAGGAGAACGATGCTAATAGAGTCGTAACAATATTATGCTATGCCAAGAAAATATTGTTAATCTGTCTTTTTTATAAATTATTGTTCATAATCATTTACCATCCATACAATACTATCTGAGAACGTTCCATTAGTATTAAAAATATTTTTGCACCTAATTTCCCTTCAGAAAATTTGATATTTATTTCAATTGAAACAAAAAGAAGTCGTTTATCCATGTAAAACAAGGTCGTTTTCCATCCGGAAAAACAAACTTTAAACTAGTGAAAATGTAGAATTAGAAATAAGAGTTGGAAAATACAGAAATTGGAATTATTTGATTGGAGTGAATATTTGATTCCATAATTAGATTATTTTTATTAAAAATTCAGTATTCATAATGGATTTAGATATTATTATGGAAATATTCTGAGACCACAGAATGTCTAACGACAACCAAAGTAACCCTACTAGCATCAGCAAGGTTATCAGAAATTAATTTTAGTAAATTGTTAAATAATTGCCAATACTGTAATTGAATCACTCACTCCATCAAATAGATATTTGCTATGCGATGACAGCCATTATCAACAGATTTTTATACAAACGAAACCATCCACAAAAAATCTTTTATAAGCCAGGATCACTTCCAATCAAAACATTTCACACCATGGTAGACCACAAAATAAAACGAAGAAACAAACATAAAAGACAATTAAAAAACCAGCAACGATCAGAATCATCCACTGATCGTCACCACCACAAATAACTCAATCATCTCAAATAGATCACAAACACGTTTTTGCAAATAAGAAACTGAACAAAAACCTTGAACGTCGGTTTGCGGTAGATAAGTGATAAGTGTGTACTGTTGGGAAGGCAACGCGTGTGGTTTCAGCACACAAAAGCACAAGATTTTTGAAGATTTTCCACAAAAGATAAAACAAGTATCAATCAGTACAAGAATAACTCGATTTTGAACACAAGTCGAAAAACAAAAACTTAAACGCGTGGGAAATTTCCAATTCCAGCTTAAACAATCACTAGATTCGGTAAATAAGATTTAATCATTTGATACACAAAAAACTATTATAAACACAATAAATGAGATTCTTAAACAATCACAACTCATCTGTAGAACACAACTGAAAGAACGTTTACAAGTCATGTGAAGATATAATAAATTGAACACGATTTTGAACACAAAACAATATGAGCTGCATGATCAACCACAACGCATCAGAGCCGAAGTGCATCTAGATTCACTAAGTGGCGTTATAGATTCACTATCGCTCAATTAGTTCCGCGAAATTTGTTCTTACATTTCTTATCATTTGTGCAAGATGTAGTTGAGTCGGATCTATCATTGGTCGAGCGTGTCATGACCAGCCGACCTTGTGCGTGCGTGCGCGCGATTTTTGTTCGCCGATTTTTTGCTGTGTTGCAAGTAAGAGTTCACAGAACTGTTGCAAGAAATTCCATTCTGACCTAAATATAAACATGAGTGATTCCAAGGCAATGTCATCAAAAATATTCTAGAAGAATTTTTGTTTTTACGATTTTAAAATTTACTTTACTTGTTATTCACTAGACAAATACATTATTTGATTAATTAATTAATTGGAAGAATGAAGCATTGACACTATAACAATGACTTATTGCACCAAAATATAACTAGTGAAATTGATTTGAGAAAAATGTGTTTGGTAGAGGCAATGTTCAAGTCCTATTTTTCATTTTTTGAGTTGCTGTGAAGGTTATTCTTCAATATAAGTTTTTTTAGTGTTACTTCTAATATGAATTATTTTAAAAATATTATAAAAGTCATTAAAGAAGGAAACTGAACTTTAAAACTTAGGGCTGTTTAAAATAATTGAAAAATAAATGAAAATCAAACACCTTTTAAAAAACTTTGAAATTATAATGATTGATAATGGCCTAATGTGCCGAAACATGTCTGTGTTTTAATAATTTTAAAGTTTTTTAAAAAAGGTGTTTGATTTTCATTTATTTTTCAATCATTAAAGAAGGTTATGGCGTTGAATGGTTTTGTTTTTGCTAGCATTTTTAATAATATTGTATTGGATGTTGAGGCTAATTTTTTCGGCATGTTGTCATTTTCAAGATTTTTATAATAGTATTAATAGGTATTAATATTTCAAGTGAAATTCCACTTTCATTCATCAACTTTTCATTTACCAAGTCAAGATCATTAGAAAATAGTAGTAAAATATATATAAATAGAATGCAATATCTTTGGGAGTATTGTTGATAGCAAAGAAACTCTACTCATCCAAAACCTTCTTCCAATAGTCCCAATTGAGAAACTTATATTAAAAAATAAATGAGAAAACATTCAAATTGACCTCTAGTCGAAACTTTGTAGAACATTTTTGATAAAAATAGTAGAAATTGAAAATGTTCAATAACTTCTCTGGGTATAATGTCGGATGAGCTATAAGTCGCGTTCTTTACGTGGAACTGATTAGACATCACCGATATTAAAATTCCTGAACACACTTCCTCTTCGAAATATTTTGGCAGTTGACCAGAATTTTCGTTGCGACTTGCTGTTCGGTAATTAAGTTACATTTGACGACATGCCCACTCTTTGAGAGTCAGCCAACAAATTTGGGGACCAGTTCAGTCTTATTTACTTGAAATATTGCATGAATTTTCATTAATATATTTCCAAGATTATATGCTGTGGAACAGGTAATTGGCCATTCAACTAGACCATTAAATATATTTACTTAGTTACGATTTTATCTCAGGTACAATTTCTCATTCATTTACAAAATTTCATTATTCGTTTCTTGCGCTTATAATAGATAAAATATAATTTTTGTAAATCTATCTCTAATTAATATTAGATATTTGTATATTTATTTTGGACATGGTTGAGTAATATAGAGTGAACATTAGTGTATAAATTTCACGAGGATAGAATAGAAATGTCTTTCTTATTTTAGAGTGGTATCTAGTACCCAATACAACTTAAATTAGACTTTCAAGAGCTGATACTTTCAGCTATCATACTAAATAAATATCAGGTAAGCATTAGAACAGTAATAACATAAATTCATTTCATTTATCCAATAAAAAAACTCATTCCAGTTCATTTCAAGGAATATTATAAATACTCAACTCATTCCCAATTTTTAAAGCAACAAGGGACTTGTTTTTATCAAAATTGATTCTACCAACATGTTTCTAGAACAAGACTCCAATCTTTAATTAAAAAATTTCCTATTGATTTTAAATGATTCCTAAGGAATCAATTAAGTGAATTCCCAAGGGAGGTTGTTCTATAGCCTTTTTCAAACTAAGGGATATAATGGGCTAGTATGAAATCAAAAAGCAATAAAATTACACTCAATAGTGTTATGAATAGTGGCTGTAATAGTAATTTTGGTGTATCAACTTCTATTTAATCGAAAAAAGTTTAGTAAGTTCGAGTTATTAAGGAAATATTCAAGAGAGCCTAGAATGTAAACAATAACTTGAATAATAAACAGAAATTAATTGAATGTGTCATATTTCAATGATAAATTTGAGTAACAATAACTTTTAGTACATTTTCAAGATGGGATAGGTTTTGAAAATATTAAAATTTTTACAAAATAGAGTTCACCGAAAAATTCAATGAAACTTGATAGTAAACTAGGGTTCCTCCGATCGATATCAGACAGACAAGTACCAAATAATAGCAGCATGCTTCTTTGCTAGCGCCCGCCCGTTCAATGAACCTTTTTATTCGTCGCAGTGGGTAGTCTACTCTACATGTCTTCTATACCTATAGCTATCACATCTCTCTATAATGATAGCTATCACATCTCTCTGTCTAGTACCCGCTCAGTCACACGCCTTTTTATCTATGTTTGCCAAAGCTGTTCTCATTTTTTTTTCTAAGTTTGTTTTCAATACAGGGAACAGACGGTTTGAGAGTTTGGCTTGGTTCTCTTCCACCCCTACATTGTCACCTACTGTCTGATATTGGGTATTGATCTTGAAATGCTTGTCGTTTCCCCCAGTAAACATTAAGGGTCCATATTATACTGAACCATTTTGAAAACTTCCTGAGATCACTTTTACTACTGACTAAACAATTGAAAATCATAAAATTTTTCAACAAGTGAACTAAATTTTGAATTTAGCAATAAAATTTAAGATTATAAAAATTCAAAACTGTAACTAATGATTCCAAATTGATCAAAATGAAGATTCCTTTTTGTTTTTACAGTAGAAGTATACTCTTTTTCTAAAACTCCTTTGAGAAGAATGAATGTATGTCAGAATGAATGTATGAATGAATGAATGAAAGAATCAATGTCTCAATGTCAGAAGTTTTTCTGATGAAACTGTTGATAATATACAGAGTTTGGAAAAGTATTTGAATATTTCTAATCATAGCATTGAATAATTTTTCAAATCTTTTCAGTTAATAAGAATTTCATTCAGCCTGACATCAAATTTACATACTGTAGTTTAGAATGTGGCCTAATACAAATTTTTGGTTTAATGTTTCCAATCTATAAAATGACTATTGACTAATCAATGATCATAATTTATTAAAATAAGTAGCCTACAATTTAAAATTACAAAAATAACACTGGTAAAACTGATCAATTGATAGATTGTCACATGATCAACATTAATCTGAACCTTGTTCAAAATTATAATATTTTCATGGTTCTAATAAGGATTTAGTGTGATTTCTATTTGAGTGGATATTTTTATATTTAAAATTAGGAATCCAAGGAATTTTCAACAGATCATCCCAGGCTTTACAAAATATGTGTCAAGCCTAAAACGTTTGTCGCCGTAAAGTGGACATTATTATGTTTATTCTCTACCAAATTCCTTCTGGAATATTTAAAAAAGAACGAGAAAGCACATAAAAATTCAAAATAACCGACAACACATAAAATTTATAGATAGATAGGAGCTTTTTCTGAAATTCCATTCAGTCGAGTAAGGGCCTAATCTGATGAAAATTCCAAGAAAAATCCAGTAAATAGCTCTAAATCGTGTTGACACATCTGTCCTACAAATATTTTGAAATTGTTTTTTTTTCTCAGGGAACGCGTGCTTGTGAGTAGATCAGTTCTGTTTGGGCGTTAAGATGATATAAATATAACTTGATTATCTAGGTCCAAGCACCATTGAATGTTCTTTGGCTTCCTTGCAGTAGATTGGATCATTCCCCAGAATAAGACGATGCTCTTCGCCTAGTGCTAGGCCATCGCTAATCCAACATTAAACTCAATTGACTCACAATTGTTATTTATACATTTTATAAATTAGCCTAGATGTTTTTCATAGTGTTAACAAAAAATGATAATTCAATGAGCTAATCAGAGATTGAGTGAAAATATAGAGTTGAAAAATGTTGTTAAATTAAATAATAGCCTAATTTATTATTATACGAGATGTGTTATACATTGACTCGTACTGTACTAATCAAATGCCTATAATCATGTTTTTCAAATTAGATTGAGCAACAACTTGATTGATTATGTACTAGGCATCTCATGGAGATGAAATAGTCATTTGTTTTAAATTTCTTTCAACAGATTTCAATTTGTAGAGTATTTAAATTTTGGAGATTTCAATTGTAGAATATTAGTAACTACTAACTAACGTACAATCAATAATTCATTAATTGAAGTACTTTGATGTTCTCTTCATCTAATTTTTAGTTCGGTTTAGTTTCAATTTTTGAATTGAAGAATTTCTTGTTCCAAAACAAAATTCTTGTGCAACTGTTGTTATTTTTGTTATACCAGTTTGTTATCAAACTAATACCACCTCCCATAAATTATAGATTTTTCAACTAATGAATTCAAGTTATGATATTTTTCCAATTTCCGAGATTATAGGCCTGTTATATCTAGAAAGATTGAATTACAAGACCTCAGAAATAGAGATAAAACAAAACTCATGTTTGTCCAATACTTTTCCAAATAATATATTTCAACAACTCATATCCACCTGTTGGCATATGAATTATTTTTTCACAGAATTACAATGTTGAAGCAGGTGCCTCCCATATCTCTCAACAACATGATCACAAGAGATGTTTCTCTTTCAAAAAATTTAAACAAGCTCTCTTTGATGTAAACACAAGCTCAGCGTGAAACCGAACCATTAGAGGCTACAAAAATTTATTTCTGATAAGAAAAGACTACAGTTAATTCGGCTAGAAAAAAGTAATTAGCTGAGGACAAGACAAATAATAGGAAACGCCGAAAAAGAAGACACTAAACAATGGGTGTTGGCATGCCACAAGACATACCCGAATTAACATAAAGAGGAGGTGAGGGCGGTGATGTTGTGAAGGGGAGGGGGATCCAAGATCACGCGATCCATATACCAGTCAAGTGGACAAAGCCACAGCCACACACAGGCTACCAATCTATTGTTTCCACTGCCTTCCAAATTCCTATCAGTTTTTTATTCACTTTATCCAATTTAGCCGCTTTTCTTCACACGTGCAGCCGCCACCAAATCTTGCCATTGCCAGACTAACGGAAATACAGTTTCTTCAGGACAACGAAAGATGATGAAAAATTCCTCTACTATAGTAAAACGTATGGAAATAGTCCAATGGAAACAGGAACAGCTTGATCCGGCTTCAAAACTACACCCATAGACGTTTAAATTTTGTTAGGTGTATCAAAGAAATATAACTTAATTTTTATTTATAATCACCTATATTGGCAATGTTTCTCTAGACTACTTTCATGCGTTTAACAACATTTAGAACAAAAGTGATGACCAACTCCACTACTAGCAAAATTTCCAACAGGTTTCAGTTAATAACGGTCATAGTTGTGTTATAGTCTGTCCAAGCATAGTAGACATTCTGGTAAAATGGAAGTATGAGTTCAGCTCGGTCAATATTGATTCAAAGATTATAAATTAGGTTTTAAATTGTACATCAGAATGTTTCCTACAACTCGAGATAAAATTTATAATTTTTGAACCAATATTTACCGAGCTGGAGTCATTTTCCCATCTTGCCAGAATGCCTACTAAGCTTGGACAGACTGTACAATTAGTGCGCAAATTGTTTCCGTCCGGTCAGAGATTCCTTAAAAAACTGGACTAGATACATACTTTGACAATCCAAGCTATGTTGCCGGAAATTCTTTGTGACAATTAGGTTAATAATGTTTTTGCACACGAGATGTGTTGTTTTGGTACGGTTTAGTTAACTGGACCACTTCTTAATTTGCTAAGTGCGAGAAATAGAAACGAAGAGTACGGAAAGAAGCAAAGAGCTGTTGATGATGATAGAATAAATATACAATTTCAAAACCCCGTTTCTCTCCTATGATCCTGGAACGTATTCCCAGCAAATCCTATAAATGACACATCTAATTCATTAATCTTTTCTTTAAGAAACTAATTCTTTAGAAACTTTATCTGAATATTCATAATACCAATATCAATAATTTTAAGAAGTTATTGCAAATAGATAGATAGATAGATAGATAGATAGATAAATTGCCTTTATTAAGGGCGGAGTTAAGACTCTTGGTCCTCTCTACCACTCAACCCTACTGATGAGAAGAAGAATATGAAAAGAAGAAGGAAAACGCGTGAAAATAAGAAGCACGAAGAACCAAGTAAGGATTTTTGATTGGACTATATCTTTTCAAAATGATGCAATCCTAGAATCAGATATAACAGTATTTGGATAATAACATTTAAAACAGGTTCAACATCAATTGAATTGAATAATTCATTCTTCATTTTCGCCTTCGATTCACGGGGTAGCATGAGACACAACAAACATTGGATCTCAAATTGATCTCACCATTGGAACGAAATTTATTTATTTATTTATTCATTTTACAAACAATAATAACTTATTGGTTAAAAACACAGACTTATGTCCAAAACGTCTTCATACCAAATTTTTATGAATTATTGAAAAACTTCAAATGTAATAATGTGCATTCCAAATAATTTTCCTTCAGTTTTTATTTACTTCAGCTGTAGCCATTTAATTATAATTTATGCCTGAGTAATACGGTACTTAAATTTATGCTTGAGGAATATATTAGGGAATTTTATATTATAGTCTACGTTTCATCATTTGACTATTGAAATTGGAATATCTTGCCAAAAATGCATCTCATTTGGTGATTTTTTGTTGAAATTATAATGTGTGCCAACTCTAAATTCAAAATTGTTTGACTTTTGTGAGTCAAAATCAATGATTCAGTAAAATTGTATTAGATAACCTACTGCTTGTATGTATTGGAAGAGGAACAATTTTGGGAGATATCCTGTAGTTGTCTCCATTGTAAATCATTAAATAAATGATAACGATTATATGAAAAGCGTCTAGCCACCTCTCATTACATATATTTTTCATCCATTTTGGAGTCACATTTAGCTACAATAATCTGCGACAGTGAGCTATTCGTCAGGCCCCAATCTGAATATTTCTTTTTTAGGTGTATGTGTTAACTTGGCAACAGTTTACCTCCTTGTCCTGTGTGAGCGCGACAATCTGCTGCTGCAGCCTGGCGACCCGTCGCTCGGCGCTGGCCAGCTGTCGCGTGAGATCGCTCTCCTGTCGCGACTCGTGACAGCGCGCCAGGTTGCTGCGCAGCATCTCCACGTAGTTCTGCTCGTGCTCGAGCATCACGCGCGTCATCTGTAGCCGCTCGTTCTCCAGCTCCACCTGCAAACCGATGAGTCAGCATTTTCCCGAATGAAACAACTTTTAGAGCACAAATAATGAACTGGATTATCATCAACATCAAATATTAAAACTTTTCTAAAATATAAATTCACCCTACAAAACTCAAAATTAATCATCATTTTAAATGAAAAGACAAGATGTTGACAAACCACTAATTTATTAAAAATTTGAGATACCAGTTTCGGTTGTTACACCATTATCAATCTCTGCTAAACTGATGATACCAGAGTTTACCAGAGATTAATAATGTTGTAACATCTTGAATTTTCAATAAATTATTGGTTCGACAACATCTCGTCTTTTCATTTTAAATATGAATAACTAACACAATATCACCTTCACAAAAATATCGCTTAAATAGTGATCATCATTTACCTCACAATATACAGTAGCACTAGAGTTGCATCAACATCAATCAAAATAAAAAATATATCATTATCTATCTAAATTCACCCTTCAAAATTTGTCATTGTTTACATCATCATTTTGTAAAAAATATTACAAAAGTTTCTGTGGGCGAGATTGAGGCTTGAAAGCCCCCACTTAACAACAAAAAGTAGATAAATACAAGAAAATTAATAATTTTTTTTTGAATAAATAATAATTAAATTTGAATATGTGCAAAAAATGATTTACAATAAGGAAAAATAAAATTAAAAATAACTTAGCATAAAGCAAAATATTTTTTTGGATAGCTTGGATTCCTTTGGCGAAAACAGAAATTTCAACTTGACGTTACTATTAATTGGACTATTTATTTATGTTCTCAAACCTGGGAATTGAATTTTGGGCGATTGTCTGTTTTTCCTTCCTAAATACCGTATGTGTATTTGAATCTACTCAAATAAATGAATGGACAGACTAGTGCTAGAAGAATACTGTCCTATCTTTCCATTCTAATCATTTCCATTCTTGTTCACTGTCTTTTTTCATACCTGTCTTTCTCTATCTATATTTCTCTATCCTATCTTTTTCCTACCCTAGCTTTTCCTATCCCATCTAACGCTATCCTACCGTACCTTTTCCTATTGTATCTTCACCTATCCTGTCCTATCTTCTCATTCCAATCTCCTTCACTATGTTACTATGCTTTTTTCAATCGTTCACTGTATTTTATAAACCCATCTTTCCCTATCTACATTTCTCTATCCTATCTAGGTTATTATGCTTTTTTCAATTGTTCACTGTATTTTTATAAACCTATCTTTCCCTATCTATAACTCTAACTATTCCCTAACTATATTTCTCTATCCTATCTTCTAACCTTTTCCTATTCCATCTTCCTCTATCTTCCCCTATCTGTCCATTCTAATCTTCTTCACTGTGTTTCTAATATTTTTTCTCAAATGTTCACTAAGCCTTTATTCAAATCTTATCCTATCCTACTTTTCCTATACTCTCACTTCAATCTTTCCCAATGCTATATTCTCTTTCCTATACTTTTATTCCAATCTTTCCCCTATCCTATCCTACCTCACCTAAACTCTCATCCGAATCTTTCTCTTTCCTATACTTTTATTCCAATCTTTCTCCTATCCTATCTTACTCCAATCCAATCTTTCCCTATCCTATCCTACCTTTCATATGCTCATATCCCAATCTTTCCCTATCCTATCCTAATTCCTGAAACCCTAATTCCTATGAGATACCTGTTTCTTGTAGTCGACCGGTTGGGGGCCGGTGATGCGATCGCGTGCGGGCGCCGAGTGGTGATGCTGTAGGGGGCGGGAGGGAGGCGGCGACGCCATCGTGGGTGAGGTGGAGGAGGGTGTGGTGGGCGAGGTGAGGAGGGGGGTGAGGCTGCCGCTGCGATGCGCCGGGTGTTGTTGCACGGTCAGCTCCACATAAGGCGATGCTGTAACAAACAAAATAATTCAATTCGATTAGCATAAAATATGATAATAAAATACATTTAATGCAAAAATAAATTAATTTTAAGAATATTAAAAAATATCATTATTTTTGTTATTATTATATTCTACGTTATAGACTGATGATCATTTATATGATTAGTCCATATAATTCTGATTGAAGCGGTTGATAAAATTAAATGTGAAGGAATAAAAATCATGAAGTTATGACAAGATTAACTAGTAACTAAAGTGTGATTGATTACATAATATTAGGGAAATCATTCAAATCATAAGGAAGAGACGTGAAGAAGCAGTGTATCCTTCAACCTAATTGAACAATAACTTTGAATGATAGATGAAAAATAAATAGAACAATCCACGATTATAGCTGACGCCAAAAGTTAGGCGTTTTTATCTGATCCTTGTGCGCTCCAACAGCTGATGTAGTCAATTGAAGGAGTTATAATTTAGCTATGCCTAGATGATGTTTTCAAAATAAAAATGACAATAATTGATGATTTTTATCATCTGTTAGTAGAACAGCTAGGAAACCACCCAACTTGGTTACATCTATAGAAGAATTTACGGTAGAGATCTAGAATGGACAATGAAAAAAGAGTGAATGATGTTAAAATGTTGAAAGCATAAGATATTGGATGATAGAGGATAATTTTAGAGATAAATAACCAATCACTGAATTAGGTAAGAACAATATTGTATACCAGTTTATAGTAATCACTTGTTGAGGTAATTTCTATGAAATTTTTGAGGTAAAATAGCACACAAAATCATGAGTAACTGCTAATTATGGTAATCATGAAAAACAAACTAAACCAAGATATTGTAACCCTAATCAAGTATTTTTCTCTTTCTGCAGCGGAATTCCATTTTCGTTGGACACAAATTTTCTATTTCAATCAAACTAAAAATCTTATGTCTACCAACGGCAGACAGGTGATTTCCATGAGAGATAGAGCACGCGCTTTCGTGTCCTAATATGAAGACTATTGCTTTCAGAGGGCAATTGGAAAGACCTTTTTTCTTTTACGTTGATAATGAAAGTCACGCAACATGAAAGCACTCCATACAGAATTCAGGCATGCTTTTACAAACTGAAAGCATTGAGGAGAGAATAAGGATAAACGAGACTGAGGAAATATGTGATCAAGTCTTGGTTTGAATTTGAAAATCCATCTAACAATTAAACCAAATTTTACCAACCGTCATGCACACAATGAAACAACAAAATGGAAAACCAGAAACGTAAGTTGAAAAAAATATTTGCTTGGCTTTTAATTATGCGGAGACCCTTGGGGATAGGTTCCACCTCGCCAAGGTGTACTTGGCCAAATACTGGTCACCCATCCAAGAGCAGTTCACAGTGTTCGTGACTCAACTTCACTAAACATCTACCCTCACCGAGTGGCCAATACCCAGTACAATAGCCAATACATATGAGTGAACATTACTAAGAATTCAGAAATAAATTAAAATCTTTAGAACTATATGAATTGGAACAGATGTACACAAGTTAACTAGTACTTGGAGAGGGATAGAGGGCTAGTAAGCGTGAACTGTAATGCACTAGCTAGACAAAGAGGGATAGAGTATACTGAAATACTGTGCTATCATAGAATAATAGATCTCTCTTTAATACTCTTTGATCCTCTTCAAGACTATGAACTAGATAGAGACGGACAGAAAGTGATACAGAGAGACGATGATGATAATTATGATTGATAATGATCTACATCTAGACTATGATAATTTTGACATGAACTATTTTACTCCAACATAATATTTCAACCATCACAACACAACATTATCTAATTGAGAAATTATTGTTATTGCTCGCCGACTATATGAGAGGCGTGGATAATTGCGAACATGCAGTACTTTGCATATTGTATGCATTAATAAATCGTAGCACACCTAATGTACAGTTGCGCTTGAAGAATTGCAAGCTGTGTCAGAGTCAGATGTGAAAGAGCAAAGTTTAACGCAACATCCTGTCCATAACATTGAACCTACTCTAACACTATAGATAGAAGTAAGAACTCTAGGTAGAGTTCTATGGTCCACAATCATGGAGAGTTGAGATTTTGTCATATGGAAACATTGCAATAGGAAATAAAACAAAATATACATTTATTAAACGAAAAGAGATGAGCATGGAAAACCTGTACTAAGTGTACTTGTACGCCATTTTTAATATGATCAAATTACGTATTAATCTCATTTGCTATGAAATAATAATCCTATGCATAGCACATGTATAGCACCAATTTTTGGAGTGCAACCTTTTATTCTGGCACAGAATTAATTCTGATTTTGAACAAAAATATTCTTCAATAATAATTGACTTTATTAATCAATAGAGAATGCTTTGAATTTCTATGGTATAAGTCATAGAGCCAAAATTTCTAAGAAAACTACCTTCATTCTTTTCATGTCATTCTGACAAACGTTATTACTCTTAAAATTCAATTATTGATTTCTCTTGAAAAATGTTACTGATTGAGATAGTTAGGCAGTTATGAGTTAGTGCTAAAGCTCCATATGTATTATCCTTTTTCTGTAAAATCTATTTGTTAATCTAAATTGTCTAATTCTTGATCTGATTCAAAATTCAAAGATGTTTGGACACTAGACAGCAGATATCAAGTAATCAATTAGCAAATAAAGTTGAAGAGTAATACGACAGGAATGATTAACGAGTTCAATTCGATTAACGATCAGGAACGATCAATTTCCTCTTCCTTGATCAACTTCCATTAATTTTGGGTCGCAGATCTGTTGATTGCCTCTCATATACTTCACTAAAAATAATTTCTTTTTTTTTAAATAAATGTTCGAAGAATTTGAATCTGTTTTCACGACCTGTTTTAACCAATAAATCATCAACCAATAAATCTCATTTTTTGACCTCATCCAATATTTTCCCCATAGCCATAAAATGGGCAACCAGGAAAATATTGGTCTTCTACGCAGTTTGGGATTTCCAAGAAAGAATGTTTTTCTCCTGGCGTGTAACACAGCTCTGTCTTGTTTCAATAGAAGTCCTGCACGAGTTACATCTCTCTTTCAACTCAATGAGTATTTTTAGCGAGCACAATTTATTTTTGGAGCCGACTGCCACACAGCAATTAGTCAATAATCGTCTTGTAGCTGAAGCCAAAGTTATGAGCTGCCGGCCAACTAATGTACCACAAAGACTTCAAGCCGGTAAAAAAGATTTTTTTCGATACTGTACTATTTTTTGTGATCGAATACTAGTCAAGTTTTATATAATATATCTATATAAGTTTTATAAGGATGTCAAGAATTCTTAAATGGTGGATGTGAGAATCAAGGTAACCATTTGAAATAGTAGGGTGAATTTGATAGATGAAGAATTTCTAAAAAAAGTAGGTTCAAGAAATTGTTAGTTTTGCCTATTCAATAAACTAAATGAAATATGAACGCAGCAGAGTAATGTAATAAGTTCAAATATTGTGTGTACTCACTGAGAAAGTTGTTATCTACTTGGAAGAACATTGGTGACGAATCTTGGAAGAGAATTTGAGAATATTGAATGATGTGGTTTCATGAATTTTTTTTTGAAAAATATGTCTATGGGAAAAGTTATTCTTCTGAAAGATTGTGTTTGGATATAATTGTAGTAGACAATGTCTCCATTACTTCGATATCGATCCAAAATAATCCAAAAAGTTAGTGATGTGAACTTAGTTGATTAGGCAATTCTAAGTTGAAAATTACTGGATTGCTTCGTGGAGTAATATATTAGGTAGAAATATGAAGTACAATAATGTAGTGTAATATTTTCAAGAGCAAGAGCGATAATTCTTATGTAGTGAGAACAGACTACATGCCTTCTAATAAGGAAATTGGGACAAAAACACTAAACAACGTTGTTCAAAGGTTTCATGGTCAATTTTGACAAGCCAAAATACGTCTATGACTATTTTACTGATAAGAAGAAAGCCCATTTACCTTCAAAATAAACTAGTGGCAAATTAGCTAGCTTCTTATCAAGTTCAATTAAATAGAACTTGATGCGTATGAAGTTATTACAATAACAAGTACATGCGAATAAACGAGAAATTATTAAACGTTTGTGAAATATAGAATTTATAAATTTGGAATTACGATTGCTAGAGAATAATTATTAATTGGAATTTTAATAGAGAATAATAATTGAGACTACAAATCAACGGAAGCTTGAAAAAGGTATTCAGGAGAGACCTGTTCATATTTGAACAAATTAGTTTAATTTGAAATGAACAATAAATTGATATCAGTCATCTGAATTCAATTTAGTAATCTTTAGAAGAGGAAAGTACTTTGTAGAAGAGGAAAAACACTCATGAAAACTTGAAGAACACAAACATAATCATGCTCATAAACACCTTGACAGTTCAATTGATAAAAAATGAATGAGTTCAAAAAGTACAAAGTACAAGTTCAAGTACAAGAAGGATCAGCTGATTCAAAAGGACAATGGGAAAATAAGACATTGATGATTTGAATAGGCTACAGATATATCATGCTGCAAGAGGTACAAACTAGATAACCAAATAAGTGGAACTCTATTGATACAACCAAATAAAAGAAACATCAAAGATGAAAATTAATCTCACCCTCACGCCATTTGCATTTCAGTCTCATAAGGTTCAAGTTGAAATTGTGACTATTGGATACAGTTCCATTTTTGTAAGCTTTACAAAAGGAAAGTTCGAATTAGATAAACATTTTCGAATTCCGAATAACGTAGAATAAATTTCAGGATGCTCAACATAACAGTATCACACGTTTTCCGAAGAGCACTGGATTGCAAGCATCATGAATTTATCTATTAGTTGTAGACGGAAGAAAATGTACAAATTGTAAGTTCATTGAAATTATGAACTTCATTGTTGCTATTCAATCTCCGAAGTTACACAAAAACTCCCACTCACACCTTTGGGCAACAAACACAACTGTTGCTTTGCAACATTGTAAACACATTGGAAGATTGTTTAGTCATAAAGTCACTGAACAAAAACTTCATAATATTATAGCAAACCCCGATCAAAATTTTACATTGACAGATATTCCAATCATATAAACCTCATGATCCCTTACTAGATTATGCTAAACTAAGATCATTTCTAAAGCTTTCAAATACATTTCACAAACCTCCAAGTTGAACAAAAATACAAGGTAATTCCAAAGACAACTCCATCAATACAAATGAAATTACTGTCTTTCCAACAATCTTCACACCCTTTAATGACTTCAGTCACAATTCAGTTTATATACTAGATGAAATTAAGGAAAAAAGCTTAGTTTCGCATTCAAATTGTATACTGTACTGTTATCAACTGTTGGTTGAGCCATTTAATTTCTATTTGAAAGTGTCAACTCACTTGTTGAGTCTCACCTCTTAAACACAATACAACTGTAGGTAGATACTAACATACAAGAGCCTCATTCACTTGATAGCCCATTTTACGCATTCCAATGAGTGACAACTCCACATAACTAGGTTCAGTACTCATTTTTACCACTCGATATTCAACACCTCAATGAAGACAAAATTCTACAAACACTTGCACACGACTAGTTTCAAACCCCAAACATTAAACTATTGGTACATGAACAAAATTCAGTGATTCATATGACATTTCACGCACACTTATGAGTGACAACTTCACGGTACTATAATTTTGCACTCGATTGAAACATCAATGATGGTAATATTTTGCAATCATTTTGCACTCGATAACACCTCAACGATGATAAAAATTTGCAATCATTAGTGGGCCTACACGATTCATTTTTCACTCGATTTAACAATGAAGAGAGGAGAATCGAACGCTTCTATGAACACGAATGTCAGCAGACAACTGAAAGCTGATCAGCCTACAGCTGGAGCCAGCAGACTCCATGTGGGAGGGTGCATGTTGTGCCATTATAGGGTGGCTGCATCATCCCTTCGAGTGTGGCCCCACTCCTGTCTTGATTGCCCACTGCCACACCACTACCCCATAAACGAAACAAGGGATGGGTCCGAACCAGAAGGCAATCTATTCGACTACCCCCACTACACACTGACGAAACTTAAAATTTTCATCTTAAAATCATCTCTATAAAGAGGAGACTGTGCATTGAAAAGTTGACAACCTGTACATTGAAAAGTTAAGAAGTAGATTTCTTCACTAATATTCAATTTTATGTCATTCATATTAAATGAAAAGACAAGTTATTGTCAAACCACATACATTGGAAAATCTCTTGGTTTACCAGAAATCGATAATGTTGTAGCAACCGAAACCGGTATCTCGATTTTTTAAAAATAAATCTGTGGTTTGACAATATCTTGTCATTTAATCTTTTGAACTGGAATCTTGTTTTTTAATTCAATATGGATAACTACCACAATATCACCTTCACAACTACTCAACAAGTAATGTAATTCACTTATTTATTTCTTGTTTTTTGTTTAAGGTGAGAAAACCAATCATTTCTAGTTTTCTACTTTCAAACAGATACCAAGTACAAAATCCCATCAAAATTTGATGAATGATACGAGAAATTTGATTTTGATAATGATACGAGACCGTTCAACTCGATTAGTTTGATTGAACCAAAAATTGTAGCCCAAGTATGATAAATACTATTTCGAGTTCGTCCTATTTTATCGGATAATGTATTAATTAACAATCAAATTGAAAGGTCTATAATTATTATTGAAAAATTTTGTATAATGATTATTGAAACGTTTGTATTTTTATGAGTCGCATTCATAAAATTTGATGAACTTTTGTAGCTTCTCGAATTGGAATTGACAGTGACAGCTCAACTATATAAAAATCTTTCAACAGGAGAATACTTTGTTCTTTGAATTTTAACTACATACTTTTAAAGCCAAGAATACGGATAGCGTCATTTTCAATATTGAATTGGGTAACTTGATTGTCTTGTCATTGATTTTATCGAATAAGTTTGAAAAAAGAATGTTTCCAACAAAATCATTTCTCTCGCCTGCTCTGTCAGAAAATCTACTAGAAATTGAAGAAAAGGCGTAGAAAATGGCTGGCTTTGAAAACAAAATGGCGGAACCCATTACTACTGCGAAGAAGCTCTGTGATTGGGCGAGACCTCTCACTCCCACTTTCAACACCAGGAGAAGCTGCCAGCCAAGGGGAGTCGAGCATAATCCATTATTTGAGCCAATAGGAAACGACCCTATTCCATTATTTGTGTACTTCTTCCTCCGATAGGTAGCGTTTGTGAAGGCATATTGTAAAATAAGCTTCTTCACATGCTCATTGAAAAATTGTGTTAATTTTCCATATTTTAAAACTTGAAAGTCTCCTACAATCTACACCAGACATTGAGAACTCATAATTATTCGATCTGTTTTTAATGTACCTTTTTTAATTGAGCAATAGTAAAATTAATTTATTGAATTCTGTAATTCAACAAAGTATTAGGAATTTATTCAATAAGAAATAAATTGTAACTCAATAAAAATTCTACGAAAAATTATATTGCAACGATCAACAAATTCAAGTAAAGTAGAGAATATTATGTTTAAGAGAACTTCATGTTATTATGATAACATATAAAGGAATACTATACAAATTTAATACCATAAATAGCTAAAAAACATAACTTTCTAAGAAAAGTTATTTTCTCCTCTACACACATTCCTATTTTACACATACGCTACCTATATTTTACATGTACATAAATATAAAAACCAACACAGGGTTGTTGGACTTGGAGGCTGCAGACTAGAAGCCTCCCACATTTTCACGTTTCTCACACTCTATACCTATATCTTGGACAAAATAGAAGTAAAATACGAAGGTACAAGGGTTGGCTTTGTGCCTGTTTCCTGACGCACATGGATCTTCAGATAATGCGGGAATAGAACACTACTGCAGTGTTTTCGCTTATACGCCACTACCATAGATATAAATATAGTACTGGCTACTATAAATGCACACACATCTAATATAGTCTGGTTAAGCAGAGGAGACATTCTGGCAAGCTGTAAAAATGACTCCAGCTCAATTAATATTGGTTCAAAAATTATGACTTGGTCACAGAATATTTTCTTTAATTTAAGACCAAATTTATATATTTTTTTAAATCAATATTTACCGAGCTGGAGTCATTTTCCATCTTGCCAGAATATCTTCTTTGTTCGACTAGACTATACAAGTGCTTTGAACAGCTGGTGGTAGCATTTTATTGTCGAATACGCCACCAGTGATTTGACAGGCTGACACGTGCCTGGTGTCTAGTTCAATAATAGGGATAATGCACCGACAATTATTGCCCAAGTGGGGAGAAATCGAAAAAGGAGGACGGAAAGGGAATATGGGATTAATTGACAATATGGAAATATGGGATATGGGAAGAGGGAATATTAATTATTATATTAATTAACCCCGACGCTGCAAGGCATACCGGGGCAGAGATAAAGAAGAAGATGAAGATGGAAAGAAAAGGAAAGAGTAAAGAAAGGAGGGAGAGAGTAAACGAGAAAAGAAAATGAAGGCGGAAGTGTATGGATGAAAAATATTTATGCATTGATTGTTAATGTTATTCTTGACATCTAGATTACCAGTTGCTGTTTTATCAGTCTTTGCTGTTTTAATGAAGTATTAAAATTCTCAAATTTGCTTTCTTCTTTCACTAGAAATTGGGAAATTTATTCCAATATTGTATGAGAATCCTAGAGCACATCTCATTAGATTTGTTTTTGTCATTAGTACATTATGTCGTTGCTTATAAAGTATATGTTTTTTAATAAAGTTGAAATATTTAAATAAAGTTGAATATTATCTATCCTTATCGGTCTCCTATTGATTTATTGAAATTTCGCATCCAAGTTCATATGCAAATTATGAGACAGCTCACCCATCATTCTAGGAAAACGAAGGCAAAGAGATCAATCCACTTCAATAGAGCATAAAAATATAGAGCACTTGGAAAAATATTTCTCGATTTTAATCCAAAGAAAATTATTTTGGAAGTTTTCTGTTTTGAATTGAAAGCAACAATTCAATTTCACTATTTAATGGGGTAATGGACAGCTTAAATAATTTTTTTCAAATTTACGCTTGAAATACTTATAAGGATTCAATTATTATCGAGTAGTTTTCATTGATACTTTCGAAGGTAGCTCCACCTCGTTGATAAAGTCTGTCCATGCAAAGGAGACCCTCTGGCAAGATGGGAAAATGACTCAAGCTCGGTAAATTTTGGTTAAAAAATTATCAATTTGATCTCCAATTGAAGGAAACAATTAGGTCTACGATTAAAATCACATTTGTAATTCTTGACCAAGCTGGAGCCATTTTTCGATCTTGCCAGAGGGTCCTCTTTGCTTGGACAGACTTTACAACCAATTTTCCGACCATCAGACAACAATTTCAAAAACAAGTTCAACACGACATTTTCATCAAGGTCCAACAAAAACAAAATCAGTTTCCTACTGATGCATAGCCAGGGCAAAAACAAGAGTAGCTGGCGAGCCAAAAATTCCCGGGCGCACTGCATACATAAAAGGGCATCACAAATTATAAATGAAGGGCGGGTGGATACGCGCCCCCTGGCGCCAAGAAAGCGAAACCAGACGACGACTAAGTAGAGGAGACGACCCGCATAAAAATCGCGTCTAATGTCACCAGTGCACGAAGGGCTAGTGAAGGAAGGGATTCACTCACATTTACACTGACAAGATAGCGCAAGTGTCCCGTGGGAGGAATACGTGCCAATAAAAAATGAAATATCACTCAGAAATTGCCTAGCAGTACTGGTTTTTTCAGTAAAACAAAACGTTGACTGCCAAAAAAGCGTTTGAGAGCATTTTACTTCATCAAATAATTTTGAAACCTTCAAATAATACTCTTACTGCTGAACAGAAACACCAAAACTTGGAAAAATTGAATGAAAAGACAAAATATTATCTAAGAGATATATATTATAAATCTGTGATTTCACAATACCTTGTCTTTTCATTCAATATGGATAACTATCACAATATCACAACTAGAATCAGTTTCAAGAATTCAGTTTGAATGGACGTTGAGTAGTTTTCTTCAATCATACAAAATTTTCAAAGTGAGATTGTGATGAAGTTTTGTAAAACCCTATGATAGTTCAAATAATTCAAGAAAGGAATGACACAAATTAATAACGAATAAAAAAACTACTTGAGGGCTACTAAAGTTAAAACTATAAAAAATAAAAAAAAATTTGTTTATTCTCAATCAGAGAAATATAACTTTGGTTATATATTTTCGAAAATCACCCAAACAAAATCATAATTTTATTACATTTCATAGAGATTATAATTATTAAGATGACAAAAATTCCAAGTTATAGATTCTTCCTGTTTCAATCAATACTTGACAGTAACCGTAATAGCCGATTGTGTAGGAGTCAATAATTATATTCAACAGCCGCATTTCACGTAATCAATCCTATTATTATCCTATTAAGCTGCTACTGTTAACTAACTCCTTTCTAAAGCAGTCATGAAATATACTTTCTAGATAATCAGTTGATCAACTTACTATAATCAATTTCTTTCAAATTCTTTTGTGCAATCTGCTGTTTAATCTGAAGACCGCATTCAACCATAATACTGTTTCGTAAATATTTTCTAGAGACTGCACAA
Source organism: Sogatella furcifera (assembly GCA_017141385.1). NCBI lineage: Eukaryota > Metazoa > Arthropoda > Insecta > Hemiptera > Delphacidae > Sogatella > Sogatella furcifera. The sequence continues at coordinate 53,145,330 of CM029547.1, read as the reverse complement.
ACCTACAAGGAGAAAAGTAGAGTAGATCATCGACCACATAATACAAATGTAATTTACAATAGATGCAACAATTAAAATGTTTTAATAACTTTGAATTAAGTGGTCGATGGGGTCAATACAGTTGTTATTGAAGTAATAAACAAGATGTACCTTGTCACTCTTCTACATAGCCTCCCAACAAAGCCACACCCTTTTACATTATGGATCCTATCTTCAAAATAAAGACTTTAAGAAGAGTTTCACCAAATAAGGCCATTGAATAAAATAAAGTTGAAACATTATCAATTGTATTAGAAGAATAAAGAGCTGTTCAACAAAAAAAGATAATGGAATATCAATACCGCATCCATTCGATGAAATATACAAAAATAAAATGACATAATGCTTGAACAAATTGCAATCGGTGTCTATGAGAACGGCCAGTAGTTGAAATGAAATCTAAATATACCAATATACCTAGGGACCAAGAGAGGTGGCACAGCCCACCAAAATATTGCCCACTTAAAATATACGTTTATTTGTGTTTTTCTACTTTCTAAAGTGGTTTCTTTTTCTATTTTTCTGTGCAATAATAAACATATGCAAATATTCAAGTAATAAAGTGAAACAATAACATTAGAATTTCCTAATTGAGTTGAGTATACTACAATAGTGATAGTCAATTGAGCTAAAAATCATATAATTATGTCCTACTTTAAAAAATAACTTACTAGTGAACTATATCATTTACTAAATTATTCTCCATTACTTTTTACAATTTGCTACACTATTTATTCAACAATTTACAACATTTATTAAACAGGAGTAAACTATGTAAAAAAGTCAATACAACTGAGACCATCACTATAGTCTGTCCAAGCAAAGAAGACATTCTGACGAGATGGGAAAATGACTTCAGCTTAGTCATTATTGGTACAAAAGTTATAAATTTGGTTTCAAATTGTAGGAAACATTCTGATCTACAATTTGAGATTAAATTTATAATTGTTGAACCAATATTGACCAAGCTGAAGTCATTTTCCCATCTTACCAGAATGTCTTCTTTGCTTGGACAGACTACAGTAAATGCTGATGTCATTGTCGACTGAATGTGATTCACACTTATAAAGCACAGATGAGGTGGAAAAATTTATGAGGAAAAGTAAGAGGTGTATTCTGCAATAAATAAACTGAAGAGGCCACCGCTGGGGAATTCGCTTATTTGATTAGCACTACGATTATCACTTTGTCCTTCCATTCCTCCTCCTACTTCACTCCTTTTCACCTTCATTTTCTCCTCATTTACGCCTTCACCACCTCTTTCATTTTTAAGCAAATATATTGGCAAATTAGCTAGTGCAAACACGCATGCGCCGCTGTTAAAAATGCGGAGGAAGATGAAAAAGTGAAGGAGAAAGATAAAGAGAATATGCAGATGAACGAGAATGAAAGAGATAAGAAGATATGAAGAAGAAAAAGAAAAGGAGAGAGATAACAGAAGGCGGCGGATATGTGCTATTCAATCGTCCAATTCATTGTAGACAAGAGATGAGAAAGAGAAAGACACTTGCATAAACACTCATTGCATTACGAAAGATGATGCAAACATCCTCCAATTAGAAAAACTTTCTATTGAATAAATACAGCGGCCTGCGACTCTTTCCAAGCAAAGAAGTCATTCTGGCAAGATGGGAAATAATTATTCCAGCTCGGTCAATGCTGGGTCTAGAATTATAAATTTTGTCTAAAATTGTAGTTAACATTCTGATCTACAATTTGAGACCAAATTCATAATTTTTGGACCGATATTGACCGAACTGGAGTTATTTTCCCATCTGGTCAGAATGTCTTCTTTGCTTGGACAGACTACCAAGGAGGACGATGTCTAGGACTAGAAGTAGTACAAGAGTACTACGATGAGAAGATATCCATGGAAAGTTTTAAGATAAGAACGGTTTTCAATTTCTCATTCCTTTTCATCTTTAGTGCTATTAAAAACAATTAACAGTGAAAATAAAGTAAGTACTTTGAAAGCTGTGTGTGCACTGTTTAATTTTATAAAGTCCATACATTTAAGATCGACGGATGATACGATAAAAGACGTTCCAATAATATTTGAAAAGGTTTGAAATATTTGATTATGTTATTTTTTTATCCATTATATATTGTTTTTTTATAATCTGTTAATGTTCTTCAGTTGAAGTTTTATTGACGTACCAAAATTCGAACCGCGAATCCGTGTCGACCCGAAAGTATAGAATAAGAATTAATATCATTCTCTCTGGAACCGACCTATTCCACCCGTGAGACAGACAAGGTGTTTAGTTCTAGTCTGTCCAAGCAAAGAAGACATTCTGACAAGATGAGAAAATGATCCTAGCTCGGTCAATATTGGTTCAACAATATTATAAATTTGGTCTCAAATTGTAGGGAACATTCTAATCGAGACCAAGTTTATGATTTTTCATCAAAACTTGACCGAGCTGGAGTTATTTACCCATCTTGCCAAGATGTCTTCTTTGCTTGGGCAGACTATAGACGAGATTCCACACTCACCATGCCAGAGCAAGTGGAAGCAACTGGAGTGTCGATGATGTCACGTCCTGAACTAGAAGAAAACCTACCACACTAACACAAACACATTTTTCACCCAACACATACGCAAACCGTGGACAGAACACATCAATGTAGTAAATGTCTGTCCTCTGTTTAGAATGCAGCGGCTGAACTGGATACTCTGTTTAGTCTGATACCGACCAGGGTGGTGACTCAGACGTGAGAGGGTCGTGGGCAGAAGGAGTGTCCGACCCACGGACGCACACTGTCGTGCACGAGCACTTCCGAAAATTAATCAACAAGTTATTGAAAGTGATAACTTCAATTGAAATCAGGAGTAAATGTAGTTCGATAACTTCTAAAGTATAATACAAACAAACCATGCAATGTATTAAATCATGATTTGTTGACAATTCACTTTTTGTAGAGTTGTAGAAGGATTTTTTTGTGAAACCACAACATTGAAAATATATAACACAATATGTTATATTTACAACATTTACAATAAACAACAATAATGCAATAGTTTAAACAAATTAGATTCACTTTAGGAGGGGAATTTTCACGCATTGAAGAAAGTTTAATTATGTTCTAAGAGGGGAATGAAATATGCTTGAACTCGAGTTTAAAATATTTTGGTGGATTCTCCTGGTAACAAGAGATGGCCACTGTATCGAATCATTTACTTCAACACTTGAAAAGATCTTATTTAGTATATTTTTATAATAGATTATTAGATGTTTGAGTAATACTAAATAGATTGGAGTCTAGATAATGACATAGAAAACAGGGTTTTTTTGTAATAATAATAAAATTTATAATATTTTATCATGATAAGTGAATTGTTGATGATGGTGATAAACTCAGTGATGTCACACTTAGGAAAAATTTCAGTTTAGAATAAAATGTATGGAAGGAACTCTATACAGTTTAAAAGGGATGAAGTGATGGTTAATACACATGGTGTTAAATATTTAAATATCGAGGTCATGCATATAACATGATACTACGGTTGAAAAGTACGGTAAATGGTCACACATTTAGCAGTGCGAACAAGAAAAAGAAATATTTCACTGATTTTACATCGTTTTCGAGTTACACTAAGAACAAAGATTATCCAGTAAAAGCAGAGCAAAGAATGAATACCAACAGATTCAAGAGTCAGTACAACACAGTCCGTTGTAGTTGTACTTGATACTTGAGAGTTGAGAATTGAGAATAAAAATTTGGCCAGCTCTCAGCATAAAAGAAAAACAGAAAAGGACAGAACATAGAGGAGCGAGTGAGAGAGCTGATCCGCCTTTTCTCCTTGTCCTTCCGCCTCCTCTTCATCCTTTACCAACTATTTCTCTACTCCTTCCACTTCTTCTCATTCACCTTTTCCTTCTACACGTTTAGGGTCAAGGCTCTTCAGCCGTTCTCATTCTTGGCCATTCACAATTTACTTAGGCTACAGCATTGTATGAATCATGAGTACTGTATATCACAACAGCTTATGACAGCGCCAAAAATAGATACATTTTTTATTGTACAGACTGTAAACAGAAAACCTTCAAACTCTGGGACAAAATATTTCTTATCAAACGGTTTTTCCAGAATTGACACATAGTTCATTTTCATTGATAATAGACGAGAAAAACATTTTAAAATGTAAAAATAGGCTATTTTTAACCATTTATACGTAAATATAGTCTGTCCAAGCAAAGAAGACCGACCCTCTGGCAAGATGCGAGAATGACTCAAGCTCGACCAATATTGGTTCGAAATTTATCGATGTGAGCTCGAATTGTAGGAAAATTTGATCTACTATTAAGACCAAATTTATAATTCTTGAACAAATATTGACCAAGCTGGAGTTATTTTCCCATCTTGCCAGAGGTTCTTCTTTGCTTGGACAGACTATACCTGTAATTCTTTCACTAATATTATTATATTAGTCATTAATATTTTTTAAATAACCTCACTGGTGGTAGCCTATCAAGTTATTAGTTTATATTCAACATAGCCTACAAATTTCAACATGAAACTCCAGATATTTCAATTATTTTAATACAAGTCGAGTCAATTATTGAGATGTAGAAAATTCCAGCAAGTGATATTATTTAATTTAATGAATAGGAGACAGATTTAATCTCAATACCTTCATCTTTGGCTGGACAATAATGTAAGAATACTTATTTATATTTATAATTATTTAGAATAACTCCTCATAATTCCCAAGAAATTAGAAGAAACGGACATAATATCTCAAGATCACGTAAAACTAACACAGTACAGTATCTAAAATCCAAGAATTGGAAAAAATATTAAAATGAGTAACTTCTCAAGTCCATAAGTCTTAATATTAATTATAATTATTGATAAGATTCAATAATAGAGAATTAAACTGAATAGATGAGGGACTAAGGAATGATAATGAATTATTATTATTATTATTATTATTATTATTATTATTGAAGTTCAAAATCAAGATTAAGAAATAACATAGAAAGACGACAGAAACAGTCAAACAAATAGAACGGAACAGATTTGTACATAATTTTCAAAGATAAAAATTTCACGAGCTAGCTGTACAGCAAAGATAGGGAAATGACAAAACATACAAGTCATGCAAGCCCTTCCCTTCAAACAAACAACCCTTAATACAACCTATACACGCCACACAATAGGTTATAAAATTAAAAATTACACTACCCTACATTTATGCGGTTAAAGGTTGTTTAGAGGGGAAGTCAAAAAAAGGGTTTGCAACATAATAGGTTGCGGTTTCACGATCAATACCCCTTATAAACACCGAAAAAACTGCAGATATGATAGCTGAAGCAAGATACTATAGAATCAAAATTGGGAAAGAAATAGTGAGGACTTGAGCATGTTTTTCTTTTATGAATTCTGTGTGTATGTGAATAATTAATAAATAGCCTAAATAATCAGAAAATGTTATTTGATTTATAATTGTAACAAGAACAGAACAGGAATTTTAATTGTATCACAAATGCAGTAAACAATAATAATCCCTGATTATTTAGAAATTTCTAGAAACAAGGTGATATTGGAATGAAAATATATAAGAGTAAATTCAAAATCACTGATAAATGATCATTATAGACACAAAATTCATTGGAATATTTAAACTTCAACTTCAACTTTTCATTTTGTAATAGAAAACCGTAATAAACCGCATTGAAATACAAAGGAAAGATGAAAGTTCCTAAAAAATATGCTGAATAATCGGAAATTGGAAAATCGCTGATAGGAGTTTCACAAATCTGAGTTCGTCAGAAAATCAGCTTGCAGTAGTCACCGATATTTCAATTTCCGATTTTCCTCTGCCGACTGACAGAAATCGATAATACAGTTTCCCACTCACAAAAATGAAAAAGAAAAATAATTCTCATTCAATACAATCTATGCTCACAAATAATACACCTTTCGAGAAAATAGAACTGAAAACAATTTCCTAACAACAATTGGTTTCGTCCAGCTGAAACTGGTTCACTCATTCAAAAACTGGCCACATACAGTGCATTCTGTACACAATTTAGAATCAAGAAGTTTATGAGCCAAGAGTGACACGAATGCACAAAATAGCCCGGTGTTATTAAGGCCTACGACAATTTGCAAATCACCCGAGCAATGTAGGTCAACTTACTCCAAAGCGTATTCAGCTGATTAGAACGAGGATGAGAGTGATAGATGAGTACTGAACAGAGACAGAGACAGAATTCACCAGGCTTCCTCCTCCCTGAAAAATCTTTCCCCATGTGGAAAACATTAATGAAGAAAAATGATCCTCGGAAGAGCATGGTAATTTAAATCAGGATGTTTTTTCTAGTTCGTGAATGTATCTTTCATCAATCTGATAATAAAGAATAATCACAAAATACTATTTCTACTGAGCCATCAAATCTCTTTTGCAATATGACCTGAATAACCTAATAATATTATTATCGTAGATCTCTATTTCATCGGTGATGATTCCTTTCATATGTCTGTAAATTATTTTGTATCTTGTTCACATTTCCATTTTTTGTATTTCTATTATTTGGTTTCAATCAGATTCATTTTGATAAGAAATACCTTTGTATTTCCATTATTTGGTCTCAAACAGATTCAAACATATTGATAATAAATTCCTATCAACATTTTGATGAAAATGATAATTTGGTCACACCAGGTTCAAGAGAGGAGATTCAGATTCATTCACTTCAGTCATGTCCATTTCATTCTATATCGGCGTGAATCCTATAAGAATAAAATATGAGTGATTGACTAACTAATCAAAGTTACAAAGTCCTCGATAATAATGAAGTTGAATAAGTGGCCAAAATAATATATTGTTCTTAAGGGAACTTCAATTAGCACATACATTGAATACAGTATTATATATATCAAAAGTATACTTCAATTAACACATACATTGAATACAGTATTATCTATATCAAAAGTATACTAATTATTTTCATTACACTGGGTATAACTCGATTGTTTAAACAGTTTACTTATTTAGCGTACTCTCAAAAAAGAATTCTCTCATCAACTATTTGGAGCAACGGGACTTAAAATTCAGAACCGCGGATTACTGTGAAACAATACAATTGATTATATAATACAATTAAACTTGATTTAATGAAAAATTGAGAAAAAAATAATGCGGAGAACATAATCTCAGCTATGAATATTTCAAGGACTGGAATGAACTCATAGGCCTCTTCGCATAAATACTGTAAACTCGTGTATAAGCGAGACTACCCATCCTACTGCAAGAAAGAAGATAGGCAACACCACCTGGCTCTAATCCTGTTCGTCTGGCAGCTGATCTTTTCACTCAATCTCTCACTTTTTTCTCTCTCACTCTCTCTCTCTCACTCTCTCTCTCTCTCTCACACTCTCGTTCTCATCTCATTCGCGCTCCATTACCTCTCTCACTCTTTCACCAGGACAAAAAGTTCAGCACGCGCCACCAAAAAAACTCTCTCCCTCACATTTCTTATCAGTCTTTGAACTTGAACTGTAGTTTTCTATATAAAGAACTATATAGAACTTTTATAGTTCATATCGTTTTCTGCAAACATACGATACTATTCGATTACGCCACAACTCCTTTCCTATCAAATATAGATAATTTTTATACAGTAAGTTGTTATTGTACTTACTAGTGAATGTGATAGAATTCCATGTCAAAGCTAACCATTCAAATAAGTTTAGCTGTAGCCAAAAATTAAGGTGGTTTGAACTTCTCCTTGTAAGTGCCAATACCTGGCTAGTAACTAGCCAGTAATTGGACCAGCTGACTAGAGTATATTCTCTAGTCAGCTGGTCTGGTACAGACTATTGACAGAGAACATCTGAATAGCTGTTGAATTTACTTTAAAAACTTCACCATAGAAACTCAAGTTATTAATCGGGCTTAAAAATAGAGTACTAAAATGAATGACACTTAGTCAATTTACATGTACAGTAGACTATTATTACAATCATTATACTTATCATCATATTACAATCATACTTATAAGGACTTAAAAATGAGGTTTTAATAAACAAAATTTTAATCGCAATAATGCGTTCTTAAAAGTTAGTTTCTACTTGTATCTAAAGTTCTCTAGTTTTAGAAACCTAACGTAAAAAAAATATTATTAACACAGAAGTTAACTATAACTGGGGGTTTAATCTATTTTATGAGAATTCCTTCATGCATTTTATGTGCTGCAACCTTGTTACATTAAGTAAAATGCCACCTCTCTGATGTTTCAATGGTTTACTGATAGTTAAACGGTGTTCGGCTCTCCTTGCTATAGCTGCTCTACCAAAAATAGACAGTTAAAAATAAACATCCGGAGAATATGGTTGCTTTTCAACTGGTTGTAAGTCAGACGGTAAAATTCTTACTTACAAGAGCAAACATATTACTACTAATAGTTTAAAGCTTGAAAATAATAATTTTATTGATACTATAATGAAGATACAGAATAAATTGATTCTTGTTTCTAGATTCTCGCGTTCTCTGATAAATAAAAGATTTGAAACTGAATAGACTGAATTAAATTATTGTACCGAACTGGGATCAACATTGATCTCATAATAGAGATGAATTCTGTATTCCTTTTTCTTAACTGAACTATTATATATTGTCATTCATTTCTCAAGATATTTTGTTACACAATAATTGAATTCAAAAATTGATTTGATATAAGCGTTTTTTATTAGTAGTGTTTTACCTGAAGGTTCTCAATTGAATTGATTATTCATGAACTCAGGAAGCTAATTTGTTTTAAAAGACAGTTAACATAGTCTGATATTAACCAGTATAGACAGTTAACAAAGTCTGATATATTTTTTTATTTACAATTTTTTATTTTACCAAGATAAAACAATTTATAAGATAATTTGAGACTATATCAATAAACAGGACATAAAATTGTTATTTATTCAATAATATTATATGAGTTATTTTAGGCACTGCCGACATAAGATACACTTGTGTGTTGGCAGTGAGCTGTATTTATATTTTTATATATCAAGTGCAGAAAATATTTCTGATAGTACGGTAGTTAATAATAATAAAAATATTATAAATTCAAACATAGTATACAAAATTAACATTATAAATTCAACATATTATACATTTTCTTATTCAGCAGGAGTTTATGAAATGGAAAAAAGGAAGATAAAATTTGTGATGAAAGGCGAAAAAGACGTGATGCTAAATGGCTCTTGTGATTTTGCTATGAAATCACTGCAAAAGAAAAACATCAATATCATCAATATTAACCAGTATTGATGTTAACTGTCTTTTCATAACAAATTAGCTTCCTGAGTTCATGAATAATCAATTCAATTGAGAACCTTCAGGTAAAACAATACTAATAAAAAACGCTTATATCAAATCAATTTTTGAATTCAATTATTGTGTAACAAAATATCTTGAGAGATGAATGACAATATATAATAGTTCAGTTAAGAAAAAGGAATACAGAAATTAACAAGATTTGTTTTAAAAAATGTAATTCATTATTCAAGTATTCAATAACAAAATGTTTGAAAAACATTTAAGAGCATTGGATAAGAATTGATTAATTTGTTGTGGAGCAAAATTAAATTGATTTTGAATATCTCCTCCTAATTTTCCATTATTTTGAGTTGATTTACCTATGCCAAGTTCTTGGTCAAAGTTCATTACATTGAAAAAATTCAATGAGAAGTATTTTGCTATTATGGAATAAATGTAAAAAAACTATTTCATGAGTATGAAGTGTGAATTATCAAAAGTAAAATGAGTACAATCATGATGAGAAACTTAAATACTGTATTTGAGACATTGTCAAAGCTACAACCAACTGACAAATAGGCTTACGTGAGGAACAGTCATAGCAATAGCAAGAGCAACAAAGCGACCTGACTGAGTTGGGGGTCAAGGCTGGTCCATTCACAATGCCATCCATCAAGCAATAATATTTCAGACCAGAAAGCCAATGTAATGGACCTCCTCTCATACTCTAAACCTCTAAAGGATTCATTCATTCTCACTTCATCCAATTTTACTTTCACTCTTGCCAATTTATTCAAAGTCAGTCGCTGTCAAACTTACTTCAAACTAAACGTACAACAAACATAAAAACGTATCATTATCACAAATAAGTACTGTACTGTATTAAACAAAAGGTCGAACGACATTCCAGTTTCACTTAAAAACGGTGTGTAGGCCTACGGTTTCAAACAGAGACAATTGAACTAAATTATCATTCTTATTTTGTACTCTATCAACTATACTGGTATCAACTATAGTCCATTCACAATCACTTGAGACGAAATAAACAAACCTTTAGCGTGTGTTTGCGTGTAATGGAAGGTCTTCTTCTATGCGAAAAAATCGGCTGCAGTCGAACAGCTGACTCTTGTCTGGAGCTGTGATTGGCTACAGTCCGACTTGTCTTGTCTCATGACTGTTTTTTGAGCTGTGATTGGCTGCAGCTGTTGGTCTGTGGCCGAAAATTTCGCATAGAAGAAGACCTTCCATTACACGCACACACACTCAAAAGTTTGTTTATTCCGTCTCAAGTGGTCGTGAATAGAGTATAGCATCAATGCATAATTTATTACTAAAAAATATATTATAAAAACCTACTGAGATTCGGTGATAGATGTTTAATCTATACAAGGAGAACCAGAGAATTTTTTTTCGATTTCTCGTACTGTGCATTGTTTTCATCGATTCAATAATAATTGAGTATGACTTCTCATACGTAAAAAAATCAGTTTATTTCTCTTCCAATTCAACTCTAATTTTGGTCTGAATAAAGATAAATTCAAATACGATTACAATCTAAGAATCTAGAAAAAATTATCACAACGGTAGCTAATAAATTCAACATATTGCACACAAAACAATGCAAACATTGCAGTGATATTTAGAAACAATACAATCAAAATTCCTAGGTGAGTGATTGAAGGAAGCGCGCTGTTCCTTCCTTTCTCCAGACAACACTATTCAGGAGCCGCCTGATGTCAGTCCTGGCCTATTACCACATCTGAGTAATTACATCCTGAATAGTGTTTTACCGGAGGAAAATTACCAGAGATCTTTGTACCTGATACTTTCATTGTCCAGCTATTGCAATACTTCCAGGTCTGAGTAATTAGAGAAAATAACAGCCATAAATAGTAGAGTTAGCAGATTGGTAGTGTGATATGGCTGCAACTGAGATTTGGGTTTAAACAAAACAGTATAGTAACAACAAACTGTGTAAAGTAACAGTAAAGCTGAGTGTGCGGTTCAATATCATTTCAAGAAAATACGAAAGTCAATCAAATTTGGTTCAAGATACGATAAATATGACTCAATACTATACAAAACGTTTTAAAAGTGATTGATACACAAGCAAGACCTTTTTATTGAATTGTTTCATAATTTGATAAATGTATATTAATTAATAAACCTTATTAAATATATTCTTGAGAGGGAATTGAACCGTGGTCAAACAGTTTGAGAGATTTTTGTATCTCAAGTAATCAGAGATTAGTATACTGAGTTAGGATCTTCGTTCCTTTTCTCTTCAAGAGAGGAGGACCAAGAATACCATAGTAGGGAGAGTAACGAATTAAGAAAGACTGTAGAGATAATTGCATCTTCATTATTGATACATTTAATTCACATAAATTGAGGATGACTCAATATTTTTAATGAATAGAAATCAACTACTCAAATTTGAAATTTTTCCATCATTTTTATTTTGATGGACGAAATTTTTCAAAATGAATTCTAAGGGTGATAATTTATAACTTATAATTCACATTTTAATTTAAAAATCAAATAGAATATTTTAAATCTAGTAATCAATATTATTGTAACGCTTTTTGCAAGATGTATGGACTCATTTCATCAACTAATTTAATTCATCAACTTCTTTTTCTATAAATTTTATTTATTTATTTATTCATTCATTTATTTCCTGTCTTTTATAACAGTAAGGCGAAGTTAGGACTCGCAGGTAATCTCTTACACTTGACCTTAAAATCTCTTAATACATGTGGTAGGGCTACCATATAGCCAATCTAATTCTGCTTCAAAAATAATATTTCAAAGTAAATTTATAGGTGACACAATATACCATATCTTGGGAGAAAAGTTTCTATTATACATGCATTGCTTAAGAGTTCATAAACTTATTTTTCAAATAACTTTACATGTGATAGGCCTACCCACCACATAGCCTGTATAATTTTTCTTCAAATCGTTTTTCTAAGAAATTTATAGGTAATTCAACAAACCATTTCTTGCGAGAAGTGTTTCTATGGTACAAGCTTCCCTCTCAAACAAGTTACAAAGGGAGACAGAAGTCCATGTCAAAAGAGACCTTTAATAAATAGCGTGGGCAGACACAACACCAGCTTCTCTGAACAGAGATGCAGAGAGCAATAGCCCTAGAATCCTATCCAAATTTGAAGGTCAATTGGAGGAATAATATCTCAGGGAACAACCATGATCTGGATTAGCATGGTTACATAGATACTTCCAGTTAAAAAAAACCAACTGCCTAACGAAAGGAGAGTTGTCAGTTACACCATAGAGGAATAATATAGTGTTTCCTTAATCTCAGGGCTACTTTTATCACTGTTTTTTATTTTAAATAAGTATTATCAAAGTACCCTTTTTGAATTATTTTTTAAAAATGCATTGAAAAAAATTAAATAACAAAAAAATTCATTAAGGGTACTTTGATAATTATTTAAAATAAAAAACAGGAAGAATATAATATTTATTATCCCTCTATGGTTACACCATCAAATAAAGCTGAGTGGTTGTTTTCGTAGGTTTAGACATTCTAGAAAGTTGGTAAAAAGACTCCAGCTGGGCCAATATTGGTCAAAAAATTATAAATTTGGTCTCAAATTGAAGAAAAAATTCTGTTAAATAATTCAAATAAATAATCTTTGAGCCAATATTGACCGAGCTATCATTTTCCCCATATTGCCAGAATGTTTTCTTTGCTCGACCAAACTATACCTAACACATACTTTAAATTGGTAAATATTGGTTCAAATTGTACGAAACATCCTGCTCTACAATTTGAGACGAAATTCCTAATTTTTCACAAATATTGAACGAGCTGTTGTCATTTCCCATTCTGCCAGGATTTCTTCTTTGCTTGGGTTGACTATACCCAACAAATACTTAATATTGGTTCAAATTTTGTCTCAAATTGAAGGAAACATTCTGTTCTACAATTCAAAACTAAATTTATAATTTTTGAACCAATACTGACCGAGCTGGATTCATTTTCCATTTCTTGCCAGTATGTCTTCTTTGCTTGGATTGACTATATCTAATGCATACTTAATATTTTGTCAATTAATATTGGTTAAAATTTGAGCAGGATACAATCTATTCTACAATTTGAGACCAAATTCTTAATTTTTGAAACAATATTGACCGAGCTGAAGTCATCTTCCCATCTTGCCAGAATGTCTTCCTTGCTCGGCCAGACTATATGACACCCCATCATGTCCGCCACACAATCTGTTCAGTTTCCAACACACTTTGAACGCGCACTCTGTGGTTGCTGGGAGGGACCAAGTGGCAGACATTCACATTATTTGCAAGACATTTGCCTGACGCGCTGCTAGCAACCATAACCATAAATTACAAGATCCGGCAGGGGATAAGCCAGGCTAACTCAGTCCAGCACTCGAGATGATGGTGCTGCGCTCTGCTGTGCTTACTTCAAATTCACACGACAACACCATAATACTATGCGCTATGGTATAATCTAGTCGAGCGAAGAAGACATTCTGACAAGATCGGAAAATGACTCCAGCTCGGTCGATTTCATTTCAAATTTTATAAATTCAGTCTCAAATTGTAGATCAGAATATTTCCTAAAATTTGAGACTAAATTTATAATTTTTGAACCAATGTTGACTGAACTGGAGTCATTTTTCAATCTTGTTAGAATGTCTTATTTGCTTGGACAGACTATTCAAGAGACAAGCAGATCTCATTCCCACGCTTCGACAAAACACAACACTTCTAATTGAGACAAATGCAGACCTATACAGGACAGCACAGCATCCTTTCCAACAACTGTTCAACGAGGATTCGAGTTCAAGATACTCCTGTTTACATTGAATTTCAACACTGCATACGTACACCAGTTTAGAAAAATGTTTCAAAGTTGCTTCTTAGGTTTAATGAGTTGAAGAATTGAAAAGTATCACCCTTTTAAGTAATTGAATATAGGTTGAGTTCAAATGGTTGAGAGTAGTCCTAACTCCTCCCGACTCCATCTAACAAAGGATTTTATATGGAAGAATCATTGGATATTTCAGTACACCAACTGCTGGATAATTACAATAATAATTAATTCAAATCTTCATTTATAGGAATAAATGAAGATTTGAATAATTTATTATTATGAAAGGATCTTTAAATTTCATCATAGAGTATTACTATACAGAGTTTCCTGAATGTCATATTTTCAATGAAATGAATTTAAATATATTATTTAATGAAATTTTATGATCAAATTAAATATTTATTTTAATAGCAATTGTAAGAAAACTTGCTTTGTAATACAACATTTAAAAGCTACATATTTTGAGTAAAGAATAATCTTAAATCGAATGATTAATAATATCTTTAAAATTAGGCCTTTTTAGACATTAAGTCTGTGGTTCCATTCTATTTTCATCAAATCACTTCTTTCTATTGTATTCTGTATTATATATTATTTATTCTATTGTATTCTACTGTATTCTATGAGTCTATTGTATTTCAAACAAATATTTATTTTCTTGGATGAATGAATCAAATGAAATTGGCAGTATAGTCATTGAAATATTTCTATTGAATTGTAAATTTTTACACATCTACCTACAGCCCACACTTTTGTAAACTTCATTCAGTTCTCGCATTCCAATTTTTACTCTGCGTCTCTCTTAAGTCATCTAAGAAAACGCAGCTGTAACAAGTCATCGTTTTTTACAAGCTCACAACGACTGGAAGCTATATTACCCGAACATAACTGCCTATACTTGTTCCTCGGTTGGTGGAGTGCATATATAAGACCACACATCATATACTATGGACAAGTAAAAGAAAGAACATACTCGCACCCATCAAACTCAGCAAAGTATGTAAAAGACCAGGCATGTATGTATAGTCTGTCCAAGCAAAGAAGACATTCTGGCAAGATGGAAAAATTACTCCAGCTAGGTCAATATTAGTTCAAAAAATATAAATTTAATCTTAAATTGTAGATCAGAATGTTTCCTACAATTTGAAACCAAATTTATAATTTTTTATCCAAAATTGAACGAGCTAGAGTCTCTTTTCCATCTAGTCAGAATGTCTTTTTTGATTGGACAGACTGTAAGTACAGAGCTACAAAGGGTGCAGTGCAGTAGAAGTATGGTTCGTGTAAACTGGGAAGACACGCCGTTATAATGTAAGTGTATTACGAGCGCGTGTCTACTCCGCTTGCGCGAACTCTGCAGCAGCCAGGCCAGACACATTAGGGTTTTACGGTAGGCAGTTTGCAATATCAACAAGCGAAGCCCCCATTGTTCACAGCTGATCGGTTTTCGGGTGTGAAATCGGCACGCCCATCCGTCTTCAACTGCATAACCACGTCGCTTAACTTTCAATCGGCTGCCTGCCTGTACAAATCAGCTTTCAAGCTACACGACAAAATTCACTCAACAAACTTACGGAATAATCTAGCCCAAGCAATACTAGCCCACTTTCCAACGACCACAAACAGTAGGAAATAATTTGGTGTTTTAAAAGAAAATCGGTTGAATATAACATATTATATAAAATGATAATTATTGAATTTTGTCAAATTGATAGCCTACAATATTATTGTAGTTCTCATTCGGACTACATTAATTTACTTTTACCAAAATTCGGGAGATAAATATTAAGGGCAAAATCTGGGTTTTATAACCCAAATCATTTCAATTTGATTATACGATTGCATCTCTGAATAAATGAATAAAATATCGTCAATTTTATACATTCAATAAGATACCGGTACACAGTACACAAGAAATTCAATAGAATGATACAAATTGAAACAATCGTGTTGAAAGGTCTAATATTACATTGGATATCCTTGTATCTTATAATTTTTATACAATCAAATTGGACTGTATAAGGCAATTGAACTTTAGTCACAAAGCTTTACTTCAAGACATCCAGACCACTAAAGTACATGACATATAGGGGAAGCTGAATTGGCAGTTTCATTTTATAGATTTAATAAACAACAAAATTTGAATGTGCTGATATAAAATTTGATAAATTTACGTGACTTTTGACCTAAGAAACACGTACAGGTGAAAACAAATGAAAATTTCAAACAGATATACTTCGCGCACTCTGAGAAGAGAAACAGACACAATGGAAAATGCATTGAGATGGCGCCACTCCTCATCTTGTGTGCACTATACAAGGGAGATATTGATAAGTGTAGTGCTACTATACTGTATTAATGGTAGGAATGAATTGATCGGTATGGAAAAGATGGTGTCAGAATTGATAACTGAATTCAACACAAACTTTGACCAATATAATCAATCCTTCTAAATAAGATATCCTAATTCCTGACTATATACACGTCCTCAGTGAGGGAGTCCGAATCAATGAACTATACTAAAATACATTTGTGCGTTGATTATTCTTGTTATATCTGGCGCCAAAAAGTTAGGCGGTTTCGTCTCTCTTGTACGTGACGTAAGCTACTAACAGCTGATGTAAGGAATCTATTCTCTCTTTGAATTAAAAAAATAATAATAATTTAAATGACAACTCGAATAATTGAGAATATCAGCTGTTGGAGCGCAAAAGGAGCTGACGAAAACGCCCAACTTTTTGGTGTCAACTATACCTTATTCTATCTACAACTGAGAACGGTTATATTTTTATTCTTAAAAAGTTTATTTTTCAATAACTTTTACATTAATCTAATACTGATCAATTTCCCGTCTTGCCCCGGGGTGTCTTCTTTGCTTGGACGGAATGTATAGTGGATTGGATATGAAACTGGCAACCAGCTGGTAGGCCTAGGCCCTTCATGGGCTGTTGAGCCATTGAGAAACAAACAAAACTTATCAATATAAAAAAGACGGTAAGGCGTGTACATTAATAGTTTTGATGCAAGAGTTATAATTGTAAGCGAATTTGTTAACTGTCCTATAATAATTATCTTCAGTATAGAATATACAATATTCAAATTAAAAAAACATCTAGCTTGAAAATCAGTGATTACCAAACAAGTTGTCGCCAGTTTATTTCTTTGGTTGGCTGGGTTCCATAAAAAGTCTATTTAACAACTGGCCTTAATTTAAAGTCGTAAAATCGTTCAATATTATTGCTTCTTGATACATTCCGAGCTATGTGCATAAAGGAAGAATAGTGCAAAAGAATTTAAATCAATCAATTCAATTCATTTATCAATCCTGAAGCTAGAGTCATAACAAATCGTATAGCCTACTCTATTCTTTATAACTCCTAGATTTTTACTATCAAACTCCATAGTATAAACATCAAGCATAATTAAAGTTTTATTACCGATTGTTAATGTATGACTTGGATTTGAAACAAGAGTATTGATTGATCGAAAAAACACTTATCAACTTATCACAGAGTAAAATAACCAAGCTATATACCGAATGAATAAAAAATATTATTGAATCCAAGACAGATGTAAAAGAAAGATTATGCGAAAATATTTACTCCAATCCAGTCTATAACAGTGCTGTAGTGAAGAACTAGAGACAAGCAAGACATTCCTAATAAATGTTTCATATTTGTGATTCTTTATTGATTTTGAAAGCTTCCTTGAGGCAAGATTCCCAAGCTACGCTGCTTTAGCTGCTCGGCTCTATGTTCACTATGTTATTAGGGCTACTAATTCACAACATTTAAATCATTTTCAAGTGAATTTCACTATTGATCGATTTATTATACATTAGTAGCCCTGGTAACATAGTGAACATTTATAACATAGTTATGTAAATAGAGTTGTGATGGCTAGAGCAGCAGCGCCGCTAGAGCCGGGCAGCTTCAGCAGCGCAGCCGAGCGGCTCGAGCTGTCGCTTGGGAATCGTACAGTTTCTAGTATTGTTACAATGCCAATCAAAATAACGTTGAAATAGTCTTTACTCACATTTTATAAGATCTACAACTTCAATGTGGGTCGAATGTGTTACAGTGACACCATTGACCTGAAATAAAAAAAGGAAATTAATAAAAATTGTTTCTGGTGCGATGATGTGATATTTGTACACAATGAAAAACACACAAGAATGTCAATATATCACTATTATTTATTTATTACACTAAAGATGAAGTGACAAAGACAAAACAATTATCAATTTCAAATAAAAAGTGATATATTGACACTCTTTCATACATTGTGATATATTGTATTTTTTAATAAAAATTGATTAAACAATCTAAAATAATAAAAGTTAAAGTGAATGTTTCCAATTTCTTTGAAGAGAGGTAATCAACACTTCACAGGATGATAATTTAGTTGTTTTTTCAGAATGCAGATTACAAAAATTAACTTTACTATATAGCATTATTAATTTGACACAAAAACATCTAACAAGAAATCGGCAAAATTAACTAAATCATTGAAACTTGATTTAAATGGCTTTGAATAGAATAATCTGCTCATTAGAAGGTTAGTTTCACTCACTTTGCAACTCAAAAATCAGAATGGAATCAAAATATTCTACTTGAATACAGTAGTTATAATATTGATTTCTAGTTCAGTATGCATGTTCTTAAAGTTCATAACGGTCAGAGCAAATTCAAAAATGAGGGCACCGAATATTAATAATATTGTAAATGGATAACAATAAAATGTAGGCTATGTCACAATATTATTGGTATTGAATAAAAAATAAATTTATTATGGAAAACATAATAAATAATAATTATAATAAAAATATAATAAATAATGATTAGTAGCTCAACTAAAATTCAGGCAACTAAATAAGTTGATCATGAAGAAAATTATAGCTTATGCCTACCTTGATGATTTTATCTCCTCTGTGTAACCCTGCCTTTTCAGCGGGACCACCTATAACAAGAATAAGATAATATTTTTGTAGTTGAAAAACAGAAAATGTTATTAAAATGTAATTTAACAAACGTTTCACTTAAAATGCACATTATAAAAAGTATTACAATAGCCTATTACAAAAACCTATTCATTAAAATGTACAATCATGGACATTTTATACATGAAAGTCTTCAACCAAAATTCTTAAATTGATATAAAGTATAGAAAAGAATACATTTGAATGGAAATTCACAATTTCTCAAGATTATTATATAACTTTTTGCTTTTGCATGACATCACTATCGTCTAGATTAAAATTGTCGAACTAGCTCATGATGATCGAATTGAAAAGAATTTACTATTGTCTTGTAAATTATACACGCACACGTACAAGATCTTTCAACAGTACAGTATGCCGTTGCCGTTCTATGTCAGCCAGTGATATCACTCTTTTTCGTCAAGTTTTCAACAGTAACAATTTAGTTACCTTGAAATTGAAAAAAGTTAATCATTTATTACTTTCAATCAATCCTTTCACAATTGCCACTGAGTATGATGATGGGTCTCATCAGGGAACCAAACATGATCTTCATATTTTACAATAGTGGTCGTACAATATTTTACAACAGTTCATGTTTTACAATAGCCA
Organism: Sogatella furcifera; assembly: GCA_017141385.1. Lineage (NCBI taxonomy): Eukaryota > Metazoa > Arthropoda > Insecta > Hemiptera > Delphacidae > Sogatella > Sogatella furcifera. The sequence goes on along the minus strand of CM029547.1, from coordinate 53,125,572 downwards.
TATTTTACAACAGTGGATTCGATATTGGCTTCAATTTGTATTGAAATAAGATAATGCACAATCAATATATACATGTGATGCCAAATCTACAAAAAGACATTATCTCACTATTACTCAAGATGATGAGATGAGAGAGAAAAAAGATAATTCATACTTTGGAAACAAGATCGTGAATATTTCCCCATTGGGAGGAAAAATTATGAGCTATGATTAAATTTGTCAACCGATAACGAATCAAAAATTATGTGAAACTATCAATTTCCATCACAGGCTAAATTATAATTTTCACACGAACGCCTGCAATTGGAAATCCTCTCAACTTTAAAATCTACTTTAATAATACTGTATAGTAACTACGACCACATAATTCAATAATGGATTATGTTGTCGATGGTATAACAACAGATCAGGTGAATCCTAACATTCTTAGTAATCCTCAAATTCTTCCAAGTAAATCCTTGGATACCACCACCTTCTCTATGATATAAAACTTTACAGTACCATAATGTCAACCAACTACACAATTCTGTACCTGGCACATTCGAGACACGACTTGATTGATATGCAGATTGTTTCAATCCTACTGTAGTATTTTAATCTTGTTAATAAATGGATAAATAGATTGAGGATTGATTGAAAAAATTATAAAACAATACAGAGAAAAAACATATAAAGAAAACAGCGAGGAGGAAAATGTACATGAATATTCTTCAGGATTACAGGTAGATAATTGATGTGTTGAGAATGAAAAAGGAGAGGAAAAATAAGCCAAGGAGTAAGAGAATGAGAAAAGAAAGGAAACTAAATAGTGAGAGATGATGAAGCAGGGGAAGAACAAGAAAAGGACGAAATAAGAGACGGACTAATATTGTAAACATATAATGAGAAGGATAATCTTCTAAAAAAATTAGAAGTATAATCTGTCCAAGCAAAAAAGACCCTCTGGCAATATGGAAAACTGACTCCAGCTCGGTCAATTTTGGTTCAAAAATTATCAATTTGATCTCAAATTGTAGGAAACGATTTGATCTACCATTAAGACTACATTTATAATTCTTGAACAAATATTGACCAAGCTGGAATCATTCTCCCATCTTGCCAGAGGGTCTTCTTTGCTTGGACAGACTATATTCAATATTTAGGAGAAGTTAGAAGAGGAAAGATGGAGCATTTAACAAAAATCAACTTTGAACAGCAATAAATATAGAGGAAATAGGGAAAAAGAGTTGTCAAGGAGGAAATATGTACAAAGCGATTGGTAAAGAATTGAAAATTATTAAGAAAATAAGGATGATCAAGTATAAAAAAAGGATAAGAACTGATAAAGGAAAAGAAGATGGATGAATCAGTGCAAATGTTGTATGATTAGATTAGATTGCTTTATTCAATTAGATAACAAAATTCGGCTTAGATTCTACATTGTAATATAATAAATGAGTAAAACAAAATTATCCTATAAATTTCACAAAATAGAAACTTCTAGTAAAAATACGATAAAAAGGTGAAGTAATGAATGCAAAATTTATACAAATTTTAATTCGATGTTCTACAAAATGAATAAGGAGTATAAGTTATCTAAGTGAAAAGGCGAAGTTTAGACATATATATGTCCATTCTTGGACATATGAAGGAGAGAAAAGAAAACAACGATAAGAATTGAATTGAATAATTGCCTTTATTAGGGCGGAGTTAGGACTCTAGGTCCTCTCTACCACACAACCCTATAAGAGAGAGAAAAATAATAAAAATGAAGAGAAAGAATAAAACAAGCGCTGGGGCTGCGTGGGTATTGACTGCAGTGTATTATATAGCATACGCCCCACCAGTTAAAGATCGAATAAGCAGGCAGTATATTATTAGTAGTAGTACAGTCTGTCCAAGCAAAGACGACATTCTGGCAAGATGGAAAAATGACTTCAGCTCGGTCAATATTGGTTCAATAATTATTAATTTGGTCTCAAATTGTAAAAAACATTCTGCTCTACAATTTGAAACCAAATTGATAATTTTTGAACAAATATTGACCGAGCTGGAGTCAATTTTCCATCTAACCAGAATGTCTTCTTTGCTTGGACAGACTATAGTAGTAAAAGCAGATAATATGAGTAGCGATAGCGACTGCATGCATTTTATGAACGAGCTAATCTTCCAATACAACATTCATTATTCAGTATCAGCACGGTTCAAGGTTCCCCAATCGCCATACCTCCTGTATTTGTAAAGCTATGTGCAGTCGAATTCAATTATTATTAGTCCAACATGAGAAAGATTACAGAGATACCAATAACAACAAACAATAATTTGTATCGAAAGGTATGAGACCGAACTGGATGTAATCAACTCCAATTATACGGACTGATTGGGACCGACCGGATTTATATACAGTTGTAATACTAAGATTCGGATGAGATGAATCGAATTATACGTGTATTACACTTCAATTCATCAAATTGGTTACAAGTTGGAATATCTTGAATAAGAAGTATGGCAATGTTCTTCATAATGCTATAATAATGGTATCCAATAATGGTAAATAAATCATAATGATAACAATAATAATTAGGGCCTAATTATTAGGCCCTAAAGTTTTACATAAATTGCATTTTATGGTCACTCGACTTTTCATCAACTATTGGGAAGCGGTTTGTCCCAGTGGTAGAGAGCGTCTAATCGGTGAGATTAGATAAGCGACGTGCCTGTTGTAATGGTGACCGGTTCCTCTGAATTCAATTTATGAGCCTCAAAAATCGCTTCCCGGTGGTTCGGAACCCACCTAAAGCAGTAGGTCCTTTCATCTCTCATCATTATCCTTCCCATTACCCACGCACAGGCCCAAGAGCCCATGTGGGCATCACCCTCAAAAAAAAGTGTGACTCCAGCCAGCATAGCAGGCGTTGTGTTGGCAATTTCTTCCGGGATCTTGGTCTTCAAATCTTGTAGGGTCCTTGGACGGTTCACATAAACATGGGATTTCAAAAACCCCATAGAAAAGAATCAAAAGGGGTCAAATCGGGAGAGCGGGCCGGCCACTTAAAATCGCCCCTAATTGAGATAAGGCGCTCTGGGAAGTGTTCCCTCAAAACAGTCTTCGATGCTCTTGAAGTGTGTGCCGTTGGAACCAAATGTCCCCTCATCTAGTCCAACTCATCTATCCGTGAGGAAAAATCCTTTACATATCGCAAAGTCCAAGGGCAGACGCATATTTGCGCGCAGAACGCTGTGGTGATCGCAACATTGAAGCTCTTACTATCTCCATGTTCTCAGGTGATCTAATCGGCCGAGGAACTCCATTTCTTTGTCTTGTCGCACTTGCAGTAATTGTCTGAACATAGTGACCCACGTAGCAATTGATTCCCGGTCCAGGACAGGAGCCAACGGGGATCAATTAAAGCAATTCCGAAAGGTATGCTGGGTTGCGATCACAGAACATCCGCTCGAAAAGTAGGCCTCAATGGTAAACGCACGCTCCTCACTGTTCCAACGCATGATGGCGACTGAACTGTGTCGGACCAAAACTTTATGGTCCCACCTCTCGAACGAGACCACTTAATCCGCTCCGACATCAACTGACTAAATGGCGCAGATTTTAAAAAAGGAAGTTATGCTGCCGCACCTTGTAGTTTTTAGAACTAACCGTTCATTATATTGGCGAAAAAAACTAGAAAAACTATCGCAGTAGGCTATTAATATTATGATGAGGAAGGAGTACTAATCCAATTGAAATAAACGTACATACATGTAACATGTAATGTAACAAATGTATTAATACCAATTAATTTCTTTTTGTTGAAAATGAAAAAAAAATGTTGAAATTTTCAAGAGTGATGACAATGTGCTCGAGCAGCACAAAAGTACTCTACTCCAGTAAGTAAAGTTGAATAGTAGTTTCTTACTGTAAAATCACTTGACTGCAAGTATGTAACCATGATCACAAGTGAATGAATTTCAAATGTAGATTATAATGTTTTGATTGAGATTGTTTGGAGAATTTCATAATTGAAATGACATTAAATCTACTAGAATCTAGAAAGCTTATTAATTGTTCTGGTAAAAACAATACCATTCAATAAACTTTGAATTGCATGCAATTTGAAGTTCAAATTGTGTATTTGTATTGTTTTTAGTAAAAATTTTTTACACAGTTAAATGTGGGTCTATCATTGGAATCCTTAATTTTTCGTTATTGTTGTTAGTAGTTGAAAGTGTTTAGTAATAATTATTGAAATAAATAATGTATAAATGATTTTTTCAATTAAAGCATAGAGAAAATAAAGCGGCAACCGGCTTGTTCTAAATCGCAGTTCTGTTCTGTAACTGGAAAACGTAGTTCTGTTCTGTTCTATATAGTATTTCTCTACTCTATGATTACGTTTTCATTCATCTATAGAAACTATCAGGTTGAGATAAATAAAGTTATGTACATAAGAATCAATTCAAGCTGTAGGGGATTTACCTACAAAGATGAACATGAAACAATCCTTTATTATTCATGAATTTGGTTACAATGTAAATGTTTGTAATATTACACTATAAATAAAAATCCATTCAATTTATAGTGTATTACCTACTCAGATGAACATGCGACATTCTGTGACCATTCATGAATTTGGTTACAATATTATTCATCTTGGAAATACTATCATCTGACAGGTAATTTTCGCTATCTTGTCAGGTCAGCAACAATAACTTCTCCTTCCCACGCAACTTCAAAGAATTAACAGTTTATAAGACAGAATAGACAATATAACGCCTTCTTTTACAGAGTACAAAGTAAGGTAACGCCATTTTAAGGTGAAAAATGACCAAGTACTCGAGATTTGTGCGATAAAGTTAAGAAATAAATCTGAAACATACGCCACTTCCGGATAACGTGGCGTGGTGTAAACTAGTTCAACAACGGCCGGCCTTGAACACATTTTTACAGCAACCGAATTATTTCACACAGTTTACATTGCGCTCCGTTACAAAGAAATGAAAAACGATTTCATTACAAAGCATGGCTTATTCAACCCCCCCACCCCTCCTCCAAAGCAAGGTGTACAATAGAGTCAACAACGCCTTCTTTCAATTCAATTTTGCTCACTGGAAACAAATTTTGGTGAGATGAGTGAATCGTTGCTGACACGATTAGAAAAGTAAACATATTATCATCTCACTGACAAGATTAAAAAAATAATCAATTTCAATTGTTCAAGTGCTATCAATATAAAATATGGTAAGACAATTTTAACTTTAATGTCGAATTTTATTTGACAGTTCCTTGCTAATCCATGAATTGACACACCAGAGTTGTCCAAAATAAATAAATAAATGAAAGATGAACAATGAAATAAAGAAATTAATGAAGAATGAATGATGATGAGTGATTGATTAAAAGAATGATGAATCATGAATGATGAATGTATGAAAGATTAATGAATTGGGCCCATTATAGACGAGCGTGGAAAACGCGGCGTGAGAAACGCCGCAACGGGGCAAAAACGCGTGAATAGAAAATCTAAATGGCTGATAAACCGAACATAGAAACAAGTGATACAAAAACCAGCTGATCAACGCGCGTGGACGGAAACCATTGTGTTAAATGGGCTTGTCTACACAAGCGAGATAAACGCGCGTTTTCAACGCCGACCTCGGCGACAGAAACGCGCTGTTGCATACTGACGCGGCCAAAACGCGCGTTTATCTCGCTCGTGTGGACAAGCCCATTCAACACAATGGTTTCCGTCGAGCGCGCGTTTAGGAAATATGAAGTGATGAATATCATGATGAATTGTGAATATTGACTGAATGAATGAATGAATGATTGATGAATTTGTTTTAAATTAATGGTGAGGGAATTATAAATAGATAATAAATTAACAATGAAAGAATGAATGAGTGATAAATTCTTTATAAATGATAATGGAAGCCAAATGAATGATTACTGACCTTCCTTGACCGACTGGACATAGACAGGGTTGTCGCCGGACACCTTCATGCCGTAGCCCTTCTCATCGCTGTAGACAATGATCTTGGTGTGGGGCAGGTGGTTGGGGGCGGTGCCGGCCCCCAGGTCGAGGGTGCCGCCCCCGCTGCCCCCCGACGAGGGCCGCGAGCCGGTGCTGCGACGGAACGACGGCCCGTTCGACAGCGATAGACTTCTCCTGAAAAACAAGAAGAAAAATGTTTTAGTGAAATTGTTGAGTTGGTCGAGTAGAATCTAACTATTATATTATTATACCTATTATCCTATTATATAGAAAACCTCAAGAAACGTAGGTGAGACAATGAGTAACAAGAATTTTTCATTTTAATAATTATTGTTAAGACAACATCATCAATTTGTATCAACTTGAAAAGAATTGACTATTCACGAATTTGAAGTCTGATAATTAGTTTTACAAATTTTACTAATGACTTGGGTTGAGTTTATAACATTGTTTAATTAATTGATTAGAAACGTTTTTATTGACTGATATAAAATAGCTTAATATAGCTAATGCCTAAAATTAAGGCGGGTTTGTCTGTTTCTTGTGTGTCCCAACACCTGATGTGTCTGCAAATAGTCTGCGTAACTGTGCCTAATCAGCTGACTAGAATTACGAATATAATCCAATCAGCTGGTCCAATTACTGGCTAGTTACTGAAGCGTACAAGGAACAGACGAAACCGCATTAATTCTTGGCACCAACTATATTAGTTACAAAGTGTAAAAGAGTTTACAAAGTTTAAAACATATTGTTTATTTTCTCCAAGTTATTTTGTTTTTTAAGGCTATCCTATTCCCAACAGATGTATTTTCCATCGATTGAATGAAAAATTCATTAAAAAAACATAAAATGACCAAATTTAAAACAAAAAATGAAAAAGTACTGAAACACATTTAGAAAGCTCAACTAAAATTCAAGAGCAAACCTTGATCAAACCAAACGTCAGAACTTCCATAAATACTTTTTCTACTGATCAAAAATAGGTATAACATAAAAGTTACAAGAGATAACATTCAACAGACAAACCTATACATATATACAGTATTTATTTCTACTGGTGGGGTTTAGTCTTCTGTTTTATTGTTGAGCATGGGCTCTACGCCAAATAGTAGTTCTACAGTTTTACACTTCTAGTGGACTGTATTCACGGACAATATAGAAAAATAGAGAGAAATATTATTCTACTTTATTTTGGACAATGACCGTCCTGTTCAAAATTTTTATAACCTTCAGCAATAAATTTTTGAGTCTAGCATTAATTTTAGACTTCCCTGCTCATCATTACTTTTTCATTTGACAGTCTCCCATAGCCCCCAGTGAATATAAAGAGATAGGGGTATTCACTTTATATTCACTACCCAGACTTAAAACTATGTAGTATAAATTTATGAAATAAGATTAATCATACTATACCATACTACCATATCAAATATTATACTATGTTTATAGTTCTATGCATTGTTATTAGATTAATCATAAATCATAAATATGATTAATCATACTATGATACCATATTAAATATTATAGCCAACTATGTTTATAGTTCTATGCAATGTAATTAGATTACAGTAATCTGATACAGATAACAGTAATTTTGATTCTATACACCCAGACTAAGGCACTAACCAGTTCCTGGTTTATTCTTAAATAATAGGTGGGGAGACTCAACGTAATTTTCAATTGGGAAAATAGGAGATAAGTGAAATAAACAGAAGAATAACACAAATAAAATATCAGCACAGATCTAATAAGAGAAGAGCTTTGTCAAAAGAAAAAAAGCTGCCCTGCCTAGCAAGAGATATCAGTAGGAGAGTACAGACATCACTAGAAAACATCCGAGACATTAATAGAGAACTAGGGTGAGTTGCTACATCACATCACTGCCTTTATACACGTACACGAAAACGAAAAGTTACTTGGGTACCGAAGGGTAGTAGCTAAATAAGCCCCGAATACAAGGACTAGTACTCGAGTAATTTAATAAAGCGGGTTGTCTAGAACAAGCAGTGGTTCAATTAAACAAGCAGATCTTTCACAAAAGCCTGTAGAAGCTCTTCGTGCCTGAAACAATTCCTAAAAAACTGGCTTCTTATCCAGTCAACGACACAGTACCGTACCCACAATTCCTCAGCTATAGTCTGTACAAGCAAAGAAGACATTCTGGCAAAATCAGAAAATGTCTCCAGCTCGGTCAAAATTGGTTCAAATTTTATAATTTTGGTTTCAAATTGTAGATCAGAATGTATCCTTCAATTTGATACCAAATTTATAATCTTCGAATGAATAATGACTGAGTTGGGGGTCATTTTCCCATCTTGTCAGAATGTCTTCTTTGCTTGGTCAGTCTATACCCTGCGGTTTACGCAGGCTTGCCGTTCTCTCAAGATTTATAAGCTATACCGCTATGCAAATGTCAATACTGTGATTAATCTTCCAATCAGTTTGTACTAAAACAATACTAGCAATCAATCTATACTTGAAGGTCTGAGACCATGAAAGATTTCCAATTTGTAGTATAAAAGTGAATTATACTATTACTGTAATATTAATCTTTCAGTCAATTTATACTAAAATGATAGTAGCAAGTTGCAATGAATCTTTGCTTGAAATATAGGTATGAGACCACGATACATTTCAAATTTATAGTATTGAATAAATTGTAATAATATTACCCTTGAACTCATTCGCAATAATTCAAATGATTGAAGTATTGAATTGTAATATTACTTAAATAAGTTACTCTTGAACTCTTACACAATAATTAAAATGATTTTTCAAAGATTGAAACAGATTTTGCTGAGAGTTCAAACGCCTGCCTGACAGTCAAGATAGACACCAGAGCAGAACAGTATCATGGTTTGGCCAAGGAAGGCCTTGCACCTTGGAAAAAACAAAAGCATTCGTCACGGGCTCATTTGGCCTTCGCCGGTTGGACGTTTGTTTACGCCACCGTCCCTCCTTCTCCTTACCAACCTCCTTGTCACACCAGTGGCCAAACTGGAGCGGACATCTCGCTCTTTTGCTCAGTCAATTGCCCCGTCCAAAATCGGACAGATGGCTTTTGCTTCCCGAACTAACGAGAACAAGAATTTCGATCCAGGAAGAATGTCATTGAAACAGTCAGTCTTGTACTGGTCTCATTGATATCATTTCATTTTGAAAGAAATTGGACCAATTTGAAATAGTGTATTTACAAACTGAATCATCTGAGTAAAGTATAGTCTGTGACAAAGAATACATTCTGGCAAGATGGGGGAAATGACTCCTGTACGGTCAATATTGGCTTCAAAAATCATAAATTGAAGAAAACATTCTGATCTACAATTGAGGAAAAAATTATAATTCTTGATATTAACCAAGCTGCAGTCATTTTACCATCTTGCCAAAATGTCTTCTTTGCTTGGATAAACTCTACTATAGAAACAATGGTGGTTCATTAGTTGATAAGCAGATTATTTGATGATTAACAGAATAATAAGCAGACATTTGGCAATGCTAGAAGAGAGGACTACGACTAGTCTAGAAAACATTATTATTTTAACATTATAATAATAGGCCAAACGCCTAAGTAATAAAAAATTGGAAAAAATAAAATAATAATTATCAGGCTACATGTAACTATAAAAACTAGCCTATTATTTTATTTCTAGCACTCTTTGTTATTGCATGGCAAGGATTGCAGTTCCCTTTGCTTCACCTCACCTAACACAAGTGTACCTACAAAACCCACAAGGTTAGTTAGCAATCTTCGAAAATGATTGATTGATATGGGTAGTTTTGGAGAGAATTATCAAGAATGTATGGACACCAGTTGGAACAGAATTGCTTCAAAACAGTATGACAGGTTGATCATTGGAGTAGGTAGAACCATTACAAGGTTAGTATAGAAAAAACCCTGCTTTTTTCTCTCAGGGTGATTCCTATATAAGCTCAAGGCCTGTGCGTGGGCAATGAAGAAATCAAAATCAAATCAAGGGAAAGGGTGATGATGAGAGATGAGAACTTATTTTTAGTTAGTCAGGACCGATGGCTTATGGGTCCTTTGAAAAGAAGGAAGTGACCGTTTTTGTGGACAAAATCTGTTTCGTCTATAGGATTCGAACTCGGAAGCTTCGACTTGACACTTTGACAGAGCGGTTCCTAATCGCCTATGCTACGGCTACGACATACTCCATCTACAAAGAAGCTTTTTTCCAATACCGTAAAATGATTTAGATAACCTTCAAGTTATGTACAATATAAACTAGTACTAGTTAAGAGGACCCGAGATCAATTCTCGACCGGAGCAAAACTATTTTACCACAGCACTATCACAATGATAATGTCACCTCGTCTTTCGGAGGAGATGATAAGCCGTCGGTTCACGACTACCTAAAAAGTAGCCGTTCATCATCCCTCTCATTAACCACGCACAAGCCTAAGAGTTCATGTTGTGGGCATCATCCTCAGAAAAAAATAGTCAATAAAAGGTCTGTAAGTAATATTGATTTCTTCATATACATCTTCTTTCTTTTGTAAATGAACATTCGATAGTATATATATATATACATTCGATTTCTTTTGGATATGAACCGGTTAGCCAATAAGAGATTTGGATTCTGAATTGTGATCAATAGGAGGAGGCCTTGAGGCAGAAACCAATAGGAGACTGGGAAATGAGATGCCTAAAAGGTCTTTAATAGAAGGCTAGCCAATACATATTTCTTTCTTGACAGCCAGTTAGGTCTAGGCCTAGAAATTTGAAGTAAAACAAAGACCTATTCAAAAAATTACCTGTGTATGCTAGATTGCTCGAGGTATCATTTACACACGATAGGAAGAGTCACTCTAAATACTTTTTTCGGTAGGGTAGCAGAAAACTACTCCAACTCTTAGATATTTTTTACTAGACACGGTAAAAAGTTGAAAAGGAGCTTGAGTCTTTCAGGTATTGAAATTACACAGCTTCAGATATTTTTTCAGGGATATTAAGAATTTAGTGTTGGATAGCTCCATTCCTACAAAGGCAATTTACAGCTCACGATATGAGAGAAGAGGCTATCATCCTCCATATTATGCTGTCATTCCAACATTATAAAATAATCTGCAACCTAACTCAAAACCTGCTTTATCTATCTATGTAAGCTAGAACTACTTGAGTAGCCGGCATCCTATTGGGGGATTTAAAATAAGTTAAGATTGTGGAAGTCATTTATAAATTGATTTAATGAGTAAAATCAATTGACTGATTTAATTGAGTATAAGTAAAGACATGAAAGATGTCAAATATGACTTTGAGATTCTGTCAATTTTGAAGGGAAGCAAATGAAACTCAACTTACCGGACTCCTAAGTAAGGGCCGGGTCAAGTTAGGTTAGTTTATTGAGGTGAGTTAGGTTAGAAGATGTCCACTTGGTCCTTATCATAGTTTGATATGATAGTACATCTGAAACATTCGGGCCTGTTACTATTACCATTGATAGGTGAAAAGCTAAGAAAATTATCTATTGGCTTATCAGTAAGACCTAAACTTGAATCATGTATAGAGAGTACCCATGTAACTTATATTTATATTTAAGAATAGTGCATACTGCTGATATCACGCCGAGCTAATCAAAATTCATCAACCACACTCCAATTACAAAAACTTTTTGCCAACAAAAGTTAAGTAAGTATCCTCATCGTAAATAACTTAATGATAAGAGGAAAATTCCAGGAGATATAGAAGTTGAGAAGGCATTTTCAACAACCTGATGATGATAGATGAAAATTATTTACAATGGGGAGCTAAGGTATCAGCAGGAATTCCTAGTAAGCCTACCTACTGGGCAGGGCATTGTCATGGATTTTCATCTAGACACTATCATACTGGCCATCCTGAATGATCATTTCATTTACGTGTATTACTTACTTTTCAGGTATTCCTGAAGTAGAGTTATCCATGTTAATTTATGGGATGGGGCTATAAAATCACTTGCATTATCACTTCCTACCAACAGCACAAATCACTGAAATTGGTTAAAATATAACCCACTTCTATTCACATTAAATGATAGACATTAACACAAAATAGTTGAAAACTTCATAAGTAACACGAAAACACAAATTGAAAACACACATCACTCAAGCACAAAATCCGCACTGTTTTACACTGAATTCGACGAAACTCGCGCAACACGAAATTCCCATAATAGATCTCTTCAACTAGCCTAGAACTTTCAACTTTACCAAAACAACCAACAAGTGGTAGCCATCTTGAACCCACTCACTCATTAGCATACCATCACTGTATCACATTATTTTGACAAACGAATTAAGAGTTTTTCGAACGTTAAATGTGAGAAAAAAATCCAAATAAAGACAATTATTATCAAAACATTCAAGTCATCACCCCAAAATGTATTTTTCAAACAAGTTTTCAATTTGACAAAGACAAATTTGAGAGCATTAGCGCTCTCTATTGTTGTACCGTTCAACTAGACCGCACCCGGAATACAAAGCGGTTGATTTGAAAGTTAGCTGATTTGGAAATTGGAACTCCAATCATGACAACAATCCGATGTAAATACTTTATTTATTAGGTACCTACATCCTCTGTGTCATGACTCCCTACTTGATTAAAATCTAAATAATAGAAAAAATTACATTTACAGAGCATATAACAATTTAAAAAATGTTTAATATTCTTTAATTAAATATTTATTTTATAAGAAATTTGAGTTCAGTATTTTCTGCAATTCCAATATAGCCCAGTTTTTCTTAATACCCTGATCGAATTTTTTCCCCTCACTATACCAATGTTATTTCAAATAATATATTATATAGTAGGTATTTGCTACCTAAATCGTACTACACCTACACCTGTACTTTGGATCGTACTTTTCTGAGGATGATGCACACAATGTCATGTGCGTCGGTAATGATCAAAGAGAGGGGTCATGATGACAGATGACTATTGCTCTAAAAGGCAGTCGGGACCGAAGGCTCCTAATCTTATTACTCCATACTTTCGATTATCGAAAACTCATAAGAACCATTTGTATCAGAGATGTGTGATATTTAACAAACTTCCTTTGGAAATAAGAGAATTACCTGAAATAAGATGTAAAAAAATTACAAATAAATGGTCAAGAACAAAACCATTCTATAATCTAAAAGAGAACATGGCTTGTGATACAAGTGAGTTAGTTACCAGTATTTAGATTAAGTGTTTTTATTCATTCTATGTAAAAGCAGTTACTAATGATAATTCTATTTCTAGGCAGAGTGTTCCTCTGCATCCAGATGTTCTGAACAATTATTTTATTCAGTCTGTTAAGGATATTAAAGACTCATTGATTAGACCGGGTAGAATGTCATTGGATCTGGAATCTTTCAAGGGGCCCAGTTTGACTCAATACTTCAATTTTTGCGAAGTACTCCCTGGACATGTGTTAGATATAGTCAAAAGTTTTAAATCTTCTAATAGCTGTGACCTTTACGGCATATCAGTCAACTTATTAAAAAATGTGATAGATAGTTTTGTTATGCCTCTTACTCATTGTCTTAATAAATGCTTAGTAGAAGGAATATTTCCAGAGGAGCTCAAGAAGTCAAGGGTGGTGCCTATTTATAAAAAAGGTGATAGAAATTGTCCAAGTAGTTACAGACCTATATCTATTGTACCTGTTATAGCAAAAATACTTGAGACAATAGTATATAATCAATTTTCTGAACATTTTGAGCATTTAAATATCATAGCAGCTTCTCAATTTGGGTTTAGAAAAAATAAATCTACAGTAGATGCTCTTCTCAAATTAACCAAGAAAGTTTTGCAAGCATTTGAACAGGGAAATTATGCTCTGGCCACCTTCTGCGACATCAGTAAGGGATTCGACTGTGTCGATCATGAGATTCTTTTGGAAAAGATGAGATATTATGGAACAGATCAAATTTCTCTCAAATTTTTAAAGTCTTACTTGATGAATCGCAATCAACTTGTAACTGTAGGTGGCATTAGCAACAAGTCGTCGATGTTGAGGGTTGAGTCAGGGGTGCCACAAGGCTCAATACTGGGTCCTTTCTTATTTTTGGTTGCGATCATCAATGACATTTCAGCTTTTGTTAAGACTGATTCAATTCTGTATGCAGATGATACCACTTTCCTTAACCTAAACAATGATCTAAACAGTTTGATCCAAGAGAGCAAAGACACTATGGAAAAAGCATCTCTATGGTTCAATGCAAATAGCTTTGTTCTTAATAATAGTAAAACTGAGCAACTTAATTTCAATTTGAGAAGAGGACTTCCAATAAATAACCCAGAAAGTGTAAAATTTTAGGGATTCATATGGACTCAAAGCTCACATGGGAGCCACATATCAAATATATTAGCTCAAAGCTCAGCAGAGTGATTTATCTGCTGAAAAGTCTCTCCGGTCTAGTGCCTATAAAGTATTTGAGAACGGCCTATTTTTTTTTTTCCACAGTATAATGTCTTATGGGCTCATTCTTTGGGGTAATGCCTCTCATATCAATGATGTTCTGCTTCTCCAAAAAAAAAGCTTTAAGAATTATTACTAATTCATCTTATCTTGAGCATTGCAGACCATTGTTCATTAATCAAAAAATTCCAACTGTGATAAACTTGTATATATATTATGTCCTAATTTATACCCATAAGAACCTAGCCTGTTTGCAGTTAAGAAGTGACGTTCATTCCATTAATACAAGGTACAGAAATCGCATTGATATACAGCATCAAAGATTGACAAAATCTCTCAATAGTTTTGAGATCTCTGGACAAAAACTGTTCAACAAACTTCCCTTCCGATTACGTTGTGAGCCACAAAGGGTATTCAATCAGAAAATATATAGTTGGCTAGTATTGAATCCATTTTATAAATTGAGTGAATTTGATGAGTGGTTGGTAAATACCGGTATATGTTAGTAGCCAGGTTAGTATAAGTGTTGGTTATTCTGGTTATCTCGTTTTCCAACTTTAATTACTCTTCTGTACAAAGCTGTGATATTATAGTAGAAATGTGAACTTAAACTATGTAAAGCTTACAATTTATTATTGTTATTGACCATTATTACATAAGCATTGTCCATTTATACTATTTGTAGAAGTGTGTGACTAGAATTTTATTGATTTGTTATCTTTTATATAGTTTTCTGACGTTGTCTATGCTATTTGGCTTTTTGACAATAAAATTTCATTTATTTATTTATTTAAGATCAATATTTTTATATTATTTATCCTTGAAATTGCTTATTTGAAAAATATATTAGAAATAGCCTACTAAGTTTTTATAATTGACGTAACATGGCAAATAATAGTAGTCGAAATGATGTTTTATTGCTAAAAAATAATAGTTTAGTAATTTATTGACTTATGAATTTGTATGACCTAATAACGACAAATTTCATGTATTTTGAATCTGTGACAATGCCTATTACAATGTTTGTAATTATTGATTAATGGCAAATAAAATTTCTTATTCTTATTCTAAGGCGGGGTTGCCTTCCCCGTTAATTGGTTCTGAGCAGGCGATTGTGTAGCTCAATTTTCAAGCGATCAGTAGCCTGTACACATAACAAATTCAGAAGTTCAACACCAGAAGGTGCATCACTTTTGATTGTGTCACCCTGACCCTAAGTGAAAGGTGATACTCATAGGCTCACCTATATAAGAGGCTTATGAGGCAGAGTCATGCCGGGTTTTTCCAAGCACACTCAAACTTGAGGGACCCTCAAATTTTGATATAACAGCTGAAATTTTCTATGCTGAGTATAGAAAATGTTAACTGTTAATTGTAAACTTGAGGGTCCCTCTTAATAAATCCCAATATATTCTCAAGGTCCACTATAATTCTGCCCTGCAACTGTTGCTCCTGTGTATTCAGGCTGAAGGAGATGAGTTACGACGTGAAATGCTCTACTCAAAGTATAAATACAAAACTCATTGCATGAGAGACACCAAGTCGAAACGGTGGGACGTTCCGTACGCCCAATCTCATGCGTTGCGGTGCCCACTGTTTGGATCAAACTTTTTGTTCATGTATGAAAAGTCGGAAACGATTAAAGCCTTTACTTAAATGAAATCGTAATCTGATCATAGCAGAATTATGGTATAGAAAAAACTAACACATGAACATAACATACAATATACCCAGATTGATTGTGACACAGATAAGACAATAACTTACTGATAAAGAGGTGCTTACCGAAACTACGCCGGCGCCCAGCGTACAATGGAACCTTCACGTTTTTATGAACCGTTAAGTATTGAAACCGTAGTATTGTTGCTATTCTGTGGCACAGCATCAGAACGACCCAGTTTCCATATGCAAGTGTAGTATGGTGACTTTAACTCAATACTTTGTACGGTGCATGCCTGTTCGCTACATAGTTTCGGAAAGCACACCTCAAGTTTGACAGCAGCTAAAGCCTGTTTCTAAAAAAGGTCGATTTACACAAATACCAGTTCAGTCTCAGTGATCTGTGCTCTGGATTAGTATCATAAAAGCAATTTTATCAATGACGGCGGACCAATCACACAGCAACGACTGAAACGGAATTGAGACTGAAATGATAGATAAGAGAGTGGCGACCGGTTCTGATTCCAATGTAGGAACGGGACCGCGTACCTGGTCTAGTAGGAACACATTCTTTTCTTGACTATGTCTGACGTCTGATGAACATTTTGGTTTCATATAGTAGAAGAAGCAATGTAAGCTTCTTCCACAATTATTGTTTTATCACAAGATATTAAAGAACAGTTCTATAATTCTCTACTAATCATATATTGATAAGTTTTGCAGATTGTCCCCTATTTGTGGTAGGTGCCTAATGGAACAAGACTTGCATCGACCTAATAGTGTCAAATGATATAAAAACTTATTTGGCGAAATTCTTCTAGCATTCGTCATTGTCGAATGTGCAGCGTTCAAGACGCTGAACCAGCCAAAGAGAACAGAGGAAATACGATGTAAAATAAGAACCACAAAATAGGATGGGGAATTTTTTATTACCATAAAATTTAAAGTACATTTCCATATAACAACATCGCAGGTGACACTTATTGCGGCTATACTATAGATTGAGACTATTTATTAAAATTAAAAAGACACTCTGAACTGATTAACGGATCCCACAAAAAAGTTTACCAAAAATATAATGAGTGTCGAAGCTGTGAAGTGATTGATAGGAAAGTTAACGGTAGAAAATGGTAACAAAATGTGATACAGTTGAGCTACTAAACAGATAGAAGATTTATTTCAACAATCTGTACAATTCACAAACAACAGCTATTTAATATTATTATAATCATCCATGTCAATAGTTATCAAACAGTTCAACATCACAAAAATAACACAACGGGTGGATTGGAATGGTTCAGTATTAAAAAATATAAAAATAAATCTGAAATAAAAATTTAATGTTTCTATATTCACTTGGGAGTACTGCAAAGAAGAACTAACGGTGTGGTGATAGTGACGTAATTGTAAAAAGTAAAAAAATATTCCAACCTGCCTGAATTATAAATGGTAGTTCCTGATTTCTGAACTGAAAATTAGAAGCCCGTTACACAGCAGCCAAAAAATAAAGGGGTGAAAAATCCTATTTGGAAAATTTACTGATTAATTATGTTTACAGTTCTATTCAGAAGATTTAGTCTACATCCATCAAGTCCTACTTCCCGTCTTGTCTGTGAACAGACCTCTCTGGTAAGAATAAATCCAAGATTCTCGATAAAAAAATAAGTTTTCAAATGTATTTTATAAAAATCAAATCATCGTAGACGAAGAAAGTAAGATTCAAGTTCAGAAAAAAGCGATCAAATGAAATATATAAGGAAAAAAGTCACACTATCGACCTACTAAACAGTAGGAAATGAATATTTTTTAGTGTGAAACTAACCATTGAAAAATTATGAAACGTAGAATAACGACAACATTACTCAGTTCGCGCACGCTGAGAAGAGAATCAGTCACACAATGTATTCACAATGCAGAGTGTATTGTATGGGCGTCTATATGAATCCGATTTGATGTTCATATTCATCAAATTCAATCTTTCAAAAACAATACGAGAGTATAACTAAACAAATATTTAAAAAATGAAAAGCATGATAATAGCACTGTAAGTACTTAATACAATGAAAAATAATATGAGCTGGTATTTGTCAAGGCAGATACGCGTATCAATTTTGTATCAATAAGAAGAATTGTATAACGCTATTTCTAATATTTCAACAAAAAATTACTCCTCGAAAACAGCAATAGAATAGAACTGTATACACACATTAAACTTTATTTCATCAAATTCTTCCGAATTGAAAACACTTATTCATCATTTAAACTTGATCTCTCGGCTATATTCTAACTGGGGATGGTTTACATCGAACTACTTGTATGAAGATCTTACGTTATCAGAAAAAATATTCTGTTAATAATTTATAAATGCTTAGAGGGATTTTCGTAAAATCATGATTTATAAATATAATACACAAGATTATCAATGTTATGAACATCTTAGAGAAAGCCAGTCATCGATTTTCTTCGATTTCGCAACTGAACAAAAAATGCAGTAAGCCCAAGTGAACAAAGAAACCAAAATAAATGTAATTAGCTCTTGTCCAAAAATGACAAGTTCTAATATCTTGGTGATTGTAATATCTACCTAGCTGATCCTTTCCTAGATGAAAATTGAAATGAACAAGCTAGTTTACAAAAATAAAATAAAGATAATATAGTCACAAGAAAGCCCTTAACATCAAAATCTATTTTGAGAACCACTCTCAAATTACCTTGTTCTCTGACTTGATGTCCTGCTTAATTAGTCTTAAGGGTGAGATAATGGAGGGACACACATAGCCAATAAAGACCTTTATATAAATATTCAATGTAAAATTATAAATGAAATTAAAACTACTTCGAGTGGTTTTAATACGGTATCTTTAAATGCAATGAGTAAGTGATTAGCCTACTAAAAATCATAAAAACGAACTCATTTTATTTCGCGGTTCAGTCAGAATTAATTTACCAAAATGGAATAAAAGAAAATTATCTTGTAAAGGGAAATGAAGCTTTGCGGAAAAATTACACATCGGCTACAAAAATGAAATAAATGTTTTCTATATTTTCGTTAGATTCATAGAATAAGAGAGAGCAACTGGACTATGCTAAGATTATTTTGAATACCAAGATTTAGAGGAAGAAATCGAGTACGATTATAATTTGGCAGTAGATATTGGAAGTTAGCTTCCAATGATGCCAGAATGCTCTATACTTTAGTCCATCTCAAAGTAGTGGCTCACTGCTATTTTCAGGAAGCAGAATACTTCTTGTTGGATTGGCTTGAGCAGCTACGCTGCAAGCCCAGAGATCACAATCAAACAAGGGAGGTCCAATCCCATGATTACTCATGATCTCTCTTTATAATATATCATTTCACCTGTATATAGATTATTATATACAAAAGTTGACGTCGATGAAGCAATGGCGAACCATACTCTTCGGTCGATCTATCAAGCCACTCGCCTGTCTCGTACAAAACATATTCGTACACACTCCTCAATGTGCAACTTACAATAAATAAATACTTACCAATAACGACATGCTTGCAGATACAAACCCCCACGAATTCATAAAAATGTCTACAGTTAAAATAGAAACCGGCATTGCAAACAACACTTAATATGACGTCATCACCTAGATACACGTGTCTTACTCATCTGGTCATCTCTCATCTTTTCTTCCTTTTTTTGTTGCTCCGTTCGGTGCTCGCTTTACAGTTACTTTTTGCTCCTTCCTTAGCTTCCTCCATTCTGTACACCTAAAACAATACTAAACTGGATAAAACTGTTTCAAATCACTATACAGCCAGCATTATCAGCATAACTATAGTCTGACCAAACAAAGAAGAGCCTCTGGCAAGATGGGAAAATGACTCCAGCCTGGTCAATATTGTTTCAAAAATTATTAATATGATCTCAAATTGTAGAAAACAATTTGATCTACTATTAAGACCACATAATAATTCTTGAACAAATATTGACCAAGCTGGAGTCATTTTCCCATCTTGCCAGAGGCTCTTCTTTGCTTGGCCAGATTATAACACCATTATTACAGAAAAAATCTCGATAAATTTTGAATGAATAAAATGTCAAATGGATATGTTTATTTGGCAATAAAAATATTTCAATATTCTAATTATTACACAGTTATCAGTCAGTAGTTGGAGCGCCAATTAAAATTTCGTCAATTAATTTAAATCACGTGTGTGATCGAATGTCAAACTATGATAATATCTAATCTGTCACAGTCACAGATTACTACATGTGATTACTAATGTGACTTACTGTCACATTACACAGATTACAGTCACTTCTGTCACAGATGATTGGTGCATTAGGCTGAACGTCACTTCATTGAAACTACAGAAACTATAAATAGCTAATGATGAATTATTTATATTTAGTCAAGTCTTTTATCACCAAACAGAAATCAATAAGTCAATGAATACCCTACATTTTAGAGAGAATTATTAAATAGTAATCATGAGTTTCATAATATCAAAAATAATAGAACTAGTTGAATGATAGCCAATACATTTCAATTTGAAAGAATGAAAAATGTCTATGGTTTTTGAAATAAGTAACAAAAAAGAGGAGTACATTAGTCATCTCACCATAAATTTATAGGTATTTATGAGTGCTTCGTCAGAGGTCTTAACAGTATATCTTTATAATAATATTTATTTATTCATTGACTTTTTACAAGGCGAAGTTAGGACTCATAGGTCCTCTCTTACACTTAACCTTAATACAATATATTACTGGGATATATCTTGAAATTGATCTTGAATTGAATTGATTGTTGTTTTTCTTCACGGATACTTAGATCTGCTTAAATTTACAATTTATTTGACAAATGATAACACTTAATGAAATATTACTATACCATTAGGTAAATCTTTTGAAAGTTCAAAGTAAATACACCAATACAACGGAGAATCCAAGGAGCCAACATGAAAGAGTAAAATATAACATTTTGAGATTAGAATAGAAAACCTTTCTTAAATTGAACCCTCATTCAAAATCAATATGCTTTTTACTTTATCTATAAAAATACAGTAGTACTGTACATCCAAAATTTCAATAGTGTATGATATCTTGAATGCAGAAAGCCGAACGGACATACATCACAATAAAGCCATGTCGTCCATTATAAACGGAAAATTACTGAAAATTTACCAATAAAGGATTTGTCAACTTCAACTTCAATGTGATATTTTATTAATTTTCAACAATATTTGCTACTTACATTGTTTTGCCGAATAATTAGCATATGGTTTTCTGTCACGTATCAACTTTGATATCGGTACTAGTACTGCTGATCTGTAAGAGAAAACAAGAATGAGCTGAATAAGAATTTTTCTGTAAGAACAAAAGGATAAATTGATTTAAAATCCATAACTGGGCATTATAAGAATAAGTTAATTAGTTTCAGACTCATAGATAGCTATCAGACAAGATAGCTAACATTGTTAATCTCATTTCTTTCAGACTTGATAGCATAATCTTATAATGGGAAATAACGCACCTAGCTGAAAATGATCTACATAAATAGGTAGGTAACAAAATTTGAAATTTTCATGAATGCATAACCATGGCTCTGATTTAAAAATGTCTAAAATCATAGCTCTTCAATATTCTTTCAAGAAATAGTATGTTGAAGTAATAAAATAATACGAATCACACAATGTTGAAAAACTCAGAATAATAAAAAGAACTTTTTTAGTGTTTTTTTTTTTTTTTGTAAAGCTGTCTCCAAAAGTAAGGCGGTTTCATCTGCCTCTTGAACGAGATTGAACGTAACCTAAGATACGAACAGTTGATATAAAGCATCTATTAACTCTTTTTATTTCAAAAACATTATCCAGACATAGCTAAATTACAAATCTAATCAACACCATCAGCTGATGAAGGGCACAAGAAGTAGACTACTGTCTAACTTTTTGGCGTCAGATATACTTATAAATACAAAGTTTCCAAATGAATGATTAATCATGGGAGCAACTATTCAAGTATTGTACCATTTCTCAACAAGATGTATCAAATAGTTAATGAGTAATTGCCGACTGTAGTAAATTTACCTCTTGACAACTATTTGAGTTTGAGTTGGTATCTTGCGACCTTGTGTAATCCTCTGTTGAAAAGCCAGAGTTCGAATCTTCACCACATTGCAAAATCACTGAACTATTTGGTGAATCATCTTCCTGAAAATTAAAAATACAATTAATTCAAGAAAGGCATTACAATTTAAACAGATAATGCAAAGCCATAATTCATTCTATATTGAATATTGTCTATCTAGGACTGAGTACTGGCCACACTGTGAGGAGGGTTGGTATGTGATCGTGAAGAATGAGATCATAACGCTGTTCTTGGATGGGTGACCAGTATTTATTACAGTAATACAGTACAGTAATAAATTACTTGACCAGTAATACCAGTGTATATTACTTGAATATTAGAATATTTGGTCATGTATGCATTAAAAGCCTTACGATTTTTTTGTCTATCTAAATTGATGGAAGGAATTCAAGGTGAAAAGCTGTAATGAATAATTCACAATAATATACTGTAGTAAGAAAGCTACTGTAATATTTTGATAGACTTCGATAATTTTTCCATGATTTATTATTACTTCAACACCAACTTCATAACATAACCAGCATAAAATAACTTCATAACATAAACAACTAAAGTAGTTACATCATTCAGAGAGATAAGAGATAAGATTAGATCTGAATGTACACTTTAAGACCGGGCGTATACTGGGACGCATGCGCAGTAGCCAATCACAGCTCTTGTCTTGTCATTTAGCGGTTGTAACAAGAGCTGTGATTGACTACTTTGCGCCCGGCCTAAATACAGAATATAATTTCAATAAATCAAAGTTTATAACTCACTTAAGATGTTATGTTCATATCAAGGGAATTATGTATGTTAATGTTTTATGTAATTTGAAAAAGTTTCTGAATATTGAAATCGTACCTGAGTTTCAGATTTTCTCGACTTTTTGTTCTCAACCGTGATGGCGGTATCAGACGGCCTCTTTCTGCTGACATTGTTTTCGCTGGGTGATGTGGTACCATTGCGATGCTGGGGTGGAGTCGTGTTACCACCAGTCGAGACCTGTCAGTTCATAAAAATTTATTAGAAAGATATTCAGATTAAACTACAAAAAAATTGAGAAATTAAAGCATGAATAGAAGTTTAAAATTATTGGAAAAGTAATTACAGTACTTTCAAATCATGCAACTATTTGAACCATTAAATTCATCATTCAAGTTACCATTTTTCCATAATGAAATATTTAATTTCATTTCCATAAGAAAAAAACAGGATAACAAATTTACACTTATAAAACTGGGAAATTAACAGGCACAAATACAATAGATGTGGCCAGTGTTAAACTAAAACTATTCAAATAAAATGAAACAATTGATCACTAGATTTGAAAGTGAATAATAAAAATACATCATTTTCTCAATCTTTCTTTATCAATTAATTTTTTCTCATACAAGTCTATAGACTTCTATAGTAATTCTATTTCAAATGGCCCCTTAACACCAATATTATACTGAGGCAGTTCATCTTCAATACTGTTGATGAAGAACTGATGTAATAGATCTAGTCGGATGTATTAGGCCAGTATTACACGATACTAGTTCTATGATCATATCTGATCATATGGAAAGAGAAGAAAATTGATTTCGTATTTCCATCTCTTTCCATATGATCATATTATTGATCATAGAACTATTATCCTCTAATACAGGCCTTAGTTCCATATGATCAGATATGTAATAGAAAATACTATCGTGTAATACCGGTCTTTAGGCTAATAAAAAACTGAATGGACATGTAGAACATACCTTTCGTTCTCTCCTCAACAAATGTGATGGCACGTATGCACTCAATTGCTTCCTGAAAAATAAAATAAAATGAGTAATGAGGTCTTTTATTGAGAGCGCATGCAAAAATATGATCAGCCAAAAGCAGTGATATTGGTAGCAGGTAAGCAATAATAAATGAGAAAGCTTTTCTGTTAGAGAAGGTTTTGCATGTACAGTATGTCACTTTTTACAACAAATAATAACTTATATTATTGTGTCTGACATTCAATTCATACACTTTACTAGAATTATTTACGAATAAATTTTGAAACCATCATAAAACAGATGTAATTTGAAAAAATATATTATTCAATAGACGATAGACAATCGCCTTCTGTTTAAAAGTTTCAGTTTTATAGCCAAGAAGCGTTAAAAAGCAGAATCTAAGTGCTGAAATACACAAGTCTGAGTCGAATTGATGAAGCAGATGCATTCGACTCGTGTTGATGCGTGACTTGAGCCGACAGTATTTACTATTGAATCAGATTTCTAGTAGACGACGCAACTACTTGATCAAGTTGACTCGACTCGTGTATCTGAGAAATAATCTCCATAACGAACGTTTATTCAAATTTCATTTGATGCCAGTTCCTTCAGTATTTCATTTGTCGAATTTTGTTCAAATCTCAATGATCCAAATCATATTATGATACAATAAGACTTACCTTCTAACGTGCCTTGCTTCAATTTTCATCCCGTCTTTGAGCATTTTTATCTGAATTGCTTGCCTATGGACTAATAAATGAAAACAAAAATGTATTAGAACTGCTCTATTTACACAACACATAGTACGGCGATAAAATGATATATTTGAGACTGAAGTAGATTAGAATGGAATTAGAATTCGGAATCCGTTCAGATTAATTGATTCGTGCAATGGCTACTATCGTAGATATACTATTCTAGTTTGTCTATGCTACTATGTCTATATACTAATGTATAGTTAGTCTATGCTACTACCAAGACTAATAGACAACAAGAATAATCAATTTCATTTAATCAATATTCAATAATCATCCAATGAAATAAGGTCATTTTTACATATCTACGTATCTTAGTTCAAACCATGATATCAAATTAAAACTAAAATCATTGTGAGTTGTGCATATGGATAGAATAACAGTACTTATTTTCTCTTAGGGCTACTGTATTCATTTAAATAATTAAAATCAAAGTACCCTTTTTTTAATATTTTTATTTTACACTTCGCCATTTTCAAGTGTAAATAACCACTTATTTACACTTGAAAATCGCTATATAGCCGAAACATGTACGTGGTGTAAAATAAAAATATTAAAAAAGGGTACTTTTATAATAACAGTGATTTGAAAATGATGTTTCAAGAGAAGGTACCAGTAGAACCAGAGAAATTTAGTCGTTGTAGAACCAATAGGGGAGAAAGAATGATGCGGGAGGAGCTAAGCAGTAGTGAATTTATATTAACACAATAAGCCCATTTTTTACAACTGAGACTAAAACCTCACATTGATGCTTGTGGATTAAAT
Organism: Sogatella furcifera; assembly: GCA_017141385.1. NCBI lineage: Eukaryota > Metazoa > Arthropoda > Insecta > Hemiptera > Delphacidae > Sogatella > Sogatella furcifera. The sequence goes on along the minus strand of CM029547.1, from coordinate 53,100,167 downwards.
ACAAATTTCTCAACTATAACACCGAAAAATCACACATAAATAATTGTAGTGAAGTATAAAGGGTCTATGAGACCGGCTAAAATAAACCCAAACCCTATTCACGATGACTTGAGACAGAATAAACAAACGTTTTGCGTATGTGTGCGTTTTCGGTAACTATTGTCTGTCCAAGCAAAGAAGACATTCTGGCAAGATGGAGAAATGCCTCCGGCTCGGTCAATATTGGTTCAAAATTTTAAATATGGACTTAAATTGTAGATCAGAATGTTTCCTATAGTTTGAGACCAAATTTATATCTGTTGAACCAATATTGACCGAGCTGGAGGCATTTTTACATCTTTCCAGAATGTCTTCTTTGTTTGGACCTACTATATCTTAGCCATGACAAACCATAACCTATAAACGACGTTGCATAGACACATCAAAGCATTGGCAATGTATATGTGTGCGTGTGTGTCGTTTGGGTGGGAGTGAGTCATATCGAATTGTCAACAGTATAGTCTTCCCAAGCAAAGAAGACCCTCTTGAAAGATGAGAAAATGACGAATGCTCGGTCAATATTGATTTGGTCTCAAATTGTAGATAAGAATATTTCCTACAATTGAGACCAAATATATAATTTTTGAACCAATATTGACCAAGCTGGAGTCATTTCCTCATCTTGCCAGAGGGTCTTCTTTGCTTGGACAAACTATACCAGCACTGTTTGTTTACGTTGTGGGGTTGTCTATCTTTGTTTATTCATCAACAAGATTGGAATATAATAGGATTGAAACACAGACAAAGTCCAAAACGTCTCAAGTCATCTTCAATGAGGTAGGCCTATAGAAAATAAAAAGCTCATCCTAGAGCTCTCAACAGACGTATTTTTCCGAACAACAAACCTGAATTGGTGAACGACTGTATGTCGTAGGTGAGGTCGATGTTCAGACTCTTTGACTCCTGGAAGATGAGACCGATGAACCACATGGAGCAACAGGGGGGCGGCGGGGGCGGGGAAGCGTTGGCGGGCGGCTCGGGCTGTGGCGGCGGGGGCGGTCCGTTGAAGCACTCGGGGTTGACGTGCGCCAGCACTATGTACGGATTGCGTTCCAAAGTGCCGATCAGATGGCGCACCTTCGACTCAATCAACCCGCACCACTCCAGCTGATCTTCCGAACTGTTCGAGCTCGCCAAAAGTACTATAAAGTGCCTGCAAACACCAATATTCCGATTAAATACTTGAAAATTGGCGATTAATTTTATTATATAACTATATTATGAACAATTTTTATTCTCCCAATCAATTTTCTTCTATATTCCGAATAAATACAAATAAATTGGAAAGTGATTGTATTATATTACTTTATTATGAACAATCCTTGTTCTTTTAATCAACTTTTATTCTAAAAAACTCTCTAAAAAGTTACGATATTTCGCATCTCTCTTGCACGTGATGTAACCTTCTAACAGCTAATGTGAAGCATCTATTATCCTTTTTGATTTAAAGAAAAATCATCTAGGCATAGCTAAATGACAACATCAGATGTTAGAGCACATATAACCGCTCAACTTTTAGGCGTCACCCATACTATACTTACTATAGCCTACTACACCCCTATTATACGTACTTACTCATACATTTATTATTTGAAGTATTACAACAAAAAATTTGAGTTTCATTACCGTTCAAATTGAGTTACTGTTTCCTTTTTGTCTAGCGCTACTATCAATGTACGTTAATAAATAAAAATTGAAATCACAGTAACTTACCATTTTCAGTGGTTTTCATTCGAACACATAAAAACTTTTTAAAAGGTACTGTAGTTTCAATTTTTATTTATTAACATTAACCACTGTTCTATAATGAGCTGTTGTTACCTGTATTTTAGGAAGAAGTTGGGCGCCTCAAACAGTTTGTGCCAGGGCTGTCGACCGGTGACAATATCGTCAGTGACGGCCAGGCCCTGTTTGAAGGCGTCGACCATGATGGTCCTGGTCGACACCGACACATTGAACGTGGAGTTCTGCTGCGGATAGGCGGGCGTGATGATCGGCATCAGGTGAAAGCGGTCGGAAATGGTGACGCGTGGATCCCAAACGGCGAAACCGAGGTTCACGTTTTCAGGTTGTTTGAGTAGGACGGGCTGCGGCCACTTCCACTGGTAGAAGACGAGGAAGAACTTGTGAACAAGAGTGGCGGCCACCGCGTTCGGGTACAGCTGACACGTGCGAGCCACCAACATCGCCCACGACACACCGCCCAGGTAACCCAGCACGTTCGAGTAGATACCGTGCTCTGAAAAGCAAACACAAACGTATATTTGAAAAATAATCTCGGGGAAAAATACCAAGAGGGTCTCCAAGGAAGAGAATGCCAACTAATCACAACAAATGGAGAAGATCAGGTTTTTCAACTGAGAAAATGTACAGAACATAACTTAAACAAAATTAACAAATTACAAGTTTTTATTAATAAATATTAGAAAACTATTAAAATGAGAGATGCAATGTGCTCATGCGATTGCGATTCATGTAAGTTAAAACCCACATAGATAAAATTGTCTGTTCCGTCTACTGTAAATTCACCTTAACTCCTATGCTTAATGAATGTTTTCTTCTATTCCACCAGGGATGCACCTTAATGAAACAGGTGACAGTAAAATTACTTCAATCATTTAATAAGGTAACAAGATACTTCTGCACAGATTCTAGATCTTTAGTTAATTTAAATGAATTTGACTATTTTCTATTAATCTTATGGATAAATATTATAAGAATGCTATTGAAATAAAAATTAGATGCATTGCGATAGTGTGATTGCGATTTATGTACGGTACAAAACCAGATAAGTTAAAATGTATAATCATTCTTGGGAAAGAATTAGCTTGTTTTCAAGGCAGAGAAAATAAAATTTTTTCTCAGTTCAAATGAAGGTCAAATTAGCATTGGATGTTAATGGATTTTTTACATTAGTAATATCCAACTTTCTTACAGTTTCAACTCTTTTGTTGAAATCGAAACGGGTAATACAAACACTGTAATAATATTGAAGATGTTACTCACTTTTCGCCCAGAGTTTGATAGTCCTCAGAGCCAAACGGAAGTTTTCAATATTAGGAACTAATCTAAGAATTTCATCTGTTACTCGACAACCGTTCAGACTTCTCACACATTTCGGATCCAGGTTCTTCAATAGCATATCATCTTTCAAATCCTGTAAATGAAATTCAAAACAAATTAAGAAAAATTCTTATTTACCTCTTGAATTGAAAATTCAAGATAAGTTTTAATAGCATGTATGATAATGAATGGATACATTCTCATACAAGTCATACAAGGTAGAGAACAATGATCTCTTTCTGTAAAGCCGTCCAACTGAGGATGTAAATTCTTACAAAAGAATGTTTATAGCTACTGGAATACCTCAACACGAATATCATTTTAAATCAGGTGAATGTCCAATCATATAATCAATGTATGAATTGGTGGTTAAGTGGTAGAGTGGACATTACTGTCCAAACTTCGCCACATAATTGAAATAAAGAAGTCATTCTGATCTGTGAACTCAAGTGAGTTGAAGCAATGGTCACAATGATCTCCACTCACCTTGGTCACAATCTGATTTCGGATGGGTGACCATATTGTGACCAAGGCGAGTGGAACCTCCCCTTATGGGTAGCTCCCCACAACAAAAGCCATATGCATATTATATTTTTTTTAGTTGAAGCAATTGAAAAAGCAAGCAAGTTGAAAAACTCTTGATTGATTCTAGATTCACATGACTCATGAAACATGACTTTCAAGTAAAATCTTATTACCTAGTTTGTGAGTAGGCCTACTGTACCACAATAGTGGAAACTCAAAGTTCCATTATTTCCCTTTTCAAGTCCATATTCAAGACAAACTTGATATTTGGGATTTGAAGACAATAGACAATAGATTGAGTAGAAAGAAATAAGTTTTTATAAATTACTCACCATAGAATCGGGTATCTCTTTTAGAGCCAATCTTGCAAACAACATATCAATTTCAATTCCATCAAAGTTCATTTTGATAACAGGTACAAATGCTTCTTCAACCGCCTGAAAATATCAAACAAGTATTAAAAATCAGACAAAAGGTTAAAACAGTTCTTTACTTCCAAGTCTTATTATTCATCTAATATATCGCCGAATAAAAATAATTGTGAGAGAAAGAAGATAGAAACATAATAATATCCAAGAATAAATTTTGTTAAAAAAAAGTAATGCAGAACGGACTATTCTTCAAATTAATGTATGAATAATTCATGATCAACTTAGGCCTACAAAATTACAAATTAAAAATAATAAACTTATAGAAGACTTCACAATGCTAATTAATCAATAAAGTTCCCAGGCTACTTAGCCCACTTCACACATAATCAATGTAAGTTTAAATGTCGTTTTACTTGAAAGTCATATTCAAGAAATAAATATGCAAATAATACACTTTGCTGCATACAATGCATCGTGTGAACAAAACTTTAAATTCAATTGAATCATCTGAGTGTTAGAATCTTTACATGACGTTCACGATAATCAAATGACGTCCAATATAATCGAATAGGGCGAGCAACCTACCAAGAAGGCCATATGCGATATAGCCTACATATATTTTTATCGAATGATGTTCAAAATAATAATAGAATGGCGTTAAAAAACAACTTACATTGTTAAAATGGGCCCTAGTCGTTTCATTCATCATATTCATACAGTATGAGAGAAAATTAATCAAGTAACTCCAAACAACCCTAATAAACTAAAACAGATACGCTACATACCCTTAGGTCGGTGACTTCGGGATGCTGTTTGAGTTTTTCAAAGAACGACGTGAAATAGTCGGACCGATTGATGTGTCTTGGCGCCACACACAGGGCGTCAATATCGGCGCCCTTGTGATGTACACCCAGACGGTACGAGCCGAACGTGTAGATCTTGCCTCCCACCTGTTCAGCCACGTTCTCCGGCATATTGCGCGAAATACTCAGCTCCTTTATCCATTCCTTCACCAGACAGTTCAGTTTACTCAGTATTTCCATGCTGAAAATCAAACAACACAATACAGGTTGGTTGCGATTGCCAAAAATGTATGAACGGAACGCAATTGGTTGACAATGGCGGCAGGTGGACTGGTTTTGAAAGTGGTGACTGCAATAATAATTAACCAATTTACTATTATTAATAATAATAACCAATTTACTAATCCTTGAAGTTGGGCCCGCCATGAAATCATTGTTAATTCCAGTGCTTTTTTGGGCCATTTTTTGCCGTAAAGATGAATAATCTCATCTTGGAAGAAAAAAGTTAAGAGAACCCAATCTGATTTGTACCGTGTTACCGCTACTTTGGAAGCTTATTCAACAAACAAAAGTTTATAAGAGAAGTTTCTATAAGAGGACGTCTGAAAATGCCTCGTTAATGAGATAATACTTGATGTCGGAAGAGTGCACATTTCTACAAAATTATGATTACATAATTTTGTGACGTTCTCATTACAGAGAATACTTATGTAAAACTAGTTGAGAAATAGAGTTAAACCAATTAGAGGTTTGTATTTTGAGATGAGACTATTAAGATAATTCTGTTTATCTATTAATCAAAACAGAGATTTTTTCGAATGTCAGTTTAGGGTGAAGGCTCAATGGTACAACCAAGATCAATAGGGGTCCACGTTCACATACAGTCAGAACTGACAGTTCATCATCCAACGATCGCACTGCTTGTTTACAGCTATTTAGGACTGCCCCTATCTACTTTTTGTCGACCCTAATGCAAGTTAGAGTCCACATCCACGGACAGTTTGGACTTCAGGACAGTCAAGACTTGCAGGTGGATGGGGAATCCAGCAGTCCAAAATAGCTATAAACCGACAGGCCAATCGTTGATCGATCAGCTGTGAACGATCAACAGAACAAACTGTTAGTGGATAATATGGACCCTTAGAAGGAGGGTTGTGCATTGCTCTATACAACTCTGTGTTTCTATTGCATCTCCCCGCGTTCACCCAAAGTCTCCTGATCTATGAAGGTGAATGAGCTTCAGACACGTTCAAATTGAAATTTTTCACTTTGTTAAATTTTTACAATAGTGTTGAGGGCGAATTTTAGGCATGGAAGATTCTTCTTCCACTTGACCCACATGAGTTTACCACTTACCGATGGTTGAGTTCCTCCTCCGACTCGGACACGTTGAAAGGCTTGAGCGCCTCCTGCAATTCAGTAGTGCGCTGAATATCGATGGGCTTGGGTGGGGCGGTGCTGATCGCTGACGTCATGCCCAGCGTGCGCAAATTGCTCCCGCCACCACTCACCGCTCCCCCCTTCGACTGCAGCCCCACCACATTCGGCGTCTGCTGTTGCGTCTGAGTTGGCTGCTGCTGGGTATGATGTGTTGTGTTCCACATCCTTAAACATATCAGAAATATATTGCTATATAACATAATTGTACGGTTTTTACAATCAATAATGAATAAATAGAGAAACAATCAAGGTGGAAAGATGAACTATGGTAAGATAAGCACAGGTAAACTATGTTTCAAGCAGTGTGCATGGTTCACTTTATTTCAGCTGACAGAGTTTACTTCGGTGATTTCAATGATTAACTCTTTAACATAAATATACTAAGTACATAATCAGCATCATTTCCTACTAAGTAGCGCTATGAGAGTGGTGTCGTTAGCACACAATAAGCCCCTTTCAGTCACACTGAAGTGGTTGATGAACATAAGGAAGAGAAGAGGACCAAGAATCGATCCTTGTGGTACACCATAGATTAAAATCTTTTCCTTATGATTCCGTATCATCAACTGATTTGGCCTGCCTACTGTTATAAGGTCATCAGGTTCATCATGGTCATCAGGGGTACACCACATGTCCAAATATCCCATATGTCTCCATCTTTCCAAGTTATAAGTTAAGTTGTTAAATGAGACATAAGTTAGTCAAATGCTTTAGTTGAATCACATAGTCACAGCGACTGACTGCTTGTTTCTAAGTACTGACCAAATTTGGCGAACCAAAACTGGTTAAGTTCGAATTATTCTCAAAATACCAGTTGAGTATATATAAGTTACCACTGATTCCTATAGTTTGACAAATATGCATCGATGTCTTCAGCTCTTTGGGGAAACCTCCAGAATCCCAACATGTGCATTACAATTCAATTGCTAGCACAGGATTTATTAAATGAAAACTTTTTTATCACGTTTCATATGAAACAACAATTTAAAATAGTAATAGTAGCTTAAAAGTAGAAAAAAGTTAGCCACAATACCTTGCTAAATTGTTTGTTCCGCAATTGCATGACAGGTAAAAAGTCAATTCTGTAATTCCTCGTTCATGAATTCAACAACGAACATTTCTGAAAAATACAGAAGATTTTTTAATTAGCAACCAAGTATACCTCAAAAAATGATTTCAATGCAATAATGGAAATTGAAAAGAAATTGAAAATATAATAAATTATTAGCACATGACTATTTTGGCTACACCGTTACACCAAACAAGAGAGCAAACTAATTTAGCAATAACAGCGATATAATTAGTAACATTGTAATAACAGTGTCGATTAGTAACATAATGATGATCTAAGATACTAATTACTTATAAGTTATATAAAATAAATTAGTAACTTAAGACTATAGTTATTTCTTCATCTTTAACGGGTATATAAAGAGTAGGCCTATCCTAATTCGCAATTTATTTCATGAGAAAGGAATCTCAAACAAATACATAAGCTTAGTCTCATTGTTCAAGTTGATGCACTTACACGCTGTAAAGAGAATTTTCACCCAACCCAACATAATCAATACAAAATCGTCTGTGTTTGTATTAGCGCTGAGATTTGTGTTCCAATGATCTATGGTATGTTGGGTTGGGTGTGTAAATTCATTCAAAGTTAAAACTTGAAAACATAATTTAATGACCAACAAAGTGTAGGAATCTATATAAATTACTAAATTAAGTTTAAATAACGTTAAGTAGGCAGGAATTGGTGTATGTGTCGTTTAGTGGCCCAGCTAGCTCAAGTCAAAATTATCGTCCATAATGATAATGTTAATTCAAGTCCATTTGAAACAAAGCATTTTTTCTAACCTCAATAATTTTTAAACAAAAGATGACCACAGCCAATGACCGTTGTCGACTCAGAAAAGCAATATCGAAACCTGTTCTACTTTTGCTTTAGCAGGCTAATTGCTAAACACACGAACAAAGTTTACAAATTACAGACTTGACTCGCATAATGAATAGGAAAAGTTGAATCATATCATTTACAGAGTATGAATGAATCACATTCATGAATGATGTACAAAAGTAAAGTGAGCCAGACACACCAACAACATAGATCTCATAGGCCATAATTTAATAAGAACAGAGTATAACCAAGTAGAAATACTTGCTCATTGAAACTATAATACAAACAAAGCTAGGATTAATAGTTTCAAGAAGTTGACAATATTATTTTTTGAGAAGATCTGATACGAAATGGAACTACAAACAAACTCGTGAACACTTGAATAGATAAATGCAATTACCTCACCTGCGATTCGAATGTTTTGATGTTTCAGATAAATGTTGGTTTCACTTCCTAAATGAATAATAAATTTGAATATTAAATAACTAATGCTGAACTTTTAAATAACTATCTTAGAAAATTCTATACAAAACGCCTCTAACCAGCACGGAACAGAACTGACTAATGACTATATGACAACAATATGGCGTTCTTGGACTCTCCAATACAGTGTTGCCAAACGAAAAAAAATTCAAATTTTTTTTATGGTAATCTCATTTATACACAATAAAATTTTGATTTGAAATTAAAAACTACATAATAATTTTAATCCATATTGGTTTAATTGAATTTTATAGTTTTTAAGATGTACCACTAAAAACTTGCAAGAGCGTCCATTTTGATGACCACTAGCGCCAAAATTCAAACGTATTTGTACTTTTCCCGAATCTCATACGTGTGGCCGACGAGCAGTGGCGGGCTGGGACATTTGGGGCCTTCAACTTAGCTTTTCAAGGTGCCCTTACCCTTGAGGGGTAAGCGGGAGTAGGTCTTGTTAAGATTATGAAGGAGAGGTTTTCTGAATTTAAAGGCTTATTGCGGTCGCTTGTTAGGTACGGTACTCCGGTACACACAAAAAAAAATAATAATAAGTAGCCTACTGTGTTATTATTTTATTCTAGCATAGAGGAAGAATATGATTTTATACTGTACTTTATATTTGAAACACATAACTGCAACAAAAAAAAGTTATTTCGGAAAAACGCGGGGGCCTCGTACAATCTCCAATAAATTTTTCTTCTATTGACCTTAGTGATTGTGAAGTCAAGTCAAGTTAGTGATTGTCATGTCAAGTTTGGCGAAGTGGATGACCCTATACCTGCAAAGGTTCTCACCTCCATGAAGTCTCAAATATATTTTTTCGAGATGTATATTTTCAAATAAGCTCTACATTTTTAAATAATCACTCAATTTGAATTCTGTCATTTTTTAAAAATTACAAATTGATTTTGTCCTACTCTCATATCAAAGTCGTTTATTGTGATATCATAGTAGTTATAGATATCACTCAATTTGTAACTTTAAAATTTGTAACTTCATATTATGTAACTTTGATTGCTAGTATAATAGCATTCAAAGTTACAATGACTCAAGTCCTTTTTCAAGTTTTCTCAAAAATTTCAACAAGATTTTCTCAGCTATTTTCTAGTTTTTGAATCATTATTACGGTTTCGTGACGAAAAACACTTCTTCGTTGCAAGCTCAAATGAGGCTAAATTCTAGTGTCCAGCTCAAATCCCTGTAAGAATTTGATTTTTCGAGTAAAGAAAAATAGGCACAAAATTAGGCAAAAGTGCAAAAACTTTAATATTTTTTACAATTTCTTACATACAATAGGAATATATCCTGTGATCTCTACAGAATCGGATATTGAACGTTTCAAAAAGGATAATTTTTTTTATAAAATATTCAAAATTGTATTTTTTGTAACGTGCTTCCACATTCAACTGCACTATCAGGGGTGGCAGTAATGCAGAATACGCCGTATGTATAAGTACAAGCATACAGTAAAGGCCAATTTTTTAAATTGCTTATTCCATTAATACAGAGTTGATATGCACAGTATAAATGTTATTATGATAGTGTTGTATCAGGTCGAACCGATATACACGGTATCTCCAATCGATATTGAGCCTAAATTGTGCACTCCAAAATATTGTCCGAAAACTGGTGACTTTCCTTCGAGCTTCTTTTGTTCCGGATCTGTGACTTGTCTGAAACTGAGTGGAATGATTATCATGAAAATGTCTTGTAATTGTTTTCGAAGATACAGTAATATTGGAAAAGCAAGATTTATTAACAAAGATAATTCGTAAAATTCATAACCAACTAAAAGTTTATTATTGTTGTAAGACATTGATTTGCTGCTGATAGGTTCCAATTGAGTGCATTCATAGAAAAATATGATTTTTGCGATGAAAGGTTGACAACGGTACAAAAATGTTCAGGGTTATTTCAAGAGTTAACGAAATTCCAAATTTGGATTTTCAAGCATAATTTATTATAATAGCAGTTATACTCCGTCCAAGCAAAGAAGACATTCTGGCAAGATGGGAAAATAACTCCAGCTCAGTCAAAACTTTGATCAAGTGGAAGTGGACATTGTGGATAGACATATAACCTACATCTTAAACTTTTATCATCATCATTTATCATCACTCATTCATCCTTTGCTTAAAATACTTGGAAACCAAGTCGCAATTGTAAAGAAAGAATAAAGAATAATGGTTAAGACATTACAAATGAGGCCTCAGATTATAGATTAGAATGCTTTTAAACCGAATTAAGAATTCTTGGACCAATATTGACTGAGCTGGAGTTTATATAATCGTCTATGAAAGATAATATTATGTTTTTAAATTAAAAAAAAAAACTTTGATAGGCTACAGCTTCTTGGGCATGCAGGTCTTTTAGATGATTGATACAAGTTTTTACAAGATTTTTCAACACAATGCAAATCAACTTGAAATCGGAACCAACCTTATTATAAGGAAAGTTTTTCCATGCCCTCAAGTTGACTATTTGTCAAAATTCTGTGAATTCAGGATAATAATTTCAATGACTAATGATTGAATATTGAGTCAGTCGTGGACTTGAATTGATAAGTAGCCTACAACTTACATACCTTTCAAGGGTTTTCAAAGGTTCTCTTTCTTTATTGTAAATGCCATTTGAAGGATTCATTGTTATCACAACACATCTGCGAAAAAATGATCATCAGGTTAAGGTGATTCCAGAACAGATAAAATGAAACGAAACAAATTGTTTCGACTGAATGTACAAAAAGCATACCGCAAATAATATCAAATGTTTTAAACAGTTTATTATCTTTCTATTACATGCAGGACTTCTACATCTTGATGAAACATGCTCAGAATTGCAGTTATTTACAATTTATTCAATAAATAATAATGTTGAAATAATTGAATCGATAATTACCAGAATGTCACATTAACAATTATCTTCAAAAAAGTAGGCCTAATGATTGCCAATTTTTGTACTCCAAACAATTAATGAACATGCCAAAAATATAGTTTGAAATATTGCAGAAAAGTAATCAAACCAGTAGTTAAAGTAATTAAAACAGTAAATTGCAGTTATTTTATAATCTTTCAATTATTAATAGTTTTCCATTATCTTTGAATATTATTTTTTTAATTAACTGACCTTGTGCATGGCTTCACTTGACGCATAATTACTTCATCTCCAATCTTAATCCAATCCCAATTGTCTTCGGCGAATGGTGATTGGGTGTTGGATACAATAATATTCGGTCTGAAATTTTTATAAGTAACCTGATTTTCCGGTTCCAAACGATCATTCAACTCTTTCACAGATTCTTCGGAGAGAATCATGTAACTGGCAATATCTGAGAAAGCACCCTGAAAATGAAGCAAATACTTTATTACTTGAATAAATAGTAGCCTAATAAGATGGAAGAATTATTATAGATATTGGACATTAAAGCCGCTCGGCCGGCTACCGAGAGGTACCGGGTTCGATTCACGGTCCAAGCACAGTTTTTTGTACAGTTTCATTCAACGGATCTCGCCTGCTGTTTAGTACATAGGTCAATATTTGAAGTTGCAGAAGTCCTTTGTCCATTTATATAGCAATAAATTGAGATTCGAATTGATTATTATAATAAATAGAACTAATTAAGACTCCTGCTTCGGAAAGATGAGACAAAAAACTGAATAGCAGAGTAGAGATTCGTTGTATTTATGAAGCTTTTTTTATACAGGATTTTCGAATTAATAACTATATTTTACATATTTTCCAGCGATTGTTCAACTGCAATATCCAATGCCCTAAGCCTTCCATCATCAACAGAAAAATGAGAGAGTATAGGTGGGTGTACCTACATAAAATAGTTGATTCAATACGCGAGCTGGCAAATTAACATTCATCTGAAAATGATGAAATTAGTTTTTCATTTCATCTTTGAGAATATACCGTGGGCCAAGATTCTTAGACTAAGTGTGAGACTGAGTGACTTGTGTCTAAGAATCTTGACCTAGGCTACTCAAGGCATAGTCTGTCCAAGCAAAGAAGACATTCTGGCAAGATGGGAAAATGACTTCAGCTCGATCAATATTGAATAGAAAATTATAAATTTGGTTTAAAATTGTTGGAAACATTCTGATCTACAATTTGAGACCAAATTCTTAACTATATTTATATTTATTCATTGGTATTATTATACAAATTATAATAATAATATTATATTATAACCAGGTAAGAAAAACTTGGCAGAACCTGTACATTTCTTTCCTGAATTTTGATAAATATAATATGAAACCAAATTCTTAAACCAATATTGACCGAGATGGAGTCATTTTCCATTCTTGCCAGAATGTCTTCTTTGCTTGGACAGACTATAATAAAACATGTAGGCTACTGGTATGCATATTTAAGAAAATCATTTCTACTATTCTAGTGTATTGAGAAGATTAATCTTACCAAATCCTCTTTTCGGAGTTTATTGTAGACACCGGTGTACTTTTTCCATTGACCGTCAGTTGGTTTTCGCTTAGCAATTTCATCGGATACATAATATCCCAGCCTCAAAGTGCCCTCTCCACCGAAATATTTCCTTAGCCACTCGGCAACATCATCCCCACAGTCCACAACATTCACTTCTTCCCCATCATACATGCTGAAATGTAAATAACACTATAAGAAATCAGAAAATATTAGCGTATCAAGTTCAAGTACGGTATCACACATTTTTCAAATAGATTTCTCTGTGGACCGTAGAGTAGGGGTTACGGCACTGGGTCTGATCAATCAAAGGTTCCGAGGGCTCTGTCAACAGAATTCTAGAATAATAATACATTATAATGAGAAATGAGATTGCCACTCATTTCATTAGACGATGAGTCGTATATTTGTAGGAAGTCTTATTCTCTATAATAAAACTCTTCCTATTTCACTCAATAAACATTTTGTTCATTTCTTAATTAAGACATGTCTACTCATTGAGCTCATTTATTGAACTGGTAATTATTCCTAATACAGTTTGTTGATTCATCTATTAACACAATGAGTTAAACATAAACATATATGTGAGTTTAGATCATACTCGAGTTGAAAGTTCATCACATCTGAACATTCACTGATTAAAATTGCACCAAGTATGCAATCCATCCTCAACTTAAAAAGTTCCTCTATTAAATCAAATTCCACAATTAACAGTTTTACAGGTCCTGGAAACCTTTTTTTTGAAAATTTTGACAGTTGACATTTCAATGGAGCTCACAAGATTAATAGCTGGGATTTCTCCAAAACTTTCATCTATTATGTTTTGGATATAATACTTTCATATTGTCAGTTTGACAAAACAAAAGAGGAATTCTACCTCACTACCTGGAATTCCCATAGTAGACTTTCTAATCCTCATTTGGCATTGATTATTAACGCATGAATAATAACAATGGTGCAGGTTCAGAACTAACCAATTGTTTACAATAGAGCATGAGCACGGAACAGATTAACTTACGGATCATTAGTTTATACCTAACTGGGGAATTTTGAAATATACACAATACAGTACCGTACAGTACTGAGAAAACTTTCTATAGGTTGACGCCAACCGGTAACTGGTTGAGGGTCATTGTCACACAGTATGAATATTTGAGAGGGTTGACTCCAATTAAAAATGATAATTGTATAGGAGATTTCTATTTCTCACTATAAATAACATAACATTTTATGTTACAACTTTATATTTATTTCAACCTTTCACATCGAGTTTATTCTAAAAACTAACTTGTTATTTATTTGCTATTCATAAGTTGTTTATTACACATGTTATTATCAATCCATATGTAATGATTGATCAACTGATATAACCATCCTACATCTCGGCCATCCTGAAAAGAGAGGCTTGGCCTCAAGCCGGATAACAAAACACTCAACAAAAATAATTAACAAATAACTGATCGTCCCCCGACACGATCCACATCGTCAGTCATGCATGTTCATTAGATTTGAACACCCATACGCACAAGGATAATTTTTCCTTCTTCTTTTTCTCCTTCCCCTCCTCCTCCCTCTTCTTCTCCTCTCATCCTCCTCATTTTTGACTTTCGCTTGCTCCTCAGTGAGTGGAAACGGTCTTCCTCTTCTGTCTATCCTATGCAAATCCGCCATATGCCTGTGATATTGTTTGGGCGTGCCGTAGGCTCTGTAGATTTTGACTTTCGCATACTCAGGACACACAATTACTTCGTCGTCCATCTGCTTGTCTAGAGGCCTTTGGAATTCTTCTGGCAGTACAAAATCGGACTCCAAAGCAGCTGATTCATCGTCCTGACCTTTTCCTCCAGCTCCATGTCACCGAGCTTAGGTGGCAGTTTTTCTGGTTCATAGTTTCCAACACATTTTTCAAGTTTTTCTCTCGTACTACAATTTTTGATATGGTCAAGGCTTGGTTGTGAACTCTCTATTACCTTTATTTGAAACATTCGAAAAATTCGTGGCTTTTTTATAAAATAAACTTCTTCTTCTATTTTCAGGTCTGCTTGAGAAATTATATCTTCGCCTACAACAATAATATACTCCAATAGATAGTCAGGAACAACTAAAACATTTGATAAGTAACTGGCACTGTCAAAAACGATTGATAACTGAAGGCATCCTAGAACTTTTTCACTTTTCCCACCAAATCCTCTCAGCACAACGTCAGATTTTGAAATTGAGTGAATTGATATTCCTAGGCGAGAAACAGCCTCCTCTCGTATTAAAGTTACTTCACTCCCTGTATCTATGGTAGATATGAACTTTATATCGTTTACCAAAACCTCCTTTTCCATACGATCCCTATTCACACGTCTGTTGGTCTCAATCATACACTCATCCTCATTCTTTGATTTATCTAGATAGTTAGTAACACGTACCGTTTTGACATCTTTCGTTGTACTTTCTTTGATTGTACAATTATTTGCTGTGTGACCGTGACCGTGACATCTAAAGCATTTAATAACGCTTTTGTTTCGTTCACAGTCTGGGGATTTATGCCCAAATTCATTACAGGTAAAACACTTGACATTATTAAAACTGATATTTTTTCTAGAATCGTCTGAGTGCTTCACAAAAATTTTCTTGTCTGGGTTGTTGTTAAATTTATCTTTTTTTGTATCATTCTTCAGGTGACGTCTGGCAGCTTCGTATTCGTCTAGTTTGTTTACAAACTCATCAACTTTCTTGAGTTTTGGGAGATCATCAACGAAATGTTCTTTTAACTCTGATGGTAATCTTCTTTTCACTTGATCGACCACCATGAGCTCTTTGAGGTCCTCGTAATTTAATACCTCCAATCCTTGAATCCTCTCATTCAACAAATCATTCAAATTCAAAGCATAATCTCTCCACGTAGCTGATTCTTCTTTCCGGAGTGAGCAAAATTTTTGTCGAAACTGCTCTGGGCTCAGTTTGAATCTTTTTAATAACATCATCTTGATGTGGTCGTAATCATCGGCTAAATCATCAGTTTCTTGGGTGATTAGATTTCCAATTTCTAGAGGTAGTAACCCAAGTAGATACGAAACCCATTTTTCCTTAGGTACATTCACTCTACTGATTTGTTTCTCAAACGTTGATAGGTACACGCTAATATCTACACTTGAATCGTAACGTATCACCAGTTTCATTAGGTCTCTCCTTTCGTCATTTTGAAAGACATTATTGTTACTATTAATTTTGGCTTCAATTTCCAGTTTCTTCAACTCAAACTCTCTCTCTTTTTCCTTTTCTAATCATTCATACTCTCTTTCCTTTTCTAATCTTTCATACTCTCTTTTCTTTTCTTCTTCTAATCTTTCATACTCTCTTTCCTTTTCTAATCTTTCATACTCTCTTTCGTTTATCTTTTCTAATCTTTCATACTCCCTTTCCTTTTCGAATTTTTCATACTCTCTTTCATTTTCCAATCTTTCTAATATCCCTTTGATACACTCTTCATCGTAATCTGGAGATTTAAGAATCAGTTTAGTCAACTGTATGACTCTCGGATTTGATGGAACATCTATTCCTAGTTCCTCTTCTACCTAATTCCTCTTATTTATTTGCTATTCATAAGTTGTTTATTACACATGTTATTATCAATCCATATGTAATGATTGATCAACTGATATAACCATCCTACAATTGGATATTGTACAAATAAAATAATATATTGAAATGTTTTATAAGGAGAAAACTTAACATAATTAGATTCATGTATCAATCAAAAAATCTAGTTCATGTATGAATTACAAAAAATTCTATATGAGTAAATAAAATAAAATGTACGGTACCTAGGTTAGTCAGGTACCTGATGTAGGTTCAAGTTAGATAATCATGTGATTGATAAGAAATTTAGTTCAAGAGTTTATAATTGATTATCATAGGTAGGAATAAGAATAAAACTCGAGTTTTAGATAGGGATATTGGTTTTAAGTGTATTTTTTGATAAGGTAGTGCACTACAATAGAATAAGTAATTAGGATAATGATTATTATTTATTTCATGTAATATTCAACTATTATTTATTTAACATAATTATGAGAAGGCTATGATATGTAAATACTAAATAATATATTTCATCTGCTCATCATGTGAATATGATAAATTTGGCAAATCTTTATTGAATATTTGAATAGTTTTATAATTTTTTTTCTTAATTATTTGTTGAACTCATAAATAGCAAATAGTTCAAATTGACGCCGCCAACGTAGGGCATTGATTCTTTATGTTAATCAATAGGATTTGTTGATTGAAATGAATACGTGGAGATGGGGACCACAGGAAGAAAAAGCCTTTCAAGATGTGAAAGAAAAGTTTTTGGAGAAGTGTAATTTTAAATCACTCAGATTTCAAGAAACCTTTCGTTATCACCTGCGACGCTAGTGGCTATTCATTAGGGGTTATTCTCTCGCAAATTGACGAAGAAGGAGAAGAGCAAGTCATACGTTTCGCGAGTAAAACTCTCAATAAACAGGAGATTAATTACAGCACTACTGAGAAGGAGTTGTATAGTGTGGTATTCTGCTGTATGAAATTTCGTGAGTAGGCTACATACTTGGAAATGATCTAACCGTCAGAACCAATCACCGAGCAATTACGTTCCTAAAATCATGTCGTTTGCCAGCTGGAAGATTAACACGGTGGTCATTACTACTCGCTGCTTACAATAAGTGGGAATTTCTGAAAGGATCTTTAAATAAGGCTGCTGACTGCTTATCAAGAGGTAACGCCGAAATTGCACAACAATTAGCCGAGGACAGAATTTATGAAGTTTATCAGCTCAAAATTGAAAGCACTGATCTGAGAAGAAAGAAATAGTTCAGGCTATGCCTAGTTTTTCTTGCCTAGTTGAAATAATATTTTTATAATTTGTGTAATGATGTCAATGAATATAATGAATGAATGAAAATGAATACGGTTTAGTCCAGTCCAATAATTATTAAAATCGTTGATACAGCAATATGGAATGTGGATGAAAATAATAGGCTATTACTGAATAAAACTTTATCAATAATTACGGTAGCCTATAATTATGTATAAAGGTCTCATAGACAGGAAAAATAGGAAAGTTACTGGCGTCTCAATACTGTAACTTTATCAACTTTATCACTGTCTGAGACATTTTCCAAGAATAAGTACAAATCTTGCTGTTAGTTTTATGTGCACAGATTACAATAATTGTGCCATCGTTATTATTTTGCTTTACATCAGATTGAATAAATTGATGTCCGCAAATTTGACTGGCGTGAATTCCGCGGATATGCCAGAATAGTGCCGGTGATGGCCGAAAAGGCACTAAAAAACAACACACAAGTGCTAAAATAGACATGTCCAATATTCAATAAGTTTATGATAGGTACCTACAAAAAAGGACATGCCTGATAACAAAATGTAATAGAATGTCATTGAAAAGCAAAACTATTCCTATATTGCGATTTTTTATTTAGTAACTTTATAACATTTTTAAGAATTTTGTCTTATCCAACAGACATCGCGGATAATATGCAATGTGGATGAAAGCACGTTTTACATTCACCTCAGGCTATCTCTGCGTTGGTTTTTGGTTGCTTGCTCACCATTTGCAGCTGAGATTCGAGGTCACAGAAATTCGTCACTATTGTTTTGAATAAAAGCTCGTTTGTCATAACAAAAACATAATACACACCCTCACACTGACAAGAATGTGAGTTCGTGTCATTGAGCAGCAGTTACCTGTTGTTGACAGTGGTCACTCCACTTCGTGAGTCTTGAATATTTGAATGAGAATATTTATAAATTTTGATGAAGAATGAGTAGAAGGGATACGCCTGCTCGCTATTTATAAATACTGATGAATAAATTATTTGATTGAACTAGATTTCATTCGTCGCCTAATTTATTTAATATTGACTATTTTCGACAACAATATAATTATAAGAAATATGCAGTACTTACAAATATACAAATATAACAATAGATTGTATAAAGATTTATAGGTGACAAATTTCACACCAGGCTACTCCAGCTGATAAGAGATTGATGTGACAGAGCAATCATTAATTAGCAGCTATTTATAAGCCTGGTGTGATACTGGCTTCTTGTATGGAAAAATTACTCCACTACTACTTGGAAAAAATTTTCACTATTTGTTCAAAACTCTAGCACTCAAAGATCTCAAAACGCTTCTCAGACTGTTGGAAAAGATCAAATTGTAGTGAATACTATTATACTAATTACTCCTCATTAAAACTCAATTGCATTTCATTATAAATTGGCCATAATCCATTGAGGGCATGTCTGTAAGTTTCCAAGTAAAACCAGAACTGCCAAACAAATAATCTTTCCATCAGGAGAGAGTTTCTGAGTGGAAGACAATACACAATAGATAATAGGAGGAGAGAGAGTGGGTCTATACAAACATATCTTTGAAATGAAAGGCCCATTCAAGTGCGTCGGTTTCTTTTCAATACTGAGTTATTCTAGTCAACCCTCATTCAAGTCAATCTGACAACATGGCAAGGGCCACCGTGTCGATGGGTGCAAGAGCTAGTAAAAATACGGTTGTGTTAGTAAATGTCTGTGTGTTGGTAGAGTCAGACAGTGACTGTGCAAATCACTAATGAGTCACTAAATTTTTATGGAACCGAAATTTACATACTTTCTCAAGTACAAGTAGAGACATGATACATTTCATTCTTCCATTCTCCACTTGGATTGGACAATGGGTTATTCTGTAAAGAATGATTTTCAAAAATGAACTTTTTCAAAAATTCGTGTTTTCTGGAAATTTTAATTGGGATTGATAAAAAATACCTTCAAATAGATATGCTCAAAATTTCAAGACTTGATTTGCAACCAATCATGAGATTTCTGTTCCTTAAGTTTCAACTTTGAGAACCCCATAACTCACAAACTAATTGAATAAAAAACATTTTTCTACATGAAATTAATTACATTTTCATAGCTCAATAGTATCCATATGAAAAAACTTTGAGAAATGTCTCCAGGAAAATGTTCCAAAAAGTGTGTGAAACTGCCTTAAAAAGATAAAAGTACATCAGCAGAATGATGATACTTGTAAGGAGATTGTACAAAAACTTCAGCAAGGAGGACGTGGAACAGCATCATCTCATTAGCGACGGGGTTCTATTCAGCCGAGTAGACCGGAATCAAGAGAAACTGGAAACTCTACGTTCCTAAAATTCTAGAACAATTGATAATAGAATACCATAAAATGCTAGGTCACACAGGGGTTAACAAGATTTATCACGCTTTAAGAAAATGTATAAAAAAATGTATGCATTAGTAACAACTTGTGATCTTTGCCAAAAAGCCAAGCCCACTAATAAAAGGGAGGCTGGACTTATGAAATGCATTGTACCGGATGAAAAGTTACATCAAGTATTTGCCGATGTTTGCGGACCATTGCCAAAAGCAAGATTTGGAAATGAATTTATATTTATTATGCATGATGCTTTCGCTAAGTACACAAAATTATATGCAGTAAAACGATCTACAACAAAACAATTACTTGTCAAAGTACGTCAATTCATCGATGAGATTGGGAAACCAGAATATCACCGATCACGGCATTTATTTTGTGGGACGAGTATGGACAGAAGAAATAAAACGTTTAAACATAAAAAATCGGTTGACGTCGGTTTGGCATCCAAAAAGCAACGTGAGTGAGCGAGGATTGAAAGAGATGGTTACCCTACTCAGAATAATGTGTCATGAGAAACATAGCAAGTTGTATGATAATTTGAGTAGAGTAGAAGAAATCATGAACAGCATCTATCATGAAAGTATAGGAATGACACCAATGCAAGCGATGTTTGGTAGAAAGCCAGATCGACCACTTGAAGAATGGATAAAGTTTCCAGATCATGATCCTACAATACGGAATCTCAACGTACAGTTTTGCTACGAAGTCGAATTGAGGAGATGGCGGAAAAACGTAAAAGAAGACACGATAAAACTATCACAAAACCAGTTGAGTACGAAGCAGGAGATTTGGTCTTACTTAAAAAGACGAACTTGTCAAACAAAGAAGATAAGATCATTTCGAAACTTTGTTTGAAATATGAAGGACCTTTTTGTGTAGTGAGAAAGAAAGCAGAAAATTGCTACACAATAAATACGATTGACGGCAACTCAGTTGGCTCATACAACGTAGAACGCCTGAAAAAATATAGAAAGCGGCCAGATACTAATTAGATTACTACGACGACCATGATTATTTCAGTATTGAGTGGGACTTATACAATTGCTGGACTGAGTAGGTGGTTGTATGATGAAACCTTAATATTCACATACGAAATATAATGTGATTCAAGAAACATTGAATTACGTGCCGAAGAGTAAGACTAAGAGAGAGACATCAGCTTTCAATACGACTACAATAATCGAAGACCAAGAAACAGACAAAGCACAGCTCCACTAGTTTACACGTCTACACCGGACCAGCAATATTTTCATCATCAGCATCATTGGTGTTGACAGCCGGCAGCAACAGGACCAAACGTCATCTTGTCGAGTGAAGGGGAAAGTTGTCTGAGGGGCACTGTTATTTTTTTTTTTGTAGAATGGTATTTTTTCGTGTATATTGTGGAGGGTTAGTAGAAAAGTAATTAGAGGGAATCGAGGAAGGGAGCCCTGGAAAGATTATGATTAGGTTTAAATAAGTTAATTTTTATAACTATGTACATATCTCGATGATTATAAATATTATGATTGGTTCTTTGATTACAGGTTTTTGAGATGAGAGAGTTATTTCTTGAATTGTATATAGTTCATATTGAATTTACAGAGTGATTTTGTGTAAAAATGTCTCTGAAATATTATCTTTGAACTGAGAGTTAATTTCTAATTGTTTGAATTATTTATTATTATCTTTGAATTATTTATTAATTATTGTCTTTGAATTGGGAGTATTTCTAATTGTTTTTCACATATAGGGTGATGCCATTAGGCCTATAGTAGAATGGAATCGATTCGCACTCGCAGGGTGATGATACTTTCTCAAATGAGATCTTTTTTCAAATTGATGAATTTTGATTGAATTAATAGATTTAATCGATTCAGATTAATGTTCTTGTGTTTAATTTCAAGTTTGTGACAATTACATTTGATTTTCTTCTAACAATTAGTTTCATACAAACATTTTATTTCAAAATAATATTTTCACTAATTGATTTTGTTCAAGTTAGATGATTTTTATTATGTGTGACTAATTTTATTCATAATTATTTTATTCCAGAGTTTATACATATTGGTATTTATTCATCACCTGCCTTTATTTATTTTGTTTTGCACATTATTTCTTTGAGAAATAATATTCAAATAAAATTCTCTCCGGCAGCTGGCGGTCGGAAAGAGTGCATTTCAAATAATGCAATTCTATGATGGCTCAAATCATATGACTTATAATGAGCTATTCAGGGTATGAATTCGAAGGTGCCGTTTTCGAAAAACACCATTTTTGGCATATTATTCGCCATTTTCTCCACAATTTTTGATTAAATTTTTTCCGTTGATGGCTCAAATTGTAGGGTATAATAAGGGTAATATACACACCAATTTTCAAAACGATCAAGTTATTGGTCGATTTGTAGTGATATTTCAAAATTTTCATCCCCCAATTTCACCCCCTACCCTTGGACCAATTTGGCTGGTTAACGAACTTGACCGAGATATTAGCACTAATAATTTTTGTGCAAAATTTGGTCGCTCTCCGACAAGCCCTTCGGGAGTTATCGTGTTAACAAGAATCTGTACATGTATAAATAAATATATATATATTTGAACCCTGAGATAGAACCCCTGATACAGAACCCTGGCTCAAAAATGTAAGTTAAGTCTACTTTCTAAATGTTTTTTCCAATTCTACAAGTGTCTTCTGTATGTATTATTACCATTATTTTAAAGTGACTCTGTGATGTGCTATATATAATATATAGAGATATATGAATTTGAACGGACATCAAATTCGTGTTCTAGGGGCTCGGAAACGTGTAAAAAATATATCACATCATGAATTTTCGATTGTCAGGGCAAGACCAATAGTGCATTTTTTCAAATGAAATGCACTAAAAAGCGAGGGATTTTCACCAAGTATGCAATCCATCCTCAACTTAAAAAATTCCTCTATCAATTCAAATTCCACAATTAACAGTTTTACAGGTCCTGGAAACCATCTTTTCAAAATTTTGACAGTTGACATTTCAATGGAGCTCACAAGATTAATAGCTGAGATTTCTCCAAAACTTTCATCTATTATTTTTTGGATATAATACTTTCATATTGTCAGTTTGACAAAACAAAAGAGGAATTCTACCTCACTACCTGGAATTCCCATAGTAGACTTTCTAATCCTCATTTGGCATTGATTATTAACGCATGAATAATAACAATGGTGCAGGTTCAGAACTAACCAATTCTTTACAATAGAGCATGAGCACGGAATAGATTAACTTACGGATCATTAGTTTATACCTACCTGGGGAATTTTGAAATATATACAATACAGTACCGTACATTACTGAGAAAACTTTCTATAGGTTGACGCCAACCGGTAACTGGTTTAGATTAGATTAGATTACTTTATTCAAATAGATAACAAAATTCGGCTTAGATTATACATTGTAATATGAATGAGTAAATCAAAATTATCCTATAAATTTCACAAAATAGAGACTTCTAGTAAAAATACGGAAACGGTGATGTAATGAATGCAAAATTTATACAAATTTTAAATTGGAGGTTCTGCAAAATGAATAAGGAGTGTGAGTTATCTAATTGAAAAGGCGAAGTTTAGACATATATATGTCCATTCTTGGGAAAGGATAATAAGGATATCCTTTCCATTAACACTTGGCCTTGGTTGAAAATCTATAACGAGCTATTAAGATTACTAAAGATAGTAAGAAAAATTATTATACAATTTAAACTAGATTTAAATGGATCAATACTTAATCGTATTCGAATTATATTATGAGATGAGTAACAATAAAAATGATAATGATAAATGGTACTATGGATTGACTTGAAGTAAAATTATTTACAAGTATATGGTAGTGAATGGAAATGTGCGATGAATGACAAGAGTGGGTTAATATTATAATAACGGTTTGGATGATGAATGTGTGATGATAAAGTAAAATGGAAGTACAAATTATAATTAAGAATATGAAGAGAAAGTTATGATGGTGTGTGATGATAGTAGATTTATTCAAGTATGTAAGTAATAATCAGTGGAATAGTGGAATTTGTCATGTTGCTCTAGGTTTGGACATATTCGATCATTTTGTCAACAAGATGTTTTCTAAACTTCAAGATGAAGCTCGCTCGGCTCTCAATAGACCTAATAGATTCAGGGATGGCATTCCATTCACGGCAGCCTGAGACTAGAAAGGACTTAGTATAGATTGTAGTTCGGTGAATTGGAATCCTCAAAGTATTTTCTCCAGTTCTCGCGTGAAACGTCAATTCTCCTACCCTCAGAAACAAATTTGAAATCGTTTTTAAAATAATTAGGTTTACCATATTTTAAAATATCCCTGACAAGCTTGACAATTCGAAGAAGTCTCTGATCGGGTAACTTTAAGGTTGAGCTTAAAATATGTGCTTGGGTGATTCTTTCATGACGTTGGAGAGAGTAAACAAATCTTAAGCAATAGTTTTGACAGCGCTGTAGTTTATCATTGAGTGTTACTGTCATGTCATTGAGTACAGAGTTACAGTACATAAAGTGTGGGAAGATAAGTGATTAATTTAACCAGCAGCAATCTGATATTTCTTGGTAGGATGTCTTGCAATTTCTTCAGTGAATGCATGGCTGAAAAGACTTTATTACATGTTTATTACATGTTTTATTAACCTGTTCTGACCAATCTAAATTCTTATTCATGATGATACCTAAGTTTTTAACAGAGCTACAGTAAGGAATTTCGTTACCATCTATTGTTATTTTCTGGATTGTGTTGAAGTTGAGGGTCATTGTCACACAGTATGAATATTTGAGAGGGTTGACTCCAATTAAAAATGATAATTGGATATTGTACATCTGCTCATCATGTGAATATGATAAATTTGCCAAATCTTTATTGAATATTTGAATAGTTTTATAATTTATTTTCTTAATTATTTGTTGAATAGCAAATTATTCATAATAATAGCAAATAGTTCAATAAATTAACTTTTCCTAAATTCGGCCATTCTGACGCTTGACGTACTTGTCCTCAAGCCACACATTAACACGATAAAACAAAACAAAAAACATAACTAAACAAAAAATCAAAATCAAAATATCTTATTTCTAAATTTGCATCGCTTTGTATCGAATTTTCTCTCGTTAACTGAACCTAAACTATGAAACACTACTACGGCTATCTCCACGGCTGTCAAGATGCTTTATGGCATTCCTGGTAGACCTCCATACGCAATCATGTTGTTCCTTGTATTGATAGCCGCCTCCTTTATTCATGTCAAGAGGAGTTTGTCGATTCTCAAACCCTTTATTCTTTCTCAAGTATTTTCTTTCACTCTTGCATTTGGTTTCATCAGTATTAGTAGTGCAAATTTTCATTACCTTGAGCTTGTTGTAATTGGAATGTCTTTCTCTAATAATTATTGATTTCTGTACATTGACATTCCTAGAATTATAGGTAGATTTCTGCGAACCATGACGATTTGCATTGGCTTCCTTGTATTTCTCCACACAAAAACTTTGTTATTCTCGAACTTGGATGTAAGTTCAACTGAATTTGAATTTTTATGAATTTTTGTGTCTTTCACAGTAATAGTCATCACATCATATCTACTTGATGCATCAGCATGACGCATTTGAGTGGCTGGACTGTGTTCAATGTTATTGAAATCTTCAGAATCTTCTTTCTTATCAATCAACATGATGCCAAACTGTTTAATCAAATCCAAGCCAACTAGCATATTCATCAAGGTTTTCAAAAGCATAAATTTTGACAGGGAAAGATCTTGTATTTATTATATCAGCTAGTATGTCAGTAAGAAAATAACCCATAGTTAAATGTTCTTCATTTCCAAAACCTATCAATGATGTGTCATCTGAATTCAAAGCAGGAGAACCAATACTGTCATAGAATTTTCTGTTGATAAGAGTGACAGCACTTCCAGTATCCAGACAGCTCTCGTATTTTTTCCAAGGATTTTGATACTAAGATAAATTTTTCCAACACCACTAGCTGCACTATATTGACCTCAATTTTATCAACATATTTTTGATTTTCATGTATCACTTGTTCTCTGAGAAGAATCTTCGTTTCCAGAGCTTGTAATACCTTCTCTTCTGGATTTGCAATTTGTTGCTTTGTGTCCAACCTCGTTACAAGAAAAACATCTGAAACTTGATCTCGGATAATTATATTGATTCTGTGTCCCAGAAGACTGATATTTAAAACGTAATCTAAAAACAGACCTCTTGTTTTTATCCAAACTTACTTGAAGTGAATTTGTCTGAGGGGTATCCTTTCTTGAATCCCTTCTGAAATTCTGTCTTGATGCTTTGTAATCATCTAACTTACTCACAAGTTCTTCTGTATTCAGGATTTTGGGCAGATCATCAATCAAATGCTCATGAATTTCGTTTGGTAACCTTCGTCTAATTTGATCAACTACAATCAACTCTTTCAGGCTTTTATAATCGTTCACTTGTAATCCTTCTATCCATTCATTAAAGAAGTTTTTGAGTTCAAAAGCCAAATCTCTTCATGTAGAAGAACTCTTTTTTATGGAAAGCAAATTTTTGTCGGAATTGCTCCGGAGTAAGCTTGAATCGCTTGAGCATTGGAATAAGCTCTTAATATGATCATAGTAGTTGGCAAGTGGATCAGGCTCTCTTGTGATTAGATTCACTATTTCTAGTGGCAAGAGTGCCATTAGATATGTAACCCAATTTTCTTTGGTTATGTTGTTCCTGTTAATTTGTCTTTCAAATAAGATCAAATATATGCTTACCTATATCACTATCCAAGTTAAATCGTGTCATAAGTTTCATAAAATCATTCCTACTTACTTGGACGTTTGCATTATCCACTACTGTCTGTCTTGACATTTCTAGCTCCAATTTTTTCAGTTCCATTTCCTTTTCAACTTGCAAAATCAATATCCTCTCCTCTCTTTCCTTTTCCTCACGTAGAATTCTCTCCTCTCGTTCATTTTCCTCACGTGCGAGTAGAAATCTCTCCTCTCGTTCCTTCTCCTCAAGTTGTATTCTCTCCTCTCGTTCCTCACGTTGAATTCTCTCCTCTCGTTCCTCACGTAGCATTCTCTCCTCTCGTTCCTTTTCTCCATCAAGTTCTCTATCTGCTTTTACTCTCTCCAGCAAACTTTTTATAATCTCTTCATTATAACCTTCTGATGTGGTAATTAATGTACATAATTGTACCACTCTTGGATTAGTAGGCAGATCAATATCCAATTCCTCTGCTACCTTCAATAAGTCACATTTTTTTGATCTGGCTAAATATGCCATATTCACAATTCACTTTCTTCTTTTATCCCAGTCGGATTTTTTCTTTTGAATTCCAGACGGATTTTTTCCGTTTCTATCCCGGACAACTCTTTTTTTCCTTTTCAATCCCGGACGAGCCCCCAAAATGTAGAAAGTCCTATTCTCATGGGCGTACGCAGGCAGGGGCAGAAATTGACATAATTTTTTTTCAATTAATTCAGAAATAAAATTAATTAAATTAAAAAAATATAATCAATATTATGAAATAAAATAAAAATAAATTATTATTATTATTATTATAAAATAATTTCACAACTCAATAATTGTAAAGATTCACAATTCAAGCAGGGACACACGCAGGGGTAAAACTTCCATCTCAGTCTCCAATTTAATACTGGAGAAGATCATTAATAATTTCTCATCTTCACTCTTTCAACAGTCATCGGAAGTCAGATTTTCAAATCAGAATACTTGTTTTCTCTCTGTCACTTCCCATCCTTTGTAGGGTAAACCAATGAAACGGAAAAATTTAAAAAAGTCACCAACATGGAAAAAATGGAGCCATTTACTGTACAATAAGAGAAATGAAGTATTTTTTCTAGAAATCAATTGTAGGCCTATTAAGGTAATTCTAAACATCAATTTCTCATGTTTTAGAGGTTTGAATGACTTTTGCACTATCACCTCATATTCAAATCTCATTTAGAAAATTCAAATCTCAGTGTATCCTATCAAAAAATACCATGATTTCCCATTGACGGAAATCAAGGTTATGGTGCCGGTGGAACTTCCTTTTGGGACTCCCCACCGAATAAGGCATACGAATGAATGAATGACCTCATATTCAGACTTGTAAGTTGAACAAACTAGAGAAATCTCTGAAAAACCTTTGAACCCTTCAAAATATTGCTTTTGTTCAACAGACAATACTCCAAAGTTCACGCAAATCTGTCCAACAATATGCTATAGAGGCTTGGAATGGAGGACGATTCGCGAATTTTTATAATTAATTAATAGGGATAAATAATTAATATTTTCAATTATTGTCCAATAGATTACATTAAGCACTTGAAGTACCCTCGTATTCATAACTAATAGAAATGATGAAATTGATTTTCTTGAAGAGTTGGTGACTTATTCAAATCTTTCCGTTTTACTTGCTAACTCTTTATATGCTCAAGTGTAGGTAGCTCCAGAGAGTTTAAAAAAACTGGATCTTCAATGTAGTTTCATGAGCTAGAATCCATTACTGCCAAGTTAGAGCTGTGGTATAATGTATTTGAATGAAAGAAAAAATGAAGAGTCGGAGTTCTAGGCATGCATTGCTCATTTCAAAAGCTTTCCCACCAACCTCAGCAACTACAGAGAAAAATTATTTTGAAGGCCTACCCTTTCTTATGCTAAAGAAGGCTCAGTGAGCAGTGGAGCACAATGGTAGAAGAAAGTTTGACAAGATTTCGCTTTTGGGTGTCCATCGTGAAAAAAAACAAGGACCAGATCGAAAAGAGAGTATTGGATATTTTCTTTGCAAATCTAAGAAGAATGATGTTACTGTAGTAGTTCAACTACCTCTTTGATTCTATCCTCATTAAGCTATGAATTAATGTACCTTGGATTTTGGATTTACTGGAAATTTTCTCAAAACTATCTTTTGAATTTGAGTAATTTAACTACATTGTTCTCAATAAACTCATACAGAGCTGAGAGCTGAATAACCAGCCATGAAATAGTGTTTCAGAACTCCCTACCAGTATTCTAGGGCATTTTTCCTGGGTGAGAAACATACTACAGTATCTTAATATTTTCAAACAGTCCGAAGTTTAGGATACATTATTGTTGACTGGTATTTCGAATCAAGCAATATTGTAGAGAATTAAATTTTTGATCAGCTTAGTAACCGTTTTTTCTAGAACGCATCCAAACCTCACAAATCGGATCAAGATTAAAGGAGACAAAAAAGACAATGAAGGCAGTTTTAAATAGATTGCTTGTCTTTTGAAGGATTGCTTAATTGTTTGTCTCCTTCAAATCCTTATTTGTGAGGTTTGGCTACGTTTTAGACGAAAAAAAAGTAACGTAATAATTCTTCTGGGATGAATCGAATTCAAGCTATTTGTGAGATAATCAACAGGACTTTGAAAAATAAAGCCAGGAGAGAGACAATTTGAAATTTTATAAAGTGATGGCCAATCTCAGCTCTCCTAAATGTCCCTGAAACCTGGGTACCGAGAAATAAAGAATGGAGCAGGTTACAATTGGCTGCTAGAAGTGGAAGATAAAATTCGTAATGTTGAAATAAGACAGGAACTTGAGGCAGAATATCGGAGACAACAAAGAGACCTGGAAATATCATGTTGAATTGATGGGACCAGTCAACAATAAACACCTGAAAGATTGAATTTGCCTTGAACAATCAGTGAACAGAGAAATTGAATCACAATCAAACTTTGTGATGAAATTATTTAAAACAAAATGTGGGGCTTCTTAGTACAAAATACCTTATCTCATATAACTTCATGGAAAATTTATAATTTCAATTACAAACCATCTATATAAAATTATTAACAATACTATGGTTAATTTATTTTTATTTTCAATTTTTAATTAAAGAATGTACTTATTAACTTGAGAACGTTTTTATTAACTGAACAATATTATGACTGACCCCCCCCTCGTCCTTTGAGGGGGCCTAGAAAGAGAGGGGTGGGGGTGGTCAACGCAAAAGGCATGGCTTGCCCCCCTGGAAAAAATCCTGCGTACGCCCTTGTATTCTCTATAATAAAACTCTTCCTATTTCACTCAATAAACTTTTTGTTTATTTGTTAAGACATGTCAACTCATTGAGCTCATTTATTGAACTGGTAATTATTCCTAAAAGTTTGTTGATTCACTTATTAACACATGAGTTGAACATAAACATGTGAGTTTAGAGTATGACCGAGTTGAAAGTTCATCACATCTGAACATTCACTGATTAAAATTAACTTTTCCTACATATTGACTGTCTAGAAAATTAGGTGGTACCGTAGTCATTTTTGCCATTTCTATAAATTTCAATAGATTAAACGAAACTTGTGAAACACATAATGTATTTTGTTTTTCAAGTTAATTCCAACATAAAATGATTTAATAATGACGACAGGAAGCCGTGGTGTGTGCAACGGGGGTGGGTGGAAAAATCGGCGTGTACAACGGATGAGGTGGAATTCAACCCATTACTTATTTCCAATTCAATTAATAATTGAGGTTGGCTCGTTGGAGGAGTGATAAAGCGCCGGTCTGATAACCAGGTGGACCCTGGTTCAAGTCCCAAGCGGGGAACAGTTTTTTGACCACAGCACAATCACATAAATACGGCCACCCCGTCTTTCGGAGGAGACGATAAGCCGTCGGTCCCGACTACCTCAAAGTAGTCGTCATCTATCATCCATATCATTACCCACGCACAAGCCTATGAGCTCATGTGGGCTTCACCCTCATAACAATAACAACAATATACATCCTAAACATCAGTTTATTAGACAGAGGATTATTTCTTCATCATATTTATTAATGACTTCAAATTACAGAGAAACCATAATGGGAAATGTATATAATTTGTTTCCTTTGAATGAGCTATAGTCTAGAACGACAACTATAGTCTAGTCGCGCAAAGAATGCATTCTGGCTAGATGGAAAAAAGGCTTCAGCTCAGACAATATCGGTTCAAAAATTATACATTTTCTCAAAATGTAAATCAGAATGTTTTATACAATTTGAGAAAATATATAATTTTTGAACCGATATTGACTAAGCTGGAGTCATTTTCCCATCTTGCCAGAATATTTTCTTTGCTCGACCAGACTATAGT
The DNA here is from genome assembly GCA_017141385.1 of Sogatella furcifera. Lineage (NCBI taxonomy): Eukaryota > Metazoa > Arthropoda > Insecta > Hemiptera > Delphacidae > Sogatella > Sogatella furcifera. Next base: position 53,068,768 of record CM029547.1, on the reverse strand, counting down.
ACTACGGTACGATATTGCTCAAGTCTCAGCTATCTGAACCTTATATTTTTTATATAATTAAAAACCTAACCAAATAAAATATCATCAACTGTAATACTGTATAATGAATATTGCTTATTTTAGTTTTATGTTGTAAATCTAAGTTCGGATGTTCTTCACACGATTTATTGACAAAAGCATAACAAGGAATACTCACATGCATTTAGATAACTTTCCATTTTCAGAGGGTATCTGCACTTCAACATCTTCTGTCTCAGGCGATGACAAAACTATACTATTCCGTCCAATGCTCTTCACAGATATTTGTAAGATCTTTTTATTACCTTTGGCGGTCAGAAATTTCCCAGTTTTTTCATCATAAATCATGAAAGACCTGAAATAGATAAAAAATTTAGTTGAATATAAGCCAAATACTCAGTGGCGGCGTTAGCCCCCAATGAATGGAGGGGCCAAGGGTGGGCCCAAGATATCTTTGGGTGGGCCAGCAATTGAGAGCCAAAATTCCCTTCGCCCTTCACCTAATCAATTAAGAGCTATGCTATACTACTGACACTAGATGTAGGCGTGTATGTATCACGTGATATATAGTTCGGTACATTTGCTGTATTTTTATTACCATGATTTTAAATGAGCGTTTTTTCTTTTTTTGAAGTGCCATACATTCCACTACCCTAGAGGCTACAATTTATTAATTTTCATACATATTTTAATACTTCTACTATACTATAAGTTTCACTGAAATTTTATGGAATTATTTGAAAAACTTATATTGGAATTATTACATTTATTTTTTTTTGAATGATGACTTTTTTGAAAATTACAGATTGAGAAAATACAGACTCCTTTATTGAATCATAACATCGAAGAAATTTCTTATCAAATTAGAAATAATATGAGATTGGAGGATAGTAAATACTATAGAGACTGAAAAATCAGACTGATTATTTAGTCTCTATAGTAAGTACATAATGTCAAGATGAGAATTGATACGGTACTTGATAATAGCTTATACGATAGCCTGAATAATTAATTCAAATCAAGAATAATATGCTATTATAATTATCTATGGCAGATAGATTATTGATATGTTGATAAGAATAATTCAAAAATATTTGAAAAATTGAGAATAGTTTAAAAACCTGAAGTTGAATGAAATGAATTGAAAAGTGAACTGAAGGCTTCCTCAAAGGTGCAGTAGGCTACCCCATTTTTCTTTTGTTGTTCATTTTTCAAATAATGATGAATGCACTGTAGGGTAACTTATATATACCAATCAACAAAAGTATAGTGGACAAAAAATTATAAGGCATGGATATTTTAAAAAATAATAAGAATTATTGTATAAGTATAAGCAATTACAACTGAGTAGTTTTGAATACGGAACTACTGTAATTATTGGAAAAAAATGAAATAGCCTAGATCTCAATACAATTCCTCTATACAGTGCAACACACTGTAGATGGACGATTTCAATGAAATAATACCCAGCCAATTTTGAAATTAATGCAAATTATTTTTACACAAACCAAAGCTCATTACGTGCCATTTGAGTTAACAAAGCTTATTAAAGCTTTCAGAAGTTATGAAATTGTGAAATTTATTCAGTTATGTTGGAAAAATAATAATGTCGTCAAGGAGATGACCATCATTTCAGATGCTGGACTCAACTCTTTTCTCAAAATTCTCAATCACACGGACTAACATCACTGTAGTGTTATCAGCAATTTCTTCAACTCGTCCAAATTTCGTTGGAGAAGTTTCTATTATCAATGCAGAAATATTAGTCCATGTGATGGAGGATTTTGAGAAGAGAGTTGAGTCCTGCATTCAAAATAATGGACATTATTATTTTTCAAACAAAACTGAAATTTCAGGTATATTGTGTAAAAATATGCATTAATTTGAAAATTGGCTAAGTATTATTTCATTGAAAACCGTCCATCTCACGTGTGTCACTCTGTATAAAGGAATTGTATTGAGATCTAGGTTATTTCAATTTTCCAATAATATTTGGAAATCGCTGCTGTCTCCACAACACCATCACATAAGCTGTGGTTTGATGATTCATAATAATGATCTATCACACCAACTTTGTATTTTGCTATTGAGTAGGCCTAGCCTACTATAGGCTAAATAAAAAATTACTGTAGGCTACTTGCAATATTTTTCTTTCACAATTAAGGATGAAAAAGCATACCTTACTGATTTTAGGCCTTTATTATAAAAGTATATTATATAGTAAAATTTAGGAGTAGCACGTAGTTATTTTAGATATAACTGAGCAGCAACCATGGTTTCATGTAAAAAACAGAAAAAATGAAAGAAACAATTTTTTACTTTTATTATACAAAATGTTGTTGCTATGAGTTTGCTGGCATCAAAAGTTCACATATATGCTGAGAGACGCCATTTCAATATGAATTGCATTGTGACTCAATGACACGATTTTTTCTTAGCATGCCCAGACTATACCAAGTAGGCTACCGTGGACCTACTCCATGAAATTACTTGAAACCATGAATAATAGAACTTTCTTTGTTTCGAATATTTCTCAGTCCTTGCGTATCCTTAATATTTAGATTTTGGTGGAGATATAAAACTGTATAGATGCAATAATCTGTGGCTATGTACTCTAAACAGTGCCTATTTCAACAAAAATGTAGTTGAGTCTGCTCTATTTTCTGTGATACTTAGCCTACTTTTAATTACAAGAGTTAATATTGTTTCCAAAAGTTTTTATTTTTAATCTAGTACCTACTGTGATATTTATTGTATAATATTTTCAAATGATGGTTCTAGTTTCGATTGGGGGGGCCAGAGGGGGGGGGCCGAGAGAATATTGGGGGGGCCCGGGCCCACCCTGGCCCCCCTATAGCGCCGCCACTGCAAATACTGTACTGTAGGCAACCAGCTGGTAGGCCTAGGCCCTTCTTGGGCTGTTAAGCCATTGTCAAACAAACATAAGCCAAATACTATACAGTAGTACAATTTTTTTTGGATGATGTCCACAAGAGCCCTTGGTTTGACATAGAAAACTCTTCCATCAACTCTTCATGAAACCATTTTTATAGAGTTAGAGATTACGGATTACTACGGTACATTAAATTATAATTATTACACTGTACAATTATGAAGTTTAATACATAAATTAAGTTGAGTGTAAAAAAGTGAAACAGTCTACATAGTTATTTTTTGAAAGGAGCCATTTCATTGCATGGCTCAGTTAAAAATTTAAATTAATAAAATCACATTGTGATTTTATTACCGGCAAATAAATCTTTTAAATTTTCATGAAAATAATTTACCAAATTACATAATTGATGTGAAAAAGTAGCCCGCGGTTACATTGGATGTGAATAACAAGAGAATGTTTCAAACTTATATTATTCATCAAAATTTGGTAAAATTAAGTTTTCGACATTTAAGTGTGTTTTTAACCAATAAGTGTAGGCCTACAGTATTAATTCTTGTTAAATAAATGGTCAAGTACCAGGTACCTGATTAAATTCTTTGACCTAGGTTGAGACTCTGGAGCTCATCAACGATTTGAATGAAATGATACTTATTTTTTTTGCAAATTGCATACATCATACAGTGTAGATTAAGCTGCCATAAAAACTCAATAACGTAAAATATTAGGTACGGTACAGCAGAAGTAGAATATCAAATAAGTATATTAGTTCTACAACTCTATACACTTTATTGGGTACGGTATCGGTTTTTCATAACTACACAAAACTACGTAGGCTACCTACTGTTTTAAAATAGTGAAATAAGTAAATTCAGAATAAATTGAATTAAGTAAAGCTTACCTATCCTGCAACATAACAGAGTCACCACCACTTGACTTTGCTTTCATTCCTCTAACTGTACATTCACCTGAAGAGATAGAAACACCAGCGGCAGATTTCAGTGGATACATTATCAAGTTTGAAATTTTCCCAACAGGAATCCATTTTTCTGGCAACTTGGACTTTTTCTTATATTGAAGCCAAATGTATAAGTTGGTTGCTAAAGCTGCTACAACTGCACACCCTATCATAACTTGCGAAGAATTCAGAATTGATTTGTATTCAACCATCTTAAAAAACAATTAATACTTCTACGACGATTTTTGATTCAATTCGGCAATATTGCACTGCAGAGTTTTCTAATTTATTTCATAAATTTGGTCTCAACACCGCTAATAATTTTAATTGAGGAGGCACAAATAAATATATAGATCTTTCAACTAATGGCAGATTCGTCACATTTCAAATGACACCGTTAAAAATTGAACAAGACAAACAATAACTAGCTACTTGCCGGAGCTGAATTGAAAGAATTAACACTGTTATCTTCAAGATAAGATACGACGAAGTATCTGCCTCTACTGCTGCAAGCGTCCAAGCGATGTGAACTTGTGAACTCACTTTAATTTAATTTGAATAACGGACGAAAGGTGAAAAGGTCAAAGACTTGATGTTTGTTTAGATGGCTTCAAAAATGTCGTGTTTTCAAATTAATTGCCTACATTTTATGCAAAAACTGATTTTTAAAATTCATTCGAAAATAATAAGACTTTTAAATCATATAACTTGACAGCAGAAGCATTTAACGGTTGGTAGAATGTGATTTTAGCGGGAATAAAGAAAATATACATTTATTCCACATCTCATAGCTTAGACCTTAACTTCATCACTCACAATATTCAACTAAATAAGTTTGGTTTACTTGCATCAACTCATAATATACTGACAATAGATAAAAAAACTCATTTTGGATGGATGGAACTTTAAATTATAAATGAGTCTGGACAGAAAATAAAGTTGAATCTAGCTACGTTTCTTCTTTTAGAAATACTTTGGCTTCTTTAAGGACTCAACACAACAGTATATTAAATTTGGACTAATTTGTTCAATGTATAATTTTATATAATTGGGGGAAGTATTGTACAATTCAACTACTTCTTATCTTCTTTTGGAACTCAACACTTCAGTACATTTCAGCTCAACTGAACAATAGATTGAATTTCAAAATTTAAATACTTGGTAATTAGTAGGGGAAATATCTTGGAGAAATCATTCAATATCATGCAAAATTAAAATCTCAGGTATCAATTTTAAAGTTTTTATTTCAAGAAAGAACGAGCGTTCAAAAACATAATAAACTAATAAAAAGGTCCTTGCTCAATGTACAACTAATTGAAATAACTTCATCTGGACAAGTTGAAAACTTTTGAATAAAAATTTGTTACTACTAACGAAGTCTATTCATTAATTTATCAGATAGCCTACATGCTTCATAACAAGTGAGAATCATGTAAATAGGCGAACATAAACTTATGAATGATAGTGATTCTATAAAGACTCTGTTAAGATTGTATTATGAATACATTAAATGTAGCATACGCAGTGCTATTAATGTCTAGTAAGAGAACGCCTCTTACCCGTTCAACAGGATTTAAAAATTTTACAATATAGGTCCAAGATCTAAAAAAGTTGATTGAGAAACAACAAACTAAATAGTAACACAGTGATTGGATGGGATGCTCCATTGAAAAGACGCATCAACAATATGTGGCAGTTCAACATAAAATTGAAATGATCATTTGATAACTAATAATAAAAGTTTCAACAGACTACTTCTAATACCATTAGTACTATATGAAAATAATTTATAGTTCTCAACATAGGTTCCAGATTTTGAGGAACAGTAACACAGTATACTTGGTCCATGCAGAGAAGACAATCTTGCAAGATGGGAAAATGACTCCAGCTCGGTAAATATTGGTTCAAAAATTATAATTTGGTTTCAAGTTGTAGGAAAAATTCTGATCTATACATAGAGACCAAATTTATAATATTTTTGAAGCAATATTTATTTGTTGGTACATACACATAGTCCTTAGTACATACATGTTGGTACTACAGGCATAGCCCAAATTACATCAGTTGCAATGTATCAATCAATATCAATACAACTAATCATTAGAAAAAATGCTTTCCCAGTGTTTGAAATAGGAAACTAAAAGAATAAATTGAAGGTCATTTTCGCATCTTGCCAGAATGTCTCCTTTGCTTTGACAGACTATAATAATTGTATAGGATGCTCCATTGAAAGAACGCATCAACAATGTGGCAGTATGAAAAAGAATTGAAATAATCATTTGATAACTAATAATCCAAGTTCAACAGACTACTTCTAATACTAAGTGTACTGGAACCATATGAAAATAAATAATTTGCTCAGTAAATTTATCCAATAAAATAGATCTATGCAAGCTTAAAAATATTTGCTGCTTCAAAATAGTTTCATTCACAAGGACAATAATAATTATGTAAGGATACATAGACATTTCTCAGATTTAAGTAATCATATGGAGGTTCCATAAATTCTTGTGGCAACTGAATTAGTAGAAAATAACTAGCTATCACTATCTTCTTGCTTGACTGGCGCTTCTTCATCATCCTTCTTCCTCTTCTTCTTCTTTTTTTTCTTCTTTTTCTCAGATGAGTTGGCATCATCCGCTGATTCAGCAGGAGGCTCTCCATCGGCTGATGCAGTTTCGCTCAGTTTACGCTGCAATTTCAATTCAATTAAAAACTAGCAAAATACTCATCTATATCAACACAAAACTTACTCAATATCTACTATAGTCTTCTACAGAGCACTGCGTTAACCAAGGTAAACCAATTCTTTTGACAACATCTTCTATTTTCCCTAGCAGTGATGACGCTTCGTATTAAGGGGTGTGCGAGAGAGGAGTGATGTTTTGTTTGGGTGAAGAGAATGAGTTTGAATGAGGGTGGACAACAGTGCTCAGCAGCCCCAGAGACCTTGGTTAACTCAATGTTCTGTGGACGAATAGCTTTCAAGCTATGTGCACTTGGCTCAATTTACTTTCATGATGATCCATCGAAGAAGATACACAAGAATGAAAAGAAATACATGTATCAAATCTAACAATCGAATAGGAATACAAAATGTTACAATACATTTAAATTCGATATTATATATTCGAACTCATATCATATTGTGTTTCTAATTTGAACCATGTACACACCACTTTATTGGTCAATCGAAAGTTGTTTACGAATCATCAAATCAATCTCAATTTCATTAGTACGCTTTTCTACAAGTAATCAATTGTGAAACAAGAGTCATTTCACCAATACACGATGTATTACATAGTGAGCAGTAGAAAAAATATAAAAAAGTGACCAAGAATGGGCGAAAACAGTGGATCTTGCAACATACATGGATCAAAAAGCAATGTATCAACATTGATCAGCGTATTGACATAGTATTTAGTATCGCCAGAAAATCACAATAAATGCAGATGAAAGGTATTAGACAAATCGAATCATAGAGGAATAATTTGAGTATCATTAATTTTTATCATTATCTTATACACGAATAATTCTTCTTTGATCGAATATACTGGTTCTTATTGGACATGTTTACACCAACCATACACCAAAATGAAAGTAATAGGAACACCGATTAGTAGACATAGATAATTAATAGTCTACTACCTTTCAATAATAGTTTACAGACAATATCACAATAAAGCACCTTTAGTCGATAAACGAAAAATTAATTCCAATTTCTAATAACATATCAGTCGTAGAATAATTAACAAATAAACTCTACTTACTTTTCTTTCGCTCTTTATTGGCGTTTCTGAATCATTATTATCTGAAGTCTTCTGTGTCAATTCGCCAGCGCTGAAAATACAATAGAAATTCACAATGAACTAAACAGTAAATGATAATCAAAAGTTGATAATTGTGTTTTATTCACAACTATGAATTACCAACTTCTTTTCAAATGCAAATAAACACAGCAATGCACAACCAGTCAAGAATAAACATTGTCAAAATATGTCAACATGGATTACATCTTGATTAATTTGTACTCTTGGTTAATAAGAACATCTAAATACTTCATAAATACTGGTATTAGAAATACAAACTCATCTGTAAATGAAAATAAACAAAGCAATGCTCAACTAGTTACGAATGAAAATTGACAAAATATGTCAACATGTTACATCTAAATAAATTTGACCATTTGGTTAAATAGAACGTATCAAGAAACCAACAATGAGAAACACTGAATTATTGTGATATATAACAATCGCTAGCAACTGTCTATGGCTAGCATTGATTTATTGTTATTGCCCACCACAAAACAATCAAAGATTAGTCCTAATAAGATTCTGTTACAACCCAAACATCAAAACACTGAAGTTGAATGGATAATACCACAGTTTATGTAAAAATGTTTCCCAAAAATATCATGGTTAAGATTAGATAATACCAACCTCTTGAACTGTGAGAGCCAATCAGCGGGGGTGTTTTCGTTGGGTTTGCCATGCTTGTCCAGCAGACCTTGCTTGATCATGCTCTTCTTCAACGAAGCCTACAAACAAATCAAGAATATACGCGTTAAAACAATGTTTTGAAAAAAAATATTGAAATTACTTTGTCTATAAATTCTTCATACAGACAATTTACTTACAAATAATACAATGAATGTGATCTTGACGATATAAAAGAATAAGAATATCTGGGGATAGATAATTTCATTTCTAGAAGACAGTCAAAATACACATCAATTGCATAAAAATTTAGAAATCACACAAATCTACAAGTCACATTCATATTTAAAAAATGAAAATTTCAAACTCCGTATCATGCTCAAGGTTAATATTGCTAAATCTATTTTTTCGTGATTATTACTTATCTTATATTCTCAGTAATATTATAATTTTTTCTCATTCAATTTCTCAAGATTGTTCATCATTAACGACAAAATAAGCTGAATATATTTTATTTATACTTCATTTGTTTCAACCAGTGAATAATTTCATATTGAAATGGCACCTGCTGAAAAACCCAGCTTAGTAGGACCAAACACTGTAATGATTTATTTCCATTAAAATGGATTGATTGAAATGAGATCCACATTATTTTATTAAACTATTGATTTTTGAAAATAGAACCAAAAACTAAAAACGATCTTCATAATGATAGATAATTAACAGCAATAATACATAACTTGAGAATAGCTACATTCTACATACAACAAACGCATTTTAATCGAAAAATGGATCTAGTTCTTCAAGCAACGCTTATGTTATACAGTATGCAAGAGATGTTTGTATTGTACATGTTACTATTGAGATAGGTAGTCAAATAATATGATATCGAAGCAGCCCACCTTAGCACCAAGTCCCCATTTCCTGGGATAAGTGTCGCGGTCCATCAGCACTCGCTTCAGCTTGGCAATTATGCCGTGATCACAGCTGGCGATGGTAGCCGTTGTCATCAGTGCAATTCCTACCAGAAACGACAGACAACACATTAAATAAAAGATATATTGACTAATGATAATAGCATTTTCAAAAAATGGAAATAGAGATTTTACAACTGGATCTATGTGAAACAGCAGGTCCACGGTTCAATTCAAGATACATGTATCAAATGGAACAATAAAAAACAATAAGAATTTCAAAGATGATGATAGTAAGTAACCATTAAATTTGTCTGTTTTATGTGATACATGTATTATCTTTGAAGGGAATTGAACAGAGAAAACACGAGCTTATTGAAATTCTATTCGAGTATAAATCATGAAGTATTATGCAGAGACTGGATCACTTACTTTGATTGCTAGGACACTATTCTTATGTAACTCGTTAAATCCTAGGTTTAATAATTGACCAAGTATACACTAGGTCTACTATATCAACGGTTCAATTGAATTAATTATTATAATTATTGATACAAACATTTTCAGTACGATTGTTTGTTTTGTTACTTGTATTGTCTTGAATGTACCTTATTGAAAGGATATTGAACTATGGATACAAAGCTCAAGTGTCTCTATTGAATATAATGGTTATAAACCAGTACAGAAGGGAAGTTGAACCAAATTAAACAAAAATAATTACGAAAAATTAATAAATTACAGAGTAAATAAGAAGAATTTTGGAAATGAATTCTACTTCTTTAGTTATTATTTTCATTGAAGGGGAATCTTATCGACGCCACCCGACGCTGTAAGGCACTAAGGGTTGGAGAAAGAAGAAGAAGGGAATCTTATATAAATATTGATATAATTAATACTGTCGGTTTGAAAATTATAAAAGAGGTTATAGATTTACCGATTACAGTTACAACTACAAATACAATAACAATGGAGAACTTTCGGATGATAAAATACAGACTTGAAGAGAGATGATTGAAATTTATAGTAGCAAAGGTTTTATGGTTGCAATGAAATCATAGCAATGCTTACCCAATGCAATGGCCTCTCCTTTAGTTGTCACTAGTACAATTTCTTCGTTCAATTCGATACCATCTTCGTAACGCAGCACACCAGGAATCATTACTTTAGCACCGTAACAGATAGCATTCACCTGTAAAATGAATTGATTAGAAGTCAGTAAGATACAAAGCGATTCATGGTTTTTTTCATTCAGAAAAGAGTTCTCAAGGCTTTTGCAATTTCAAAGCTCTTCTGTTTTACTGAATTTGGTGAAAAATCTGATCAAAAAACGAATTTATTGAAAAACTATATTTGAATAATATATTTTGAAAGAATTAAATAATATTTCAAGTTTTTTGTACGTTATTCTATTGCTTTCTCAAATTCATACAATTGTATAGTCTTTGTTCTGATGAATAAATCGTTATTATTACTATTATCATTTCATTAATCTATTTCTTTATTTACAATATTACAATACAATAGGGTTGAAACACAGACACACTCCAAAACGTCTCTTCTTCTGATTACTTGATTATAGTATGTTACTACAAGGTTAAAATGTGAAATTTGTGTGGAATGAATAAAGATTAAGATACTTACAGCAGTGTCTTTCATTATAATCCTTTTGTGAGTTGTCAACAAAGTTTCAAGCGGATGAATAACTCTTCTCAAATAGGATTCATCAGCATGGTTATCATACAACCATTGCGCATCCAATATATCGTGCATGGTTGCTAGTCCCATCCCTTCATCATGATTACCTGAACAAAAAACGGAAATGAAGGTTATAGACTGGTTGTTGTAAGACATGATAGTTTTAAACGTCTATGTAAAATAATTGAAAATGTTTGTTTTGAGCTTGGAGCCCAAAGCATCGACGAAGAGAAGATCCATGCTCTTATTCAAACAATATTTTGGTGAAGTTTGGATGCATCCACGTTTATTCAGTATGATGACCTGTCATAGAACTTCTGGATGATTATGAAAAGCAATAATCGAATGATGAAACAAAGGTGAGCTGAATCCAACTAGATGCTTTGTATGAGTAATAGTTGAAGCTCTCAGATTGTGAGAGAAAATTTTTCTGGATTTATTCATCAAACATGATTTATTTTATCGTACACATTTATTCAAATTCAAATGACAACCTCGATTATTAATACCAAGAACAATTAAATGAATAATTCGATTAGATAGAAACCACCATTCGAATTACACAATGCTCTACATCTGTCATTTTAATAAAGAAAATTGATTTCGATCAACATTTTACCAATCAACAATTACTTACCGGATCTATTTCTTCTCAATTCAGTCATCTGGCCACCAACACCAAGAAATAATCCCAAGTGTACGCACAATGTTCTGACATATGTTCCGGCTTCACATTTTACCCAGAAAATACCTGCAAAAATCAATAGAGTGGAATAAGCAACTGTTTTTCACTTTGGTAACTTGAATTAGTGGATTATCTCTATCATTGAGATTGGCATTGATATCAAGATTTGACAAGTAAATATCCGAAATTGACTAATAATAAATCAAGATAATACAGGGTTCGAAAATGAAGTGGGACGATTTGAATAAGCAACAGGTTGTTTAAGAAATTGTATTTTTGTTATTTTTTTATCATAAATAGAAAGTAGAAATGTAGCCATTTAGTGTACAATAAGTCAAAAATCATAAAAAAATCTTCCAAATGTCCTCCATTGGCATCTATGCACTTTCGCAGCCGGGCCTGAAAAAACGGGTAGATTTGCTGTGACTTTTAACTTTGTGCGTTACATCGAAATGATTCATAACTTTCTTACACCAGAACTCGCCTGTTTCCTATTGAATGAACAAACAATATGGAACAACAAGCCACACTGCGAGAATTTCCATGAATGCAGTGAATGTTTTTGTTTCCAAGCCGCGTCATTTCTCGAAACGAGGATATCCCTTGGCCCTTCGCTCTCCAGATTAATCAACCTGTGACATTTTTCTATGGGGCTACTTAAAAACGAGATTTTTTCAAAGCGATCCACTCAGAACTATCCCAGCTCTAAAACAACGGATTTAGCGGATTCGAGATGAGATTGGAGGAATACCACTCAATATGCTGCGAAATGTCATGTGAAACTTCCAGGCCCGGCTGCAAAAGTGCATGAATTCCAATGGAGGACATTTGGAAGATGATGTATTCAAAAAATGATTTTTCACTTATTGTACACTAAATGGCTACATTTCTACTTTCTATTTATGGTGAAAAAATTACAATTTCTTAAACAATCTGTTATTCATTCAAATCGTCCCACTTCATTGGCGAACCCTGTACTATCGTATGAACGGCGATGGTCTGCAGCCAGAGTTTCCAAGTCGCACCTGATTAGTTTCAGGGCCTCTGACATGACCTAACGACTGCTTTTTAGGCGACGGCTTAACGTGTCAATCCGAAACAAGGGAGTGACCAGAGAAGAATATCTTGCCCGGGCCGAGATTCGAAGCCGGGCCTCTGGATCAAAATAGGTGAGAATAGAATAAATTAAATGAAAAACTGACTGTAAATACATTATTTAGGGGTGGATCCATTTTGAAATTGGCTAATATGATTCCAACATCGACAGCTTACATTGATATCCTGCTCATTATCACATCATTGCTTGACCAGACAACATAGAATAGCTGACTTATTCAAAATTCGATTTGAAAATAATGCTATAGTCTGTCCAAGCAAAGAAGACATAATTCTGGCAAGATGTGAAGATGACTCCAGCTCGGACAATATCGGTTCAAAAATTATATTTTAGTCTTAAATTATGAATCAGAATGTTTCCTACAATTGGAGACAAAATTTATAATTTTTGAACCAATATTGAGCGAGCTGGAGTCATTTTCCCATCTTACCAGAATGTATTATTTGCTTGTAGAGTACAGTTAGACCCTACTAACAATGGAAAACTCATCTAATTGCAATTTTTACCTGTATACTTCTCCTCGTCATAATCTAGAAGTTTGATTTCATAGATTTTCCTAACTCGAAGTTGTCTCTTGACAGCAGAAATCAAAGGAGGACGTTGGAAGAGCGCTCCCTTCAATTTGTCTAGTGATTGTTGAACCTAGAATAACATAAAAAGCAGAATACGTTAACTTATGATAAATGATTCAGAAAAAAATACTGTATAACGAAAATTAGTCTCTGTTGCAAAACTCACAACAGAAGCACAGATGAGCAAATGCAATATGAGATCACATCCAGAATTATCCCTTGTCATATAGCCTGTCTAAGCAAAAATTACATTCTGGCAAGATGGGGAGATGACTCCAACTCGGTCAATATTGGTTAAAAATTATAAATTTGGTCTCAATTGTAGGAGACATTCTGCTTCTTGAGACCAAATTTATAATTTTCCTTCCCCCACCTTGCCAGAATGTCTTCTTCGCTTGGACAGACTATTCCAACTTAAATTCGTTTAGCGTGACAATAGAGCTGAATTTCTGCGAAATAGAGGGAAAATCGAAGACTTCCTTCCTATATCTCACTGTTATTAATGTATGATCAATTAACATGGAAAAAATTAGACAACAAAATAATGTAATCCTGACCTGACACAGATTTTTAGACTGATAATGGTATTACTCACTTTATTTATACCTCCAGGATTGGAATGCAGTTTGAACACAGAGATATACTCTTTTCCGGCCGATTGCTGGGATTTCGCAAGTCGCGTAGTCCTTTCAATGCAAACGGTAAGACAACCTGAAAATAAACAAATAAGTTAATCAACAATAAACAGAATACAAGTTCTAAAATAATATAGATTTAGTTTACTGTACTTCAGAAATGAAATTACTGCAGAGGCACCGATGAGGTCTGATCAGAAATGCAATGAACACAGACAAGATTGGAATACTTCAAATTATCACATAAATAGATAATAGAATTGAAATAAAACACACTGATATTGTCCGTTGATACTTCTACCGTTTATTTTGATCTTATTCTACCAAAATAAACGTTAGACTTAGAATTGACAATAACAGAAAGATTGTTTGTACAACATCGACAACAACTCAGTCGAATAGAATTGAACTGTTGATAATGGACTAAAATAAAATATATTTATAGGGCTCATTCAACTGTAGCAGGCGTCAACTTAATTTACAAAATAGATAACACATTACTCGAGTGTTCTGTCTACACATTTGGGAAATGAGTGAAAATAAACGATTAGGAACACCACAGTAAGAACATTGAATATAAAATTGAAAATGATAATTCAATAGCCGGTATTCGTTGTCAATACTAACCTGATGTTTTAGGATCCAAAGTTCCCGAGTGTCCAGTTTTTTCTACGCGAAGTATTCGTTTGATCCATGCCACAACTTCGTGTGAGCTCGGGTTCGACGGTTTGTCGAGGTTGATGCATCCGCTGCGAATGTAGTCCTTCAGTTCTCTTTTCAAAGGCGATGCACCGAAAGCTAGCGGTGTGTAATGACTTGTTCTCACATTGAGTCGGTCAAAATTCTATGAAACAAAGGAGGGAAAGTTAGAGAAGAACAGCAGAAAATTTGATAAGGAGACCAAATTCATTAGTCACACAGACGCCAGAATGTTACAAAGAATACTTCAGGGTTGATACCGTACAGTATTTAATATTGATAATGGGCCTACTGATTTCATCAAACACGCCTTTTTATCGGTCTGCAACGCGCCTCAAGTGCGACGTGCGACTGATCTCATACTGTAATAGGCTGGATAGCCGCTTCAAATCCCGTTATCTACGACAGAGGATAAGGGGGTAAGAGGATCTTATGTAGAGATTGGAACAGCTGATCGTACCTACAATACAGGGTGTTTCAGGAGGAATGTGCAATACTTCTCAGGCTGATTCCTTACACCAAGTAGACAAAAAAGTTCCATGGGACCAACCGCCAAAAACGCTTTGTTACCGAGATAACAATGACGGAAAATTGAGATTTTTCAAAACCTATTAATTTTTCTAATTGTTAAGAGGCTTCACTCAGGTTCTAAAATTATCAATTCCTATGTAAAATTAGCTGAGGAATTCAATGGTACCAGTTTCAAGTTTATAACTTCAACGGTTATTTGATTTATGATTCCTTACTTATAGTCCATTCACGATGGCTTGAGACGAGATCAACAAAAGCTCTGCATGTGTTTGTGTGCGAGTGGAGTAGCTTCATTTTAGCCACGACATTAAACAAGTTACAGCAATGCCAAAATCCCGAATTTTGTTGTAGGCAATTTAGAATAAGTATCTTTAAGTAATCTTTTTTATAGATACGCATTAGGGATATTCTTGTTGCGGTTCTCTCTCGACTGCATGAACCTAAAATGAACAAACTATTATAATGAAAGTTTTTGTGGAAATACTTTGGTTACAGTCCCGACAACAAAATTCGGGATTTTGGCATTGATGTGACTTGTTTATGTTGTGGCTAAAACAAAGCCACCCCAGTCGCGCACACACACACATGCAGAGCTTTTGTTTATCTCGTCTCAAGCCATCGTGAATGGACTATAGTTATAACCTTTATTGTTGAAAAAATGGCGTTTTTCAGCATAAGCTCATTTTCCAATTATTTCAATAACCGTTCAAGTTACAAACTTGAAACTGGTTTTATTGAATTCCTCAGCTAATTTTACAGAGGAATTGATAATTTTAGAACCTGAGTGAAGCCTCTAAACAATTAGAAAAATTATTGTTTTGAAAAATCTCAATTTTCCGCCATTGTTATCTCGGTAACGAAGCGTTTTTGGGGGTTGGTCCCATGGAACTTTTTTGTCTACTTGGTGTAAGGAATCATCCTGAGAAGTATTGCACATTCCTCCTGGAACACCCTGTATAATAGACTCTACTGTATAACGTAATGTGGAGCGGCTGCATATCGTAGTTGAAATCATGCTAGAGGAAAAATGCATTAATTTAAGAAAATTAGATAATTATTCTATATCAACGTTACAAATATATAAATAGGTTTGCATTATAAACTTTTCCAACAAAAACCTGTCACACTTTATAAAATGGAGTGTTTGGACAATTTTCAAACTCACCGTGTCTCGACAAGAACATAGAAAGAAATGGTTGCGTGTAAATAAATAATAAGAGTTAACTTACAGTAAGTTAATATAAAACTATCAAATAAGTTATAGAAAAAAAATCAAAGGCCAAAGTTGAATTGCACTGCACTGGTCTGATCAACTAATAAAACTTACTTTTAAAAGTAGCGGCCATTGAGAGGTGTCGAGTTTCTTGATTTTTTCTGATGGCTCCAATTGGAATGTCAATTCTTTTTGAAGAGTCCCAAGGTCGGCTTCCTTAGATTTCTTTTTAGAGCTCTTGGATTTGATCCCGTCACCCTCCATTCTATTTCTGCAGGAAAATAAGTGACAGATCAATTATTTGTATCAAGTTAAGTTTGATTAAGCACACGACTTAATATTAATGTTTGGGTTAAGCCAGTGTCACTCTTGTTACATTAAATATTTTGACACATCTTACAAGTCAGTCTAAATTAATTTTACCGATGTATCAATGAATGTGTAGGCTAAAGATAACAAGGTAATAAAAATAATAATTTTCGTGTAACCTGGCTGGCTCGGGTCTGGTGTCAGAGTTATCAGGTCGCTCCTGGTCAATTTCAGGGCCTCTGACATGACTTAATGGCTGTTTTTAGACAGCCGGGACCGACGGCTTAACGTGACCTACCGAAACACGGGAAAGTGGCCGGAGAAAAATTTCTGGTATTACAAAATCGATATCTCAATTTTAATAATAAATCAGTAGTTTGAGAATATCTTGATTTTTATTAGATCTATTTGCGAGATTTCTCAAGCACGGAGATCATAGACTGGGATAATATGAAATGAATTGTTTACTAATGATGTTGCGATTAATACTTGTAAATAGCATTGATTGAATCGATTGGTGTCCATAATAGAATTATCGTGAATGTGTAATAAGTAATCAATGATAACAAGGTAAAAATTGGGTTTAGAGTTCCCTCTTTAGGGGGACACATTTTTAGTACTTCGAATAAATGAGTTTCATCAGAGAAAAATGAGAAATAACTCTTCAAAACAGTTCATGGATGCTCAAGATTTGTTTACTATAACAAGAACAGTTGTATGACTACTTGTATCTACTGAAATCCAATGATTTCAGCTATCAAAACTTATACCGTAACAACGAAAGTTAGTGAAGCAATGTAAAGAGAACCAAAAATAGTATAATAGTGCAATATGTTTTTGTACTTACATCAATAATAAACACTCATGTAATTGTCATGCGGCTTGAAGTTGATTCTTCAAAATTCTGTCCGAAGTTCCAGAGAAGTTAAAATTTTATGGGATGAATCACAGTGATTCAAAAGGTTGAATCGAGAATATGATAAAACTTATGTAGTTATTGAATTAAAAGTAATCAAAATTAATCTTCAACACACTATAACTCATGAGACCACGTTTCTCTTCTAACCTTACAATTTGAAGAGCGAGTGTTGGTGGGGGGTAATTTACAAAACAAACCATCATGCCGGCAAGCGGATACGGAAACGTAGATTAACAACTGTATTAATTTAATACGATAAATCAACTATGATAGAATTGATTCAAATGAATAATATGCTAATCAACAATAAAAAAGAAATAAGTTATTTGTTGAGTTTAATAACATTATCCACGATGAAAATACTAAATTATCTGAACTTTCGAACATGTGTTCATCAGTCCGCTCTAGTGCGTGCGGGCGCTCCTCTTGTCTTCTGCAATCTGCTCCTGCAGTAACCTCAAATTTGATTTTTCTTTGGATTTAAATTTTGAAATCAATTACAACTCTTCAACATCTGAATATGATGTGAAATCGAATTATCAACAAAGAGTGAGAGTAATAGAATATATTTAAAATTCAAGATCTGCCATCGCCAATTATCAGAAGCAGTTCATTTTTTCTGAGTTCGAACTTATCAGAAGGTTAGTATTTACGTTGTCATTGAATTGAAGTATTCATTCAATTCAGCAACACTTATTCATGAAATTATAGTGTATTTCAATCTTGAAAACTTATTCTATTGCTTAATAAGATCAGTGTTTCTAGTAACGTACCTACGTAAGTTATATCCAGTCTAAATCAATCAATGCAGTAAGAAGTAAGACTACCCAAAATAATAGATTATTAGCTTTTAATCTAATATTGATCTGAAGCTAAGGGATTCAATGGAAAAAATTTGTAACTTCATAAATGTTATAGAAATTGTATTGGCTTAGGCTAATTAGCTGTAGCCAATCATATTTTTGAGTAATCAGCAATATCACCGATATAACACCAGACGGAGGAACGACACTCATGTATCAGCGGTCCAACATGGACCTAGCTACATCTGCTCAAGGGTCTACAACTGTTTGCCAAATGACTTGAAAACATTGGAAAATTTTAAACACTTGAAAAAAGAAACTTAAGAGCTTCCTCATAACAAGACCATTTTTACTATTAATAGTCTACAAGAGTATTTTCAGGAAAGAATCTCACCATACCGACTCCAGGAACCATGAAAAGGAATTTGAACTCTACTGTGATAAAAAAACTGATGACCACGGCGCAAACGCGCTTCCAGTGGAAGAACTTCAGGTATCAAGTAAGAGGAAAATCGACCTTAGAAGTCTCGTTCACACGACCAACCAGGGCCAGAGTCAATCACAGCTCTTGTTGTTTAAGCTCAAGGAGAATACAACAAGTAAGCCCCGCAACACAAGCATCTTCCTGACGGTTCTCTTGATTTCTTCCTCATCCATCTATTTCACACCAGGTGGCAGCTTGTTGAATAATTTCATGGCAGAAATCCTATAACTGGCCTGTAATCGGTGGAGGCGTCTCCTGGGTACATCCAAGATCTCACGGTGCCTGGTGTTGTGGTAGTGAATGTCATACACCAAGCACAAGAGGATGTAATGGCTGATGACCGTCAGTACATCAAGGCGAGAAAAGATTGGTTTGCAGTGGACGAGATGGTCGCTGCCTGTTATGATTATAAAACGCGTACAGATTTTTTTCAGCATCCGGACATCATCAGCCCCCCCCCCCCTGAATGTCCCTGCCCTGAATGGCAGGCTCACGCAGATGCTTCATTAAAAAACTGCCATCAGCAGTCTATGTAAGCAAAATAATACGAAATATATCCAACGAAGGCACAGCTCTGGTGGCCTATCACTCACCATTTGCCTCACACCTCAGGTACGGTATAACTGCATGGGGATCCTCTGCTCAAGAAATCCTGGTGAGGATACTACGGATAGAAAAGAAGGCTATTCGAACCATGCTGTGAGTCAACAGGAACACTGTAGACTTCTCTTCATAAAATACAAAATCCCCACAGTTATATCATTGTTCATTCTGGAATCCACTATTCAGTTGAAAAAATCAACTCAAATTCTCAGATCAGACTGATATAGCTACAACACTAGGAATAAACAGAACATAGACCTTCCACATCTTAGACTCCAGAAGTACAACAGATCCCTCATGTATACTGGACCACACCTCTATAACCAGCTGCCACCAAGCCCACACACATTCAAAATACAATGTTTTCATTAAGAATCTGAAACGATACCTAAGTATGAGACCATTCTACAGTTTGGATGAATTTTTAGAATTTTTGGATGAGACCATAAGAAATGAACACCTCCTACAAAAGGGAAGATGAAAATGACGATTCCCGTAGCCCTGGCTGCTGGCAAAGACTACAAATGTGAGTAAGTGATATAGCAGTGGAAGAGAGCGTGGTAGATCATCACGAGATACTTCTCAGTCACAAGGGCCCTCATCTTGAGCAACAGGAGGCAAATGCGGGAGAGTCTACCTGCTGTATGTAACTGCTCCAGCTGAGTTTGCAGTCCAAGACAAATCCTGGCAGCTTCACTGGATTCTGAGGGTCACGTACTTCTCGTGACAAGCTGCAGATGATTTTTGGGTCTTATCTTTATTGAGCTGTAACCTAAATAACTACTAGAAACAGTTGCTCTATAACTTGAGTCTTGCTCTGGATATACTAGCACCTCAAAGTAAGGAGTAGCGTAGCCAAAGTAAGGCTAGCACCATCAGTTATTCATTTACAGTAAACTTAATTGATTATTACTGAAAAGAATCCATCCCAATAAAATTTTTGTTCTTATTTTGTTACAGACAATGCAAAACCAAGTTCTAAGATTCTTCCATTCAGGAGTTTCATGCTGGAGCTCCTCATTGAACAAATCTCAGCTCTCTAAGTTGAGGAAAAAGACAGGATTCACTTTTTCCAATTGTAGAAAAGCTCTTGAAGTCAATGATAACAACATAGAAAAGGTAAGACAAATTATGGTAGCGTATTAGAAAGTCAATTTGACCTTTCAAATACTTTACACCTATGTAAATGATCTCTTTCTCTCTCTCTCTCAAGGATATCCTTTCCAAAGAATGGTCATATATACATGTCTAAACTTCGCCTTTTTACTTAGCGCACACTCTTAATCCACTTTGCAGAACCTTCTTAAGGAAGATCAGTTGAAACATTTGAATTGTGGCGAAGTCCACCAAACATGATTAATATAGTTTTCAGTCTTATCTTTAAATCTCAGTACAAGCATAGAAGAATGATGTAATAGACTACATTCTACTTATAATACTTTCCTACATTCCTCTATATAAAGGCACGTATCGACAGTGCGAGTCTGTTCAAGCAAAGAAGAGTCTTACTCCAGTCTCCAGCTCGGTCAATATTGGTTCAAAAATTATTGATTTGGTCTTTTTTTAATTAAAATAAAGAATTAAAAAAAAGACCATATTAATAATTTTTGAACCAATATTGACCGAGCTGGAGACTGGAGTAAGACTCTTCTTTGCTTGAACAGACTGAACCTCGAGGCATTCGCGGCACATGCCTCGCACTGTCGATACGGGCTTTTAGTAGTGTCTGTTTGCAATACTTAGTTACTGTTAGCAATGCCAATAATAATTGTTATATTGACTTTTTCATCAGAGATGCATTTATTTTTGTTAATCTATTATAGAAATAGTAGCTTTTTGAAATTTTTCAATAGAAACTAATGTTTTTTCAGGCTGAGAAATGGCTGCAAGAACAAGCTCAGGCGCTAGGTTGGACCAAACTGTCGAAATTGGAGGGCCGCGTCACAGCTCAGGGCATGGTCGGCATTGCTATTGATGGAAAAAACGCGGCAATGATCGAGGTCAACTGTGAAACAGATTTTGTGGCCCGAAATAAGAACTTCAGAGAGATCATCAATTTGGTGTCCAGCTCATGTTTACATCACGCTAAATTGAACAAAAACAAAACGGGTCCTATCAGTAAGGTGTGTATAAGAAAACTTTTAGAATTCTTACTAAAACATCAAACATTTCTTTGAATAATTAATCTTTTCATCAACTAATATCCTCCATTACAATATTTTATTCTTGTGATGAGTATTTAACAACTGTAAGTGATGCTGAACTCTTCTTGTTCAACCATCTAGCTTAGCTGTTGTGCTTTGTGTTTTTACCCACGAGAGGATTATGACCACAGTCTTATGTCTGCCGCGATCACCGGATTTATCTGCCGCTGATTATTAATTTGAAAGGATGAATTCAAAGAGTAAAAAATAATAAATTTTAGTCATTCCATTTCTTTGGTAATGAATAATTCATTTCTTCATAAAATTAACCTTTCTAAATGGAAATTCACTTCGTACAATACTTCTGCAATATAAGTTGAATCTGGTGTACCTGGTTGTTCAGTGAAACGGTTACTGTGAACTGAAACACTGTAGACGCTATATGGACTGATTTCGGATAGGTGACCAGATTGTGAGCAAGGCGAGTGGAACCTACCCTTATGGGTAGCTCCCCACAACAAAAGCCATATGCATATTTTTTATTTATAGATAGTTACGAGTATCTGAAGTAATACTGTATCTCACGAGGTCTAGTGGTAGTATGGACATTACTACACTTTAGAATCAAAATCGATTTCCACGAAAAGTTTAATAATTATTTTTTGAATTGACATATCAGCAATTTTAAGTAACGAGTCAATCAAGAAGGATCTGGGCTACATGTTCATTGAGTTTAAGATGAGATAAAATGACGAAATGGACTCACAATTCCGCATAAACTATAAAAAATTCCTTAAACATGGCCACTACTGGTGCTTTTATCTTACTCCCTGTTATAAATTTAGATCGAAGAACAACTTTGAAGTGAAAACTACAACTCAGGTTTATAGGCGCACAATTCAATTGTCGCGTCTACAATTGTAATTTTCTCTTAAAAGTTTATTTTAATCTAATTCCATTTCTATTTCACTTCCCGAGAAGAAATTCTAGATAATGATATTCTTCCACTTTAAAACATTGCTGAAGATACTGCAGTCTAAATTTTTTGAATATTAGTTATAAAAATTAGTACTCACGAATTGAGCGCATTTGGACTTTGAATCCATTAAAAAATGGTGTTGAAAATTGATTTTGAGTCCAAAAGCACACGTGAGTAAGGGTTTTTTATTTATTCATTTATTTATTCATCCACGTATTCACTTATTAATGATTCATTTACTGTATTTATTTACAATCGACATCAACACGTAATTTAGAAAAGATGGAACACACTTAATCCCTTACTATTCCTTTCCCAATTTGGATTCAGTTCAAAATAATAGGTTAAGTTCACTTGCTCTAAATCACAGATATTTTTGATCCCAACGATAACTAGAACATTTGGAATCTAACATTAGAAATGAATCATAAAAACTATACCCTATCACTTGAGACGGAATAAACAAAAATTTTTCAAGTGTTTGCGTGTAAATGTCGAGGCCGCGAGGTTTAACATGAACCTGCGACTCTCACTACACAAGGCTTACTAGCCCAGGAAAATTAGATCGAAGAAAGGCTGTGCCTCCAAAAAAATAAGGTAAGGCTGGAAATCGTCTTAATCGACTTTTGGCATCCTAAATAAGTTTACTATGAGTTTGCGACGGATTCCGAGGTGTGCATAATACAGGGTGACTAGAAAACCTCCAAATTTCGGTTCTGTTTTTAGTTTTTTCGCGTTTTATTTTTTGTGTTAGGGCTTTCAACATGTTTCCTTGCACAGCAAGAAATACCATATTTCCACTATTAACCTCCAAAATTAGTCTTTATATTCTTGTATTGGAGTATTATCCAAGATAGACGCATTTGAACACAATTAGTAGCCTTTTTCTCGGTATATGAGAAATAACTCAAAGTACTCAATGTAGTAAAATTCTTCAATTTCGATCAACATTAATAAATGATATATGAATTTTAACCGCCTCGATGAGCTGAAAACAATGAGCTATAGTTCGTCACGATCCATCAATTTTTACGAAAGTTACCGAGGTCCTTAGTTTATTATCCTTGGAGAGTCCTTCCTACTGGTAATAACCTGAATTCAGGGCCGTATAGTAATTATAAAACCAAAACATGATATAAGAAAAAATATTCTAGTGATAAAACTCCAATACAAGAATACATAGACTAATTTTGGAGGTTAATAGTGGAAATATAGTACTTTTTGCTGTGTAAGGAAACATGTTGAAAGCCCTAACACAAAAAATATACAAGATAGGAAGTCTTTCTTGGTCTAAAATTGTAAAGAACAAAATTATCCCCAGAGGGATTTTGAAATGCACCTTTCTAACTCATCAGACCGAAGATATGAACAATAAAATACTGAATAAGGTAACATTTTCATTTTCCTAAAAAAATACCACTTTTTTGAAACCTCATTCCTCGGTCCTTGTTTGAGATAGAATGTTGGATTTGATACCAATCTCTTGGAAATTTTATTAGCTAAAAAAAGTATAAGAATGATATTTTCTGCCAGACGCTTCATTTTGGCGTAAATTGTGAAAAACTAAAAACAGAACCGAAATTTGGTGGTTTTCTAGTCACCCTGTATTATGCACACCTCGGAATCCGTCGCAAACTCACAGTAAACTTATTTAGAATGCCCAAAGTCGATTTAGACGATTTCCAGCCTTACCTTATTTTTTTGGAGGCAAAAGTCTAATTTGCCTGGGCTATATGGTTTAAATAACTAATTTAAAGTGAAATATTAACTTACTCTTTGTCATGGAACGTGAAATAGATGGATAATATTCTCCCAAAAACATAATTCATGAATATATAATATTGAAATATATTGCAGGAGAAATATATTGAAATTGTATTGCAGGAGTTTCTGGACACCGAGCAGATGAAGTCGTTGCAGGCAGCCGACGGCAAACAGCTGGCCGATCACGTGGCTCTGCTTGTGTCCTCGGTGGGCGAGAACGTGTCGCTGCGTCGCGCCGTCTGCATCGGCGTACCTGACAACCTGCATCTGGCCGGCTACGCGCATCCCGGCGCGTCCGAGGAGCAGACTGTGATGAGCGGCAAGTACGGGGCGCTTCTCATGTACTCGGCGCTCAAGAGCAATGTGGCAACACAGCACACCTGTCGCCAGTTATGTCAGCATGTTGTTGGTTAGTATAGCATGATTATAGCATTATTTATTCATTTTATAACTGTCTGCAAACTGCTTAGACTTTGTACGCTCGGTGTCTAGAAACTCCTGCAACATAATTTCACTTTCAATAGGTTTATTCATGAATTATGTTTCTAGGAGAATATTATCTATCTTACTTATTTCACGTTTCATCACAAAGTGTTAGTCAATATTTCACTTTGAATATCAACTGGTTATTTCAACTTATTCAAATAATAAGGTTATTTAAACTTTATTTATTTACATATTCGTTCATTTATTCATTCATTTATTTATTCATCTATCTATTTGAGTACAAATATACGAGATAAGGAAGAATAAATAGGCAATCGCCCAAAACTTCTTCAATTCCTGATTTAGTCACACAATGAATAGTCCAAATTTTCAGGTTTCACCCAAACTTTTGTTTCACCCAAAGGTTTCAACTTCAAGAAAAAATAACCTGAAGTAGCTGATCAATTTTGAAATAATGATGTTAAGTTAGCCGAAATAAAAGAAAACAATTCGATAGTTTCATTAGAATATTTAAAATATTATAACCCAATTGGAGTGGTTGGTGAAGTAAGTAGACCAGAAGGCGTAGTTCTGACAAACCATAGATGCCAAGTTCAAATCAAGAGTTGGAACATGTAACTAAAGTTTCAAATTAAGGCTTTATAATGCAGACACCAACAAAATATGATACTTGTTTAAAATTATTGTACAATTGAGTAGAAGGTTTTGTATGAAAAGTTTTTCTTGACATTCGAGAATTGATCTAATTCAATCGTTCCAGTATCTTCTTGAATGTATCGTTTTATTAATAATAAATCTGTAACCTTGTACACATTACTGTTAACATGGAACGTTTTTATCATTCAATTATTCACCAATTTATTCGCTAGATTAAAAACGTTTCTTCTAAACATTACTCCTTGAAAAAGTTTATTAAAAATAACATAGCATAGCTAAAGAAACACAAACTAGATCTTGGAAATGAGCAAACTATGTTCTTGGAAAAATGTAATATTTTCAGTATTTTGATTATCCGCCATTCTTATTCAAACTGCCATACAAATAATACATAAATAAATAAAATAAGCATGTAGTATTTTAACAATAATTGAATTGAATTTGATCTGATTTAAAGTTGAAAAACAACACTGCTGTTGGCTAACTTGAAAACTTAGGGGAAGTATTCAAATCTACAATAAACAACAATAATTTTTGTGTTTTTCCAGTTCCTGTAGATGACTCTCATTTCTTTAGGTTTGAGCCATATTAGGCCTAATTAATATTTCAATTTTTTTATTCACACACACTCACACATAAGATACATCAATATGAAATCAAAATTAATTACATCAATAAAAAACATTACAATATGAAATAAATAACTTGAATATGAGAACACATTACAATATTAGAAGGCAATTTATACATGTTATGTGCCATTATTTCCTTCTTTTTTATTGAATATCGATCATTAAAGTTTTTTTTTGTTAATTTAAAAGGTATGAATCCAAAGACAATTGAGAAGGAAGAAACCGATGCTAATAACAATGAAACGGAAGAAGCTGCTAGAAAAACCGCCGCAGCAGCTGCTCAGAAAAAAGTGGAAAACCAACAAAATCCCGAGGGAGATCAAGATACAGAGTACACAAACGATAATGACATCGATAATAACGAAGAAACTGCAATGCTGAGTCAGGACTTTTTGCTGGATGCGACAGTCACTGTGAAACAGGTGACATCCGAAGCTGGCATCACCATTCACGATTTCATCAGGTTCGAAACCGGCGAAAAACTCCAAGAAGAAGTAAAAGATCCGGAACCAAGAGTTCAACAGATGACAGGATGAACAATGTTAATTATCCACTAGAAAGGGTGTTATGTAGTTATAATCATTAATGCTTAGCATATACAATTTATTGCTAGCCTTATAAGCCGAATAACTATATCCATAACTATATTGAATTTCTCCAAGAAATAGGAATAGTAAAAAGTTATCTCAACTATCGCGATTGAAAATCCAATTGATTGCAGTCCATGCTACATTTTCCGAGTTTCTTTTCAATTTATTTTGTTGATTCTCTTCATTTTACAGTTTGTCTCAGCCCTAGACAGTTTCAAAAATCATGTACAGTTTATTATTTCAACAAATTATTTCCTTTCGTCATGATCTTCAAGTGAAATTTGTAATAATAAATTCTGTGAGCATGATTTTATAATATTTCATTCATTTAAATAAATTTTTATATAATTTTTTTGTTCAATCATTATCAATTTTAAAATGCGAATTCAAGATTTAGATTCAAAGATACATAGAATACTGTTAGGATCAAAGCATCCAGTACCCTGGAATTATTCACTATTGGCATCATCATAATAATTTGTAATATCGATAAAATTAGTTCACACGTTTCCAAAGTATGTTGATTCAATGTTTCATTGCAATAAAAATAAAATTTATTTGAAAATTCTGGTCTTTGTAGTTTTTCTCCATCTATGAGTAGATAACAAACAGAAAAAGTTGTTCAATTCTTATTAGTATTTTTGCCTGGTGACTTGGCTACTATAATGTTTTTAGTTATTTACAACATTTTTATGGCATTGAAATCCTGAAAAGCTTCGAGTGCTTTCTTTTTTCACAAATAATATTATTGTTATTAAGGAAACTATCCTATAAATTCTCAATTTTTGCGTTAAAATGAGCAATAAAGCAAAGTTTAGGATCAATAAAGTGAGGATAATTTCAAATTTCTCGGCGAAATAAGCATGTGAGATTTCATTCTTGGTTGAATTTTTACATAATAATGACACTGTCATTTACAATGTGTGATAAAAATGTTCGCAGAATTAGCACTTCAACTGCTTCTAATCTGCGTTGATTACAACAATCAAATGCTTCAATATTCTTATTTCAGAAGCGTTTGTGATCGTTAAGATGCTCATCTCAATTGAATAAGCGTGTCTATATGGTAAGTTAATTTATGAATTATAATTTTTATAACTTCTTAATAAAATAGTGTTCACATTATTTCAAATTAATTAACCAGCTTCTAAAAACAAAAGTTATCGTGAAATGAATTATTTATCCAATATAAATAGAAAAATCACAGTAACCTTTCTATGTTGTTTTAAATACTGGTACTGTGACTATTTATTTTACATCAGTGATACCCCTAATCAACAAATAGAATGATCAAAATATACAGTAACTTATAATTGTAAGACTTTTCAGTTTTCATTCTGAAGAGGAGAATAATTCATTGATTGAAATTTTGTATGCCAGATTAAATTATTGAGTGGTAAATTGAAGAAAGATTTTCAAACTTGATTAATGAGTAGGAAAATGAATAAACATAAAAATTTACAAAACAGGTATAATTCTCAATCGAGATGAATTAACAACGTCCGATTCAAATCAGTGCAAAACCGAAATTATTAATAAAAAAATTAATGTAATTGAAAAAACTTCCATGTTTAGCTGAAACAACACTATTGCTTACATTAATAATCTTGGATATTTTTTTAGATTATTGTATAGGTAAATGTAAATCAATTTAGGACAATCATAGAAAATTTCTAGTCTTTCTCATTTTTGTTTTTATTTATTCATATTTATTTGGCTGGACTTCACAAATACAGCTAATTTCAGAAATAAGGTTGTATGTTTACTATACAAAAATCATTTTCAAGTAAAACGATTTTCCAAACATCGAGAATAATGAAATATTGCAGATTCCAAGTTACATACTATAATAGGCCCATATATGAATAGTATATTATACTATAATAGTAGAATAGTAAATAGGCCCATATACTATAATAGTAGAATATGAATACAGTATAAGAGCAGTCTATTATATGAATAATATAGGCCTAGTTGTAGATTATAATATGTGAGTAGAAAGTAGCGGATTAATTAATGATATAAATTTCCCACGTAACGGTTCATCTTCTTGTGCGGTAATGTAGGAGGAAACAAACTCGTAAAAGTACTTGAATTTCTCTCAACTTCCAACTTTCACTGGAGATAATGCTTATTCAAATTACAGCGAGTTCTCCCCTTACCTAATCTTATAAGATTTCAGTAGGCCTAGGTAATTCAAGTATTTAACATTGATTGAAATGTCCTAAAGAATATTTGTTCATTATTAAAAGAAATTAAATGAAAAGTCAAGATGATATGTTGTGATATAAAAGTTCTGATTTTTTCAAAGCTTTTTTCAATAAGTCCATCGACTTTAACTTTGAAACAATAATTAATTCATCGTTCTCTACAATTTTCAACTATTAGGAATTTATATGACTAATAGTCAATAGAGACAACGCGATCCTGCTAAAGTTGACAACTGTCGTCAAAGACAATATGGAAACTAAAATTACAAAATCTAGGAATTCGTAAATCAGATTTGATACACCACGCATTATTTTGGAGTTTTGATGTTCAACTCACCGAGTGTTTAGGTCCGATTGATATTAGGTACTCATTTTTGAATTTTATCCTCTTCAATAGGTACTTTATTACTTTGCTTGAAAATTTTCTGTTAATAATACTGTTCTTATATAGCAATTAATTCATTCATATTTTGCTTTTTTGAGAATAGCTTTTTCACTTCAAATAATTCTCTGCAATTTTAGGAATAAATATTGTATTTATTTTTCATGATTCTTGCTCATCTTTTAGTTCCTGTTCATTTGTTATACACTTAGAATTGTTGATCAAATATTATTTCTGTCAATTCATTATTCTCATAAATCTCTATCAGATTTTAGTGGTTCAACTTCCTTTCATTTTATATTGTTTGAATATTTCAAGTAGTCTGCACATTTGGGAACAGTATTATCTGTCTGCCTATATCTATATTGTTCTCCATATGATAGCAGGGTAGCCTACCCGTACCTCTCCTCTATTATTTGTTCATTTCTTTATATTTTAATTATATATTCTTTATATTTGTTTCTTTATATCGGTTAAATCCATCATTCATTCTATATCTATAAAATAATTTCGTATTCTTGGCACTCATTGCAACTTTGAATTATTCTTCAAGAACAGCAGCGTGATCGATCATAAACCAAGATATCAGATAACAGGTGAGAATCATTTGAGAGAGAGAGAGATTGTGAGAGCGCAGAGAACCAATTGGTGGTTGAGCCAGTGAAGCACTGACTGAGCGGCGGTGGTTTTGTTATTGTGAGACCATTCTTTGCATTCCGGTCATTGACCTATGACGAGACTAACATTTTATGTTTTATCATCATCGGTATCTGTCAGCAGCTCATCCTTTCTGCGAAGCAGTAAAAATATTATAAAAATAATTGATTGAACATCCTCGTTTTATACAGCCTTTTGCTAGCGGTACACCGGTAATCAATTGCCTATAACTTATAACTTAGTGGAAGTTATATGATGTTGAACATTTCTGAGGACTAATAAAGCTGTAGAAAAGGAGATTATACCAGTGAATGAGGTCTATGAACTGGTGGGAATCTTCTTTGAAAAATATAATAATAAACAACAATAATAATTACTACCGTATTATATTATTATTAGGTAGGCCTACCGTATATAGATTATTATTAATTTATAATTTGACGATTTGATTAGTTTATATACCCACAATATTATAATTAACTGATTTCGACTGTGGTGGAATTTATATAATCTATATTCTCCATACCATAAGTTACTTAATGGGAAAATCTAAATGATTAAAAAATATAATTTCAATTTTTTTAAACGTCAAATAAATAAAAGATTACACTTGATTAGATACTTTACATTACATAACATTTTTTCTTCACTCATTGGCTACAACATCTAGGCTACTTCTCTTCAAACTTCAAATCCTACTCTTTTGTATTCTTTAATCCTCCAGATATTTACAATATTCCTCTACTCTACTACTTTGCAGGGGCGAACCCAGGGGGGATTGAGGGGATATATCCCCCCCCCCCGAAATTGGGACTCATCTCACACTAGATAGAATGCACTTCGTTGGAGTTGCCAAATGTTTGACTAATAAGGCTCGAAACTTCTAAAAAATATAGTTTTAGGGTACTTTTTTGTAAAAAATTTCCCCTCGCGGGGAAATCTGGAGAAAGAAATGGATTAGGTAATTAATCTGGAAGTGAGCATTACAAGCCCAAATATTCCATTTCTCACTTGAATGAATGCAACAAGAATATTTTCCCTTATGAAATGTCCCATGAAATGTTGAATATTAGCGCAACAATTTTTGTTACAACAACAACGTTTTCTTAACTTAAAAGCTCCTTTTGAACTCTTCAGAAAGTGAAATCATACATGAGAAGTGTTATAGATCGGAATCAGAATCATTATTCATTCACAGATATGTATTTTCCCATTTACCCTGTTCTGCTGTTCATATAATTGAATAAAATGTCTCTCAAAATAAATCTCTGTGTCTTGTAGATTTAATTTTCTTGTGATAAGATTTTCTATGTTAATCTATATAATTTCAACAATTTCATTTCATTTATTCAATAAAATACAATATACTTATGTAATGAAGACTCAGACAATCAGGTCCAAAACCTCTTATTTCCAACACAATAATTACCGTATCAATAAACATTTGGAATAAAGGTACAATTATCAAATATACTGCATATATATTATCCATGTAGATATATCCTATAGATATCCCATGCAAGAAACAACCCCTCCTACCCCCCCCCCTTCCGGGAACAGGAGTTTTCCTGGGTTCGACCCTTCATATCCCCCCCCCCCGAAATTTATTTCTGGGTTCGGCCCTGCTAGTTTGCGGTACCGGTACGGTACTTCGTAATCTAAAACCCGCATAATATTTCATATCTCTTGTAGAAAATTCAAGAATCTCAAGAGCTAATCATGTAGTGGCTAGTGGAGTGGCTGTTACATGATAAAAATAAAAATAAGTGAATAAAATTAGAATAAGCTTCAAATCATGTAACTTATTATCAGTCACGGTGCTGGAGTTTATTGTAGTTCGATAACATGAAACATGACAATGTACGGTAACTACCTACCGTACTTGAGAGATTTTCCTTCTCCAAAATACAACGGTTTCCCACCTCTCTTTTTCACTTGAAAAATGCAATTCAAGCTCAAAGTTTAGTCAGATAGCCTACCCAACGTATCAATTGTATTTCATTGAAAATCCTGTCTCATTGGGATTTCCCGAAAATTGACTGTTAAGAGCTAAAAATGGAAAATACCTTTCCATTATTTCTACGTATTAGTTTTACGTGGGTACCTATTTAAATAGTGTGAAGAATTATAAAAAACTGATAAATAATAAAGATCCATAAAGAAGAGGGATAAGGGAAGTATGAGAAATTAAAAAAATGCCTCCTGCTCTCTTTTTGAAGCCACAGAATAAGAAGAAATTAATTTTCCATCTGTGCAGTGTTTGAGAAGATGAGGTTTCTCATCCCCATCCGGACCCCATCGTTGAATTTTCACATCTTCCATCTACACACGTGATTGCTGTGTGTGAATACATGCATGCTCACACGGATGTTTGATTCAAAATAAGCGAACATTTGATACACTTCCTTGAGCTGTGGAAGAGGAAAAGTGAATTTTCTCAGGACAGCCGCGTTAGTGATGTCCAGGTGCGTTGTTCTCGTTAATGAAGAGGTGTCTGTGTCTGCCAGCGGGAATGCGCGATTGTTTTTGTAGTCGTCATGGGAGATTTCACAGGGGTTTCAACGTGCGTTCCTTCTCATCATAATACTTTCTCTCTTACTCACTCCTTCACAACCGACACTTTCTCACTCTTTCTCTTACACACAGTACTCGCTTTGTGTAGCTGTGACCTTCCTGCGATCGTCCGCGCGCTGTTGTAGGCGTGCCTTCCGCAGTTTGGCCCAAAGAGAACAAGAGAGTGTTATTTATTTAGCGTAGCAGTGACATGAAAAGTTGAAAACTGAAGTCAGCCATATGAGGGATTAGTTTATGCCCTTCCACTTCACAACAACGAAAGTGGTGTCTGGGGAAAGAATTTTTTCCAATAAACACGTGATGAGTACTACTGAACTGCAGTACATAAATAGATGCAGAACAAGAAAGTTTTTTTTTCACTAGATATTCATAATTCTTCATGATTCATGATCAGTTCAAAGATGTCATCTATCTCTAGTTAGCAAACTTTTCAAATTGTTCACAACCCCATGTTATTACAGTGGCTATATCTTATATATCCTATATATCTTATAATTATAGTCACTGTAAATGTTATAGCCGGTCCAAGCAAAGAAGACATTCTGGTAAGATGAGAAAATGACTCCAGCTTGGTCAATATGGATACAAAAATGACTAATTTGGTCTCAAATTGTAGAGCAGAATGTTTCCTACAATTTGAGACCAAATTTATGATTTTGTGACCAATATTGACCGAGCTGGGGTCATTCTCCCATCTTGCCAAATGTCTTCTTTGCTTGGACAGACTATATCACTCTTTGATCTTCCCTCCAATGGCTAACCTTCAAAGATGTACCAACCACAACTGCTATCGCACTCCCTCCATCACTCTATGTCTGCCTCCCCACCTCTAACGAATCGAAAAAGTCGTGCTCTTCCGATTGCACCTGGATCCTCCACAATCCGCACCTTCCTTCACCTCCTCCTCTACTTGTTCTTCGGCGATCGCTGTTCGTCGGCGGGGCAGCGAGAGTTTGAACTCAAAGTCGTGCGCCAGTTGTTTTCTTGTTCGGTTCGCGGCGCGGCTGAAAGTTCTCCTTCATCTGTTGTGTGGTTGCTGTGTTGCGGCTCCAAAATTTACGCGGAAAACCACAACAATGGGCATGCGGGTACGGTAACTACTGCGCTTTCAATTAGGATATCAAGATTACTGTTGATTCATTTTCAAATCAAATCGCTGATTCGTATCAATCTACTGTACTATGAATGTTTGGTGCCGGTTATCCTTGTAGCTACAGTATTTGAATGTACACACTATACAAAGTTTAGCAGAAAAAAATATTACCAAATTATTTTTTATAATTCACTCATCTGTGGGAATTTCTCACATCAAAGTATGTTTTTTCCATTTTGATTTGTTTTTACCAATTATTGGGCGAGAATAATTGGTATCATTTCATGAGCAGTCTTTGACATGAGAGAACTGTGAAGATTTTCTCAAACATAATTTCTTCAAATGTAGATGAGTAGAATCCAAAGTTTTATATGATTCAACCTTCAAGTAATTGAGAGTACTTTAATAAGAAATAATTGTATTTTTTTAGTAATAAAATGACGGGTTTAAAATCATTTTATTAAATAAATGAATACCGGTATATTCTATACATTATTATGAGAGGACTGTTCTTTCTTTCATTTCATGTAGTCAAATATAAGTGCCTTCACGACTTGAAAAATTGAAGCGCTTTACCTATAATGACATTTTTTAAATCATTTAAACAAATAAATGAACATTATTTTTATTATATGATAGGACAGTTCTTACTTCAATTTCAATTAGACATATTTGTGACTTGAAGACTTGAGAGGATTTTTCTAGTTGTGTGAACTTCCATAAAAGTTTTCAACACTTGTTGATATCCCTATTCGATCTCATAGTAGGGTTTTAATATTTTAAGAAGTGCCAATCACGTTCTTATTTGAATTTAATGTAATATCATCTCTCGTCTGAGCAGCTCACAACGGTATACAGTATCCATTCACTATTTTAGAATTTAGTTGTTTCCTCAATTACTATTTCATTGAGATTTATTGAATTGGAAGTGCGCATGACTTCAATAATTGAACTTGAAGAGACATCGCATACAAAACCAGTAGGGTACAAAAGATACAGTATTTAATACAGTATATGCCAGAGAAATGTACCAAAACTTAATCACGTATAACGTATAATTTGCAGGACATTTCCTGTATATTTTACTTTTGGTTGGTGAATCCTACAATTTTCTATTGATCTATTTCTTACGATATTGCAGACTACAGCTTGTCTTTCATTGTATATTTATTCTAAATCGTAAGAGTTGCAGCAACTTTTCTCATTGACAATAAATTTAAAATGCATTCACGATTCATGAACTGTGGCTCTGTGAGAAAGTTGCAGATGACATTCTCATGGTCAACTTGTTTGATTTACTGATATGACCGGTATTAAAATAGTACACGATAAATAGACCATCATTTTCTCTACAGTTGTTTCATACATCAATGTCATAGAGAGCATCATCATCCTACAAATAATAGGCTAATCTTATAATGAATCTAGTATATACAGGCCTACTTATTAGTACTTATTCCTTAATGATAAATGATTGTCGTCCAATACAAAGTACTGGCAAGTACAGACTTGAGTTATTTCTTATTAAAGTTGACATTATTGTTATTGATGGTCATTGTCCATTTGCAAATAAAAGTGAATTAGAGTAGAAGCCTGGTGCACATTTTATAACAGTGCGTGACTAAACAGTCTCGCGTGATAGATTAAAAAGTAAACATTTTCTCCTAAACAAGGCAATGAAATTTGTTCCAATATGAGGAAAACAAATTATATACATACAAATGTTGTGGATTAGATTCTGTGTGAGTACCGGTATATACTCAGAACAATATATGAGAATAATTCTACATCGTAGCACGGTTTTCATAGTACTGTAATATACTTTTAAAGAAAATACAATAAACAACAATAAAATATACTATTTATTCATTTGATACTAACAATATTAATATAATCATTAAATGAGCTGTTTGAATTATGGTGCCAATTGTTTGTACGAATATTAGAGTATAATAACAGAATCTATTCAAATTAAAAGTTACGCACATTAAAAATATGAGTACCGGTACCTATATACTATCAGATATAATTTATGTGAAAAACTTGATACGGTACCGTACAAGATTTTCAAGGTGATACATGACAGCAATGATTGAGTTGGTAGAATTTGTTCATTGCACTCAAGTGTAATATTTCAAGCAGAAAGTTAATA
The DNA here is from genome assembly GCA_017141385.1 of Sogatella furcifera. Taxonomy (NCBI): domain Eukaryota; kingdom Metazoa; phylum Arthropoda; class Insecta; order Hemiptera; family Delphacidae; genus Sogatella; species Sogatella furcifera. The sequence goes on along the minus strand of CM029547.1, from coordinate 53,033,003 downwards.
CTACACTAATGCACAAAAAACTGATTTTGCACAATGACATGAATTATTATTATTGGAAATAGTTCTATCCATATAATAGGGAGGATTACCATTGAAAATGAGAAACGGATAATTTATTACAAAGGAAAGGATCTTATTCTATTTCAACATTGCAGATAAAAGTAACTAATTACCGTATCTAATTAGAAATCTCCCAAGATGATCGTGAGATTGGTAAAGCTTGATTGATTTCTGATGAGTAGGCCTACCCTAGTTTTTCCAAGCTTGACCACAATTCGTTTTGCTTTCTCGCTTTTTAATAAGATTTGCTATGAAATTGGGAAATCTTCAAATTAAAATGTAAAGTTATCTGTAGCACTTTGTAACATAAAATATCATGTATAAAATTGTGCATTAAAAAAGATTTTTTCCATGTTTTTAACTGAACCATAGGTTTCTCTGATAAATTGGAAAAATATGTAATGTATGAAAAAGTGGAGTATATTTCTTTCTTGATAATATAATAAATGTGTTTAAAACATCATATTTGACTTTATTGATTTATGATTGACTATAATAGAAAGTGATTTAGAGTAATAGATGGTGAGTTGAGCTTTTTTAAAATTGAAATTTAAAGATTCATTACAGGGTAGTGATTTGAACCATACAAGTCCAATCAACCTCAAGGTACAGGGTTCGCCAATGAAGTGGGACGATTAAGCAACAGGTTGTGTAAGAAATTGTATTTTTTAATCATAAATTGAAAGTAGAAATGTACTCATTTAGTGTAAAATAAGTTGAAAATTATTTTTTTGAATATAACATCTTCCAAATGTCCTCCATTGGAATCCATGCACTTTTGCAGCCGGGCCTGAAAGAAACGGGTAGATTTGCTGTAACTTTCAACTTTGAGCGTTACATCGAAATGATTCATAACTTTCTTACCCCAGAACTCGTCCGTTTTCTATTGAATGAACAAACAATATGGAACAACAAGTCCCACTGCGAGAATTGCCATGAATGCTGTGAATGTTTTGTTTCCAAGCCGCGTCATTTCTCGAAACGGGGATATCCCTTGGCCCCTCGCTCTCCAGATTTATCAACCTGTGACTTTTTCTATGGGGCTACTTAAAAACGAGATTTTCTCAAAGCGATCCACCCAGAACTATCTCAGCTCTAAAACAACGGATTTAACGGATTCGAGATGAGATTGGAGGAATACCACTCAATATGCTGCGAAATGTCATGGGAAACTTCCAGGCCCGGCTGCAAAAGTGCATATATTCCAATGGAGGACATTTGGAAGATGATGTATTCAAAAAATGATTTTTCACTTATTGTACACTAAATGACTACATTTCTACTTTCTATTTATGATGGAAAAAGTACAAAAATACAATTTCTCGAACTGTTACTTATTCAAATCGTCCCACTTCATTGGCGAACCTCGTATTATTAAAATTCACACTTGCACATATTACGTGAAATGAAATTTTAATACTTGTAAAAATACAATCGTTTGTATTTTTAATACAAATATTTGAGAAAGGTATATAGTTTTGTTTTATAGTGGTGGGTTCCCGTTAGTCTCTATAAAAATTTCTGAAACATCGGTTTCATATTTGAAATTTCAATAACATTTTATGTGTTGTACCTTGTAGAATTGAAATGCATATTCATTCTCGATAATTACTTACCGTGGCCTATTCTACTTCTAAACGCACTTAATTTCATGTGAAGGTCTTCTGTCAGTTGGCTTATCATAGTCTGTCCACGCAAAGAAGACATTCCAGCAAGATAGGTAACTGACTTCGGCTCGGTTAATATTGGTTCAAAAATGGTAAATTTGGGCTCAAATTGCAGATTAGAATGTTTCCTACAATTTGACACCAAATGTATAATTTTTTAACTAATATTGACTGAGCTGTAGTCATTTTCCTATCTTGCTAGAATGTCTTCTTCGCTTGGATAGACTATAGTAGTTCTACTGACTAATAACAAGTGCTCAAACTAGCACGCTATTGTCTTGGGAATGCACTCGAGGAAAATACTACTGAAAATTGAAAAATAAAATAAAACTCACGAATGCTCAAAGCTTAGTTGTGGCCTGGAATAAGATCCATTCAGTCCATGACAGTCGTCACATATTATAGCTCTCCCTCTTCTGGAGTTGACTCCTGTAAAAGTAAGTGCATGTAATATATTATTTGAAATTAAGCAGGGTGGAATTGAATTGAAAACTTCCATAAATAGAGGCTCTATCTGTTCCAAGAGATTGATAAAAATTACATTGTTCTTATGGGGCTTGATTTTGCCGTTCGGCAGTTTGCCGTCCACTACCATCCACTCTTAAATTGAATTGAAAACTTTTGGGGTCAATGTCTTTTGAAGACCACCTGTGAAGAAATGGGAAGACTTATTTTTCCTAAAAATTAATCATTGTAGAAACACAATACAGGTTTTGTATTATTTCAATATAAATATTTTTAATGTACCAAACTTAAAGTATGGTTGGCAGGGTTGAAATTATCAAGTGGAGTATTTTAAATACTTTCAAAATAGTGTATTAGAAATGGACATTTTTTATTCTAATCTAATTCACATAACTCAAATATTTGAAAAATTCAGGCCTAATCTCAAATTTGTCTTAGATTTTTATTTCTTATTATCTAGCGTGTGGTGAACATCTTCTTTATTCCAATAGTGTTCTCAATGGCTCGACAAATTTTGATAAAATTTCTTCCCAATCAATCTGAAATGGAATTGATATTAAAAAAAGTGCAGAATCTTTTGTATATAGTCTACTTGAGAAGAACTAATCTTGAATAAAACGTGAGCTTGCAAAGTACCGTTGCTGGAGCGTCAGAGGAATCTTGTTTTCATGGTATAGTCTGTCCAAGCTAAGTAGACATTCTGGCAAGATGAGAAAATGACTCCAGCTCGGTCAATATTGGTTAAAAAATTATGAACTTGGTCTAAAATTGTAGGAAACATTCTGATCTACAACTTAATACCAAATTTATAGTTTTTGAACGAATATTGACCGAGCTAGATCCATTTTCCCATTTTGCCGGAATGTCTTCTTTGCTTAGACAGACTACAACCAATGAGTCACTTGGTTTCACCATGCAACTTCACGTTGCACATCCAAAGGACAACCAATTTCTGCATGTGTGTGAGTGCGCGCACGTAAGTTCTACTTTCAAGTCCAAGTTCAAAACCAATCAGCCGGTTCTTTCACCTCTCTGATGTAATAAAGTTTTGTAGGACGGTGTTGTAATTACTATAGCCTATGATGAGAAGTGACGGTTTTCTCTTTTACAGCTTCTCCTTTTAGAAGAAACATTCATCAATATTATTCGATTGGATTCGCTGTTTCTCGATTAGTTACGTTGGTCGATCAATCAATAGATCGATACCGTAGATCATTTTTCGATTATTTCGATTGCAACCTGTTGCTTTCCTATCTCACAAAAAGTTTCTTCTTTGTTGAGAGCGTAGAGCCTACCTGCCAAAGAAAGCGAAGGAAGTATTCTTTTCTTCTACTAATTGTAGACTAGAGGGCGTATTCACAATCCTAAAGTCATTATTCACCTGACAATATTCATAAAAGGAGGTGTAGTCCGGTGAGCGCAACTAGTATTGTGACATAATAATTGTGTCAACTTTTCATTTCCACAGACCTTCATAATAGTGAATAACAGCCAAAAGTCAAACTCTTTCGTTCAACAAAAAAGAAGAAAATTGTTATACACGGTACGCAAGTTTGAAAGTGGTGTGTTCAAGCCCACGTACGTACACATCCGGTCATTTAATTTCTTCGCCATCTCACTCTTCCGTTTTATGTTTCCCTTCTTTTTATCGAGCCTTAACCCTGCCCGTATGTAACTGTCACAGACAAAACAAAAAGGATTGAGAAAAGGTCTCAAGTTGTACTCCTACATTCTACAGAGAAAACACGAGCTCACAATTTTCAAATGTGAAAAAATTCAGAGAAAGAGATTGTGTAGGTAGATTTGAATTTGTCCTTTGTTATTGGTGCCTATATAATTTTTGTAAAATAAATAATTTGTAAATAGCCTAATTTTTGTATTTGTATTTGTTCTGCCCCAACTTAAGTAAAAGCCTTATGTATGTGCCTACGTATGCCTTATTAAACCTAAGTATGTGTCAACTCTTCAATTTCCTTTCGTCACGAAGTTGGTAGGCCTAGCTTGTATATAATATATTTAAATAGAACAATCGCATTGAAAGGCATTGTTTTATCATGGAAACGAGTTGAAACGTATATTTGCTTTCGATTTTATTTCGATGCCCATGTCATAATATTGTGTATCTTCTTGAAAAAAGGCAATTGAACCGTGGACATAACGCTATGTCATCTGACACCTGATCGACTGAAACTGAAATATCAGACTGTGGATTGTGACAGTCAAAAAATTAGTGGATAGGGATACCGGCAGTATAAAATAGCTGTAAGCCGGCATTCCGATCAACGATGTTTGAAATTCGTCAGCTGACTGTGAACTGTGAACGATCGAACTGTCAGTCCATATTGTTATAGTGGATGGTAATCCTTATACAGGTTCCGTACTGTAGCCTGAAATATCTTTGAAGTTTTTTTGGCATCTCGTTCGTGAATTATGAGGTGTACCGTTTGAAGCAATTTGTCAGTGGAACTATATTGCAGTCTTGTCCATAGACAGCGAGTTGTCGGTGAATAAAGTAGGCTGCAGTCTCGAAGCACGTTTCGGAATGCAATTTTCGATTTCCAGTTACTGTACTTTATTTGAAAAATACCATCCATCGTGATTCAATTCGGTTATTATTTTTGTCTGTAACTTACATATTATTTCAGAGAATTGTCAGAAGAAATTGGTACATTATACATTAATCCTTCAGAAATAATTTTCCGGAACATCCTAATTTTCTTATACCGGTATATCACTGAACATCCTTAGGCCTACCCTATTTAGCCTTATGTTCAATAATGTAATAATCAATAATAAAAATGTAGTATTTTCTTATATCTTCATTCCAGAGTGGCATAAAATATCCTAGGTTATGGAAACAGTTATTCTAAATTTTATATAATATTCACTCATTTCAGTTGAATCGGACTTGGAAAAATATTAAGAAATTCTGTATCTTACACTCTCAATATTTCAATGTTTGTTCAACTTTTTCAGGTGTAGGAGTTGAATTATTATTTTTTCCTATACAATCTTTTAGATTGTTATGTGTTTTTTTTTGATGATTTTAAATTATTTGTGTTTTATGATGACATATTGAATCAAAAAATTTTTCATGAGTAGCCTAATATTTTAGATTTCTATGAGGTATGTTTTGCTCAGTCATATTATTATTAATAAAATAAGTCTATAATATTTATTCTTTGTGAGCCTCCACCCTGAAATGAAATAGATATTCTTCCAGCCTATACTTTTCGTGATTCATCCCTCGAGAAATGAATAAAATTTGGCTTGGATGAGTGCGTGTAATTTGCATGAAAGCAACAATAGAAGGTTTAATCATATTCGATCACAAGATAGGGGCATGCAGGTGGTATGTGTAGCAACAAGTTAAACGTTACTGATAAGGTAGTTGGCCAACGCTTGAAAGGTTACTATAGACTCTTGGAGTGATTATTTCATTTTTTTCTAATACAGTACCGTATCACATTTTAGAAATCACGAAATAGACGGCTAAATCTTAATCATGAAAAATGAAATTTTAATTATTAAAATACAACTGAGCATTAAAAGGATTCAAATAAAGACTTACGTTACTGGTATAGATTTTAAGCGATCATTTTAATTAGTGTTTTTATCGATTACGCGGTACTAAGGACAGTAACGAGACTCTCAAAGTATTTTCTTTTGCAAAAGTGCAGTTCTGATTATTTTTAAAATTCGTTATTCAATATGGATATTGAATTGTTATGAAAATTGTAATAGTTATTATGATTGTAATTTTTTTCAAAATTCATAATGTAGTTACCGTATTAAGTCTTCTATTAACTGATAACGATTATAAAATTTGATAGAATTTTACCTCTACCGTATTGGATTCTAGTAGACTACTCGCCAATCACGTATATAGCTGCAATATGAAGCAAAAACATTTATATTTCTCAGCAAAAAAGTTGAATACATTATTGATAATCAAGATAATTGGATCATTGGAAGTGAAAGTTTGATTTGATAGGCCTACATTGACTGTCAAATGTTACAAACTGTTACAACAGAGTCTATCAAGGCAATTTTTGTTGATAGCTTTCTCAATTCAGTAGGTCTAGATCTGAAAAACACGAGTAGATTGGAATTGAATAGGAGTGGAATAAATGAAGAATCTGTATAAAGACATGCATGGATGGCTTTCTCGAATCCCAGCTATTTGGAGCATGCATGTTCGATGGTAAAGTAGAAAGTGACACATAATATTGAATTGATTCAATCTCAATTATTGAGCTATAACTTACTAAGCTGTGTTATTTTTTCATAGCATATCTATGACTATTATTATATAGCTTCTGAGAGTTAACTTGTTTGGTTTTTTATTCGAAACCAATAAGAGATCAGAAAACATCAAACAAGATAAGATAGCTGTAGTCTACTTATTAACTAGTGATTGTATAAAGTTTATCATAATTTGATACATGTAGTACAGTGTTCTAAATTAGAATATAAATAAAAAAGGGAGCTGCATAAGAATAAGATTTATTTTTGTTTTAATTTATTTATACTTTTATGTACATAGTAGTGTTTCCTTATCACATAGAAAGCAATAATATCATGAACCGTTAAATTAATAGGTTTTAGGATATACATCTAAACTAAAACTCACTTGAAATTATAAACAATATCTTGACTTACAAACCAACTGAGAGCCTGATGAGAAATTGAATAAATTTAAAGAATAATATAAAAAAATATTCAAGAATATTTTATAAGGAAAAAATGGATGTTCAACATAAGCTTACAGTATATGAATAGCCAATACGTTAGCATTTCACATTACTCAAATCAAAAGTTTATTTCAGACGAAATGCAATGCATAGTGTGATTTGGCTATCATTAATCTTTCAAATACAATAATCTTTTTACCAGCAACATCAAGTACTCTGTATTTTCCCAGTTGGTCAAAGCCGAATTGCATGAGAATAAGAAGAACTTCGTGGAGGTATAGATAGGCTAAACAAGACAAAAAAGCATGAAAGATGAATGTGATATGAAAAGTGGAAGAACAGTTATTCCGAATCGAATGGAGGAATAAAAACATGGCCAACTTATAACTATACGAAATACAATATAGTCGCTAGTACAGTGAATATCAAACGGAGATACCGCAGAAGAAAGAAAAATGCAAAAGAGAAAGACGTTTCTCAGGCTAACATCCTATTCTCATGAACAATCTATTCTTTTTCTAGTTCGGTATGAAGAACACCTCTTTTCAAAGCTCCACTAATTATTATTTGATGATTTGCAAGTGAGGAAACGGTACACTTTCTTCCTTCGTGGTAGATCGTTTTCGCTCAATGCAGTGGAACTCCTCAGAAAGCGCTTATGGTGGTTGCAGTCGTCCAAACAAAGAAGGCATTCTGGCAAGATGAGAAAATGACTCCAGCACGGTCAATGTTAGTTCAAAAATTATAAATTTGTCTCAAATTGTAGAAAATATTCTGATTCACAATTTAAGGCCAAATTTATAATTTTTGAACCAACATTGACCGAGATGGAGTCATTTCCCATCTTGCCAGAATGTCTTCTTTGCTTGGAAAGACTACACAAGAAATCTGACGTCAAGCCAAATGAATTGGAAGTCTGTAGGTCTGAATCACCAGACGAAGAAGACATGCAATAAAAGGTTGAACATTAAAACCATGAAACCCGTGACGTATTTTCCTTGTTTTTGTGCGTTAGGTACTATAGATTGATATCATTCTCATTCAACGTTAATATCTTGTTGGATGAACCTAATAAGGATAACACTAGTACCTATGAGTCTTTTTTGGACAACTAATTATTTTTTTCTGGGGAACACGCGTAAACCTGTTCAACAGGATTAAGGAAATGTCAAGTCAGTGAGTAATACAGAATTTTCTTTTCTTCTCATAACTGTTTTGAATGCTACGTCTACCCTAATTATTATTCTAATGAGTGAATCATTCAAGCTGATGTTTGTTTTCAATTCAGAGCAGTACAATCAAACATTCATAATTGTTTTATTTTTCCTCTAAAATGAGATGAATGACATATAAAAATTATCGATAGGTCCTTTGGCTACCTTATATTAATTAGGTACTTTATTTAGCTGAATATAAAACTTTTTTCCTCTCATACGCAAAAATACTGCTTGAAAGATCTACCATAGGCCTATATAGTAACCAATTATAAATTGAATCGATAATGCAAAAATTGACTAATACAATTATTATTTATTAAGAATAGTCTAAATTCAGGAAGTATAAATTTACTCAGGAAGGATAATATACGAATAGATATTCTACCAAAAACGGTTAAGCATTCAGGAGCTCTCAGAAGAAACACCGGTAATAATGTAATAATATTATAAGTTATTCATACCACAAGATACGCATAGTATCTATCCAGTACGTAAAAAACTACATGAATAGCAGTTCAATGCAGATCAATTTTTATTTATATATATAAATCGCACACGAAAAAAACCCTGGATAAAAGATTCTATTGGACAAAATTCTATTAAGAATATAAGTATAGTGACCAACCCTTTTAAAAATATTTCATTTCAATTTTTGCAGGATCTGAAGAGAGCAGTAAGCCGCGAAATGAACGACTCTATCAACAATGTTGATCCAGCCTTCAAATTCGTCCCCAGAAATTCAACTGCATTCCTTATATGGAGGGTTGAGGTAAGAGAATTAATTGTTTCTGTAATTCTGTTCATTTATGAATACATTCATCAATTTAACATGTATTGCTCAGTTATTTATTTGAAAGTATCTTTATTTATTTATAAGTAGGCCTATATTAATATACTTATTGGATGAAAACACATACAAAACGTCTATCTCTTGCAAATTTTCGAGAAATATTATGTAGGCTATGTGATAATTATAATGTTTGAATGTTTTTCAAGTAAAATTTTGATCTGAGTAGGTATGATGCCAACTATTAAAATCACTATACGGTACCGTAACGTACTTAAATTTTTAAATTATTTTTCGTTGTTGAGTTTTTATTAAGTATGTTAGTCAATTATCAAAAGCTAAAAAATTTTGAATCATGGAAGTTGATCCACAATAAGCATGATAAAAAGCAATAATTAAAATTAGAGTAATGATAAAGAAAACCATTTGGAAACATTTATCTGGTATAGACATTCATTTTCTCCATGAATTCCAATGATAAAGTTAAAAATTAGTTGAGGTTGAAATTCACTGTGAGTGAAAAAATCGTCATTTTTTCTATAATTCATCCTTTCACATTATAAAATGAAATAAATTATTGTTGGAAATATAGATTAAAATGTTCTCAAGTTAAAGTCCAATTTATAGATATAGGATCATGTAGGATCATGGAACCTACCCCAATTATTCATAGTTGGCTAATTGGATGATGTAGTCCAGTTGTAATGTTAATTATCAGAAATAATAATTCTTATTTTAATTATCTGATATTTTTATGTTTAGCCTATTATCAGAAAATTCAAATTAACTTTTTCTTTCAGAATCTGACAATCGTTCCAGTTCCCAAAGACCAATACGGAACATTTTTCGAAGGCGACTCTTACATAATTTATGCTGCTTCGGCTCCAGGCCAATTCGTTGGGCCAGGAATAAAAGTGAGTGCTCTAACGTTATCAATAATTAACATCATCATTAAGATCTTATCATTTGAAAGTGGATAAATAAATAGGTTAAATATAATTGTCGAAATGTATAGGAATTAAACTATATAAAGGAATTGAATACAGAGCCAATGAAAAAGATGAAACATCTCTGGCATAAGTTGAATTAATTTCTTGTGCAAATGTCTACAAATTAAAAAATTATACAGGAATTCATCAGTATCAACAATAGAAAGAGGAAAATCTCTCTTGCAAAGTAATTTCTTGGGCAAATTCTGACAAACCTATTTAAAAATAAATACAAACCTATCACACAAATAAAATGCATAATCTAAGCTTTTTCTAATTTTCCGATATCAGTAAGAAATTCGTGTTTCGAGAAAAAGTCTATTTCAACTATGGCGTTGCGCATCCAATTTTTTTTAGTTCATAAATTTAATCGTATATAAAAAAACACTGAACAGCATTAGACTCTTCTACCTACTGAAGTGAAGAGTCTACTGTTGTTTAGTATGAAGATGACCAAACACCAGGTCGAAACTTAAGTAACTATTAATAGGGCTACAATGTACCTACTACTGTACATACACTTTTGATAAGTTGAACAAATTTATACTTCAAAAAGTGTTTTTTTAATCAGTTTCTATTTTAATTGTCCAACTTTGCAGAATCAAGACGTGCGTGGTCCCCTAGAAACGCACATACACTTTTGGCTGGGCGAAGAGACAAGTCAGGACGAATCGGCGGTTGCTGCCTATAAAACAGTTGAACTCGATGACTACCTGTCGGGGTCACCGGTGCAACACAGAGAAGTGCAGGGCAGTGAGTCGCCGCGATTCAAGTCTTACTTCAGAAATGGAATTAGGTAATAAGGTAACCCATACCTGACTTCAATCCCTCAAGAATCAACAATCATTTAGCTTAAATGAAAAAGACAAGATATTGTCAAACCACAGATTTTATTAAAAATCGGAATACCGATTTCGATGGCTACACCATTATCAATCCCTGATGATCATTTAGCTTATTGGTATGCCTCCCTGATTGCAGAATGATAATTGCGTTATAAAGCGGTATGGAACTTGAAGTTATCTACATTTCGTTTGTTCTTAATCTACCTTTATAATCAATCTTAATTCTACATTAAACATAAACCAATATTTTTTAATTTGAGTTCTCAGTTTAGTAGGCTTAAGAGTGGGCAGTAGTAGTCGGCAAACTGCCGAACGGCAGAATTATGTCCCATAAGAACAATGTAATTTTTATCAATCTCTTGGAACAGATAGAGCCACTATTTATGGACAGAATTTCACGTTCTTTATGTCATTGGAAAGAGAATTCAATTCTCCAGGGGCGTTACTTTTTACTTTTTCGATTTTAAGTTTAGTTCAATAATTAGAGTTCAATACTTTTTTAGTTAATTGATTACACTATAATTATTAAAATAAACTTTAAATCAAAAAAGTAAAAAGTTACGCCCCTGGAGAATTGAATTCTCTTTCCAATGACATAAAGAACGTGAAATTCTGTCCATAAATAGAGGCTCTATCTGTTCCAAGAGATTGATAAAAATTACATTGTTCTTATGGGGCTTGATTTTGCCGTTCGGCAGTTTGCCGTCCACTACCATCCACTCTTAAGAAATTACTATATTCTACAGGGTTTTCAACTTGACTAATACATGGTTTCTCAACAACTAAAATTATAAGCGCTTCTAATTAAGTGACATTATTATCATTATTGAATATGAAATGTGTTTCCTCATATGCTCATTTAAGTAGATGTCCTGTTTTTTTAGAATACCGTTTGTAGTTGATTTGTAGATTTCCAATGTCCAAATTCTCTAAAATTGTCCAATTTGTTCCAAGAAATGTATTCTTTAAAGTTGAACTCTCTGTATTAAGTTATGCACCGAAATATTTGCCAAACCAGAATTGACAAATGATTGAATATCAAATCTCAATTGAATTAACAGTAATTTCCAAATGATTGAATCAAAATTGAATGCTATCACGTGTTATATCATGGAGTAACTAGCTAAAGTTAGAATGGAGTAACTGATAAGATCGAGCGTAAGAGAGGACCTGTCCTAACTTCGCGTTTGTAAAAAGTCAATAAATAGAATAAATAATAATATTCTCAAATGATTGAATATCAAATTTCAATTGAATTGACAGTATAGTTTCCAATTGATTGAACCGTAATTGAATGCTGTCACGTCTGATATCAGCTAATATTCTAATTCTCTTTGGTAATATTATGTGCAGACTGTTGAAGGGGGGTGTTAGCTCAGGCCTGCACCACGTGATGGACACATTCGAGCCGCGCCTGTTCCGCGTGAAGGGCCGTCGCACGCCGCTAGTTCGCCAGATGCCCGCCATCGCGTGGGAGCACTTCAATCACGGCGACGTCTTCATCATCGACACCAATGATGTCATATTTGTGTGGATTGGCAGCGGCGCCAACAGTATGGAAAAACTTTTGGCCACTAGGGTGAGTCAAAACAATTAATTTTTTATGGAGAAAGAATTTTTAAGTTTTATTATTTTTAGCTTATGGGTTATTAAAGTACCTCCTATAAATACTAGGTCCTGGTATTTAGGAGGTCCTGCGTATTAGTGGGGAGTTCCAAAGAAGTTCCACAGCCGACACAACCACAATTTCCTATCATGGAAACATTTTTTGAATTATTTTTTCCTTAATAAAAAATCATTCACAAATTAAAAGGAATTCGTTAATAACTGAAGGAGTATACCACTTGAGTAGGCTACCGAATTAATATTCCATCTTGTAATCTTTATAAAAATTAAAATGGAAAATTACAAATTCATTATGACTTGAAAGTGAGCGATAAAATTATTTCTTGTATTATATTATGTTGAGTTTCATTGACTTTTTATTGCATCAATGCTACAGTAGTTTTTGTATTATTCTAAACTATTCACAAATACACTCATCGTTATTCAACAATCAATTGTTAATCAAATATTCTTCAACAATAAAATATTAATTAGGGATTCAACAATCAATTGTAGAAGAGTGATGATGTTTCAATTCCTACATAAATAGAGATTAATAAGAGTTATTTATTTGTTGGCATAATAGCTTTTACAATTAACATATCAAACATTTCTAATGTGTGTAATATCCTTATTGAAGTCTGCAGTATTGATGTTGATTTTTACATTAATTTTATTAAGAGATGAATTTCAATACATTTCCAATAACAAACCTAATTGGGAATAAGAGACGTTTTGGACTTTGTGTTTCAATCCTATTTACATTAAAAATATTCAGACAACTTCAAATACTTTTTAAGTTACATTTCTCACTTCAAGTGAATTGGTTGTTATGCAGTGTTGTTATTTACTGTATAAACTAATAAAAATTGGGAAGAAGATACGTTTTGGACTTTATCTGTGTTTCAAACCTATTGTATTTAAATCTCGCAAATAATTAGATTTCTTCCTGTACTTTGCTTTGCAGGTAGCCATCCAGTTGCGTGACGAGCACAACGCTGTCTCAATAGTGTTCGTGGACGACGGCAAGGAGACAGAGCTGCCCGAATCGGAGCGTCTGCTGCTCGGCGTCTATCTGGATTTGACGACGCCGGGCGCGCGACAAGTCATCAAAAAGTCGGCGGGCGACGACCAGCGTGTGGAGCGCTTCGAACGGTCGGCGCTGAAACTGTATCAATGCTCCGACGACGATGGCACCTACAAAGTGGTCGAGGTCAAATCGGGACCGCTGTTTCAGTCTGACTTGAACTCCAGTGTAAGCTACTCACACTCACTCAATTTATCTGATTCATATGATTTATTTTCTAATAAAAGGCCGGATGCATAGAAGTGAACTAAGCCCTAATAATAAGTGAAAAAGTATTATAGTTTTTAATGAATAATTTCACAATAAAAAATGTACTTAGAACAGGTCGCATGGAAAGTAGATTGAAGTATATTGGTTGTGAAAATAAGTTGTCCCTCATCCTTTCCACTACTTGAGTGAAACGCATGAAAATGGTCCAGTGAAGGCTGGAACAGCATATTTGATTTTATTATCATAAGATAAATATGATCCTATTCTATTATATTACGTCCAGCAGGAGCACCTACATAAAATAGCCATAATATTTTTACTTTACCATAATTTATTTTTATCAATCTATATACTTAATGGAATGATCAACATCAGGATTACGCCCAAAACTTCCCTGATTTATAAAATCTACACGGTCCTATATGCATCATTCATAATTTACTCTCCTAATTCTGGTAAGATTTCATGCAAAATTGGTCAACATTTTATACAAATTCTGAATTTTGATCAACAGCAAAATATTGATCAAAATTTTATACAAATTCTGAATTCAGATCAACAACAAAATATTGTACGGTACCAATTAAATTTCTCCTCCGAATTAGAACTTTCATACTTTATGTCTTGTTATCAGGACTCCTTCATAATCGACAACGGGGCGCTTGGAATTTGGGTGTGGGTGGGCAAGAAAGCATCGCCGAAAGAACGCGTGGAGGCGATGCGCAATGCCTACGGATTTGTGAAGAAGAAACAGTATCCGAACAACACACCGGTCAGCAGGGTTGTCGAGCACGGAGAGCCTGTCGAGTTCAAAGCACTGTTCCTCAACTGGAACGACAAGGAAATCACTACTGCTGCCAAGCCGCAGTTCAATCGTACTAATTCCGGTAAATGAATAATAATAATTGTTTATCGAAACTGTTCTGAGGGAGATGCACACTTATGCTCTAAGAAGTACGTAGGTAAAAGGAGTGGTGATGCATGGAGAGAGATGACTGCTTTTTACCTGGTTCTACTTCAATGAAAGAATAAATAATCTTCACATTTGATATCATTGTAGAACTGACATAACAGAATAGTTTAAGTTTCAATTTAATAATTTTAACCATCGTACATAATCAAATAATTGGATTTTTATTGATAGATTAGATTCGAATATCTGATCAAGGCCAAGTGTTAATGGAAAGGATATCCTTATTATCCTTTTCCAAGAATGGACATATATATATGTCTAAACTTCGCCTTTTCAATTAGATAACTTACACTCCTTATTCATTTTGCAGAACCTCCAATTTAAAATTTGTATAAATTTTTGCATTCATTACATCACCGTTTCCGTATTTTTACTAGAAGTCTCTATTTTGTGAAATTTATAGGATAATTTTGATTTACTCATTCATATTACAATGTATAATCTAAGCCGAATTTTGTTATCTATTTGAATAAAGTAATCTAATCTAATCTAATCTTTATTGGATTAATAGCTTCATTAGAAATTCTTCTTTGAAATTTGGAGTTGATGGTGTAAGTGGTCATTCCACAAAAAAATAAAAATTAGATCTTTGAAAATGGAACGAATTGGATCTAAATAATTTATGTCATAACTAAGTTATAGCTTCAGGTAGGTAAACTATGCTTTCAATAAAGTTATTTTCATAGCAAATAGAACTCTTTTTCAAGAACTCAACTCATTATTAAATATTCTGTGAAGATTCTGCTGATCCTAGACGAATAATAATTATGAAGATTCAATTCGACGATTTCAACCTCCCTCCTTTCAAAATTTAAAGATATAGGTACCTAATGTAGTTTTATTTTAAATAAAATCTACCTATAGAAACAATTTATAATAAATTTAATTGAAAAATTATCACTTTTTAATTGCAACCAACTTTACAGCCTAGCCTACTTGATAATCAGACCAACTTATATTCTGTATACCTATATTAATAATAGTTTGAAAAATGAAATGAATCAATTACGTACCTTCTCGTTATCAAGAGTCAATCCTTTCCTATAATCACTCGATTATAATTTTTTTAACCTGATATTTTTATTTTTTACTATTTATTTGGCGATGATTATACCTCATCCCTCATACGTAGCCTATTATATAAAATTTTAATCCATAGGAAGAGTTTTTATTTTTATTTCTGTACAATTATCTAAATTATCCTTGAAAAATATTTCTTCTATTCTGTTTTGATGATTGATTACTCACCTAATCGAAAATTTTGCAGTGAACAACAATAAAACGAAACCAGTTGCAACCAAACTGGATGCGGCGTCGCTGCACGCCACGCCCAGCTTGGCTGCTGAAACGCAATTGGTCGACGACGGCAGTGGCGAAACTGTCATCTGGCGAGTGCACCAATCACAGCTCGTACAAGTTCCCAACTCACTGCATGGAGTGTTCTACGGGGGTGACTGCTATCTAATACATTACAAGTATTCTGCCATTGGGAGGGAATCTCATGTGCTTTATTATTGGCTGGTAAGTACGGTACTCATCAATAAGATAGTATAATGATATTGAATTTATTGGATGAAAAATAAGCTCCGTAGAATTCAGGCTCAATTAATTCAGGATATGTATTTCATCCTACTTTAAACTCGAATTTTAGATCTCCGTTATCGTAGTAGGCTACCGGTATAGCTGGTGTCAAACAAACTGGCGTTTGGAGAATGACCGGTAAACTCCAGTTACCAGACTGATAAAGGTGTAGCAACCGAAACCGGTATATCGATGTTTAATAAATCCCAGGTGAACTCCAGTCATAGCGCAGTCTGTCCAAGCAACGATGATATTCTAGCTAGATGGAAAAATGATTCCAGCTTGGTCAATATTGGTTCAAAAATTATAAATTTGGACTCAAATTGTATGAAACATTCTGATCTATAGTTTGAGACCAAATTTATAATTTTAATTAATATTGACCGAGCTGGAGTCATTTTCCCAATCTTTTCATAATGTCTTCTTCGCTTCGACAGACCATACCTGAGATTGATAATGGTGTAGCAACCGAAACCGGTAGCTCGATTTTTAATAAATTTTGGTTTGACAATAACTTCTTTTCATTTAAACAAAGCTATTGTTTTAGATTTTCTAAAATACTGTACTTCCGTAAATTCAATATAGATTCATTTTCCAGGGACTACACTCGTCGGTGACCGAACAGACGGCGCTGGCGTATCACACAGTGGCCGAAGACGAAAAGGTGGACGGCATCGCGACGCAAGTACGCGTTGTGCAGGGCAAGGAGCCGCCCCACTTCCTCGCCATTTTCAAGGGACGCATGATCACGCTGTCCGGCGATCACAAGGACACCTTCCCCAACAAGTACCTACTGCAGGTGCAGGGCAACCGCATGCACAATGCTAGAGCTGTTCAGGTAGTGTACAGTACAACAATAAATATGATTTGAGAGTTTTGATTTTGAGGCTTATGTTGTTCAACTTGGACTCACTTATTATCTCATTTCAATCTAAATTCTCACAAATTTAAGTATTATTTAGAATTTAACTAAAATCAAAACATGGGCAATGACTGCATTTGTTTATCAATTTTCAGATTACAAATTACAATTTAAAATTAATTTATTTCTGCTTGAGATCTTGAATAAATATGAATGGATTCAAATTGAAAAATATATAAAGGGTAAAGCACCAGTAATGGCCATGTTTGAGGAATTTTTCATACTTTATACAGAATTGTAGGTACATCCAATCATTTATCACATCTTAAATTACATAAAAACATAAAGCCCAGATCCTTTGCGATTGACTTGTTCCTTAAAATGGCTTATACCTCAATTTACACAAAAATAAATCAATTATCATTGAAATCAGAAGAAATGAGAATGTGTAAGTATGATTGAGATTTGAAATGAATGGGAAATCGAGAATGTACAGTAGTAATGTTTTGAAGAATATTAATAGAAATTCGACTGAGTCGTTGTCGATGCTGAAGAATCGTTCCACAATGAAATAGGACATACCTTACTGATATTGAAACTAATATAAACGGTAGAATATTGACAATATCAGTGAGTATCATCGTATCGATAGAGAAAATTATTAAATTCAATTTTCCCCAAAAAATAGAATAGAATTCCACCATTTTCTTGTTAACTGTTTGTTAAATTCGATGAAAACGCTGTATTATTGTACAGAAGCCTACATAATGTCCTAATACCATATTATTTTCAGGTGCCATTCAGGATGTCGTCATTGAACTCCAACGACGTGTTTGTGATGGTGAACGGATCTAGTTGTTACATTTGGTGCGGAAAGGGGTCCACAGGCGATGAACGGGAAATGGCAAAGAGTATAGCTTTGAAAATCAGTGGTCCGGAGTTTGTCGTCGTATATGAAGGTATTAATTCATAAATTAAAAGACAAGATAGTGTTAAATTGCAGATTTATTAAAAATTGAGATACCGGTTCAGGTTGCTATAAAATTATCAATCTCTGATAAATTCAGTTTACCAGAGATTGATAATGCAGTAGCAACCGAAACCGGTATCTCTTTGTCAATATGTATTTCACTAAAAATTTACAATAATAAGAAACTCGATTACTGGGTAGGCCTCCTACTGTATCTCGATTTTTAATAAATCTGTGGTCTGACACTAGTTTACCTTTCAATTTGATATGGATAACTTACAAAGTATCACCTTTACAACTACTCAACAAGTGAAAATTCATAAATGTTTTAGTAGTATCATCAATGATATTTTCCAATAAATTTTTGGTATGAATGAAGTGATCAACCTTAAAACATAAATGAGAATTCAATCATTTATTAAACAAAAATTGTTCAGAAGAATCATTTGAAGAAGAATCCCAGTTAGCATAGAAATAGAAGAAAATAGTTATCATTTATTAAACAAAATTTGTTCAGAAGAATCAATTGAAGAAGAATGTAGCCTAATATAAAATTCTAAAATACATCTATTTTCATGAAACTGAATTATTTTGCATGTGAATATTTCATGTTGATATATGCAATACCTCATATTAATAATTCACTCTGTGTTCTGTATCTATATTGTATACGGTATCATTGTTTTCCTTCTAGTAAATCAGCACTAATTTTTAAAAAATCTTTCAAAGTAGGAAAACACTTAACACAACGATCGTTTCTACCCGGTGTTGGCTATCATCAGACTCAGTCGAAACGATTGCCTCTTCAATGTAGGTGTTTATCTACTTGGAAAGTTTTTGCCTGATAATATTATTATTTAACTTTTGTAAATTACCGTTGATTCAATTTGATCAAGAATTTTTTTTCTAAATTTCACAGGACAAGAAAAAGAAGACTTTTGGAGTGTTATTGGCAACAAGGAACCATATGCAAATGACAAAAGATTGGCAGAGCCTAGTAACCCTGTTCCTGCTCGACTGTTTCATTGTTCCAATGCTAGTGGCTCGTTCAAGGGTAAATACTCATTTTCTTCAGCATCAATAAATAATTTACTACTATTGATAATTTCAAATCAGAATAAATGGAAGGAAGAAAACATATCCAGCCTTATGTCATTCTCTTAAAACTGTTTGTTAGATTCTTTAATGTAGCCTAATCCTATTTCCAAATTTTTGTAAGATTACGAAAAAATACATCATTCAACCTTCAACCAATCAATCCCTCACTCACTTTTGCTATGTTTTTTACATGATAAACTAGCAAGCACACATTATGTTCAGACTATTGAATTTAACTAAGTAAAATTACGGACTTTGACTGAATCGATGCAATAAAATTCCTGATGAGCTCTGTCAAGTAACATCATTTTACCCTGGATAAATTAAATTGGCTACCGGTATGTAACTCGTTATTTGAAAATTTATGTTCTACATATAAGTTACAAATTAAATAGACTGTTTTCTATAAATAAATAATATGAACCTTGATACAGGTAAATTTGTTTCTACTTTGACCAAGCATAAATTTATTTCAATACATTTTGAAAAATTCCAGATTCAGATATCGTATTTGGGGAAGAACGGCTGGTAATGAGGAAAAATACATTCCGACTAACTCCTAAACTAGAAGAAAATTAGTATGCTCCATATTAAGCATTTAACAATCTTCTAATACTAGAAAATAGTAGGATATAGGAAAAAATATGGAAACTTACTAAACTTTAATAGCACGTCATAAAGAATCGGCTAGCTACATAAAGAATGTAGCTTATTTACCTTTCTTCTTCTTATGAGACTTCGAAAGAATTATTTAGGCTACATAAAAATTATTCGTCAACATCTAATAAAAATCTTCCTTTTCTTATCTAATATGTTTATCCAATAGAAATAAACTGGAAGTGAACCTCCATGATGGAACTCGTATTCATAGGATAGTTTTTTTACTTGGATCTGTTTGTCTTCCTAATGCTACAAAACTGAAAGAAGCTATAGCCTACTCCAGAAAATTGCTGATAGCTATATCCTATTTGACGGCTCATGATTGAGGATATTTATCTGTACCAATGAACATGAATAAATAATAATTGAAACCCTTTCTCTGTTGTTCTAGTGGAAGAAGTTTTGAATTTTCATCAAATCGACCTAGTGCCTGAAGATGTGATGCTACTTGATGCATGGACATCTATTTTCATCTGGGTTGGCCACAAATCCAACAAAGAAGAACGAACTGGTGCTATTCAGTTGGCTTTCGACTATCTTCGAACAGGTATTAATTTACAATAAATTATTGTGTTCAGTTAAACTTCTCTGCAATTAATGAAAATATTCAATGACGAAAACCTTTGCCTATTCCTATTCCCATATTTGTTAATATACCCATATTAACTATTCCTAGTTCCCATATACCTACGTAGAATAAATTTCGACTTTTCTTTTTGAACTAAT
This sequence comes from Sogatella furcifera, assembly GCA_017141385.1. Classification (NCBI taxonomy): domain Eukaryota; kingdom Metazoa; phylum Arthropoda; class Insecta; order Hemiptera; family Delphacidae; genus Sogatella; species Sogatella furcifera. The sequence goes on along the minus strand of CM029547.1, from coordinate 53,012,507 downwards.
TTGAATTAAAATCAATAAGATGTCAACTCACTGAGCTTGAGCACAAGTCTGACTTTGCTGTGTGTACTTGAACATTAAAATTTATAATAATTTTCATTTCTCTTATGTATTTTTAGCGAAATAAATAGTCTTATGTATTTTACAAATTTTGTAATTTTCCAGATCCGAATGGTAGAGACGAAAAAACACCGATTATTCAACTAAGACAAGGATATGAACCGCCTAATTTCACTGGATTTTTCGGATCGTGGGATTCCCACCTTTGGGAAGTAAGTATCGTACTCTGATCAAATAGGGAAAAATAAAGATTAGACTGAGTCTTTTGTCGATGTTGTAGAATCGTTCTATGATGAAATAAAAACCAATAGTATTGTCAATTATTCTACCGTTTATTTTTTGTACAAGACCATGGTTTCGTGGCCACACGTCTGACTAATCATCTGGAAATTGTGACCTGTGTGGCCGCGTTAACATGGTCCTACACAAAAAATAAACGACAGAATTAACAATATTAGTGTGTTTCATTTCATTACTGCTTAATTATATGTGGCAAAATGTTCAATATGAAGATAAAATATATTATAATATTGAAATCGTACAAAAATAAAAATCTTCAATATTAGGCTAATATCAAACTGAATTATTTTTGACAGAATAAAATTTTCTGCAAGGATTCACCCCAAAACTACTATACAAAGCAACACATTTAAATCTAATAAAAAATACACTTCACCCATGAGGTATGATTAATATGTGAGAGCTACTCTAGATATAAAAGGCAAATGTATAGGTCAAAACTACTTTCTTAGAAGGAAATAAATTGATTTCTTACTTTTGAACAAATCTCTTCTACAGTTCTCTGCTTCTGGGAATCACAGGATATCTATTTCTGTTTCTAATGCAGCATGCAATTTTTCGACTATTGGGAAACAAGTTGGTGAAGACTTCCAGGCTTTTCTTGGGTACATTCAAAGTACCATATACCTGGAAAATATAAAATGATACGAAAAATGTTTAAGAATTATTCGGAAATCTACTTAAACTTTAATCTATTGTGAAAAAGTGATTTAATACAAACAGGCTGCATAAACTTGTATTGGTAATGAAAATATAAAATTAGACGAAAAATGTTTGAGAATTATTCGGAAATCAACTAACACTTCAAACTATTGCGAAGAAGTGATTTAATACCAACAGGCTGCATAAAATTGTATTGGTGATGTTATAGAATAATGAATGTTATCTCATGTATAATTACTGTATCATAATCATAATTTTATAATACTATTTTCTCAAGCTTGAAAATTCCATTTTTTCAGAGTGACAAATCTTTTGAAGAGGTGAGACACGAACTAGAGGGCCAGAAGCCGGTGCTTCAAGTGGAGCTGAAGTTGACGAACGGAGTACACGATTTCGATGAATGCAAAAAGTATCCCATTCAAGACCTGCTACCCAAAGATCCTGAGAAACTGCCAGATGGTGTAGACCCTCTCCACAAAGAGGTTGGTATAGTCTGTCCAAGCAAAGAAGACATTCTGGCCAGATGTCTATCCAAGCAAAGAAGACATTCTGTCAGGATGGGAAACTCACTCCAGCTCGGTTAATATAGGTTCAAAAGTCATGAATTTAGTCTCAAATTGTAGATCGGAAAGTTTCATACAATTTTAGTCGAAATGTATAATTTTTGAACCAATATTGAACGAGCTGGAGTCATTTCCCCATCGTGCCAGTATGTCTTCTTTGCTTGGACAGACTACAATATGATATGAAGTAAATTTAATAATAAATTAAATTATTATTTATTTATTATACTATGTTATTAATAACGCTAAATCAGTGATTTCTAGAAGACAAATTGTCATGTAAAATATTATAGATCATTCATCAATAATTATATTAGAATAATCAGAACTTGCAAGCCTTTTCAAACGACCATCTTCAAATAAGATTTCACTGTATGCAGGTGCTCAGCTCGTTTCTGACACATTTTTTTGTAAATAAAAATGAGCTAGACTTATTTGATTATTTATGAATTTCATTCCCTACCTACAATAAATGTTTTTTTTTCATCATTATTAAATATTCTGTACATAGTATATAAATATTATTTTTTAATGATTTAAGGGCTTCAGTTGAACATCATTACTTTGAGAAATTAATAGAGGATATTTGTAGTGTAGCACACTGAAAATTTCAAAAATAATTTTTCATGTATTCAAGTTGATAGCTTCAATGTGTATGTTTAATACTTTTAAAATTATGATAGATTTAACATTGAATTTCAACTTTCCTTTGAAAATTTTTTCTCATATACAATATGATTTTTATGTCATTTTCAGCTCCATCTCTCTCAAGCAGATTTCATAACAGCGTTTGGTATGAAATACGAGGACTTTGCTCAGCTACCAAAATGGCGCCAAGAGAACCTCAAAAAAGCCGCAGGACTTTTCTAATAAATCTCAAGATTTAATTTTTCAACATTTGGCCACCCACCATGAAACTAACATTAGTATTATTTGTACATCTGTAAAATGTGTATATAGTGTAAAAATAGATTAATTTATTTGGATATCTTGATTGTATGTAAACTGCGAATGAAACATTCCACTATCCATAGATGTTATCAATAAAAACTGATATGTATAATGTTGTAAATGATTTACACCCTTTTTCGATTTACTCATCGCTGATGGAAAAATTGACAAAACATGATCAAAATTGAGATACATTTTAGAGCAGGCTGCTTTCAAGAGCTAGGAGGGTTGAAAGAATAGCTTTTGTGAAAAATATCTTTTGAGAATCAAGATGTATGAGGCTCTCTTGAAGATCAGAAGTACTCGAAAAATAATAAAATCTAAGCTTTTTTAATGAATTGGAAATCCATGTTTACTCAACAATCTTAGATCAGTCACTTTATCACTCATATATTCACATTTGATGTGGAGTTTCATACGTATAGCCTGTCCAAGCAAAGAATACATTCTGGCAAGATGGAAAAATGGCTCCAGCTTGGTCAATATTAGTTCAAAATTCATAAATTTGCTCTCAAATTGTAGAGCAGAATGCTTTCAACAATTTAAGATGAAATTAATCATTTTTGAACAAATATTGACCAATCTGGAGTCATTTTTCCATCTCGCCAGAATGTCTTCTTTGCTTGGACAGACTATACAGTATACAAACATCAGGCAGATCTGTAGCAGAATCATTATTCAAGTTTCTTGATTTAAACCTTGTACATCCCTTGATGTACTATTACACTACAAAGATCAATGGAAGTAATTAGTTATTGAATAGTAAAGCAAACTGACATTCTAGAGAATTCTGAAAAGAGTAATAATTCATGAATCACCCCAGAATAAAATTGAATGTCAGTTTCAAAGTATTTGAAATTTGAATGTCAGTAAAAGTATTTCAGTTTCATTTTTCAGAAAGCAAATTAATTGCAATAAGAAGCGGATCCAAGGGGAACCACATTCATAATAATCCGGATGTTTACAAATACAAGAAAACCTTCATGATTTTTTATTCACTAGTCAAAGCAAAACAATACAAAAATGATCTCTAGCCAAAATGAGAAAAATCCCCTCTCGTTTCGATTTACTGTATATTCTAGCAAGTAATTTTTAATGGTGCTTGTCCAGGGAAATCAATAAACATGAAGAATCCGAAATAATAACATATAATTTTTCATATTATTTAAAATATTGTACATTTTTGGAATGACTTTCATAAATACTATGGCATATTAAACGGAATATACTATAAGAAAATATATAAAAATTTTTCACATAGAATTCCATTTGAATGGAAACTAAGCAATTATTGATTAAAGGTTCCCCAAATAGCATTTCAATGTTCTCTGGTACCTAGTGAAATACATTACAAAGTCCAATAAACCGGTTCAATGCTGTAAGCTGGAAGGTTTGAAGCTTAAAATGATTTTCTAAATTTTTACAGTCTCATTTGGGTATTTATTCTGCATGTTAATAAAAAATATTCTGATCAAGATATGATACTATAATAGCTATTAACTCCCAATATTAATCAAAATAATACCAGCCTAGCCGTACAAGATGGTTTGTATGACAGTGAATTTAGATAAACAGGAATTCAGAATAGGCCTAACTCTTTTCATTGGAATTGTTGAAGTTTTAAAATACCCATTAAAAGCTTATTTCATGTACACTTCAGAGTCTTTTAGAAATTCAGATGTTATATAATATTAATTTTATCTCAAGATAATACCTATCAAGATTATATCTTAATAATTGATAAACAACAAATAATCTTTGTTGTAAGCTTATTACACATTCATATAGGTTGATATTTCAATGAGTTACTTACAGTTCTCAATACAGCAATTCAACTCTTTTTATATTCAATCCTTTCAACTTTAACCTCCTCGCCGACCAACTGATAAACGTATGTTACCACTGTTGTACTCTGAATGTCCATTAGAACGAATGATGGAGTGATCGTGGTGTCTAGAGGGTTGTAAGCTCCAGTAGCTGATCCGGGGTTGATATAGAATTTGTTGTTGTGTTCATAAGCTTCAAACTTATGTGTATGGCCAGATATGAGAATATCAACATCCAACTGCCGTTGCACTAGGGCTAATGATTCAGGATCACCCCACGGTACAACTTGATGTCCATGACATAACCCAATTCGAAACTGTCCCACAGTCACTACTTTCTGCTCAGGATAATTGAGATTCTCATCAAAATCTCCTCGCACAACATGAACATCACTTGCAAGAGTCTTCAAATAATCAAATGATTCTTTTGTACACAAGTTACCTGTACACAAAATGTGTTGAATCCTTCCCGGAACGAGGAGTTTCTTGAATTTCGATGGTAGACTACTACATCTGTGGGGTATGTGCAGGTCTCCTAGGACTAGAACTAACATTTTGAAACTAAGAGTTCGTTCCAACAGATAATCAATTAAACAATAAAATCTAATAATTTGAATTTCTATCACAAATACGTGGGGCGTTTTTCAAAATAGCAGTCAGCGTTCAACGATTCACTTCCTAATCCTAAATTTCAGAACAGCTGTTACGACGAATTTACGGTGGAAGATGACAAACAGTACTACCAACGTAATTTCTTCAATGTACATAAGAAATTTTGAAATAATATTTTGAAAAAATAATAAATCATAAAAATTCTAGAATAATTATGCGTTGAAAATTTATTTTCATCTTCTTTATATTATTTAAGTTCTCAGAGAGTTCCGAGCAAAATTGTTCAAATACTTTTCAGTGTGGCAGCTTGTTGAGCGCATTTGATTTGAAAAAGCGTTCAATATTAATTTATTATAAAAGTAATTTATTATTAAAGTAATCGATTATATAAAGCTAAAAGTTTAATAATGTGGTTGGCGAATGTCTTTTATAGTTTTATTTAGTCTCAGTTTTGTCAGGACAGTCTGAAATCTGTTTGCAAGATCTTAACGGTTTGCTGAGGCATAACAATTTATCATTTCTATCATTAGAATGATAAAAGGTAATGTCTGAGGCTGCTCTTGACTCAATATGCACTCAATATTCTCGCCTACTGAGAATTAGCCTAGACGAAGCTAGGGCTCTACAAAAAGGCCCTTTTAGAGCCCTAGCCGAAGCGGTATAGCCTATACGTGGACATTGGATTGCAATTGAATGTCGAAAGTTAAATTTTATATCAAGAAGATACAAAACAAGTGACAAGCAGGCGCGAATTATTGGTATGAAAAGGGGAAATTATACCCACTCATGAACACGCATTCAGTCCTTTTTCTTGATCCATGGCTCCTTTTTGAAAACAAGATAGTTAAATTTAAAAATACTATTTTACAATAATAAAAATAAATTCATCTGATTGCTAAACATCATATAGTTCAATGCCATTTTTCGAATGAGAGAGCATGAATTTTTTAATAAAATTTCAATAAATTTCCTAACACTAGACTAGTTATTTAAGTTTTGTATCTGTACGGTTCAGTAGGCTAATTACCTTCCAAGAGAATGCAAAAATCTATCAAATCTTATTCTCCCTATAATAATAGGCTAATAAATTTATTCATATTATGCAAGACGACCTTTCAATAAAATTGTTTCATTTAATACATGATAAATAGGACTCAATATGATACGTTAAGCCGTCGGTCCCGGCTGCCTAAAAACAGTCGTTAAGTCATGTCAGAGGCCCTGAATTTGTTCAGGAGCGACCTGAAAACTCTGACACCAGACCTGAGCCAGCAAGGTTACACGAATATTATTATTATTAATATGATAGAAGAAGTAGGTAGTCACCTACAAGCTATCACCTTGTTTTTTTTCTTGAAAGATTGAACCAAGTACACATCAATAGATTAGAATTAGAACTCTTTCCCCACACACAGACTTTGTATATGTGGGGAAAATTCACAAGTTAGTTATGTTACTGCAGTAACATAACTAACTAACTTGTGTATACTAATATTATTTTTATTAATGTAAGTTACGCGGTAGGCTACCGCTGTATACTGAATAAAACTTTTATTTGATCTATTTGACCTATCCAAGATTTTCCTTTGCATAATTATATGGGATCGGCATTTTCATATCGCAGTCTACTCCTCCAAGGCAGTCTAACGTCTCCTCATCTCTCCTTCTCCTAAACAATCCCTCTCACTCCCTATCTCTCTCTCACACACACTATGCCTACATCCCAAGTAGCAAAAAAATATTGTCTCCTTATTGCCACAACATTCAGCAACATTATAGAAGATATTTCAATTATGATGTTGTAGCAGGTATATACCTGATACATCTAATGATGAATGTGGCAAGGACAGCTACACCGAACAATCACAACAAAAAACTGGTAGGCCTACATGAAAATTATTGATTTTTATTAAAATCAATCTCGGTACCTAATGTTACAAAAGTCAGCGGGTTTGAACAATCAATAAGTTACAATCTCAAACGAAAAACAAACTTTTAATCTCCCAACAGACAGTCGACAATAATACAATGTATTCTAATAACCTACATGAATCAAATTAATATCAATTCTCTAGCTATATAATACAGAAGCCTATCAATCAATTTCCAGACTTCATACATGATCCCTACCAAATCTCATATGACCGTAATCGTCGAATTTGTCGTCAACTTCCCCGCGTTTGCCGAATCTCATGTGGCCGTAATCGTCCGACTGCCGTTTACCGATTTCCATAAGATCGTCGCTATCGTCAATGAGCAGATCGCTGATAAGGGGCTCGAGCGGAGTCAGTCTGGCTCTTATCAGCTGTTTGCTGCTCATCGGTCGTGTTTGAGACAGGATGACCGGAAGCGAGGTTCGGCGTCTGCCTGAAGATGGACCTCGCGAGTTGATGAGGTCGTTGGACGATACTGAGGTCAGCATTTCGGATGAGGCGGCATTGGCCAGCGCGCAGATGCCTGCGTGATGCTGGATTAGAAGAAAAACGCCGACCGTCAGCAGAACTGTTGTTATAGCGCTGCAGCCCATTAGTTTCGATCCTGTGTGATGAAGGGAACAAACGTTAGATTCATAGATTTACATGACCAGCAACATCATGATTGTGTATAGCGTTTAAGGAAGATACGCAAGATGATGTATGTATCAAATGAAACATTTCATAATACCTACATGTATAAAGTACTCGTACATGTATGGACAGGCTTAGCAAGTTTTCAAATGCACAATAGACCCAATGATATTCATCATTATTGAACTGTTTTGAATCAATTTGAAGCATGTGTCATCTAACGTAGCCTATATCTTTTTGAATGCATCTTTCGATAGTAATAATTATTATATAAATTTGTTGCGTTCATCCACTTAAGTGAGCAGGGCTCTTGCAGCATGCAACACCTCAAGTTTAAGTCCTCTATATGCAGCATAGGCATTAGCCTACTTCTATTCCCTGACAGCAACACAGCATTCACGTAGGTACCGTACCTAATGCGTGGGGTAGGCTACTACACAGGCTACTGTATCTTCTAATAGCCTTTGAGTCAGTTATTGAAAGACTCATCTAAATACTACTTTATACATCTACCAAATACATCTAAATTTCTCAATGATGAGGGGAACTGGTTGAAGAGCCTAAATCCAGAATAATACTGTCATCTCTCAAACAAAGCTGTTTTGTGAGTTGTAATTTGAACTATTCAAACTCAAAACATTCAATTAAACTTGGGCTATCAATTAATAATCATCTTTAGAAATTGCTTGCATTAAAAACAAGCCTGACGAGCTGATGCAAAAAAGTTGAGTCCTGTTTTTGCAACTCGGAACTGATTATATAAACTCATTTTCTATTATGGGGAGAACATTAATTATAACTTTAGAAGATGTCACTTTCTTGAGTACCGGTACGGTACCGTAGACTATTATTCTAGCTGATACGGTACGAATTATAATTTGAAATGGTAGAAAAATGAAGCAAGAGTAAGATAATAATAAGCTTATTATTATTTAATGGTAACAAGCATCATTTGAATTATCTAGAAAGATTCAGAGAATAACTATATAGTAAAGAAGAATAACTTAAAACCTCGTAATGGCTATTTTTTGAAACCATTTATTTGAAATTTTCGATGGGGTGCATTGTAAATTTCATGAGCTGATCATTGGTTTCATTAATTACCTATATCATAGTATTTATAGTACAAATATCTCTGATAATTTTAGAAAATATATAATATTTATATATATTAATTTGTTTTTTTTCAAGGAGCTTAAAACATTGATAGAGAAAAGTGGATAGCATTATTGTTAATGAGATAAATTAATAACAACTCAAGTTTGGGACAGTATGAAAAAATGCATTATTTGTAAATTATGGGTTCCCATATAAATTATTGATTCAGTGTCATTAAAATAATATTTTCAATTCAAATTTCCACTCAACCTTGATTAGGAGAACGATATTTCAATGTTAAGAAATGTTACAGAATCATATCGGATAACACACTTTTTAATATTAAAATTTGAGGTCCGAGTTGAACTGCTTATATATACAATATTATGTATAATCTTCAACAGTCCAATTCCTAATAACAAGAATAAGAATATGGTCAAGAATATGATCAAACATATTCTTGTGAACAAGAATATGGTCAAACAGCGAAGAAAATTGTCACTTAGAAGTTTCCACAAAACTGAATGAATTAATTACGGTATTGATAGAATGTAATAAGAATTAATTTTTCATTTAATTTTTCGCTCCTACTGGCGAACAAGTGACTCACTTATGCCAGTAGTCTTCACCTCTAGCCGTATGAAAGTAAGATAGGTGACATGGTTTCTTGAAATAATAATTATTGTTTGGTCTATGGTATTATTGTCACAACTTTTTATTTGTTACTTGTGTTGTTTTGGGTGAAATAAAATAATTGAATTGAATAATTATTTATCATAACTTATCTGTTTAACAAAAATAAATATATAAAGTATAATTGATTCTCTGAGCAAAAATAATCAATGAAATTCCATAATGAACAAAAAGTTCAAAATTATTTGTCTATTGATATTCGGAATAAAACTCCAACTTACTCAGTTTGTTCACTGAAGAGAGTAAAGCTTTGAAGCGTAGCTAGTGATGAAGTGAGCGGTCTCTTGGTGCAGCCACTCAATATAAAACAAAAGAAGGTGGAAAAATGAGGGGGAGAGAAGGGTGGCCACTGGAACATAGGCGGAGTGAGAGCTGATGGTTTGAATATAAGACAAATGAAATTATCCCAGCAGACAAGCCCTTTAAGCCCAACTCATCCTTATTCTGGTTAGCAATTTCTTATTTTCAATATTCACCCGAAGCTGATTGAATCTACCTTGTTATGCTTTCCAATTATATCATATTATTATTTTATTTTTTCAACAGAAATGTATTTTTTGTTCAAGAAAGAATATAAGTGGGAGTTTGCTTGGTTTAATAAAAAATATAACAGGACGATCATTTCGACTGTTGAAAGGTATTTGATCAAACTTTCAACTGCGTACTATAATAGATTAAGGATTGAAGAATTCTTACTCAATGATAATATCTTCTAGAATTTGACGAATGATTCCTTGATTTATCATGTCTTGAAATTCTCTCTCACCTCATATTACTGTAAGGTACCTATTGATTCTTTAATTTGCTTAATAATCAGATACATTATATCTTGTTACAAATATTAAATGTGTATGTTGACCAAGCTGCCGGTTTTGAATACAATTTATAACTACAAATTCATTTCCAGATTATAATCGTAAAGAAAGAACAGGTACTTATTGTTTCATAAAACTTTAGAAGTCTTACAGATAATACAGATAAAAGACAACACACTGAACTTTTTAATTTAACTTAAACTGCATTATATTCCTGTCAATTCATGTCTAGTGTGAGTCAACCACTGTTTTACAAGAGTTCTGATTCTATTTTTAAGAAACAGGCTTCTGATTATAATTTGTTAAGGATTGGTTGATGAAACATCATTGTTTTGGACAATAATTGTCTGTGTTTTATCCATTAAGTAATATATTTTGTCAATTAAATGAAAATAAATAAATATTACCGAAAAATTTCAATTATACAAAGCCTACATATCGGTCTAACAAATTTGTATAATATTGTTGACAGTGAACCTAACTGGAACGCAATGACACTCAGCTGTGAAAGTTATTCTGCTCAAGCTGAGAAGAGACTTCGAACCCTTTACATATATTGTACATTGTAACGGCGTCTTTTCTCAGTTTGCGCGAATATTATCAACAGGAGTGTGCATTTTTTGGACTTGTCTGTATTGCTGTAGACTATACAGGTTCAAACGCTCAATACAAAACCAAAAAGTATATTTAAGTTTCAAGAAAAGTGAAGAAGGAAAGTAGTAAGTATGAAGTTCACCTGATGGTGATATTCACAAAACTTTTCCAAATAAAAACACATCGAATGGATGTGAATAAAGGAACAGAACAATATCATTCAAGTACACATATTATTTTCCATTTATTACACATTTCCAAATAAGTTTCAATTCATTGATCAATTTCAGTCAGTACTACCTTAGCTGATGAAGTTCTCAAATAGTTCATTCTAGTTATGGAAACACAAAATGAAGTAAGCATTCTTGTACTAAATTTTATTATTTGATGTTGGAGTACACGCTTTCTGTTTGTTGAGTCTGAGGATGCTCATCCGCTAGCCACGGATGTCACGAACCAATGTAAGTACTGTAGCCTCCAATACTGTTTGAATGTTCAGCAGCTGGAAGGACTAAGCTGATTCGGTTTGGAGTCGGGAGTTGGCGAAATTCCTCTGTCGAAAGTGAGAAGCACAGCTGGCCAAATTGGACCCGACACGCCTTCCTCTCCAACCACCACTTTATTCTTCAGCTGATTCTTCTTTTTCGGCTTCCTGAAGCTGAGAAAATTCTTCAGCTCACGTTTCGACTCTGCAAAGCTGGCAGAAAAGTCCTCGGATTTTATCTTACAGCTGCCAATTCGTTTAAAGTTCGGTGTCTTGTGTTGAACTTGAGTCGACTCGTTATCTATTGGTTTAACATCTTCAACTTTGGGTAAATACTGGAAAAGTTGTCTATGCTCGGTGTAGCAGGACCGCCTTATACTCTCCTCCCATTCGTCGATCACTTGATTGTTATCATTATCAATACTATCGGAACCATCAGTGGAGTTTTGTGCATTGGTGCTAGCCCTTTCAAGGAAATTCTTGTACAACGGTGGATGCAGCGGACTCAAACCTCTAGTTTCGATAATTTTAGAAGGTTTGATTTGATAATTTCTATTTCGAGGGATGTGTTTATTAATCTTGTTATCGAATTTATTGAAACTATCTTGAGCTTGTTTCAATGTCGCTTCTGAATCAAAATGAATCTCAATGAAGTCATCATTCATAACGATAACAGGATCAGCTTTGAAGCCGTTGTTGTTTGTATCATTGCTGGTAAAGTTTTCATCTGGAAGTTCATCAGAGTTTTCATGTTGGGAAATAGCATCGTTGTCATCAAAAGAATCCAAACTAGAATTACTTCCACCAAGATCATCACTGTCAGGCCTACCTTGCAGCCAATTCTCGATGGATCTCACTTGTTGAATGTCCACTTCTTCTAGTTGATTGTTGATATTTGAGTAAAAATCATAGGAACCTTCATCTTCTTCATTTGAAGCCCAGTTGGCGAAGTTCTCCTGTGGAGGAGTGTTGACTGTGGGTGTTGGTTGTTCCGCTGGCTTGTCGGCAATCCAGTTCTCCAGCAGCGACATGTCTTCACGGTTCCAGTAGGAAAAGTTCATGTGTGTTGGATGATCTTTCATGGTTTGACAACTCCTCGGGATCCATGTTGATTTGAGACGATGATATCCTCTGTTGTTGGGTGGCCTGTTGTCCTTCTTTGTTGCATTGTTGGCGATCGATAGTAGTTTTTCTTTTGTCAACTTGAACACGTTCGAGCTCATTTCGTCCGATTTATCAAACATTCTCTTAAAAACAAGACCTTATTATTAGATATATTGTGGTTGAATTAGTTAACAATTTTATATTAGACAAAAAGCTATCCAATATCACACGAAAAACACTGTAGGTCTATTTCAAATTGTCAATGATAAAGTTCAATGTTTCTGGCCCATACTTTTATGAATACCGTCACCAACCAAAAAAGTAATAGTGGTTATTAGATCAATCTATTGTTTTTTATCGCAGCCGAAAACAAAACTGTATTCGAGTGTATGATAACTTTAAAATAAATTCAAGTTCAGGGAATTTCAATTATTCAGTCAAGTTCACTTCTGGAAATCACATGGCTTGATTATTTAAATTCACGATAAAGTTCTCAAAAATGTTAGTACTTCATTTTCCGGTTGAAATAATACAGCGAACAACTTGTTTCAATTTGAAGTCTATAAGTTAGTTGATAAGACTGATTTCTGTTCAAAAAATTCTCACAGAATTTTTACACTTTGAAGAACTATACAACCGTACCTGTATTAAATCACTATGTTTTTTCTTCTATCGTGAGTTCACAAAATTAAGCACAATATTTATGTCCAATAAAAAACTGTTCACTGCTAGTAAAAATGTCCTGTTTCACGCCACTGTCAAATACTTTCTCAAACAAAGCACACCCAGCATGTATGAAGGAAATATTCAAACTGAAACTTTCGTTTCAATGTTTTGAGATTATAAATGGTTGCATTTCACTTTTATGGTTTCGCAGCCCTGTTGACGCACATAATACGCCGTAACATGATTATTAGGCAATGCTGTTTTACGTAATAAGACTGTTACATAGGTACTGTACCACTGATACCATACAGGGTAGCCTACATTGCTTCACACATAATAGGAAAAGGGCAAGGAATTGTAACACCCTCGATCTTTTTTATGTAATATGTAACAATGCCTTACGAGTTATTATTACGACTCAACTCTTACGAGCATAAATTGAGTGAATCCAACAAAAAAATTGGAAAAGGAACGGATCGAGCCGAGTAAGTTAAAACGATTGAATAAGAAACAAAAAAAAAAACACAGTAGATTGAGTTAAATCTAATTGAGATTAGAGAATGATTTGAAACTGAAGTAGTTAGGTCTAGTATTGAATTATTAATTTAATCAATGTTCCAAAAAATAATCAAAATTTCACTTCCATCACAAACAACTTTTTCGATTGAATGAATGAACTTGATTCATGCTAACAATAGCTAACTCATTTCCAATAGTTTATTAACATGATTTACCTTGAACTAAATAGCTTGAATTCGATTCAAAAAAGTTACAACAGTTAATGCTAATTCTGTATCTACTGTCCCGGAAGCAACTAAAAAAGTCAATAAATTCAAATTAATGTGTCAAGTGCTTCAAAATTGTAATTCAATAAATGATTAAGCTAGGGACCAGGTTGCAGTAAGTAGATTAGTGTCACTACTGCGTCAAATTATTCTCATCTTATTCTCCATTCCTCACGACCACCAAGAGACTTTCATATTAATAAAATTTTGACGTCTATTTTCAAGCATAAATTAGCATGCGATTAAATCGTATTTTTGTCTCCTACATCAATGAAGGATTATAGTATTTAGATAGAATATGACATGGAAAGAGGATGGATATGAAAATGTTACTATACGGTTTACTGATATTATTGATCTCAATACCATTAATAGTATTGTTTTCATATTTATACATTTTTGTACTTTTCTATTTTGTTCTTATTGAAACTGAGACTGTACCGGTATTGTTCTTGATTGATAATTGGTCCCCATACGAATCATCCGCATATGAATACCTAATTTGGTTCATCTAACATGTTTGGCTTTCATTAGAAAAAGTACCTATTGATTTTGGAAAAATTGATTTAAAATGACTTCACAATATCGGATTCTGATTCTAAAGGTTTCACAAATTTATACTAATCTTGTCTCTAATGCCTTAGAAACATTTATGATGTTTCAGTTTGTAACATTTGTAATTGTTAACACATAGCAAATTAAAAAAGAACTTTACAGAAAATAGATAGAAAGAAAGCAGACAGTAAAAATAATAGAAAAAATACCATGAATGATAAAATTTTGATTAAAATATGATTGTTATTATCATCGGGCAAAAAAGATCAATCACTACTTATTTTATTAATTAATTTCAATTTAAGACAATATGAATTTTCCGAAGAGTTTATACTCTATTGGCATCATCTACTGTATTCAAGAGCTACGGATGATTGAATAAAACTTGCCAATGGAAAGCAATTCGATCTAAAAAAATCCTTCTTACCTGATCTTTCAGCATCCAATCTTTCACGGAAGTTCTCTCCAATTGCACATCATAACCAATTACTGTCAAATCAATAAAACGCCTAGCTTCAGAACAAAAGAATTGAAAGCTTATCGCGAGGCTTTGGATCCTGGAAAACAAACAAGTTTACAAAGAAAAATTATTAAATTGACTTGTTTTCAACTAATTTTGATTCTAGCCTTTATAATTGGGAATTCGAAATTACTATCAGTGAATTCACTAAATGTTATTTGAAAACGGAAGAGAAATGCGTTTTTTATTGAATTATAAGATTAAAATTAATAAATGAAGATTGAGACTTATCAGTCAAAATTATGATGAATTAATTATTGAAAATAAATCAATAATTAATTATTAATGAGATCAGTTGAAATGTTGATATTGATATTACTTTAAATTCTGAATACTAATTATTATATAAACACGATACGGTAACAATGTTAAAAAAATTTAATGTTAAATTTAATCGCCTAAAAATATCTCCACATCAAATAATCGGAGTAAGGTTGTTTCAATGCAGGAGAGAAAATTGCGTTCAATGATTATAAAATATATTTGATATTAAATAACAAAATAAACACGTGTAACAGCTTAGCAGATTAAAAAAGTGACAATAAGCTCTGTATATAACACACTTTTCATCTATATTCATGCACTTTCATCAGGGAAATGTATTGGTAACATACATTAATTTATAACAAATCTATAAATACGGCAATACATTAAACTGAGAACCTAAATATGGTTTTGGCACTTTTAAGCTAATTATGCATCATTTTACATGCAAGAAATATATAAATATAAATTTTCAAAAAAAATTCACAGCGTCTAATTTCTTGAAGTATGGAAACAGTATTCTGTTGTACAGTTATACAAAAACATTTTATACAATAATTATTATCACAATATAAATACAATGGATGTTCTATACACAATAACCAGTGATGTAAAACATTCATACAGTTTCAATTAAGGCACAAATAATACAGATAATCCATGTGAAGCTCTAGCTCTGACATCTTTTTCAGAGTCTTTAATCAATTGGGTAAGCCTGTTTGTAATCGAGTCCAAAGACATGTGATCTCTCATGATCTGAGGCGAGTTGCTGTACATAAGACCTGCAAGTAAATAAGAAAATTGGTAGAATTCAATTCATGATTCAACATGAAATACAGGGTGTTTCAGGAGGAATGTGCAATACTTCTCAGGCTGATTCCTCACACCAAGTAGACAAAAAAGTTCCATGGGACCATCCCCCAAAAACGCTTTGTTACTGAGATAACAATGGCGAAAAATTGAGATTTTTCAAAGTATATTAATTTTTCTAATTTTTTAGAGGCTTTAGTGAGGTTCTAAAATAATCAATTCCTATGTAAAATTAACTGAGGAATTCAGTGAAACGAGTTCCAAGTTTCTAACTTGAACGGTTATTGAGATAATTGGGAAAAATATGCTAGAAAACGCCATTTTTCAACAATAAGGCTGAGGCCGCACTGCCGGTCGGTAGAGCCTGGAGGGTGGAGGGTAGTTGGTAAATCTATAGAACATACACACCATCCACAGTAATACATCGTATGAATGGTATGTGTTCAGCCGCCATCTTGAAATTCATAAATATGGACAACATAACCTCAAAAAACAGAATGACGTCATACCATTCATATGATGTATTACTGTGGATGGTGTGTATGTTCTATAGATTTACCAACTACCCTCCACCCTCCAGGCTCTACCCACCGGCAGTGCGGCCTCAGCCTTAGGGTTATAACTGGATAAGGAATTATAAAATTGTATTTTTTATTAATGGAAGTTGAAGAGAGTCGGATTCTAAAGAAAAAGTTAAATGGCGGCGATCGTGTAAATCTTACCCAAATCTCAGAAATAGCGATCAAAAATCGCAAAATCGCTACTAAACACAAATTTATTACTTGTGCTTCGTTTTGTCAATTTTGACAATCTGATAAATTGATCTCCATAAATCATGATTAAGATCTTTTGATGATTGCAATAAATTTATCATATTACAGATGAATACTAGTATAGGCCTACATCAACTGAGTTAATTTTCAATCGTCCTTGTCGGAACATCCGATTCTAATTATTTAACTCATACAGAGAATAAAACAAGAATATCCAAGTTTGGAGGCAATGTTACGCCAAGATAAATTTGGGAATGAAGTAGTAAACATGAAGACATACTTATGAAAAGTGCAGAGTTTCCCCTTATTTCCGGCCAAGCACTTTTACTGTAAGGAAGTGCGCTGAGAACCATTGTCGGTACCTGGTCAGGCATTTCCTCAATCTAAAAACCCAAAGAATTAACATATAAATTCCATAGATCATCATGGATTATTAAGAAAAAGGACATTGATTACATCCTCTATTCACTCAATAGCACAAGTTAGAATTACAATAATATAACAGAAAATGCCTGAAAGGAGAATCACGAGAATCCATAATGATGGTTAATTAATATATATTTGAAAATATGAATAAATTTAGGCAGTGGCTGTAGCCGAATGCGACAAAGCGCTGGTCTGATAAGGTTGCTAGGGTTCGATTTTCATAGAGACAAATTGTAAAGATTTCACACTACTCAGAGAAGAATTTCGAAGATATAAATGAAAGAGAATTATGTTCCCAATTATTGAACATTTCTAGAATTTTATTCGTTAACTCAACAACAAATTAAATAAATTGATTTACAGTAATATTGGTACCAATTTTACAATCTGTCTCGTGGATGAGTGGCAATTTTAAATTTTATTTGGAATGAGTCCACTTTTCAAATATTTGACAGCTTCAGTGATTTGATAGAGTTCCAAAACTGACAATAAAAGAATAACAACACTTGAAACGTTTCCTGTACATAATTTTACAGCATACAAATGAAAGTTCTGAGCAAATCAAAAACTACTTACAAGAAGTTTGCTGAGAGCGATTAGAAATTCCTGGTATTGTAGAGATCCTTCATCGATCAAGTGCTCAGTCAGCATGGAAGCTACTTTTTCAGCTTCCAGGAGACCGCTAATATTTCTCAATGTGAACTTACAGGCCTGTGAAAATGCAATAATAAATTTTCAGATAACAATGCAATAAATATGATAATCTAATCATGCAATAATAGAAGTGATTTGGATAGTATCCAAATTCAGCAATAGCCTACTAGATCATTTTGTAGAATAGGATTCTTGTGTAATCCCACTTATAAAAATCAAGAAACTATGTATTTTCATGAGAGATTCTCCTATTGCATAGCCACACATATTTTTATTTGGAATTACTAAAAATAAGGATTTAAAGTTAGTTTTTAGACCCGAGGTTCAATAAAATATTTTAAACCTGCTACCTATTCATAAAACCTTCTCCATTCATTTTTATTGATTTTATTAAATTATTACAAAACATTAAATTGGAATCAGTAATATAATGATACCACACTGATTGTAATCAAGTAGATAGAATCTCAATGAATGTGAGGGTTGCACAGATACTGTAATAAGACATCCAAGTGTATAATTTATAAAAGAATATCTTATGTTATGAATACACATCACTTAAATTTAAAAACTATATATTTCATCAAAATTACATTTCATCACACTTATCGAAACTTGAAAGGGCTAAGTAACAAGAATGAAGCAATCTACGGAGAAAAGGTGAAACAGAGCAAACTACAAACGAATCATGCAAAAAAGCATTTTCCAAATAAGTTATAAAAATAATAAGGAAGTCACTTGCAGTGAAGAAGATACTTGTACCGCAGAGAAAGACCTTCTCTGTGCTTGTACTTGAGGAGATTGTTTGATTTATTTATTTGTTGTCGTATCTATAAAGTTTATTGACGTATGTACATTGTTGACGTAATATACATTGATTTATTTGAGAGTGATGATTCTAAAAAAGAACATCATGAGATAAAAAAATGGTTTCAGGGTAATAAACTAGCAAATGACCGAAATATCACTCACTTTCACAACTGACGAATCAGATTCGGACAAATGCATGAGGAGACACACTAAGTTGGAGCGCACCTGCTCCTGGAAGGCGGGCATTGAGGGTCCGCTCCACTGGGCCAGCTCTCCCAGCAGGCGCAGTGAACTCATTCTCAGCCACACACACGATTCCTGTTCATTTCAACAATACATCAATTATTGATTATAATAACTAAACTATTGATTATTAATACTAGTACATGAAAACGAGTGCGACCCCAGCTATACTAATTGACTCTCAAAGAGATCTTCAGACTCTCCTGAGAGAGCTGAGCGATTAAAGTCATTCACCAACCGTCATTGCCTCACTTTTTGGCACCAGCTAAATCATTATTGTATCAAGTCGTATTTTTTGTAAAATATATATATTATTTGATGGAATTTCGTATCTTCTAAAAAGGAAATTGAACCGTCACCGCACAACTCTAGGACTTTTCACAGACGATCGACAGTAGTTCCATAAAAGGTTTTCAACGGTGTGTAATTCAAGACTGTTTGAAAGAGATTGGAATCCAATTAAAATCGAATTTAAATTATTGAACGACACAATTCAGTTTACTTGCCTTTTCAAAATACGGTTTAATCCTCAACGCGATGGCTACCTGATGATTTTGAATGTCTTTCTGTTGAATGGTCGGGAGTACTTGAGACAAGCCGGTCATTGCTTGCAGGGCTAGTTCACTGTGATTTATTGTTTCATGATCATCTAGGCCATCTATCAAAGCCGTTAGTACCACTTCACAGTGTTTTTCCCTCTGAAAAAAGTGATAAGTGTATAATATAATATTATGCACAAAAAATGCATTAATCAACTAAAAAGAAAATAATTATGATTATTTCTTGATCCACGACGAGCTCCAATCTGAACTGCTTTACTTTTGATTAGTATCTTACATACATATTACGAATACGAATACATACATACAGTAATTCAATGAAATGAGAATACTATTTATCAAGTAGAGTTTCAATCAATCAGGCATGACTGCATGTTGGTATATAATCAAAAGTGAACGTGAAAGAATACTACTTTGGTATTTGAAATATTGGCAAATTACAAAGCAATCAAGGGAATAAGGATCAGAAATCAAAATCTGAATTGAATACAATACTTTCAATATTACAAGTTGAACAATTTCTAATTAAATTCGTACACACTTGATTGCAAATAGCGATTTGTTAGCGGATGAGGAGCATATTAGTGCGATATTTCAATATCAGATACAACAAATTGTAGTAGGAATGTAGCAATTCAATCAATCAAGTACAATTCGGTATTTTTTACAAGTATAAACCTAATTTATTCATACCTGATCAGGATCTAAGACAGAAATGTAGGCGAGTCCTTTCAAGCTGAGCCTGCGCACATGTGGTGATGGATCAGTCATCCCGTTCTTCAGCGTTGACACTACATTATCAATTAAAGCTGGTTGACTAGCACATTGTATTCCTAAAACCTGCAATAAAGTGTAACGTATTTTATTATTATAAATAATAAGTGTAACAAGAATACTCTTAGATGTGTGAATCAGAATAAAACATCATTCTCAAGTAATACAATGCACACAACACAATTCAAGATATGGGTTTGTTTGTTAGAATCTAGTGAATTCAACTCAATCGAAAAGAGAAACAGATCAACCTTCTTATCTTTCTATAGATTATAAGTTGTAAAGCTACCATCATACTTTTTACTGTCAATCTTCAACCAATCTCTTTAAAAACACAAATTGATTCACTTTATGCCAAACTATCAAATTTATAAAGGTATAAGTTGTCAATATTTACAATAGCTACTAGATTGTCTTCTGCCAATTGTCTTCTGAAATTTACAGCTGATGTAAAGTATCTATTGAATCTTTTGATTTTAAAACCATCATCTAGGCATTGCCAAATAAAACCTCTAATTGACAATATCAGCTGTTTGCGCCCGGCATCAGTTGTCTTATGACAATTGACTCGCCAATTGGCATCTTATAAACTAGGCATTAAGGTAGGTTTTCCATTACTACAAAACAATGGCACAAGTCGGGCACAAGATGCAATAGAAACAAGTAGTTTTGTAGTAATAAGAACCTACCTTCAAAAATACAACTTCAACGAAAAGTCGATACAACTTTTCTACTAAAAGAAAATATGATTAACGTTACTTTCTTAGAAACAGATACTGAAAATTTGCTTTAACTAAGAATGAAATCAACCTAACTCACCTCAGCATGAAACGACATGAATGCTATTCTTTGTGCATCGACGGACGAGTTATAATAGGGTGAGAGACAAGTTAGAATTTTTGGTAACAGGTGACCCAGTGACCCGCAAACACTCCTGTAAACATAATAAAAACCAACTTTAGATTAAAGTTATCAATTCAATTCACAAATTTCGTTCGGGAGCCTTCACTTGTAAGAGTAATTCACCAAATAATAATTCATCAGGTAAAAAGCTACATCAAAAGATCATTTCAAATTCATTAGATTACATAACCGTATTTTCGATGGTTGAATCTTGTAACATTCAAAATGGAATCTGTTGATAAGTCAAAGATTTAGGAAACTTTTCGTTGTCAACTACGTTGAGTTGCACATTGATCTCAGATTTGCCATCGAAAATTAAAGAGAAAACTTACTACAAATAGATATTAGGTTAAAGGGTGAAATGATAATACTGTAGAAGCTATGTAGACTATTTGTCAATACTAATTAATTTCAAAATTTCGAAGTTTTCATTATGTGTCATTCCTTCCACAATTAAAGGTCTTCAATGTTCCTTAAATGACGTAAGTCGATCATGACATTGAAAAATTAAGCAACATCAAATTTAACAACAAAACATGATATTGTTCAGAGTTTAGATCATGTGAATAAGAAGGTATATTATTGATGATATCAGAAAGATTTGCGAGTAATTTAGAATTGATTCAATATACTGTATATGATCTAAATACTGTACGTTGATATAACGTACTGTGTAGGCTATAATTAAAAATGTCTTATGTTATGAGAATAAGTAGTTTTTATAGTTGATACGTGTTTCAAAATATGATAAATAATAGGAAATTATGTTATGAAATGTGACTGGTGTGGTAAGGACAGAAGAGTCCTCTCTATCTCAATTTCAAAAGGATTTTACCTGGTCAGTGATGGCATCATACTGAGAAAGCTGTCATAATTCTCTTCAAACAACAGATTTGTCATCAGCATAAGAGAGTCGGCAGCTGATCCGCAATTAGCACTCGTCAAAAACGAAAAGAACGATTCTTTGACGACCCTGGAAAAATTCAATTATTTCATAAATAGCTGGGTTTAATATTGATTATTAATATTCATTAGTGCATTGATACAATTTTCAATTATCGATAAGTCAATTGTTCATGCAATGTTAACATAATAAATAACAAACAACAAAAATAAAAATTCTCGTTTTCAAAGTGGTTTAAGAATATCTTGTCTTTTTAATCAACTAATGATATATAAATTGAATCAAATTGCATGCATACCGTATTTATTTATTCACAACAAATACAATATGAACAATTGAAAATGAAATAACAATGAAGAATAATATTGAGTAATACTCCTCACTTAGAAACAAGTCTGTGATTGAGGAGGAACAATTATTGTTGCAGACTTCACAGAATCAAAATGAATACATACAAACAGTTGTAAACTACTGAATGCAGGGCCATCGCGTGTATTGTAGCGCCCCGAGGCAAGAACAACCGTGGCGCCGCCCCCCAAACTATCCCTACGTTCAAATTTCCACCACCACGCTGTCTACTACAGTTCACATACCGGTACTATGTTCATGTTCGAATGTAAGCAGTGGCGGATCCAGTTGGGGGGGTCAAAGAGGATTATGTGGGGAACCTTCCGGGGGATCTGGGGGAAAATTTGGAAAAACTAAAACTTTTTGGGTAAAAATTTTGGGTAACTGAAAACTCGTGTTTTTAAACAATCTAGAGTTTAAACCCTTATCATTTTTTTGTAATTAAATCTATAGTTTTTAATTGGATTTATTCATTAAATATACAGGATGTTTCAGGAGAAAAAAAACGCTTTGTTATCGAGATTGATGTAACAATGGCGGAAAATGAACATTTTTCAAAAAATATCAATTTTTCTAATTTTTAGAGGCTTTATTTGGGTTCTGCGATTATCAAATCCTATATAAAATTAGCTGCAGAATTCAATGAAACCTGTTAGAAGTTTGTAACTTTAACGGTTATTGAAATAATTGGGGAAATATGCTAAAAAGACAATATTCCAACAATTAAGGGTATAACTGGATATAAAATCATAAATTTTTAATTTCAATAGATGGAGGTGGTTTCTTCACATAAAATTTTTTTTATATTATTAATCACAGAACAAGACTTCAGAAATTGTACAAAACACCTTTAGGAGAGACAGGATGTTGATGCGACGATTGCTTACTCATCAAGTATTCATTTATTTTACATTCAGTATTACAAGTTGTTCAAATCTGAAATGGGGAAAAAATTACAATGCTGAGGCGTCCCCCATGATCGCCTCGCTCGCCTCGCCCACGCGATGGCCCTGACTGGATGGTCATGTATTTTTTCAGCCGGTATTTTAGTAATTACAGTACCTAAGTTATATTATTTAATAACATGAGGTTTGTTCAAAAAACATTTTTATAATTTTAAAAACCATTTTTGTATTTAAAAACTTCACTTGGTATGCTAGTTGTTGTGGAATACAACCGCGATTCATTCGATAAAATAAAAATATGGTGATACTGTAGGATAGATCCTTGTGTAGAGATACTATGGAAAATATCACTTGAAATCATAATTTATCATGAATGTTTCAATCAAATACTGAAGAACGTTTCAAATATATCAGCTCTCAATCATTGGCAATACATCTCTGTATTGATTTTTTAGAAGACACCACCATAAATTATCATTAAGGTTTATATAGTAAGTCAAAAAATATGAAAAGTAAGTCGGAACTGAAGATGTTTAATTAACTGTGATTTCTGCGTTCCCTCCCCCCACCACAGTTAAACTTCATTTTCATCTTCGTTTGCAGCTTACTCTACATCTTGGTCTTCATAGTTTCACCCACTATGAACGCAGCCTTACTCTATTGAAAAACAAATGAATAGCTACCCGGCTGGATTGAGCTTGTAGGCCTCTCTGTTCGGTATAAATTTGCCCTTTCCGGCGAACGACGGCGTGTTAATAGGAGGCGTGACGCCAATGTAGGTGACAAGAATATTCAGGTAGAGCGTGAACACCTCCGGAAATCGACTGATGGCCAAATCTCGCATACCGTTTATCAAGAACATCTCCCTCAGTGCACAAATCGCCTGCAATTGAAAAAATTGAATTCCTTTACAATTCATTACTTGATTGAAATCATGACACATGATTTTCGATTGTAAAAATCACACATACATCACTACTTGAGTTGCCTTTTGCAAGTTGAACATGTATCAAATGAGTTGAAAGCTCTTTTATCAATATTAAAACGTCCAATAGTCCTTTTAGATACATGTATCATCTCATGTATATCATGAAAAGGAAATGGAATCAATATAGTATGATAAATCAACAAGTTACTAACAACTTGGGCTTTATTGTTATATAATCTCACATAGATTTCTGTATTCTCTAACTGCATTTGATAAGTAAACAATATTATTATACTTGAATATTTTCCTTTTTTTGCTAAGACTCATTTTTCATGAAAATCCAGTTATGATAAAGTGTACCGGTATTTATAATGATATTTTAAGTGACTCTCTTTCGGCAAGTAGTAATATAGCATAAATTTTATGATACTATATTTTAGTCTAATGCTGAGAACTCGGTGTCACGCACAGGGTTTGCAAACCCATGTGACAACAAATTTAATTTTATTGTAATTTTTGTGCTATGTAATCATGCCAATAGAACATTTCTGATTTCTTATATTCTTAGAGAGCGGAGTTGGGATGCAGTCGGCCCTCTCTTTCACTAGACCCTCAAATTGTTTCAATTTCATGTTTCTAAAGTAGCCTACTTTTCTTTCAATACAATTGATAAATTCAGGGAGTATCCGGGTATGAACAAAGAGCTAATGAATTTTCCCTGGAATAAGTTTGATGATGGAATTAATTACCGCCAGTGGAAGAAGTGTAGCGATTGGTGGCCTGGAAGAGTTGGGACTACGTGCTGTGTCATCCTCCACCAATGGCGTGGTCGATCCCAAACGCAGAAATTTGTCCAACACGTCAGCGGCCAGACTCAGATCGTTGGCCAAGATCCTCCAGCACTGACAAACACCTCTGAAGAAAAATTTAAAAAATGTGTTTCAATGAGTTGGTTAGGCACCCATTTAAATATGTACTCTATTCAAGTGTTTTCTATGGAATACATTTCTTGAATGTGGTGAAAAACGCAAGCCAAACACTATAAGAGGAATTATGAATAATATAGCTGTAACCAAAACGTTAGGCGGTTTCCTAGCTGATGTAACTTACTCATTTATTAAGTTACAACATATACTTAATGGAAGTTTCAACAGGATTACTCCAAAAACGAATTCTCCAACCAATTTTCCATTATACCCAATGTGAATACCCAATCTATCGTCTCTTTTGATTTCAAAAAACATAATGTAGACATAGCTAAATGACAACTCTAATTGGCAACATCAGCTATTAGAGCGCACAAGGAGCAGACTAAGCCACCTAACTTTTTTGCGTCAGCTATATAAAATATCGAATCCACTCCAAACACTCGGTGAATAGAGTACAGATATTTTATAATTCATTCCATTTAGCGTCAACTAATATCCGTTCAGTCTTTGTTCTATCTGTAGCGTTGTGACACTAGTGAGACGAACACATTTTCACAGACCGCTCGCAGATTGTCCTGACAGAGCTGAGCAAGTCATTCGTCATTAGCCAAATCTGATTATCTATATCTATCATTATCATCAAATTCAGAAAGATTTTGGAAGAGAAAGTAATTATGAGTGACTCAAACTTCAAAGACAGTTTTTCATTTGTTGGCTTATCCAAAAAGAGAGACAGAAAAAGATGAAATACTTACTGACTAAAAGGTAAAGATTGACTGAGTAGAGTTGAGATTACACCCTTTGGATGGTGTTTAGCGAGTTCTAGAACTGCGTTCACTGCTATAGATTTTATGCTGCTATTCACTTGTCCGATTTGGTACAGGATTCCATCTGAAAAAACGATGCGTGATCGAATTAATAAGCGTGAAAATTAAGATAGTTCAAATAGGAAGAAATAAATTAATCAATAACTGGAATTAAACTCAACAATCAACTAATAACTTCCCTATAAATTACCTTTATCTTGGCAGAAAATCATTCTCTAAAATCTTTGTGTGATATCTTTATTTGCTATTTGTATAGAAGTATCCTCGGAGAAATAAAAGACACTGTATGATAGAATATTATTGTAGCATATAGTTTGTATCTTCAGAGTTATTACAATAATCTGCAGTATTGATGCTTATCTATAATTAGGTCGAGCAAATAAGAATTCTGGCAAGATGGGAAAATGACTCCAGCTCAGTCAAAATTGGTTCAAAACTATTAAATTGGTTTATAATTGAAGATCAGAATGTTTCCTACAATTTGAGACCAAATTTATTATTTTTGAATCCATTTTGACCGAGCTGGAGTCATTTTCCCAGAATATCTAATCTGCTTCACCAGATTATAAAAAATGTATAGATTAAATCTATCACAGGGGATATGAGTTCGGAAATTTAATGTCAAGCAGATTTAGGAATTTTATTCAAAGGTAATATTAACTACTATTATACTATAACGAATCCACTCACCGATTATTTCACTAATATGGTGATACAGTTCACCGCCTTTTTTTCTAAGGAAATTGACAAGAAACTGGGCGGCTCTGGCAGCAGTGGAATACTCGTGATCGGTCAAACCATCCAAAAGGCTTACTGTGAAATGATTCAGCTGGAAATGGGGCAGTTTGGAAGCAACTATCTGCAAAAACAATCGATTACACATTATGATTCTCATCATTTTTCAGCATAATTGACAATAACGAGTAAGAATCTCCTTCATTTGTCCACCGATATTCACAATACTGAATTTATTACCTTTTTCAATGACAATGTTCACCAAAATTTTAATCACTGGGTATAAAATCAAGAATTATAATAATTTCATGGGAAATTGTGGTTATGTAGGCTGTGATAATTCTTCGGAGCTCCCACTAATAAGCCATACGCTTATAATAATACTCGTAATTGTAATATATGTAGGTCTCCTTTTATAACTTTCAATCTGAAATCTGAATATTACAGAAGCTTACCTAACGGGAAAATTCTACTAATTCACAATCATTATTACAGAGAGACATTCTCTGTAAGTATCTCCTGTCTAACTGACATATTTTCGATGGAAAGATCTCGGTTAGGATACCTGAAATATCGTGAATCCCATTATGGAATACTATGAATAGAAATTTACGACCTTTCAACTATTTACTACTAATTTTACAATTAATTTACTACTTGAGACTATCTAATGAATTCCTTTGGAAGATTGGCTTGTCGTTAGTAAAAGGTAGTCAGTCAAGGTTTCCCGTCTCTGGAGGAATAGTAACTGTGGCATTGCACAATAATTGATCAACTGGATGTTATTGAGAGGTTTTCTGCGCCGTCACTTGGTTACGGAAGCTAGTTTATTGTTGAGAGGATCATCATGCTAACTACACGTCATACCTATCCTGGTTGATGATTATTCTTCTCTGCTGTATAGTATAGTGTATATGAAACTGGCAACCAGCTGGTAGGCCTAAGCCTTCATGAGTTGTTGAGCCATTGACATACTAGTACATATATCTAATGAATGCTTTTCTCTCCGAACTAAAATGAGAATGTGAATTGTATCTAATAGTTTACGATAGATTCAAAAAAATTATCATACTGACTTGAGCCAACTCTTCAGAAATGTTATTTGTTTTGATATCTTCGTCGGATGCACCTATGCTTTGAAATTTCTCTTCAATATCACAATCAGATCCTGCTGCTAGGCCTTCATATCTGTAACAAGAAACCATTATTGTATCACTCAAGAGAGTCTTATACAATAATAATTGTTTGATTGAGACAACTCAAAAGTATTCATAAGAATCAAGCTTGGCGTTTAATACCAATGAATATTAATGATAGAATCACTCAAGGAATAAATAATAACTGCCTTGATAAGGCAGATTTAATTTAATTTGGCTTATGAAAAATTGACTCAGCTCTGTCAGAACAGTGTACCAGTCTGCGAGGACGTATTGGTGCAGCTGGAGTCGATCTCGACTCGATAAGCTCTCATAGATCGATTGCACACTGTCCTGACAGATCTGAGCATAAATGAAAACCATTTTGTCAATCTTAGATGAAATTCCTTCTAATTCAAATGGAATATTTTAGCATTGCTCTAGAATGGTAAGTGGTTAAGTTACAACACAATACCAGTGAATATAAAAGTATCCATATATAAAGTAACAATATGTTACAAAGAATGATGATGAGCAAGGGCGCAAATTCCACAGTTTTGTACAAATTAAAAGTTTATTTCTATATCTAGTTATTTGATTTACAATAATACATTAAGGAATGAAAATAATTAGGTTATGTCCCTTATCATTTAATTAGTTAATGAATGGCGTTGATTTCAAGTTTGACTACCAATTAATTATTGATGAATAACATCAACGTTGGGACAAGTAAGCTGAATACCGGTAATCCATAGATGTGATTTTCAAATGGTGAGCATCACAGTAAATAAATTCACAGATCTACGTAGCAAAATTTGGATACAAAATTGTAGTCTATTCACTGTACCTACTTTGCAGTGATCAACAGTATGAGACGAGCACAGTGGAGAGCCGGTTTTCTCACTTCGATCTCTTGATCCATACACCGAACCACAATCTTTCCCAGCATTTGACCCGACTGAGCGAATTTGCTTGGTGCCTGTGGACACAACGATTCATGAATTTCGTATTCATTCATTCACTTATAAGAGTACAAATATACAATTATTACGTTTTTATTAGTAATTATTGTTATAAGTAAACGTTTATAATGCATCTTCAGATGTAAATTATCTTTTTATTATTGTTTGAAAAACAATATAATCTCTTGGATTAAAACTTCAACTGACCCATTTTTAAGAGAGGGCAATGCAGTGGCTGATTGAATTCTCAATTCTTACTATCGCTTCATCATTTTTTCATTACCAATGAAACGTTGCATTCGCTGTGCTTCTTCTCTTCTTCTTTTCTTTGGGGGTTTTCTGCTTAATAGCAGATGACTTTATCGAAAATTTTTCTTTCTTTCATTTTTAAATTTTACTAATCTACTTTATTATTTTCCTTAATTTAATTTTTACATGTCTATTTAATTGACTAATATGTTTTCTTAAAGCTCACGAACAGACGAAGAGTCTTGTGAGCTTCATATTCTATTGTACAATGATATTCTATGTATGGTGTCTTTGTAATAATAATCGATGTAGAGTGTACAAAGAATAAATAAATTTGAATTTGAATCATCACACAATATGGAAATATAGTATAATCAGACAAAAGAGAGAGATTGATCTAAAATTTTCCGAAGAATAACTGATGGAACAAAATCCCAAGCTCAAATAAAATCAATAACTTGGATAATTACAAAAACAAATCAAAATGATTTATTCCTAAATAATTAGATCACAATTCAGAACGGTACACATTAAAACATGATACCCCCAGTTGCAATCACCACGATTTTTGGACGTCCGGTTTTTTACCGTCCTAATAGATTCTACAAGATTTAACGGAACTTGAAAAACACATGGTGCGTCCAAATATACTTACACATCATGTGTTTACCAAGTTCATTTCATCTAGTAGGAATCATATGGACGGTAATAAATTGTGGTGTGTATAATCAATACCTACTAATACCTACTAATAGATGTATTAGTAGGTATTGGTATAACCCAGGGCATAATCATCTATCATTTCGAGTTATGCCCAAGGTGTATAGAATAGTACTACTTTGTACCTTGTACTAATAGTACTAATAATAACTACAGTAATAAGCACAGTTATAATAATAACTGTACTAATAGTACTAATAAAGAGTACTAATAGTACCTTGTGTACAACCGAGTTTTAACATTTATTACATTTTTTAATCATCTCAACAAAATTAGAACTGTTCAGACAGTGAATTTCAACATAACTTACATTGTGTATGAGTGGATACTATGAGAGAATATACAAGAATAGACGATACGGGAGTAAGCTTTGCTGCTGCTGTGATAATAGTCACATTAATAAATAAAATACAAGAGTAGATGATTCAGATGTATGTGGTATAAATGAGAATATACAAGATTACATAATAAATTTATTGAACAGGAGTAAATATTTTTTATGATGAAGTTTGACTATAATATTGTATTTAGCTAATGAACAAATCAGTTGTAACTCGATTTAGAAGAGAAAGATATATAGATGCTCGGTAATTTATTGAACGGTAAATAGCATCATTGATGATACTATAACATAAAAATATACGATACATAAGTATATTGTATAGAATATGATAATGCCCAATAATTCATGATAAACAAGTATAAATTATCAATATTATATATAAATTACACCCACTCTACAAAAGCATGGATTCTACAAAACCAACTCACATCATAAGTGAATCTCATGTTCTGGAGATAAGTGATTAAAGCTGTTTTGAGGGTGGTGACTGCTGCAATTCTCTGCTGGATATTGGCTTGTACAAGCCAAGGCTCTAGAAGACACGCGATGTCATCTAGATTGGCCGGAGTTACCGATGATAGAAGGACCTCTTCAACTAACTTACCTGACAAAAAATTAAACAGTAATTTATCAAGTACCAATTATTTAAAAATACAATAAATTTCATACCTTACGTGAACACTATAAAAGGAAGTGCCTTAGCGACTTGATACTACTAATTACGGTATCTAGTCTTTTTAGAGAACTTCTTACTGCACCTTGGAATCAAATAGAATCAAATCAAACTTTATTGGCGTCTACCGAAAAAATACATTTTGAGATTAAATAATATCAGATTATTACTGAAGCTTTATGAAATTGACATTATTTAATATCAAGAATAAAATTGAATAAGGGTTACTATGAAATTATTATTTGGACAGTTAAATATACGATACAGAAGTGCATTGTATAGAATAGATAACGCTCAGTAATAAATGATAAACAAGAATAAATAATAAATACGATATATAAATTATAACCACTATACAAAAGGATTCTTTCCACAAAACGAACTCACATCATAATATTAGATTAATTATTATTGAAGCTCCATGTAACTCACATTTCCCAACAAGAATAAAATTTAATAAAGGTTACTACTATAAAATTATTATTTGGACACCTAAATATTCTATTTCGAACATAGTGAAAGCATCGATGAATCCTTAAATTGCAGCATGAGAGAATTGTGAGTGTTGATAAATTATTCAATGCATTGAGAGCATTGATGAGTTATTTAATTAAAGCATGATAGCATTGATGACTCAACGCTATGTGTTTTCAACTGAGTTAAATCAGCTCACTGGGAAGCGGTTTGTCCCAGTGGTAGAGAGCGTCTAATCGGTGAGATTAGATAAGCGACGTGCCTCTACCACCACCGTTGCAATGGTGACCGGTTCCTCTGAATTCAATTTATGAGCCTCAAAAATCGCTTTCCGTTGGTTCGGAACCCACCTAAAGCAGTAGGTCCATTCATCTCTCATCATCATCCTTCTCACGCACAGGCCCAAGAGCCCCTGTGGGCATCACCCTCACAAAAAAAGTAAAGTAAACTCATTCTTACCCAGATAGAGCACAGTGTGCTGTGTGATTAGCACTCTTTCATCAGGGTTGGATCCACAATCTGCCGGTAGAACCTTGTCGAAAGCCGATTTTAGGAGCTTGACTCTGGCTTCCGAACCAAGTGGTGGGGGAAGTTTACTGTATGAACGTTAAGGAAATTTAATTAAAAAATAGAGAGAATCAATAGCTAAGAGTTGAGATTAAAACCATTGCTCATTTAGAATAATTGTTTTTAATAATAGTTTTAAACTAAAACGAAACACATCCTCCCTTATTCTTTTATTTTGACAAGATTAAATGTGAATGAGCATCATTCATTATTCATATTTAGCGAACAATGATCTCAAATATTAAGAAATTGTATTCTCTAGAGCATAACAGTTTGTTATCGATATTTCAAATAAATTTTTATCCACCATATTCTGTGATGATTGTTCTAAAATAAGTTTATTAATACGTTTTACTTCATATTTTTAGTATGATATTCTTATTTATTTGCATGTACTTTGGATGAAACCCTTGCGAACTATACATTCTTGTGCGACCACAGCTATGTATGACTATTGTTCACGGGTCTTTGAAGCTACACATGACATGTATTGATAAATAAAAATATAAATAGATAAAAAAAGGATACACTAGTGAGGCAGTAGCCCTCAACAGAAGCGAGTCGGGTGGCGACGGATTTGAGTCGATCTTGTTCTGCAGAATGGTGAGCAAATCGCCGCGTGTTTTCAGCGGTTCCTTGTACACGTCTTTGTTGCGATCCAGCGTATCTGCTATGCTGCACAGCATCTGCAGGGCTGCGTCACGCGCATGCCCATCCTACAAAAATCACAATAAGCGCTTTATAATAAATCGAATCAAATTTATTCTCTCCAATAGCACTTTACAAAAAATTATGTATATTGTACAGCTTAATAGTAGATACAGTAGTGGTCTACATTAGAATGAATGATAAGCTTAGAATACCATTATTAAAACATAATAACAATTGTTTTTTGTACAATATAACTGACGTACATTATGTAGATAATGAGAAATACCCTTACATAGGCTACTGCCTGTGAGTAAGGGTAAAGTTCATTAATTCCAATAAAGCACGCTATAGAGAACTATCCTCCCTTTTCAGCTCAAACACAACAAACTAAGAAGAATATTATTACTATTTTTTTAATAATGCATTTCTCCATAATGCAAGATTATGTAAGGAATTGAAATTAAATTATACTTATCTATTAGTCATTTTAATTCAAAGATTCTTACTACAAGTGAGTTTATTGATTCGCTGATTTCGGATGAGGAAATGGCAAAAATTTAGTAACAAATCATGATAACAGATAATTAAATAATATGACTATTCGTTGACATTCATAGACATAATTACAGAAATCATAATATGATTATGAACTAGGATTGAAAAACTAGGCTTACTCTGTAGGCTACAATTTTCTTTCGTGAATTATTATGATTAGAGGCTGGTAAGTTAATCAACCCAGTTAATAACTTCGTGATTTTATAGCTTAAATTTTTAAAACAAGTGCAATATTTTTCAAGTTCTTAATTTTTTCTCTTTAGTGTATCAATTTATATAACTTCGCTCATCAATAGTCTACATTCAAAGCATTTTATATGATTCCTGGACCGTAAATTATTTGTTTGTACTGTAAATTATTATTATTATTGTTGAAGTAATGTGATATGATAACCTCATTCGGACTACATATCAACTTGTACCCAAAATTCGGGAGATTGTTTGTTTATGAGGGTGAAGCCCACATAAGCTCATAGGCTTGTGCGTGGGTAATGAAATGGATGATAGATGACGACTACTTTTTAGGTAGTCGGGACCGACGGCTTATCGTCTCCTCCGAAAGACGGGGTGGTCGTATCTATGTGGTTGTGCTGTGGTCAGATGAATAGTAAGGGCATAGCCTGTTTATAATCTCACAAATCATTATTATTTTATTATGTGAATGCATCTCTGAATAAATTATTTATATATTCCTGGATAAGGTAATATACCTCTTAACAATACATTCGATTATCATTCATGCTAACTTTTGTTTAGAGATTTGTAATACATTTGTAGTATGATTGTATTCATATTACGAAATGAGTGAATTAGATTTTTTTGGGTAGAAAATAGAAAAGTTTACCTTGACGATGTTGAGCTGCGCAATGAGCCACTGCATTAGTGCGGGCTGTATGCGCGCGAGGAACTGCGCAGGCTCGGCGTGAGCGGCCACCTGCGCGTAGCAGCGCAACAGCGTGATGCGACAGCACTCGATCTGCGCGTCGGTGCGCGTGTCCTTCATGAGGCCGAGCAAACGCGACGAACGCTTATTAAGCTCGCTCTGCGCCAACGACTCCAGTCGCCCAAGTACCAGATCCAAGTGGACGCGAGACACTATTCCCGTCGCTTGTGCGCATGCCTGGCCAAAAATTTAACAATCAAATCAATGTATCCTATTAAAACCTGGCAATCAGAGATAGAATAAGTTTCCTTTTTGTCTAGGGCTACTATCGATGTGTGTTAATAAATTAAAATTGAAATCACAGTATCCTTTTTAGTAGTTTTTATTTGAGAGAGGCATTTTCAAGTGTGACTCCAAAGAATGAGTCGTACAAAAACAATGTTATTCCTGCATAAATTCGTCCGTAGAGTAGAATATGACCCCTTAAGTAGCCTTCAACAGTCCTCTAAACTATCTCAAGTTTAAATTTCATCTAATCCTGTGGGATACTATTTTATAAATTTGAACCCATCAATTGTTTTTTTTCAATCGGGGTAGTTCTGTAGGCAGCCACTGATAGGAAGGATGATGTAGAACTTTCAAAAACTTGAAATCATGTTGGATACAACTAACAATAGTTAATGACAGAATGGCATTTCTTGTACATTATTATGACAAGTGACAAGGTAATTCTTCTGAAGACCTCAAATAATAAAACATCCCAACAACATCTTCATTACAATAGAACATTTTATTCTACTCTGTTTCAATAACTTCTATTCTATTTATTGATTACTTCAATCCTCAAACTTGGATGATGTGAACAAACTTTATCATCTAAAAGAACAAAAACAGTCCTGTTGTAACAAAAATTCAATTCAGTATGTATTAAAGTGAAAACAAATGTGTATAGTCTGAAAAAAGACATTCTGCCAAGATGGGGAAATTACTCCAGTTCGGTTAATATTAGTTCAAAAATTATAAATTTGGTCTCAAATTGTACAAAACATTCTGCTATACAATTTGGGACAAGATGGGAAAATGACTCCAGCTCAGTCAATATTGGTTCAAAAATTATAAATTTGTACTAAAATTGTAGCAAAAATTCTGCTCTACAATTTGAAACCAAATTTATAATCGTTGAACCAATATTGACCGACCTGGACTCATTTTCCCATCTTGCCAGAATGTCTTCTCTGCTCTACCAGACTATAGCTGACCTTGGAATCGTGCAGACTGAAGCTCTTGAGCGGCGAGAAGATGACATCGATATTGGCGGTCGCCATCTCCTTGTCGGGCACATTGCACAGCAGCAGCGCCACACACTTGAGCACAGTGGCGCGCTCATCCACCGAATTGCTATTGGCCAGCAGCCGCAGTTGGTTGCACAGCCCCGTGCACATCTTGGCCAGCCAATCGGCGTCGTCCACGTTCTTGAATGTCGACGACACAAACTCCAACAGCAGCGAGTCCCATTCGTCCTCTGACCATTCTGACACTGGCAATCAAATGAAACAGAGCGATAATTTCACATCAGATGTAGTCTGTCCAAACAAATAAGAAATTTTGGCGAGATGGGAAAATGACCCAGCTGGGTCAATATTGTCTCAAAAATTATAAATTTGGTCTCAAATTGTAGATCAGAATGTTTACTACAATTTGAGACCAAATTTATAATTTTTGAGACAATATTGACCAAGCTGGAGTCATTTGCCCATCTTGCCAGAATGTCTCCTTGGCTTGGACAGACTATAATAAGGTAGACTCATTTTACATTAGGTAAAAAGTTTTAAAAATGGAGAGTTACGAACCCAGTGCACATTAAGAAAAATGATAAAATGTGAAATAAAATTTAAAAAAACTGGGTAATGCTCAAACCAACTTTTTAATCTACTTCCTAGAAGCTTCAAAAAAAAAAAAAATAAATAAATAAAATACCGACAGAAAAATATACATTTGACTGATATTATAGTGGAGACCCTTACAGGTAGGTTTCACCTCACCAATATCTAATTGATTGAATACTGGTCACCCATTCTAGAGCAGTCTCAAGTTTTCACTGCGCAGCCGCTCTCACCGAGCGAACAATACAAAAAAAATATATAAAATAAAAAAGACCTAAAATTCCACCAACTTGAACACCGTATTAAAAGATCAACGATTTCCACAGGACGACTCTTTGTAATCTGTCATGGATATGTAAAATTAAACTCATGTAAATGAAAACACAAGAAAAATCACGCAGAAAAATATATTACATTTAGAACCGAATTTCATCTTGAATGATTTATTATTCACTTGTGTTTATTTTGGACATAAGAATTTCAATTGAATAGGATGTATTCTAGCAAATTAAAAGCAAATCTGACAAAAATAAGTATAGGATATCCTGCTGATAGAATGCTCACCTTCCAGATAGTTGACTAGCTGCGGTATTTTGAAGTCCCATATTGTCTTGACTTTGTCGTTGATTTTTATGGGGTAATGCATGAGAAAATTGAGCAGATGAGGTCCCCTATTACCGTGTAGAGGAGATCCAAGAAGTGCCAAAACTCTAACGATTATCTCTTGAGGTTCAGGCAACTCGTTATTATCATTTTCAGCTAGAAACAGACAGAAAAATGTTTTGAAATGAATAATTGAATGAAAAATTATTATTACATAATAGTTATTGGAAATCGAAAGAGAACGTACAAAAACGAGAGGTACCTATTGTTACATAGGTTAACCTGCACCACTGGCGGCTCGTGCCCACGAAACAGGTGAAGTGCTGTACAGTAAAAGATACGTAGTGGATAGAGATATGAAGTGGGGACCGCGGTAAATAGATTACAATAGATTGTTATCTACTTACCTTGTTTGGGACACTCATATTTTTTATAAGTGGTATAATAAGAGAAAATTCAGCATTATTTAGTATTATAGTACTAAATACTTATTAGAAATGAACACAATTTATCTCACAATAGTATTATAGAGTGACTTGAAATATAATTTAATAGAAAAAATTGGCGTTCCCCCTCCTGAAATTTTCAGAAATTCAGTAAAGGTTACTAGTTGATTCCTCAAGTTGACGATTCTCTGACTAATAGTTATTGGATGCTAATTAGCTAGCTAAACATGCTTAATAAGCAAGCATTGTTAACATGCTGTGCAACTTACAAGAATTCATGAATTTCATTAATTATGAAATTATTACACGTAATAATAAGGATTTATAGAGAGAAGAATAGATTCAGCCCGGAATCAATCAAATGTGAACCTAAGGACTGGCAAGAGCTCTATCCCACCCGACGATTAAAACCTTGCTAGTTTGTATAAGTTCAATGGCAGCTGAATCAACGCACCCAGTGTACAAAAAGTGTACTAGATGTCTAAGGCTAAACGTTTTATTATTTTATTCTGGTACATTTCCATTTGATAATTTAATCAATCACAAATAGAGATTGGATTTTTTGTTATAATTATTACAATCTTCGGTAACTCTGTCATGTAAACATGGAACGAAGGGCAAGGATTAGTTCATATTAGAGAGCACTGGAGTCGAGTTTCCAGCTAAGTTCTTCTGCCCTATAGAACAGATTTCATATCCAATTATTCTATTGCTAGACACAAACATTACATATTCAACTTATAACTCAATAAATACGGTAATAATTTTCCCTTCAACAACAGTAGCCTACTCACGATTTTGATACTTAACAAGTATCTTGTTACTAGTATACTAGCTACTAGTAGTAGGAGTATCAAGTTACTCCTTGTACACTGAAGATTTGGCTCAGTTCCACGAAACGCGTTCGATAAGCAACAAAATCGTGAGTACTGTTGTTAAAGGGAAATTTATTAACGTATTTATTGAGTTATAAGTTAATTATCATTACATATCAAGTTAATTATCATAACAGTTCAAGTAGGATGAAGACAAAAGAAGAAATATTGTAAATATTTAAATCGCCAGGTGCGATCGAAGCTAAAAGCGAATGACAACGAGAATCTACTATATTGTAAATAAAAATGAAAATATTGAACATTGAAAATGTTCTACTGTATTCATTTGCAGCTACTGACCAGGTGGCGTGGCGGTTTTCGAGTCGATTTTCGATGCGAGATGCGCGAGCGACTTGGCAATGGTGGGACAGGCCGGCTCGTAGTCGGGCGACAGCAGCAGTCGTTGCAGCACGGCCCACATGAGCGGCTCCACCCCCTCCACCGTGCTGCTCAGCAGGAACACCGTCGACGCACACATCGACAGCAGATCTTCACTTGTCTCGTCCCACTTTGTCGTCTAAAATCGCACAACACATTCAAAATTCAACTTTCACGCCTTCAATGCCTGTTTTACTTTGGTATATTTCATGACAAACCCTTCTTTATATCTATATAAATTCAAGATGAACAGTTTTGAACTAAAGCCTGTTGTACTCCGATGTAAAATGACTAAATAAATGAAGATGAATAAAAATAAATAATATGTAATGTAACTTATTTTTAAAAGTGAAGTAAAAAAGATAACCTAGTTTTGAACTTATTATTTATCAAAATTTGGTATAAAGACGTTTTGGACATTAGTCTGTGTTTTTGGCCAGAAATTTTATTATTTTTTGTAAATGAATAAATAAATAAATGAATGGGTAGAATTTAAAATAATCTATCAATTCTCACAAGACCTTTAGAAAATAAAATTGAAAATGGTAAAAAAATTGGACGTAACACAACAAAGCCAGTTTACAAAGGATAAAATTATTTGTGAGACGTGAATGTGAATCCTTGTAACCATAACCTTGGTGGATCAGTGCTTCGAGTGTTATTTTTGTGTTTGGTTCTATGAAATTTGAAGAAATTCACCAAAATTCCAATTACTTTGTTCAATATTAACTACCACAATAATTTCCCAACATGGGAAGTTGTGGTTATGTCGGCTGTGGAACTTCTTCGGAACTCCCCACAAAATGAGCCATACGAAATAATAATAACCATAACCTTCAGGCAATTTCAAATATTTCTCGAAATTCGGATGGGAGACGTTTGAGAATTATCGTCTTCGTTTTTATCCAATATCTTTTTTATTCTTTCAAATGAATGAATGAATGAATAAATTAATAATAATTAATGAATAAATAGATCAATTAATAGATAGATGAATATTATATTGAATAATAAGCTATAATAGAGAATATCTACTAAATATTAGTCGAAAAATAGAACAATCGGGCGTCAAATGAGGCAAAAGTGGAAGTTATATAAATGAAAAGTTAAAAACTCACCGCATTCTGATTAGTAGGAGGACAGCAATGTTTAACAATAAATTCAATGAAATCGGAGCAATTATTCTCAACATTTCCTCTGCACATTAAAGCGACTATGGCCTTCAATAGAGATTTTTTCACCTGCAACAAATAATAAATTTCTGATAGAAAACAAACTATAACATTTAGGAATCAAACAAATTCAATTTGAGAATCAACATTTGTATATCAAGTTATATTTCATGAGAAATGTTTCAAATTTAAATTTTGGGCTAAAATATTTTTAGATATAAATAAATTATAAATTTATATTATTTCAAACTCTCGCTCATGCAAACGTGTTGCAATGAATTAGGTTTACAATAAATATGCCTAAATTTCAATGTTACTTCTTACTTCATAATAAAGAAGAATATCAATCTAAAATTTAAATCATTTTTGCATTTTTAATTAACTTAATTGAAGGAATCATTAATAATGATAAGTGTTCATTGAGTTCACTCCAATTCTAAAAAGTCCCTCATTCCACTCTCCGAAAAACAATTATTATAATTGTCTTAATTTTAATTTTATTCATCATAACAATCATTATTATAAGACTACATACACTATATTATTCACGACATATAACTTACTACAATTATTATATGACATACATAATTGAATTTCCACATTCGAATTAATAATGTACCTATTCATTAGTATCATATCTCTTACTGCTTTCATTGTATATTCGGTTGATTTTCTGTTCAGTAAGGTTTGAAAGTAAATATAAATAAGTAAGGCTACTGAAATATTTATTTTTCAATGTTTCCTTAATCTCAGGGCTACTTTTATCACTGTTTTTATTTTAAATAATTATCAAGTAACCTTTTTGAATTATTTTCCAATGCGCAACATGTTTCAACTAATTATAGTAATTTTATAGTCACTTGAAAATGACTATAATTAGTTGAAACATGTTGTGCATTGAAAAATAATTCATAAAGGGTACTTGATAATTATTTTAAATAAAAACAGTTATTTTTCAATGTCTGTTTTTCAAATGTTTTCCCAACTGAAATAAAATGTGAATTTTGCACCCACCTTCATCGATTGATTAGAAATAAGCGATCGCAGAGCTGACACGATGTCAGTTAGGCGAGGCTGCAATGCATTCTCGGTGCCCGAAAGCAGATGGGCGGTTACTATCAGACCTTCCACCCGATCTCGATCAGAGCTGTTATTGAGATTCTTCAGCAGATGATCGGTGAGCCGATCTCGAAAATGATTAGCTGCAAGCAAGCAACAACAAGTTCAAAAGAATCTTACGTTCAAAAAATAGAATACTAATGATATTAATACTCATCTATTTTGTTTTCATTCACGAACTTTCATACACTTTCATTGTAATTATGTTTAAAGGAAATAAATGATTTTTGACTTTGACTTTTAACTACTAGTAAATAGTCACTTGAACGATTTTTTACGACACTGCAGTCGATATTGACAATATAGTCAATATTACAGATGACATAGTTCATAATAATAAATAATTATTTAATTATTATTATTATTATAATTATCCTGCATTTGGTAAGCTGCAATATCTAATAATTCTTCCATCTTTGATACATCAACTATCACTTCAACAACCGCACTCACCATTTCGCTGCTTGTCGGACGCGTTTTGGGACACTGAGGCACATCTTCAGCTTACAAGTACCTAGATTTTATTAATTTATGCGTCTGAAAAGCAACGAAGTCGTGAGTAAGCCTACTGCGGTTAAAGTGAAATTTGATAACGTATTTTTTTATAAATATCATCAACAGTTCAAGTAGGATTAAGACAACAGAAGGAATTGAATACAAATGTATTAATACATACTTGAATAGAATAATGTTCAACTAAGTAGACAAAATACTTATGTTTGGGTATATAGGCTGTTCGAGCAAACAAGACATTCTGGCAAGATGGGAAAAAACTACAGCTCGATCAATATTGGTTCAAAAGTTATAATTTTGGTATCAAATTGTAAAAAAAACATTCTGCTCTACAGTTTGAGACCAAATTTATAATTTTTTAATCGATATTGACGAAGCTAGACTCATTTTCTCATCTTGCCAGAATGTCTTCTTTGCTCGACCAGACAATAGTATTATAACTGTAAAAGTTGGGTTAGTAAATTTGCACTTTCCATGTTTTTAAATCAATAACTTGGATATAAAATAAGAAACATATATAGAATAGCCTACTGCATCGTATACAATCCTGAAATGTGAATATTTTCAAAGAAAATTATTGCTCTTACCTATTCTATCATAACAGCGCAACACTTCACTGTGATTTTTCACAGTTTGAGGGTTTTTGTAATCTGGAACGATGATCACCTGAAAACAAAAGAAAGGTCTTGAAACAGGAACAAGAGTGTCTATTGTTATTAATTGGCTACTTACAGAAGCTATATTTACAATACCAGTATTTTAACCAATAAAAATTAAACAAAAAAATAAAAATTAGTTGTCAATAGCTCCACAGTAAGTGTATAGGTCCACAAAATAGGTTAAGGAGCATGTATTTATTTGTGCAGTGGAACCCTGAAGCGCTATTAAAGGCTTCCTTAAAATTCTCCCCGAGATTTTAAATCTACAATTTCTGAAATGGCTCGTTAAACGATGACAATGCCTAT
Source organism: Sogatella furcifera (assembly GCA_017141385.1). Lineage (NCBI taxonomy): Eukaryota > Metazoa > Arthropoda > Insecta > Hemiptera > Delphacidae > Sogatella > Sogatella furcifera. Next base: position 52,970,694 of record CM029547.1, on the reverse strand, counting down.
TACAGTATTTGTAATTATTGTTTAATGGCAAATGAAATTCCTTATTCTTAATGACAATGAAAACTTGACATCTGGTACCTTGAAACAAGGCATGATAACTAGGCCTATATAATAAAATACAAATCAAAGGACATAATTACACAAAAAACTAATTAATGTTATTCCCGCACTTGTAATATATACTTGTACTTGATTTACTAGTACTTCGCATTCTTGTAATTAATTTTCTTGTAATTGGTGTACTTGTACTTAATGTATTGTATCTGGTGACATGATTTTTAATTAAATGGTTATACGATATATAGTATTTTTATTCAATGTGGATAACTACCACAATATCACTTCCACAACTACACAAAAAATACTTTCAAAATTTTATTTATGATAGTACATGCATACCTAGTTGTGCATCAATAAATGCATACATGTTTGGTAGCCATGGAAAAATTGTGAAGTGGAAAATTTGTGATCTAAATTCTTTCAAAATTCAATAATTCCCGACCGATTAGTGCTCTTATAGCCGGTTTTTCCAAGCACACTCATATTTGAGGGACCCTCATCCCTCAAGTTTACTACATTTCCTATACTTATCATAGAAAATGTCAGCTGTTCATCAAAATTTGAGGGTCCCTCAACTTTGAGTGTGCTTGGAAAACCCCGGCATTAGTGTTCTTTTCGTGTTTTTGGCTTTATAAAATCAGAAGTACTTCACCAGATATTCAATCACTTTGTATAAACCTTTGCTTGAAATACTTGCTAAGAAATCGCAATTGTAACAATAAATAAATAGATAAAATGTAAAATCAAGAACTATCACAATTTCCCATCATGGGAAATTGTTGTTATGACGCTGTGGACTGTGGAACTTGTTCGGAACTCCCCACTAATATGTCATACGTTAATAATTATAATGCAAATATGAAAAGATGATTAGTTAAATAAAATAGGGTACTTACCATCGACCCCAAACATTGAAGAAGCACGTCGACATGCGCTTCGAGGGAGGACGAGGGCGCCACAAACAGTACATGCGCCAAACACTGTGTGACAACGTAGTTGGACACCACAGAGCCCTTCCGGTAGAGACTGAGGAGCAGGTTGATGAGGCGGCTGGTCTGCTCGCCCAGCTTCTCTTTTTTCAGCACGGCGAACATCGGTCCCAGCGCCACTACACAACTTTCCACTATCTGTACACCATACAAATCAATGTAATCAACCATTAATTTTATTAACAAATATCTGAGTAAAATCAGTTTGATTTATTTTTAAATGATTCATTATTTTTATTGCTAACGCCAGTATAACACGGTAATATTTAAAAATTCAACTGAGTTGTGGTCGATATTGTAGAAACGTTCCATGATGAAATAAAAACACAAAGATGTTGTCAATTCTCTACACTTTTCATTTAGTGCACGACGACCATGGTCACATTTATTTTATGACCACACAGTTCACATTTAATATTTCAAGCTAAATTATGGAAAGAGATCAAAATATGATTTCGTATTTTTATATCATTTCCCAGGATAATAGAATGATATTATCGTGTAATACCGGCCCAACAGATCGCGAATCTATTGCTATAGTATAGTCTGTCCAAGCAGAGAAGACATTCTGGCAAGATGGAAAAAATACTCCAGCTCGGTCAATATTGGTTCAAAAATTATAAATTCAGTCTCAAATTGTAGGAAACATTCTGATCTACAATTTGAGACTGAATTTATATTTTTTGAACGAATATTGACTGAGCTGGAGTCATTTTCCCAACTTGCCGGAATGTCTTCTTTTCTCGACCAGACTATAGTATTTGATTATTTTTTCAAGCTTATGATTATTTGAGTTCCATGAAGACGAAAATTGATCAGAAGTTGGATTACTTTTATTGATTGCTCTCAATTAGAGAATGTAGAAAGATAATCTAAAATATGGAATATTTCATATTTTTGAGAACTTAATCAAAGTCCATATCATATTAGGGTCAGATCATATTGACAGTTCGATCGTTCACCGTCCTGCCCGCCTGAAATTCAACACCCTTAAATTTTATTTGGACAAATTTTCACAGTCCTTAAATGGGATTTGGTCCACTCATGTAATGGGACAATTTCAATTCACTTTGATTAATAATTTTTATTCAATAGATTGGCGTCAGTGATAAGAATATTCCAAATTGTCAACAGGTCCTTTATTTAGTGAATCATGGATCTTGAAAAACTTTAAAATATATAAAAGAACACTAAATTATAGTATAAATTGTTTGATCAAAAAGATTTTCATTCATTAAGTAATTATAATTTAAAATTAACTGAGATTTGATGCTCTTATATGAACATGAGATTTGATATGTAATGATTTAACAAAAGAATCAGGTTCGCCTAATGGTCTGGGGCGTTACAACCTTCAGGTCGCAAGCACTACCTGGTCGTGGGTTCGAATCCCACTAGAGGCATGGCAGTTCGACCATCACATCAATCACCCTCGCACTCTCCATTACCAAAGGACAAGCAAAAATGTGAGCATCATCCGCAATAAAAAAACGACAATTGAAAGAACATTTAAATATCATAACCTAGATAGGCTATCTGATAGGATGTAAATAAATTTAGCAAAATACCTCAATTCATTGATTTTAGATAATTAGAGTAGAACAATAATTAATAAGTCATACCTTCGACTCTCTAGCTTGTATCCACATTGAGCAAATTGTATCAAAAGCTGTGAAGACATCATCTTCTATTGCTTGTTTACAAAAATGCGAATTTTCAGTTTCGGTAGCCGTAGAAGAGGTCGACCAGTATTCTAGAACTGCTTCACAAAACCTACCAAGCGCTGGAAAATAGAGCAACACATTTCAAACAACTTAATTACAATGTTCACTTAATATACAGAGTGTTATTGAGATAATAGGGCAAATATGATAAATACATCATTTTTCAACAATCAGGGTTGAGACTTTTTAGAAAGCTTCCAAAATGTTAATTTACCTCTTCAAAACATTTTAAGCGAGAACTATATATACGTATTTAGTGAACTTGGTACACTTTAGTGTACAAGTGAATACACTTGACTTCAGTGTGGCTGTTACGAGACTAAATTTTTTACCATGGTGTTATGTGCTCAACTTTTTAATTATCTTACATTGTTGTTTTGATATTTTTGACTTGCCTTGTGAGTTATGTGTGTTGTTCTGTTTGGGTCAATAACTGGATTTGAATTTGAATAGAGGGTTATAACTGGATTTAAAATAATTTTTATTAGGTGGAAGATGTACAGAATCAGATTCAGAAGAAAAAGTTATAAGGCGGTGATTGTGTAAATCTTATCTTATTTCAGAAAAAAAATCCAAATTCCATCCAAAAATCCTATTTCCTATCTTATCAAAATTGAGAAATCAGTGATTAGTCGCGATTTTTAGTCATTCCTCCTGAAACACTGTAGGCTATGGTAACATTTAGTCTAAAAGAAATTAAAATTTCATAAATGAATTTTTAATTCATATTATCGGTACTAGCCTTACAGAAAGACCTTGTGCAAACGATGCTTGATACAAGCTTTGTATACAAAGAACATTGAACTGAACGAATGAAATGTATTATATAGATATTGTATTCATTCAACTGTTTCCATTAGAACAATCACTGTGTATTTAGGAAAGCTCAGCAGAAAATCTCACTTTAAAATTTTCTGATTTTAGTCCCATAAGAAATCATGTATAATGAAATTGATCTGTAATTATTTTGGGAAATGAAATTGATTTGAATCAAAACAGTAATAATGTTGTATCAGATAACCATTTTCGTAACAGATTTTTACTTCAAACAATGATAAACCGAATGGGATATAAATTGGTAGTGAGTAGTATGATATGGGGTAGTTAAGTAACTATTAACAAAAATCTTGTCAATGCTCTCTTGCTGATTGTTAACAAGAATATTATTTTTTATATAGAGATTTCAACAGTGGAATGAAAAATGTGAACAGAGTTTTGGTAGAAAATTAAAGATGAATATTCTTTTAAAAGTAGAGCATCACGGAGATTACAGCATATCTTTGTAATCACATGCAAAAGCATGCGTCTTGTCAAAAATTATGTCAACATCATGAACATCATCCATATTCATACGTCGGCATTATCAAAAATTCATTCAACTATTGCTTCACAGAAGATAATACTGAAGTTACTCGAACTAACTCTGTTATGAATAACAACTATCGGTTTCTTATGGTTGCTAGAGAAGAAAACAATTTTCTTAAAAATCAATATTGAGGTGCTAGATCACAACTTACCAAATGCAAAAACTTGACGAATACTTTCATAACGAATATTAGGAAATAGAGGAATCATAACACTCAACAGTCCTTTAATGTATGGTACAAATAGCTTCACATTTACAATAGCAATGTTCGCTAAAGTGTGAATCAATGCATAATGTGGCACAACCTTGGCTTGAAACCTTTTAACAAGGTTTTCCATCACCTGAAAGCAATTCAATCACTCAGTTTCATTCATTTTATAAAAACAAGTAATAAAGAATACTAGTGTCATTTGAATCTAAAATGATCATAGATAGGCTACCATCAGAAAATTTCACATTAAATTTATTGTTCAACTGTTAATTCACATTTAATCTACTGAACTGTTCAGAATCATTATTTCGACAAAGTTGAAACATTTCTACCATTCTTCAAAGTGAATGTTTGCATATTCTCATAATTCTCTTCTGAGGGCAATGCTCAATAATCTCTCGTTTTATACTCAATTAATTAGATAAGGTTCCTTTATTCATGTTTAAATTATAAAACATTCCAGCTTGGATTCTAGACTGAAATCAAATACTACAGGAGGCCTAAGTATAACTCTAGACAGAAACTATAACTTTTTCCCATAAATGTCACGAGCTAAAGGCTTTTTAACACTTAAACCTGAAGGGTACACATGAATGCGAAAATTGAAAAACTTTTATTGGAAAATGAGTAATTGGCAATCTTTTTTTATTACAATAAATTGAATTATCTGGATGAAAAGACGAAGTTTGGACGTGAAAAATATGCATAATAAGGCTTCCGTTGTGGGGAGCTACCCATAAGGGTAGGTTCCGCTCGCCTTGCTCACAATCTGGTCATCCATACGAAAGCAGTCCATAGTGTTCGTGACTTAACATTACAATCACTTAGCAACCGTTAACACAAAAAGATGACCATTCTTGGGAAAGGGTAACAAAGATATTCTTTCCAATAACACTTTGCCTTGTAATGAGAGAGATGATAATGCGATTTACCTGGTTCATATCTTTTTCAGCAACAGATACAATAATATTGGATGCTGGCAGTTGTACATCGGGCACGTACTCTTTCTGTTTGGTCATAGCATCGATTCCAAATTCTATCAGCTGTTTTATGGTCACTTCATCCAGGTTCATAATATTTTCGTGACAAATCCTCTCCATAGCTGTCAGCAGCACTATAAAATGAGTATTCGATATCTGCAATAAAAAAGTCGTAAGTTTTATTTCAAATTTTCATTTTAATAAATTAGCTTGCAAAGAGTGAGCCATTATTCCATCTAAAAACTCGAGCTGACGTGTGATCATGAGCTGATCATGTATTCTAGACCAGCATTCAACTGTTCTTCCCGAAAAAAATTACTTTGGGTGATGTTACAAGTATCGTCAATGAATAAACCAGACTTACATGAACAATTGAAGTACAATATGTAAGGTAAATTGGTACATATATGTTCAGGCAGAAGCTATTACATCGATTACCATTAGGAGGATGCGTTACAACCAACTCTGGCTGACGGCGTAAGGCATGCCATTTGATTTTTTTGTATTTATTGTATTATTGTAATTATATTGTAAATGAATGGTCTTGTTTTTGATTTGTAGTGGACTTCTATTAATTCAAGTTGACAATAAATTCTTTATCAATGATTGTATACATTTTGTCTTAAATTGAAGATAAGAATGTTTCTTTAAATTTGAGATCAAATTTATAATTTATGAATTATAAATTAATCATATAGTGTGGACTGATTTGCAAAATCTATCAGCTTTCCAATAGAAGAAATGATAGACTAAGTGTCTATCTATTTATCATCAGTAAAAGTGTGTAATTTCTCATAAAGGTGTCCAAATTAGTTTTTGTTCACCATACACATATAATCCTTATTTTTCTTTTATTAATAATTATTATTATACTGTAGTTGCTACTCATTACTCTAATCTATTATAGACACAATAATTCTTATTTATTCTAGCAGGTACTTGAATTCAACATCTAATCGTTCATTCAATCCTTATTATATTGTTAAGGTGCTAAATTTGTTCCAAGCTCAGATAAAACTGATACCAGTTTCATAAATCAGTAAAACTTCTTCAAGATTTAATTAGATACTCAATAGAAATCAGATACCTTAAGGAAACTGGAGGCATGGAGGAAGGAAATGGAGGACAGGGGGCTGAAGATCAGCCGTAAGAAAACGGAGTACATGGTCTTTAATGGAGAGGAGGACATTGGAGAAATTTCCTTGCTGAATGAAAGGGTGAAAAAGGTTGATAGCTTTAAATACCTTGGTTCACATGTAACATCAGACGGAAATCTTGATACAGAAATAAATCATAGGATTAAATCTGCGTGGAAAAATTGGAAAGACGTTTCAGGAGTGCTATGTGACAGGAAAGTTAGTGTAAGAGTTAAGGGTAAGGTCCATAAAACAGTTGTAAGGCCGGCAATGATCTATGGTGCGAAGACATGGCCTATTAAAAAGGCACAGGAAAGGAAACTAGATGTGGCAGAAATGAAGATGCTTAGGCAAGTATTACACGATAATATTTCTATGATCATAGTTGATCATATGGAAAGAGACAAAAATATGATTTCGTATTTTCATCTCTTTCCATATGATCAACTATGATCATAGAACTATTATCGTTTAAAACCGGCCTTAGGTGGATGTATTGAGTCAATAGACTGGATAGGATTAGAAATGAAATTATCAGAGGGGCAACTAAGGTGGTAGAAGTGTCCAAGAAGGTCCAGGAGAGGAGGCTCCAATGGTATGGCCATGCTAAAAGAAGAGATCAACAATATCTAGGGAATAGAATATTTGATATGATAGTAGAGGGAGAGGAAGGCCGAAGAGACGCTGGAGGGATTGTGTGGAGAGGGATTTGAGAAGCAGGGAAATGGAGCTGGATGGCGGTGAATATGAGGACAGAGACACTTGGAGGCGACTGACCAGAAACAGCGACCCCGTATAGAATAATAATAATAATAATAATAGAAATCAGATACCTTCAATTATTTCGATTCACATGGCAGTTAATAGAGTAAACTAATATATTTTCATCAGCTACATTTTAAATTGTAAGTTGTTCTCACCTTTGCGTTTTGTTGGTAGTAGAGGCAAGCACATCTCAGAACTTCTCCGGGATGTTTCTTTGATAGACGACAAAGTGAAGAGATAACAGTTAGACGCACTCCCTCGTCCTTATCTCCCGCTGCCTCCAACAATGCACCGATTCCCACTGATAAGAATAGCAGAGTTCAATGAATTAGTGATTGATATTACACATTACATTTATGTTTTCTTTAAAAAATTACACACTGATACAAGTTTACTACAGAAGTATAAGAGTTACTCAAGTTTCCAAATTCAATAAATTTTGAATTTTCAAGTAAAACAAATTACACTCTGATATAGTGTAGCCTACTACTGTAGAATAAGGAAAGTTACTAAAGTTTCCAAATTGAACCAATTATTGTTGGTGAGAGTAAATAATTGTTAATTAATTTCGATTGAATACTTGGGAGCCCTGTATCTGTATTACATTTGAGTCACGGATGATTTCAGTCGTTTCCTGTCTCTGGAGAAACAGTAATTATTGTTGCATTACATTTCAAGTGATTAACTGGATGTTATTTAGAGGTGTTCTGCGCCATCTCTTGGTTACGTAAGCTAGCTTATGGTTGAGAGGATCAACGGGCTAACCACACGTTACCTCTCTCCTGCTTGATGATTATTCACATCTGCTTTATAGTGGAGTGAATATGAAACTGGCAACCAGCTAGTAGGACAAGGCCCTTCATGGGCTGTTTAGCCATTGAATACATACATGTATATTGAGTTACGATAGAGTTGAGTGAAATTAGATTATACAAAGAAGGCGATGGACTAACTGAATAATAGATCGAGGAATTTTATCTTGAATATCCTCCCAGTTTTTTGTGGAAACGGATATCAAGGAATATATATTTAATGAAAGAACAAAGAAGTTGTCTAAATCCACTTTATTACTAATATAAAATAAAATAAAGTGGATTTAGACAACTTCTTTGTTCTTTCATTATGGAAAAATTCCACTACATCAATATTCAAACAACAAATTGAATATATATTTTTTTAAAGCATATACAATACACCAATCAATTTCTAAATCATTTTACTGGATATTTATCATGGATTTAATAGACTGTATAAAAAAAATTCTCTCCGGCAGCTGGCGGTCGGAAAGAGTGCATTTCAAATGCAATTCTATGATAGCTCGAATCATATGACTTATAATGAGCTATTCAGGGTGTGGATTCAAAAGTGCCGTTTTCGAAAAACCCATGAAAACACAATTTTTGGCATATTATTCGAAATTTCTCCGCCATTTTTGATTGGATTTTTTTCGTTGATGGCTCAAATTGTAGGGAATAATAAGGGTATTATACACACCAATTTTCAAAACGATCAAGTAATTGGTCGATTTGTAGTGATTTTTCAAAACTTTCATCCCCTAATTTCACCCTACCCTTGGACCAATTTGGCTGGTTAACGAATTTGACCGAGATATTAGCACTAATGATTTTTTTGCAAAATTCGGTCGCTCTCCGACAAGCCCTTCGGGAGTTATCGTGTTCACAAGAATCTGTACATATATAAATATAAATATAGAGATATATGAATTTGAACGGACATCAAATTCGTGATCAAGGGGCTCGGAAACATGTAAAAATATATCACATCATAAATTTTCGATTGTCAGGGCAAGACCAATAGTGCATTTTTTCGAATGAAATGCCCAAAAAAATTATTGTAGATGAATTTATGAGAGGTTGTGGATCAATAAAACTCACTAAAATAATAAATCTTATCATAAACGTCGAATTTATCACCAAAAGAGTGAACGAACCGTAGATGGAATAGCATTACATAATTTAGTTTACTTGTATCAAAACCACACTTATAGGCTATAGTATCGATTTCATCACTATAGGTATTGAAATTGAGAATTCTATTTCGCTTAAAAAAAGTAGAATGCACTATACAAGAATAGTATACATGTAAAATTGGGAATGAATAAATATTTTGAATGTAATCGAATACCAATGTGGTTAGACTTTTAATTAAATATTGTTGGGTTGAAGAAAAGATTCAGGAAACTGGATTAATAAATGTTCTTTGATACTTCACCACATAAAAATCTTTGAGCTACAAGGTATTAAGAAAGAAATTACGATAAGATAATTCTTAGTTTAATAGGCCTAATTGTTTTTTGAATGAGATGACAAAGTATCTGGCATCATGGTGAAATATTTCTACTGTCGCCTTTGGGCTGAGAATACGAACGAGTATATGTAGATTCAACAATAAATATTCAAAAAAGAGTACCATTTCAAGGCCGACTGATAATAATCATTACTATTATTCAATGAACTGTTGGCAATGAAAAGCAAACATGAATCATTTGAATAAATGAAGCTATCGCGACCAACATTGAATATGACTCTTACTACAATCGTTTCTCAACATAAATAGGAGCTGAGAATATGTAGCCTAATTCAAAGAAACAATCAGCTCACTCTTGTAGATAATTTATGAAGATGTAATAAGTTTTATTGAACTATTGTATTAACTGCTCATTAGCGTTTCAACAGATAAATAAAAATAGTTTCAAAATTGGTTAGAAAAATGAATAGGCTTATCAATAAGGTCAAGATAAACTTGTTCTTAGTGTATTATTGTAAGCGAGTAGGTCTAGGACCCAAAAAGTGGGTCAAATGTGTCAATAAAATTGGTTTCGGTAAACAATTTAATTTTGTGAGAAAATACACCGATAAATTTGTGGAGAATTTTAAACGTTCAAATGAACTTGAACCAAAAGCATAATTATTTAGGCCTACCGATATGTAGAAGTAGAAAGATATTTTTTTATTTAATCGGGAGATTGAATACAAATTAATAGAGTTTCAGCATCTGTCAATATTTTTTTGTTCACAATTTATTAATAACACAGTAGTTTAGAGCTTCACTCTTATCAGTTCAGATCATATAAATAATCATAGGCCTACTGATAATAATGATAGTTGATACTACTCTACATAATGTATAGTATAATGTATAGCATAAATACAAAGCAGAGATCCTGTTTCTGTGGATGTGGGTCCTGCTTTTGAGAATGAACTATGGAGATGAAGAAAAATAGTAATATAGCGCAGTTTTTAAACATGAAGACATTGTCAGATTCATTAAATCCGGCAGAATCCGATGGATGGTACATGCTAAGAATGGGAGATGAGAGAGTAGCAACTATGTATGTAAGGAGAAAATGTATAACAGAAGAAGGCAAGGCAGACCAAGAAATCGGTGACAGATGATGTGGAGCGCGACCTAAGGATCCTTGGAATTCGGAACTGGAGGAGACAGGTCGAGGATCGTAGCAGATGGAGAGGCTATGTGAGGGAGGCCAAGGGTTGTAATGACCTGTAGAGCTGAGGAGTAAGTAAATAATGATAGTTGGATTTGAGGAAAAATTCGCAATGCTACATTATGAAGCAGTAACCTCTGCAAAAATGAATCACTTATTCTAAAGAATGTTGCATACAAGTAAGATGAGCTATAAAAAATCGTGAATGGCAGTCGCCGTTATCAAGTACAGTATTCAGAAAAATAAAAAAGCTTGCAATAAAAATATATGCCTATAATACAGCAAGTACAATTTCCAATAAGAACCCAATTCTGAACAAATCAAAAATTACTTTGATTGTACAAGATCATGACACCACCATCATTTCGGCGGGGTATAACTCAACTGTGAAATAGCAGAAGGCGGACAACCTGTTTGTGGAGGCTGAAAGCAAATAAATCGCTTCTGAATGAGGACAAAACCGAAAGGATGTTCTCTAAGTCGTAGCCAGGTTACCAGCATGGACAGTGTGTCACTGCTTGGCTTTGTCATTGACAAACTCAGCTGAGAGCATCACATCAAGGGTGTCTACAAGAGACTGGCTAGAGTCACCTATCTACTGAGAAGACTAACACAGATGGTCAACAGGCAATACAGGCTGATTGAATAGCATGCCCCTTTTCACCTCAGCTATGGTCTGCTGCTCTGGGGTCATTCTCCAGCCTGTTATGATGTTTTCTTGTTGCAGAAGAGAGCATTTCGCGTCATGATCTTCAACGGATACTTGGAACACAGCAGGCCTCTTTTCAGGTCCGATGGAATATTGACAGTTCACATCCACTACATTTACTAGTGTGATGTATTGTGAGTGAAAATCTCCAAGAATTCCGTAAAAGGAGTGACTTCCACAGTCACATTGCAAGGCACAGGTGCCTCCTAGATGGGACGTACCGTCGACTGATAAGGACATGCAACGGTTTTCCTACAATTGCCCTGCGAATCTTCAATAAACTGCCAGAAGAAGTAAAGAATTTGAGGCTGTCTGCATCCCGATTTCCATTCAAGAGTTTGCTTGCGGATAACCCATTCTTTTCGGGCGTTCATCGAGACCACACTCGAGGACCTGGTTGACCACACTGCCATCTTGATGGTTATTCATAAGTTTTGTATGATGTGAATATTTCAAAGATCTATGACGCTCTGCTGCCATTGGTGAGAAAGGAGGTAATTCAGGTATATATATATATATATCAGCAAAAATTAAAACTAAAATGACACATAAATCTAAGGGTAAGATGATTATTCAGTAAAATTAATTCAATCGACAAAACGTTAAGATTTCTAACGACGTAACTTAACAACCTTTTAGAAAATGAATGAATCGATTCTTTGAACCTGAAAATACATGGAATTATGTATGTACAGTATATGCCACGCAGAGAGGCAGAAGAATGCTGCTCTATTTATATGAATAGATGATATTCCATTATTTATACATGTCTAGCAAAGAGACAATTTTGGTGCGTTTTGCGAAATTAGCTCACAAGGTCATTAATTATGGATACTGAATTAGTTAATTTTTGGAAAATTCAATAGAAAGCATGCATTTTCAGATTATGTAACAGTATTTTCACTATAACAGCTACCCTTTTTGTTCAATATAACAAAAATAAAAAACTCCTAACCAAGCACATCAAACAATAGTGAAATCAAGATTTACATCAACTTACGCAAAAGCTGGGTATCCGCAGTAATTAGAGGATCCATTTTTGCTAGATAATTCAAATTAAAGCTCTATCATGTCAGCACAAGAAGAATAATTTTTAAAAATTATGAGTACGCAATATAACCAACAAATTTGACTTGATCTTCATCATGATTTTTACGAAACAAGAAAACCTTCAAGCTTTAACAGCTGTTTACTGTTCGTGAAGTTTGACGTTTGCATATGATGATGATACTATAAAAGTGAATCAACGACAAACTGTACAATATTTTAAATGACATTCTGTGATAATTTCTATTTCTCATGTATTATGGAAGAACGACATTTTAAAACTTCTACTCTATTGTGTCTAACTTATTTAAAAATAGAAAGCCGGGAAATAGAAAACAATTTGTCAATATTAAAAACGGGGAAAATTTGAATAGGTCACCATTTCTGTATTATCCACAATGGTACGGTAATGATTATCAACTTATCCAAGTATTGACTATATTGAGTAGGCCGACTGGTAGTTCTCTGATTACGCATGTAGTTAGGTTTTACTTCTCTTCAAGGTAATTAGAAAAGAAATTCTATTCTAATTACCTTACTTCTCTTCAGCAATGTAGCCTAATGTTATGATAATTATCAATATTTTGAATGCCGTATAAAGCCTTGTGCAGACCAATGCGTCGTGAACTTGTTACGGTGGTTCCAAGAATTTGGACTCCGATTTCGAGCATGGCCTATCTATGAACAATGTCCTTCGGAGGCTATGTTTCAAGACGAAGGTTTCGGTGCAAAATATTTGTAACGCTGGGGCAAGCACATCAAAGCAAAATAATCGTAACTTAGAGCACAGGAGTATTTGAGTATTTAACATAACCAACCTAATGTATTGATAGTAGGGTAGAGGAAATACTGAAGTAAACTATAATAATGATGCTGCAATACAATAATAATCTCCTGAGTTATGATATAACCTACTAGTAAGGTGCCTAATAACTGCTCAATAGCCCAATTAGTCTATTGAAGTAAACTGAAACTTACCTGGAACATAGACAGCTTTTCCAATATCACACCAATCTTGTATTTTTCTCTTATATTCTTGAAATCTTTGTGATCTAATTCATACATATTGGTATAATACCAAATCATCATATTTGGTATGTGAAAATAATTGCTACCATAACAATTGCTCAGAGTTCATTTCCAAAGTGGCAAGAGTTGACGTTCTTCCTTTTTGGTTATGTCTGTTTACTTGCAGATGAAAATTATAGTTAGTTCCTGAACGAGCCACAATATTCGCATGCAAAAAGCACTAACGCATTGGTCTGCACTAGCTCATACACCGCAATGGTTTTAAATTTTCATCCGGCAAGTTCTCAGAATTGAATTTGCACTGCAACAAAACGAAAATCGTGCTGGTGTGTGCCTGGGGTCAAGCCATGTTTACACTGAAATGTAACATTTGTTAATAACTTTTATATTTAATAATATCTATAAATAAAAAGTCTATATAATAATACATTATTCAAAAAAGTTATTGACATTCCAGTGTAAAAGTGGCATTAAAACCACACACCATGATTTTTCAACATTCGATTTTTGGTTTTCTTATAAATTTTACCAGATAGAACAGAACTTGGCAAACAGGATTTGTTATTATAGTCGTCCACAGAGCACTGAGTTAACTAAGGTCAACCAATTCTTTTGAGATCACCACCCAGCGGTGTTTCCGTAATGTACTGAGGGGTAGCCAGTAACAGAGAGTGAGAGTGGTCAATCTATAGTCTACAATCTATAATCTAGTTCTAGACTAGCTGAATGAGGGTTGAAATTGGCTGCTCAGCAGTCCCAGTGACCTTGGTTAACTCAATGTTCTGTGGACAACTATAGTTATTTTTTTATAAATAGCTTCACCCAAATTGTTTCAAATCAATAGGCCTACTCCTTTATTATACTTTTCTATTAAAAACAATAATTATTGCAAAAATAATAATTTAAAAAAGTGGACAAATGAATCCTTGGTTTATTAAAAAAATTGAAAATGATTCGCCTGTGATATTAAATTATTTTTATTAGTTCATTTTTACAACATTTATTTCAAAATGTGAAATTGATATTTTTGATCACATCATTCTTTGGTACAGAATTAAAATAAATAGATTTAATTAAGAATAAATCAAAATTACTCAACTAATTAAAATGAGAAAGTTTTACTTACAAACTTGTCTTTTCATTCATATCATTAGTGCGAGATCACCGGCAGCACTTTTTGTGTACGATTTGATACAGTACTTTATCGTCCTTGTTTTCTTGAACACATTTTGCCTTTGCCAGATAGCGCGAAAACTCAACGGCGAGTTTACATAGGGTGACATTCGAATACTACACGGTTTTCTAGCACACTTTGTTTCAATTTGACACGAATGTTTAAAATTGATAATGATGAATTTCTTTTGAAATACATCAACTACAGCTGGGGACGATTTAATCATTGTAAAATTGGGGTGTACTAGTTGTGATTTGATCGGTTCATAAGTTGTATGATCTGGTTCGGTTTGTTCACTGCCACCGCAACTGGTTTTTGCATAGAGCAAGCCCTGTCTTGAAAAATCCTGTCTTACGGGCACAACTGCATCGCCGAAATAATCGTACAGCATGTGATCGACTTTCAGGCGGCGCCTCCACTCCTCACAACTGGCATCTTGAGTCCACTCCTCCTTGTACATTTTCCCAGCTGCCATCAGTATACATCCAGCGACTTGCGCCACCATTGGAGACGTGCTCTGCTTTTCTTCCAGTATGTGAATGTATCTACCAATCACCGGCCAAAAGTGGGAGTTCAGTGTAGAGTGTCCAAGAGAAATTAGGCTGTATAAAGCACCAAACTGTGTTTGCAGCGAGATCTTCTTATCGAGTAACAGCTGCATCAGTTGCCTTACTATGTCCATTTGAACTTGCATCTCTATATCCCAAGCAACTAGAACCTGGGAAAATGAAAACGTGATAACGTGAGCAAAGCGTTGGCTGATGTTAGCATAATACTTTCAAAAATATGAAATTTAATACAATAATAATGGAATTATATAAAATAATAATATATGACAAACAGCGTGGACCAATTCATCTTCTCCTTTCCATTGACAATTCCCCGGTCTACCAACTTTGGCAAATACTTATAAAACTGAAACTGAACTGATTCCCACTGGCACTCAGTAAGAGCCATTATTCAGTGAAGCGCAAAGGTATTACAAAAACAAGAATATAGTCAATTCTTATTGTAAATAAAATATATTTTATAAATCGCCGTAGTTTCCTAATCAGAGATGTGACATACACAAGAATCTACATTACAATGAAAAAAATTGTTAATATAAAATAGCATGAGATTTATATAAATGAGATTTTTCATGAACTTTAAAAGAGCAAATGTGGTGTGCAAAGATGTCTATTTATTCGAGATTAAAAACAATTGAGCAATCTTACATGTATTTGATGAATATAATTATTTTCTTTCAAGATGAAATCATTATGGTCATGTTTTGAGGGACGGATTATGTTTTATTAACTGTAAGAGGCAATTAAAAATGTTTCACGTTCGACAATAATAAAAAATTACTCCTTTTCAGAGAGTTATTACTTATTACACTCGCTTTAACTTTACAATCAAGGTGAAATAGATCCTTGTACCCTGGAAAATTAATAATTTTATTAGTTCATTTTATCTTGAACCAAACTATGTTCAACATATTTATTCTGAAGCTGAATGCAATATTCACCTTTGCTAACAACTGTGCAGATCTAGTCCTCAAAATAAGGTCATCACAATATTCTGCTATTTTTGGTTCTATTGCTATTACTAGTAGCGAATTGATTGTCCTTTTAGCCTGAAACAACAACCAAGCACTATAGAATCAATATATCCAACAAAAAATGAATAAAATTCATAAGTTACATTTACCAGGAATCACGCCATTTAGTTATGCATAGACGCAAGGTATATTGTAGCCAATCACAGCTCTCGTCTTGTCCTCAACAAGAGCTGTGATTGATAAGAGATTATAAGTATCGTGAATTCACTTAAGGCCTTATAGCTGGTGCCAAAAATTAAGGCGATTGGCTATAATAAATCAATAATTGATCAAAGTAGTCGGCGATTTAAGTTTTGTGAGAAAGATAAACTTATTTTAAAGTTTCAAAGGGTACTTAGATTAATTATTGATTTATTAATTACCTTGCAGTTCAATTTAATAAACCACCATGCAATTAACTCAATTATTTTGTAACACAGTTCTCCTGGTACCTACGAGGATAAAACTTATGCTCTAAATCTGATTATTTAATAATGTTTTGGACTCATATTGGTTGTCATGAAAAATAGTTCTCAAGTTATTGAAGCAAGCCCAAAATATAATAGGAATCTATTGATTACATGAAATAAATTTATTTTATTCTGGGAGATGCCTACATACACCCGGGAATTCTGTGATGGAACAATTATTATTTAACGTTATATCTGAGCACAGAGTAGCTAAATCCAGAGTGCTAATGGGAGCTGCAAAAGCCCTAGTTCCTGATCAGATTCAGGCGCTGCGCTGGCATCACGCAATGCATTTCTTATGGAGCTAAATCCAGCTCCATCTCTAATCCAGCTAAATCGGTAATAAGCTAATAAGAGCTATGGATTTAGCTCCTCTGTGATCTGAGTAATTGATAAAATGAATAATTACCGCAAGATAGCTGCTTGGATCAACATATGGATTCTCGAGAATGGCCTGAACAGTAGACAATAGAGAGTTGGTCAGCCACTCGTGTCGCGGCAGTTTACTTATTGACAGTGCAATCAAGTTGAGAAAATAAGGACACACGGGACCGACACGAGGGTTAGTCTTCAAATCAGTCAGTGCTACCTATGAAAAAACCAAAACATTCATCAATTAATTAATTCAATCATTGAAACAAACAGAAAAATAATCATACAACTTGGAAAAGATTATAAATTTATTTTAGCTGGTGGATTTGAGATTGAGTGGTGGAAACTGGAAAGGACTTCCTAGACACTCAAACACAGAAACGAATTGAATACAGGCGAAACATTCCATCAATATTCAACTAGATTCAGGAATAATTTGAGAGAAGATGCACATCAAAGTGCTATGCATGAGCGAGTTGTAAGAAGCTCAGGTATCCGGATGTATAAGGGTGTGTTCATGTCGGAGCATCGAGCATCGATCCTAGCATCGACACTAGCAACACACTTCGACACTAGCATCGATCATAGAAAAAAGCACTGTTTTCATCAGCTCAGCTGTCTCTAATCAAATCAGAGATGCTAGTATCAAAGCTCGATAGAATAGAATAGAAGCTTTATTTACACATTCCAAATTTCACAAAAGAAAATGAAAAACAATCAATTGATACAAATTAATAATGCCATTCACTGAAAATGTTTTTAAATACATTTTCATTATTTCTTTTGTCCAAGTAAAATTGTTCTTTAGGCTTAGCCGTAGCCGTCAGCCGGGTTTATAGAGTTCTGTTTTTTCTAGATTCTTCAGTTCTGAATATTTGAATTTCTCACACATTTAAGTAGAAACACGATTGGAAGCATCAATGTGACTGTTTTTTTTCAATCACGAGAATAAAAAAAGAAATGAATAAAACACAACAAAAACGATAAACTTGGATATGAACTACAAATTATTCTCCATAATCAATAATGAAATATGAAAATAATTTTTCTTAATGATCGCTTAAAAAACGAAATAAATAAAAATAAGGTAATAACTATAAGAATTATTCTTGTTTCATCTATCCCACACTTATCCAATTGAAAATAAAATTCTATCCTTAATAGATTCTATCAGGCCTACAATAAAATAATAACATTGAGATTAATATCCAAACTACCATCTAAATAACAACAAAATAAAGATAAAAAGCGATCAACGCATAACTTATATTCCATTGAAGTAATTGTACTGTAACTATTAGTAATTGATAACGAAGTATTGCCGTTTAATCCAATCTATTATTTACAAATTAAAAATTGAATTCGTCTTTGAGCTCTTTCCTGTAAGACAAAGCCTCCCTCAAAAACCCCACTAAACTCTGCTAGCATTTTCCATTTAAATAATCAATTACTATGCCTCTTTCTATTCTCCTTTTTTTTAACCATTTATTCCTTATTTCCCCAAGTATGGAGCAGCTTCCGATTAGATGGAAAATATCTTCTATTTCCCGACTGTTACACATTGAGCAACTACCTATCTCCTCCTCTCTATGTGGGCCAAAGTTGAGCGAAAATAGACCTCCCCTAGCTTTAAAAATAGTTGAAATAACGCTTCGTCTGTTACCATCCTTCATATAATCTCTTGTCTTCTCGTCTATCCTTACAGTGGCATAAACCTCATGAAACTGTGATCGTTCTCTTCTCTCTAACCATTTATCTCTAATTCTTGTTTTTATTTTCACTAGTGCTCTCTCCCACGTTGCCTCCCAAGTCCCACCCCTGCCTGAAATTCAGTACCTGCCAGTTGTGAGCTCTTATCGGAAATTCAATATCAAGGTCACTCAATATCCTTACCAATATCCATTCTGTATACCAGCCACACTTCTCTTTCAAACAGTGCTTTGCGATCACGGCCCGGTATCTTTCAGCTGGGAGTTCAAAAGATCTTAACACATATTTTATATGAGTTTTCAATGTATAAAGCCATAAAATATCTTTTCCGGTCTTTAAATATATAATATTATTTGGCAAACAAAATATTCTCTTTACAAAAGCCCTGGAAAATATTTCCAACTCCTCTCTTTCCAGGTACCCCCAAACCTGAGCTGCATATGTAACAACCGCTTTGCTTATCGATTCGAATATCACCCACTTCATTGATAACGGTGCCTCATCATTTAAAATAAGCTTGCGCCACACGCTATTAATTCCAAATTGCTGTAAGTCTGGCCTTAAAATGCTCGGTTAGCTCTTAAATGCTCGCTTAAAATGCTCGGACAATCTCGAGGAGAACACTACGCCCAGATATTTATATGTATTTACAACCTCTATCTCCTCTGCACCAAATTTCCATTTCTCTCCTTCCGACAATCTTCCACCTCTTCGGAACACAACTATCTTCGAATTGGCCATATTAACAGTTAGTTAACAGTAGTTTCAGAGCTCGATGCTCCGACAAGAGCACACCCTAACATATAGTCCTCTAACATAAAATAAACTTCAGGGAAGGTTTTCAGATTTTTATTGAATAAGAGCTGCTATCCATTTGTGCCTACTCAGTGGATGAGTATTGAAATTATTACGAACCTCAAGATGGAGGTTCAAATAGATAGATGATGACATTTTTATTTATGACTAATAAGAAATTGACAAATACTTATATGCCCTTTATCAGGTGGTCAGTTTTTTTGACAATGGCTCAACAGCCCAAGAAGGGTCTAGGCCTACCAGCTGGTTGCCAGTTTCATATCCACTCCACTATAGTCCAAGCACAGAAAACACCCAGACAAGACGGGAAAACGATTCCAGCCCGGCCAATACCGGCCCAAGAGCCATAAATTCTCAAACAGAACCCACAGTCCCCAAACCAACACCGACTGAGCCAAAGCCGAGTTATCAGGTGGTCAGTGGATGCAATAAATGAATAAGCTCCATCTTCAACTAATAAATAACAATATCATTTCAAATAGACATATCATGGTGAATAGACATAATTATAACCTAGGCCTACATTTTAAACCTTCATCATCATCATTCATTCATCCTTTGTTTAAAATACTTGGAAATCAAGTCGCCATTGTTAAGAAAGAATAAAGAGAGAAGATTAAGCAGCCATATCCCCTTACTTCAAAATAAGATTATGTTCTCATTCAGTAGCGTTGATGAAAGTCCAGTAATGAGATAATTTGAAATACTGAAATTAAAATTTATATAGAACCTTTGAATTTGAATCATACAGATAGGTTTTCTACATGCAGCTCGAAAATGAATCTGAGAAACATAGCTAGACATAATCTTAGTTCGAGAAACTCTACAATATACTCATCAGCAATCTAAAATATAATAAGAATACTTAGAAAAAAAAACATTAGTTCACTATAATCTAATCAGCTTCTTTAATAAGTGTGTAAACAGTGATAGTGTTTTGTGTTAATAAGGGTAATTGGTATTAGTCACCGATACTTTATCAAATAAGTAGACTGGAAGTTGTCACAGACCACAGTAATAAATCATTGAGACATTTTCTCAAAGGTTGAAAATAATGGTTTTGATACTTCAATTCATTTGTGTTATGATTTTCAGAGTCAACTGCATGGGTTTTATCAGTAATGAATGTTTACTAGTGTATGACTCTATAGGATTATAATATTGTTTGTTAATATGAGAGTTGAAACATCAGCAAGGCAGATTTCCAAAGTAATAAATGTACCTCGAGAATTGTTGTGGAGCCTCCAAGTACTGCTCTTGCAACTTGTACATAATAGTTGAGAAGTTCTTGAGGGAGCTCGTTAGCGTCGTTGGACTTGGTTTGTTCATTCGAAGTACTTTGGCCAATGCTCCCAGCACTTGTACCACTGCATCCTGCCTCCTGGGGATCACACGGTTTATCTTTACGCAATTCCGCAGGGTCTATAACAACTCGCAAACCTAACAGAGGAATATTCCAAGAATCATGTTAGTAGTGTTATTAAACTATTGTAAAAAATGCAATGATGAATATACATAATATAATTATTGTAAATACAACGAATATACACGATAAAATTTTTTTAGTATGATTAAAACATATAATCATATTAAAAAATAGATTATAATTTTCGATTTTAACTGGATCGATTCATTTTATTATTACAATAATCGTCAGAGAAATTTAATAATAGTTTACAATAGGCTATTTGACAAATCAAATAAGTTCAACAGGTTATTCATGTGCAGTTGTAGAAAAAATTTTGTATGTAATTCGCGCGTAATGCTTCTTTATCGCTCCGCTTCGTGTCGCGCGAGCAATAAAGTCGCGCATTACGCTCTTAATACATAAATAGCTATTATCATTGTTTCAGGGTAGGTTATACAGAGAAAAAATACTTCTTGATAAAAAGGCGATTTTCAAATATTTTGAAAACAGCCTATGTGTCTTCTCTTTATAATAAAGTGTTAATTGATATTTCGTAATGGAAAACAAAATCAATCGAAAAACTAGAATACTAGTTACAAATTACATGCTTTTGCAGTGTTGTAGCATATGTAGCATTGTAGCAGTG
Source organism: Sogatella furcifera (assembly GCA_017141385.1). Taxonomy (NCBI): domain Eukaryota; kingdom Metazoa; phylum Arthropoda; class Insecta; order Hemiptera; family Delphacidae; genus Sogatella; species Sogatella furcifera. The sequence continues at coordinate 52,949,034 of CM029547.1, read as the reverse complement.
TTGTATACTCATATGTAGAGTGTGCTCATTTGATTTATACATGGATATATGTAACTCCGGTATTGAAATCGTTGTATTCCTTATCTTGTACATGCTTGTAAATTATATACATGCTTGAGTTATATCTATTCACTTACAGTGCCAAACTAGAAGTAAAAGCAACAAAAATTGCCACTAATAAAGGATAAAAGTCCACCAGTAAGTGTTGTCGAGTGGGATTGAAGAGCAATAAAGTGACAATAAAGTTCAGTCGTGAAGAATAATCTTAGGGACTGTTTCATGACTCCATAATCCAGACTGAGTCATGTTTTTAAAATAATGGGTCATCAGCTAGTTCAGGCAATAAGTAAATTGCTCTGTTAATTAACTTTTGCCGGACGTGAGTACAGAATCTTGCACGCGGCGCTCTTTTGACTTCTGTTGGGGGTCTGTTGTAGAACCCCAAAGCAGCTGAAGTGTGTAACATACGGTTGGCTAGCGGGGAACATCCAGATCGGTCGCATGGTGTGAATTGTAGCTGTGTATTCGATTCCTTGTTGATTTAGCTACTGCGGATTGTCTCTAACGTATATAAAGGAGAACAGGATGTATAACCCTGAGCAGTCTCTTGCAGGCCTCAGCCACATGTTGACTTCACCTCAACTTGTCAACCCAAAAACCAAGAAGCTTCACGGACTCAGACTCCACTGCAGTCCTCCTGAGCCTGAGGGAACATACCAGAAGGCTAGTTTTCTCCTTATTTAGCTCCATCCTGTTTGCTGTGAACCAGGACTTGGCAACATACAATTGTTCAGCTGATCTCTCTGTTTCCTCCTCTTATGTTTGATCTCTAACAATCATTGTGTGATATCCGCAATGAGAATTGACTCCTCTCTGGGAAGTTGTTCATGAGGAGGATGAACAGCAGAGAACCCTATACAAAGCATTGTAATACACCATGCGATTCACAAAAACTTTTCAGGTCATACAGTGTGAGCGCAAGTGAGTCTTTATACTCAAATGTCAAATGCATTTCTTGTATTTTCATAGATAATTACAGAAGAGCAGTTGCTATAGTGCGGCCATTTCCAAAGTAATGCTGACACAGTGCATGGATCTAAAATTGGTTAAAATATGAAGCTAAATTAATCATGAATTCTATTCTCATCGTGCAGGAAATACAGTGCAGCCACTTCTCACTAGCATAAACAATTGATACACTTATTTTGTGTGGAAGGAAATGCGGCGAAAGCCAACGTAACAATATCAACTTCATGAATGTGCAACTCAATTATATAAAAAAGAATAACGAACGTTATAGCAACATCAAAGTATTACATAAGTGGAAATGATATTATAGAATATACCTGATACACTTTGAGACTTCTTTTGTGTGAAAGACGATTCGGTCGAAGCCAACGAGACAATATCAACTTCATGATCATCTTGTACGTAAACTCCAGCTTTCTCGATAAAAGTGAATCCACATTCGTCCGACCCGGAGTGCCCATAAATGCGACCTACATCCGCTATTTCTAAAACCCTTGTAACATCTGAAGTTAATAGCTTTTTTCTCCTCTGGTTTTTCAACGTTGTGGCACAAGTCTGAAAGTAAGAATGAGTTGACGAATTAATAATTTTGTATAAACGATTTGAAAAATAGGTCTATTGTAATGTATTTTGTGTTTGGTATACGTATAGACTACAATAAAGCATTGCCGAGCCGATAAAATTTTAGACGTCAATTGAAACATTAGACGCTTTTTGTTACATTAGTCCAGCGACCAGCGTCAATACCGCAATGCATTCCCAGGAAAACTTTTCAATGCCGCCTTGACAGCTTATTCGTATTTTGACCATTTAAAGTTTTTTCTCACCAGATGAAAACGAAACGTTTGATTTGAACCAACTTAGTGGCGCAGGTTTAGCACAGAAGAAAATTATACAAATGCATAGGCCAACCACAAAATACAAAATGTTCGATTAGGCTAGTGTGATTTTCGAGCCTATTGTTGTGCTGTATGAATAAAAAACAGCTTTTGTCCAGATTATTCATCTGGTGAGAAAGCAACGTAACTGATCGTGAATAAGAAAGTGGATAAAACATCCACATTAATTATAGATATGTTCTGGATCTGATATAAGAAATTTAACAGACAAATCATGATACATGACACATTATAAATTCAAATAGATGAATAAATTTAGTAAGTTTCAGGCACTCACGCTTATAAGTTCTCTGAGCTTGCATGTAGCATCTTCTGCTAAACCGTTCACTACATTCTCGGGTAGATTGCTGATGCCAATTGTTTCAGCAATAATATTTATTACATTGGGCGGTAGAGATGTGTACTTGTGACTTTTTTTAGACTTTTTACTAGATTCGTGTTTAGGCCTAGATTCAACAATTTCAGATTTTTTTGTTGAACTTTCCTTCAATAATGATTGGTCATCCATCTCGTCTGTATCAATTAATGAATGGAATATATATTATATTTATTCATTAAATGTATTTCAAAATCCAGAAAAAACAGATTGCTACGGTATACAATCTGACCCGATATGGTTCTATTGGAACACTGGAAAAGATATGCAAATCGAGTGTTGTTTCAAACAGGGAAATGAAACTTTATAAAATTTTGAATAAAAAACGTATTCATAGTTTAGCTAGGATCACTCCAGAAAGTATTATAGAACAATAAACAAAAGACAACCCCATTTTTACATAAAGTAACCTCAAAAGACAAATTCAAAATATGTCAAAAATTCACGCCTGCCTTTATGATTTACACAAAACGAATAACATTAATGATTTTTCTTTCATTAAAATATTGAATGATATGAATATTCATATTAATTTAATTGTATTTATTATTTAACTGAGCTTGGATTGAATAATACATTTATTTAATTCGATAATTGAATAAAAGCAAAGTAAAGGAGACAAATTTAACTACAATATGGGTAGACCTCACTCGCTTCCGACAAAGCGGGACTACTAAGAATTGCGATCAAACTTGTCGCAGATCCTACTCTACAGTAAAGTGGCTTTCCTTCTCTGCACCCACTCTAGAAAAAGAAGTAAATTGAAAATTGGTACTATTGGTTATAGCTATCACCAAAAAATTGGGCGTTTTACTAGCTGATTTAACCTACTAACAGCATAAATTTTTCTGGGGGTAATGCCCACCCCACATGAGCTCTTATAAGAGCTATAGGCGTGTGCGTGGATAATGAGATATGACACTTTTCAAGCAGTCGGGACCGACGAAATATCTTCTCCTCTGAAAGACAAATATATGTGTTTTTGATGAGATCAGAGAATTGTTCCCCGGTCAAGATTGGTATCTATGTATCTTTAGTATTTCTATGAAAAAATTTCATTTAATATGACATGTTTGACCTCTTCTCTCATTTATGCAAGTACTTATTGTAAACTGACATCACGTTATTCATCCTTTTTTATTTTCTATTATAAATGTTTCAGTAACCTATATCTTTCATAGAGCTGAATGCATATTATGGAAATGAGGAGGCTGAAAGCAATATCTTTTGACAAGACCGATATTAAATCAATTCCAGGGTTATTACAGGAAAGGCTGCTTCATAGCTGCCTGGTATTGGGCAAAATGAAAAACGAGTTGGGAGACTAGGATGTGATGTAGTTGAGTTCATAAATTCTAGTACCGTATCGTGTGCACGCGCTAATATTTTCAGCGAATGCATTGTATTTAGTTTGAATATTGAAAAATTCAAACATTTGCAGTCATTTGAAAAAAAAACGATACTGTACTATGAAGACAATGTCACATAATTACCATGCAGAGATGATGGGGAGTCTCACTTCTGGGATAATAATGTATCATGTGAAATACTGTGTAGAATTAGTATAAATAACTATAAAATTCAACTTTTGTCAACCACAATAACCTTTTCATAACAGCCAATAGGAAATTATAAGATTTTATAAATGCAAACTAGGATTGCTACAGATAACGAAGAGACTTCATGATAGAAGCATTGAAATAAAACTAAATTACTATGTAATCAAAATAGTTTATTGATTATACTTATTCAAGAAGAAATATCATTATTAATTGTACCAATAAACACAGAGAGCACACGGCAATCTTAAAGCTAATACAATGAAATAGCAATTTTATAGAACCCAGTTCATAAATATAAAATAAATAATAATATATTTGAAATTACACGCTAAATTGAGATATATTTACATAAATTAAAAATATGGTGTGATGATACACAATGGACGATCAGATTTCCACAAGAAAACCTGAAATCAAAACGCATTGATTATAAGTTATTGCAAATTAAATATGTATTATATTTCATTGTATTAAATTTATTGTCTCCAAATATTATTGAAATGAATAATTTCAATGGAAAACGGAACAAATCAGACCCGACCCGGCCAGAATTTTTGTAAAGAGTATTCCAAAATGTACCTAAAGAACATATGCTGTGCCACAATAACATTTAAATTATATACCAATGGGACAACTTTAGCCTAGCGCAACAGTCGGGACAAAAAAAAATTTGTATATGCGCTGTGCAATGTGTTTGTTCGAGCGGAACAAACCAGTTCTACTCTGTTCTGCTCCGTCTGGTGTGGATGCATCCTAAGCGTACTGACTGCGGCTCTGATAAAGGAGGTGAACTCTAGACAACAAAGCTTAGAGCATGTAAGTCGAATATTCAGAGTTTATTCTATACAAATAACGAAACAATGATAATTAATATTATGCTGCTGGTACCTACCCAGTAGAAAACAATTACTTCTTTTTCCGGTCAGCAGAACATTTTGGACAAAACCATTTTCCTTTGGGCTTGGTAGACAGGCCTACACAGGCGAAATGGAACCACTCAATGGGGCACTGCAAAAGACAAGGTGATAAAAATTAGAATGAGTTTATATATATAAATATATTATATAATTACGAAAAACATGAAGATCTGCAATCTCAATTTTTAATTGCCCAAAAGTAGTCTTAGGCGTCCTAAGACACATCACACTATCACAGTAAACTGAAGTTCAGTATCCAGCTAGGCAAAAACCCATTTATACTCTACTCACTACTGACTACTCTATACAAAAAATAGACCAATAGTCTATACTATAGAAAATATTATAATAATGTTCCTAATGAAGGGTAACCTACTGAATGAAATGAATCACAAAAATACCCTTAAAATCTTTGTATTATAACACGACTAGTTTCGATCTCGTTAGTCATGTAGGCCTCAATTCCAAGATACTGTAGGCCTATTTGAGAATGAGCTATTTTTCAAAATATGTGAACTGTAAAATAGTCATGAAACCAGACTATGTCTTGACTATCTATCATCCCATAAATTGGTAAAGCAATATAAAACCAATCTTTAAAAATAATTTATGGAAGCATTAGAATATTTAATTTAAATTTCATTGTTCCCATGTAAAGTTTTTATGAGTCATGTTTCCTAAAAAGTGTTCGAAAAGTTACATCAAACGAAACAATGAAATTTTTTAATATTATTTTTGTGCTAGTTAGTTCCATTTGATACATGTATCATCTTACGTATCTTCTTGAAAGTAAATTAAACTGTGGACTCACAGCTCAAGCTGGCACCAAAAATTAAGGCGGTTATCGAATGTCAGTTTTTAATGCTCAGCTCTGCCATGAAATCTGAAACTGTCTTCGAGAGTGAAATAGTATAGCTTGTGTCGATCTCGTTTCGATGCTCTCTCGAAAAACAGCTCACTTACTGCGCTGACAGAGCTAGAACTAATCACACTCATTCCCCAACTGTAGGCGAATTAACTTAATAGTAAATTACACAATCTCTTAATGCTTCAAGGTAGGAAGCAGGAAATCTACAACCTGGTAAGAGAGTATAAGGAATACAAGTTTCAAGGATCAACCTTGATGCAAAAGTGAAGGAAGAAAGAATACTCACGTCAGGATTATCACAGCCTATCATTTCTCCATAGGAGACTTGGTGACAGAGACAGTAGGTGGGCTCGTTGGGATCGACGGGCATGTCCAGGACATCGACTGGTATGGACTGGTTGATTGGCATGGCCGCCAGTAGGCTGCTCTCAGTGGCGCTATTCGTGGCTGCGGTCGCTCCCTTACCAGGGCCTGTGCCCGATTTACCACCGGCTGCGAAATTAAATTTAAATTATTGCCAAAAAATACATTGCTTACAAATAAAAGTGATGATATAATATATCTAATAATAATGTAATAATAATAATAATAATATTGTAATACAATTATTGTCATTTTTAGCACTGTAAAGCCAACATAAGAAGGTATTGTGTTTCAAAGCTGCTGATAGTTGTCCTGTTAAGTTGGGTTTGGACGAGAAGTAAAATGTAAAAATAGATCAAGGTCATTTAGTATTATAATTTGTAACTCATAAATAAATGGTATTGAATAATTTACAATGGATAGTACAACAGGCGTGACCATACAAGGTCGTTTTTGAGTCAAGTATACTATCGAGCAAACTATTCCAGTGAGCAACTCATTCCAGGAAATTTGCATAAGTTAATCACTCTTTGATCCTCAATTATACAACTTTGATTAGTTGCATTAAACTCAGATATGCGGATATGCCAATACAAATTATTCTTGTGATGTAATTTGACTATTAAGTAGACTATTGCTTAATCTTATATAAAAAAACTGATGTCCAACGTTGAAAGAAAATTGTTTGATTGACTGAACTTCGCAATCTTTAATTGGATCTTATTTCGTAGTTAAGTTATAAATTTTTAGTAAATTGAAAACTTTATTGTAGCCCCTGTTTTACAAATCATAAATTAGAACTCACTTTTCTTTTGCTTTTTCCTAGCCGTCTTTGATACTTCTTCTTCAGCACTGCTTCCACCCGCAACTCGTTTCTTCTTTTCCTTGTCTTTAGCTTTCTTTCTTCCTCCTGTAAATGAAGAACACAAATCTATAAGAAAAACTGGAGTAACAATTATCACATTCGTAAAATGAGAACTATTTTTTCTAGGTTTAACTGAGAAATTATTATTGATCACATTGAAATATACATTCTTCTATTCAGTGACAAAATATATTACTTGAGAACTCATATTATATCAACGCCACTACAACCACCTAGCACCAAAAATCCACAATTTACTTCCTGCACACATCAAGATAATAGAGAACCCACGAAAATTCCAAACCGCCGTTAAAAACTGGATTATAACAACTGGAAGACATCTCATAGAAAATATTATCTCAAACAGTATGTGAGCTACCTACTCAACGTATTCGCACCCCCAACCAAAATTCAACACCTACTCTAGCACATGGGTTTCCCATAGGTGAGTAGGTTAATTCACGAAAAAAATGAAATTTCATTATCTGTAACTTACATAACTAAATTTAAATGTAAAATGTATTTATTGTATTTTTCCAAGGAAATAAATTTATTTATTTAATATAATATTTTAGTTCATGGAATATTTTAATGCAATATTTTTATAAAAGACAAATTGAATGTAATGATTCGTGAGATTCCCAAATATGATATGAGATATGAGAGCTTTTCCTTGTCATCTTGATGAATCGTGTAAAATTGAAGTTCCAAGAGTTGATTGGAATGGCTATTCCAAGAAATTTTGTTCCACATTTTTAGGACCAAGTTAAATAAGAAATAATCAACTGAAAATTACAATGCATTGTGTTTCTTTATAATACTTCATAATCCATCTGATAGAAATCTTTTAGAGGCTATACCAAAAACCGATTTCAATCATCCAATTTGATAAAATGTATGGTAATCATAAATAAAAACGTAATAATTATCTCTTCATAACGTAGCCTACAACTTGATTCCAAGTAATAATGCTACTATATTTTAAAAACTAGAAGTTTATACAATGAGAAAAGACAAAACATACTTTTTTGTGTAGCTGATTCTTCTTGTGTCCTTGTACTGCTTAATAAAGCTTTATCCTGAATTTCAGATTCGAATCTTGCCAAGTCCGAGTCAAGTCTGCGAATATGTTTATCAACCTGAAATAATTAGAATAGGCTATGATAATATCGAAATTCGTGAAATCAGAAGTGATCAATTGAATGTTGACTGTAATAAAAAATAGCATAAAAATTTAGCACACGAAGCCAAACAACACCAATTGAGTAAAAATATTAAAAATTCTATTTTGACAATTTCAAATCTTTTTATTCAATATAGATAATATTGCCTCAACCTTCAAAATTCTCTATAGTGTTTTTTCTGAGTGGAAATTATATTGTGAGTATTGAAGAGGGGCATAACCTGAATTTGGACATTTTTATCAAAATTGGAACAGAAGAAGTTTAAGCTAACGCCTGTTTTTTCATTCCTTCAATTGTATTTTTCTAATGAAATAAATAAATATCACATCCATAACTACACAAAGAGGAAGGAACTCACCAATTCATAAGTTTGTATGGCAAGTTGAACTTTATCATCCCCAAACTCTTTTGCTTTATTGAATTGACTTTGTATTGCAGACATGTTCTCTTTCTTCTTTTCCGGCGATAAAGCTTTGATATTACTGAGGAAGTCATCGGCCAGTTTATCGATATTCCTCATTACTCCTTGCGCTCTAGAATCCAGGTCTCGCATCAAATTGAAATTTCGTTGGAGTTCAATTGGTAGATGTTCTAAACCTGTGAAATAAATAAAAAGCAATTAATATGAATAACACAAATCCTATTAGCTAATTTATATAAGAGGCTACTGCCATAGGATTTAAACTAGTTATCCTGGATTGATAAGTGATCCTGTGAATGATTTAGGTAATAAACTTTCAATTGACCTAATATTTTATAATGTGCAATGCCTTCGGAATAAAGGGACTGAGATTAAGTTGTTTGTTGGCATGAATAATGAATTTGAACTATTGTGTTTGTCTGAACATTGGATGTGCATGGACGAGCTTAAGCAATTTAAGATTATTATTATTATTATCGTATGCCACATTTGCTGGGGAGTCCTAAAAGGATGTTCCACCGGCAAAATAACCTCAATAATATTATCCTCGATGGGAAATTGAGGTATTTCTTGAAATGTTCCACGGAAATTTGAATGTTTAAAAGTTTTTCCAATATGAAAGAGTTCATAAAACACACAAAACAAGCAATTTAAGATCACTGGTTATGAATTGGCTGCCTCTTTCTGTAGGAGTGAATTTCAATTTGGAGGTGTAGCCTTATACATTAAGGAATCTCTGACTGATTTTGCATGCATGGACGTTTCTAGATTCTGTGTTGAAAAAGACCATGAATTTGCATGTGTTTCCCTGCTGCATGTCAAATTGTATATCGTTGTGGTATATCGTGCTCCAGCTGGTTGTTTTGAAAGTTTTCTGAACTCACTGGAGGAGCTCACCCTTGAGTTGACTAATATGAACCCCGGTTTCAACATTGTTATTGGTGGTGATGTTAATATTGACATGTTGACGGCTGATCTTCAAACAAGGGAGTTTATCAACCTCCTGAAATCTTTGGACCTCTATGTGGCTAACTACCTGCCCACCAAATTTGATGCTTGTCTCAACAATGTTATTACCAACCTAAACATTAATGATTGTGTAAGATGCTCTACTATGAATCCCCTTCTCAGTGATCACCTGGGTCTCTGCTGTGCAATTGAAGTGCCTGATGCTATTGGCCTACCCTCAAGGCCTGTGGGGCGTCGTCAGTGTATTTGGGTGAGGCCTATCACCCAACTTGGACGGGAGCAATTCCGTGGCTATCTTAGTCATGTTGACTGGGACCTGTTGCTTGGTCATTGTGATGCAGAGGCTAACTTTGCTGCATTCTTTGAGAGACTTCTGTCTGGCTTCTGTCACCATGGATAAACGATGAGCTGCTCAGCCTACGTGACCTGGTGCTCATGGCTTATGAGAGGTCCCGTGAGGATGGTCTTCAGTCCTCAAGACGAATCTACAATGGTCTTAAGAAATCATACCAGCAGGCGGTGAATGCTGCCAAATTGCAGTTCAACTGTGAGCTGATTGATGGAGCCCCCAACAAGTGTAAGGCTGCCTGGGGCATCATCAGAGCAAGTACAGCGTCCTCTATGCCTGGTACTATCCCAGTATCAGCAGATGTTCTCCAGGATGCTTGGTTGGACTCCATCCAGAGGATACGTGGTGGGATCCCAGCTTCCCCTGCTGTACCTGCTGAACTCCTTGCGGCATCTGTCCAGCCTCCTGACCTTCAGCTGCATACCTGGTGTTTCATCACTTGTGATGACACTGTAAGAGTTGTTTCCAGATTGAACAATTCTAGGAGTAAGGACATTTATGGCATGACATGTGAGCTTGTCGAAGATATTGTAAACTCTATTGTAGTGCCTCTTACTGCTTGCATAAATCATTGTTTGTCTCAGTGTGTTTTTCCAGCCCAGCTCAAGGTGTCCAAGACGGTTCCTGTCTTCAAGAAGGGAGACAAGCTTGATCCTGGCAACTACAGGCCTATTTCTATTTTGCCTGTAATTTCAAAAATATTTTAAATTGTGATTGCAGGCTAGCTCCTTGATCATTTTGACCAGTGCGGCCTGTTTGCTGCCACCCAGTTTGGCTTTAGAAAAAACAGATCAACTGTTGATGCGGTTGACTACACAGAGTATATGACTGCTTTGAGGGGCATAGACTTGCTTGGCTCACCTTGTGTGATCTCAGCAAGGCTTTTGATACGCTTGACCACCTTCAAGAAGCTCAAGCACTACGGTGTAAATGAGACACCTCTTAGGCTTATCCAGGCCTACCTGGGGGGCCGCAGACAGGCTGTGCTGGCCAACGGCATGCTCTCGCAGATCAGAGACTGCCTTGACTGTGGAGTACCACAGGGGTCGTTCTTGGGGCCTCTTTTATTTCTGGTTGCAGTGAATGATGTTGCCTGTGTGGGTGGCAGAACAACGGTATGCAGATGACACAATTTTTTGACAGTGGCTGCAATACTGAGGAGTTGAGAGCGGCTATGCATGAGACCAGGGTGTTTGCAGCTAACTGGTTCTCTGCAAACCTCTTCCTCCTCAATGAGGACAAGACACAGGAAATTGTGTTCAGCCTCAGAAATGGGGATGAATATGAATCTGCTCCAGTGAAGCTCCTTGGGCTGGTTCTGGATAGGAAGCTGTCATGGAGTGGTCACATTGATGCTGTTTGTGGTAGGTTGAGCAGGGTGGTTTTCTTGCTGAGAGGATTGAGAGGTAGTGTACCATCACACTACCTTAAGGTATGCTATTTTGCTTTTTTTCAGAGCATCCTCTTGCATGGCCTTATTCTCTGGGTGGAGCTGTGGATGTTGCTCGAGTGCTGCGCATGCAGGAAAAAGCCTTGTGGGTCCTCTGTGGAGTGAATCGACTTGCACATTGCCGTCCTCTCTTTATAAGAGAGAGGATTCTTACAACATTTTCTCTCTATATTTATTGTGCCCTTTGCAGGACCCATGCAAGTGTTGATGAGCTTGCCATCAGACAGAGTTTCCATGAGCACAACACAAGGGGTAGACATAGATTGGATGTGCCTTTTTAGAGGCTGAGCAGGACTAGAACTGGCCTTGTCCACTCATCTGTGAAGCTTTATAATAAGCTCCCATTAGCGGCAAGAGACCTTCCGGCCAGGCATTTCCAAAGGGCATTGAAGAGACTGCTGGTGGAAAACCCTTTGTATGTATATTTATTTATTTTTTGCTGTGACTAGCTTTTAATAGCTTATCTGTTTTATCTTCTTACTTGTCTTGACAAACGGGAAGTATTCTTACTTTTGACGTGTCTTTGTGGTTCTTGTAACCACATTATAGACTAAAATAATACTAAATAGATACTAAAATAGTTATTGAAACTAAGTTATTGAAAAATGAGGAGTGGCAGTGGAGCGAATTAAAGCAATGACTCAAGACGGAGAAATCTTAGTTCCTCGACACCCAATGGGTAAAAGGGGATTCGACTAAGTAAGTAAGTATTGAAAAATACCGTAGCTTAGGTTTACAGAAAACTAAACTTAATCAAGCACACTAAGAAATATAACACTAAACAATATAAACTAATAAAGTAATTATATTAACTATCCCTATATTTATATTATTAAGCATAATCAGACTTACTGTAGGCCTACTTTTATTTCATAAATCTTAGTTTTAAAAAATATCAATCTATGGTAACTTAATTCCAAACAGAATATCAGGTAACTTCTTGAATCATACTGTCACAACTCTTTTCTGCCTGTTCTATTAAAAGGCACATAGCTGACATACGTCTCAAATACAAGACAGTGATAGATTGATAATAAAATACAAATCAAATCGAACGCAGCCAAAGATTACGACATCAACAAACTTCGTTCCTAGGTTGAATAGAATCTATCCAAAAGGGCGATAGCCAAAGTCATTCCGTAATTGATTGGTTTAAAAAGTACAAAATAATAATTGTCCTTAGTGTGTGCATTCATCCAAGATAGAAAAATACAGCCAGGAACATTTTCTTTTCTTTGATTCTAACAAGAATGTTTTGTTCCATCTGGAGGAGTAAAATTATTCTAAATCTAATATTGAAATCTGAAAGCCATGATAGGTTTTAAATAGGCTAAACAAAAGTAAATCAACTGCCACTGTCGTTTTCACCTACATTATAATAGGCTACTCTATTATGAAAACTCATATGAATAAGTAACACTGCATAGTTATAACTATGATCATGAAACCGAGGCTGCATTTTTTTACATCAATATTAAAAATATCAATAATGACATTTTCATTGATGAAGTAAATTGAAAGCCTATCAATAACAGCATGAAATAGCATTATTCCGAGTATCAACTTTGATTTTAAAAAATATCAGAGGTATGTTGACAGAATTATACCATTTATCAATCTAAATAAAGTTCAAATAACTTATTAATATGAAAATAAACAATTTTCTAAACAGCAACTGTCAAATTTTTTGGTTATGTTTATAAATTTCAAACTGATACTTACTATCCAAGTAATGTTCCAAATAAGATGCGGATGTCATTTTTATGATAAAAAGAAGATGGATGAATAATTTATTCCTGTAAAGATTTGTTACAAATATGACTTGATGAAAACAAGCTAAAAATCAATCTCGATTACACTCCATAAAACCAAAACTTTCCACTTTTCCAAGGACCAAGATTCGATTTCTTGTTTACTCTGCCTTCACAATTTAGATTTTGATTTTCTAGTATCTAAGAAAAAACTTTGCTCTTGAATAATATTTCTCAGAGTAAATATGGTAATAATCATTTAATTTTAGATGAAAAATGAAGTGAAGAAATTTATTAAAATGCTGGAAGATAATGATTTCATATTTTCTACACTTTTATCATGACAGCGGTGGATCAAACTCACGCACGCAAATGCACGATTCTCAATTCATTCGAAAAGAATGAGGTTATGATTACTTTATTATTGTGAGTGGAAATATTGTATGAGATAATTTTTATTTGATTTTATTTAATGAATAATATATTCGAAATGCTGAAAACGCCTCATCTCATCACAGTTTTCAAACAAATTGGTATCCTATCGCGGTTGAATCAACTCTCCATTACCGGTGATAGAAGAGGTCTTTGCGATTCAAGAGCTGGTTAGTAAAATTCTTTTCCTATTACTTTATATAGTTGACAGTTGACTTAGTATTTATTCACCATTACTTACTTACTTACTTACTTGTTAAGTCTTTTCCGCAGTCAGCTACCGGGGAATCGTCAATATTATTATTTTTATCATAAACATTAAAGAGAGTCTCTATCATAAAAATGATTTTGAATGCTTCGGTTCTATGTCTAGAGTGCATTCTTTTCAATCCTTTTATCCTGATTGTAAAAAATTCAGGAACTGTTTTTTTATGAGCTAATATAGCCTAATAATAGTGCAGATAAAAATTCATATTTATTGATTAATACATTGGATTTCTCAATTCCAACCATGGAACAAGAAAAAAATAAATATTAGGATACCTGAAGTATAGGTACACACGTTCCGTGAGACCGCAATGTTTTGTAGTTGGCCTAATTGCAAATGAGAGAGAGACATGCGTTAGAGTGAGGCAAAACTATTTCAGCCGTTTCTGAGCGGACAGAATTTGTCCGGATCTCGTCATTTAATTTCTACTCAGCAATTGAGTGTTAGTCGTCTTCTAAATGCGATCTCACCCAGCTTTTCTAAGCCTGCTCCAAGAGAGATTGACGAAAAACTTCAGTGTCGCATTTCTGTAGATATTTTTTGGTAAGTGGAGGCACATACTGGGGGTTTCAGACCCACGATTCTGATTGAAACCTACAATGTAATCAGCTCATGATGCTGATTGTTGTGTTAGTGAACATATTTTGGGTTACCAGAACGTGCTGCTTCCACTCAACATACATCAAGCATAGGAGGATGTACTTGAGTCCTCTTTTTCATCCTCAAGACAAAATCAGACCCTGCCGAATGAATTGAAAAATCTTATATGGCTGTGGAAAAGCGACAACGATTCATCATCAATAGATAGGTCTGTCATCAGACCTTTCATCTTAAAAAAAATACTTATTACTTTCGGGCTACGGTCCTATATCTGGGGAGCACTTTATTTATCGAATACCATCAAGTCAAAACACTATCCTCTAGCCATATGCTATCGACATTGTGGATAGGCATATAACCTACATCTTAAACCTCATCATCACTCATTCATCCTTTGCTTAAAATACTTGGAAACCAAGTCGCAATTGTAAAGAAAGAATAAAGAATGCTTCATAGATTAGGTATTATCATACAGTTATTTCGAGGAAAAATGTTTCTCAGTGATAGTAGCTGACTTTCATGGTGGTAAGCTATCCATAAGGGTAGCTTCCACTCGCCTTGGTCACATTCTAGAGAAACGGCTGGTAAAATGCTGTTTGTGACTGCTCCAGCTGGATCCTGAGCCCCAGTGACAAGCTGCAGTTGGTCCTCTGAGTCTTGCCTTCATTCAACAGGAATCAATTAGCAAGTGAACGACCAGTTGCTTACCGAAGATGCTCCGCAATTGTCTGTGTTTTATACATTAAGTAACGTATTTTGATGAATTTAAGCATCCAAAACTTTCTCAAGCTTAGCTCTATGACAGAAGAGATCATCTGCAAACCTAAGAGTGGAACCTTGGCCATTAAAGTCGTTTATTATGACCAGAAACATCACTCATCTCTGAAGGACACTAAAATTCACTCAAAGAGTTGAGGAGTTTTGGTACCAGCAAACGAAACAAGCTGAGTCCTTCCATGAATAAACTCGTTTGCCTACCCAAAACCAGAGAGTAGTTATTAGGAGTAATAAAGGAATATAGAAATAATATCGACTATAGAAATAGTCGATTTTCTAACAAATCAGTGGTTTGACAACATCTTGTCTTTTCATTTATTATGGATAACTACCACAATATCAATTTCACAACTACTCAGAGAGTGATAGAAATAATAACTTACAGGAGAAATAATGAAGGAGAATATTATTATTAGGCCATTAGGTGTATACAGAGTGATGACCAATGCTTCGTGATTCTGATCACATTCAAGCGCTGTATAACTTACTCGTTACTCTGTGCCAAAACCATCACCAATCATAAGTTGAAAAGAAAATATATTATTTTTCAATTACACAATTTTTTATAACTTTGACCCTTCTCACACAAGGACTAGTCTTCGTGAGGAGTATATTCATAATTTGTTCCATTTTTTCAAATGTATAAAAATGGTTTCAGTTTTTGAGAATAGAATATTCCAATTCAATCTCTTTGCTTTTACTAAGTCATGCAGGCATCATGTAATAACATGCAGTTAATAATATCAAATTGCAAAATACAAAACAAATTGCCCTTTCTGAGCGAGTATGAAGTATGATGAATAATATTGTTCCCTTTTCTATGTTGCAGGTAGCATTGATCATGAGATCAAAAGTAGATTCTACGAACCTGAGATTTTGGCATTGTTGAAGAAATTAACTCGACCAGATTTGCATAAGATATTCCGAAAAAGAAAGCTGGGACTCAGATTGGAGCCTCCCGAGTATAAGTTCATGACTACCGAACAGTTGGAGCTGGTATGTGAATTTCACAATATTTTGAAAAATTATACCACAAATTGAAGAGTGTTCAAATCAGGTTCCATATTATCCCACTATAATATAGTCTATTGTTTGTGAATTTTTCTGGGATAGATGCATTGTGGCTGACATACTGTAAGATAAATAATAAGACAAGACTGTATAAGTTAATGTTCAAAAGTTTGAAATAACATTTATCCTATCCATCTATAAAATGATTTTTCAGGAACGCAAAAAAGCTGATGAAAGAGCTGCAGAGAAATTGCAAATGCCTCCGGTACTACCTCCAAGGAAAGAAATTGATGAAGTTATTAGTGAAGATCCTAATCTAGCTGGATTTGAGAAATCGAATATGGTATTTACTGACATTACGTTCGGAAAAAGTGACGTGGTAAGTGATTGTACTTTGTTCAATGTATTTTTACTAGCAATGCTTGAGCGAAAAATTTTTTTACCAAAATTATTCAAACAACGACTGTTTCCCTGCTTGCAGAGGAAGATAGTTTTTATTTCCAATTCATTAAGCTGTGTGTCCATGGTTCAGTTTTCTTTCAAAAATAAACTTTAAAGGAGGTACACACGATACATGTATCAAATTAAACAATGGGAACTAGCATTATTTTAAATAAATGATGAAAAATCTTTCAATAGATTGTTCCATTTGAAACATGTAAAGTATAATCTTTTTCATTCATTCGAGAAAATACAATAAACTCATTGGATAAAACACAGACAATGAAGTTCAATACGTCTTTTTCAAAATTTCGATGAATAGCTTGATTTTTTATCTGTTAGCTGTGTGATCGCGTTCCAATCTACTTCAAATATACACAGTATGATACATAAATTAAAATATATATATAAAAAATAGCAATCGAATTGATAGGTCTTGATAGATCATGATTAAAACCTGTAGCTTATAGTCTTATTTATCGTATCAAAGCCTGAAGCTTATAGAGTCTTATTTGTTTTATCACTAAAATTTTCATTGACCTTGATCATTTCAATGTTTGGTTACAGAAAAGAATGATTGTGATTCGAGAACCGAATGGCCGTTTGCGGAAAGCCAATTGGGACGAGCGATTCAGAATGAACCAAGTCTATTTTCCCCCTGAAGGTAGAAAAATGAATCCACCATCATTGTTCAAACAAGAAAATCTGTTGGCAAGTATTCCATAATTATATACTTTTTGACTGAATTCTGAATACTGTAATTGTGCTCTGTGCAAACTTATTCGGTTTTCTTCCAAGTTTTGATAGATTTACAATATTGTGTTATATTTAAACACTTTTTATAGAATAAAACTTGCTTCATCCAAATTTAAAACTTTGCTTCTCTGCTACAAACTTTTTTGTGCAGAACAGTTCTATGAATTTTATCATAATTCTTTTCAAAACATAGTACAGTACATTTATTTGTTTAGAATTGCATATTATTACATTATTATTCTAAAACTTAAATCAAACAAGCTACATACATAGTTTCCTTATCATTTATTAGATAATTTGGAAATCACAGTAATGCTTATTGTTTATTTCTTCAGCTCTAAATTAAAGACCCTCGTTCAAATCGAAGATATTCTCCAAAAAGGTTGGCTAGCTTATTGATAGGATTTTTACAAGGAAAATTATAATAATATAATAATTTAAATATATATTATTATAATAATATAATTTTTTATTATCTAAAATTTCTTGGAGTGCTAATAGTTCACTGTTGAGGATGAACATAGTTTATGATTTCTTTCTTTCAGAGGTTATGTGAAGAACAGCGCTTCGAGTTTGTGCTAGATCTTGCTTGTATACAATACGAGCCTGATGACCCGGAATACTTGCGAATTACTGAAACTGTCTACGACAAGATTGATGAAGCACAGGCTTTCGATATGTTGAGGTCCACTAGACATTACGGACCGCTCATATTCCATCTAGTCACTAATCGATCAATTGATAACGTCTTGGTAGAGAACTTACAAACTGACAGGTTAGTAAGATCTTTAGAAGTTTAGCAGTGTCTATACTATTCAAGATTATACATTTTATCAAACCGAACAATCGAATTGGAACGTTTTGTAAGGAAAAAAGACAAAAAACAAACAAAAAAGACCTTCCTATAAATTGGATTGTTTAATTAGTTGAGTAAATAATACTCAAAGTGATCTTAACTGTGGGCTCAACGCCAAGATATGATCACTCTATGTAGAAGTTTGTATTTGCGAGCAGTATTTTGAGCAATGGGAGGGGATTCATATTTTTTACTTATCTGACAAATTGTGTCAAGTTAAGCTCATGGGATACCAAAATAATTTTCAACTTAACGTTGATAGAAGTATTCACTGGGATTTATCACCGGCAATCCAGTCAAAAGGGTTTTCACTAAAGGAAACTGATTGAATTGAACTCCTTGCTGGAGTGGAGGACTTTTGTGCTCCTCGAGCACATTGTCAACACTGTGTTGAGTGCTATTTTTTAATATTTACACACATCAGCTCGTCATGGATCAAGAAATCAACTTCTTTGTTGATAGAAGCTTTCACAGTTAGAATTGTCATTTTTCAGTTTTGTTATGAGATTTTCAAATAACTGATCGATTTTACAGATATTCAATTAATATTTTCTTTTAATATTTTAGACTAGAAGATGCGGTTTGGGCAATATCCCTCTACCATTTATTGCATCCAGAGTCAAAATCCAAGAGTACAGAGCTAGTTGCTGGTGAAGAATTGCAGTTCATCAAGGTAATTTTTTCAAAATTATCAATACATTGTTTTCGGCATTTTCAACAATATTAATACCCGATTGAATGATGAAAAACAGGCATTAGTCCTCCTATTCCCAGTTTATTCCTTGCTAGCGTTATCCCTGTTGTGAGAGGCACATGTCAACCTAACCGTATTGTCAGCTCATGTAATTATGAGAATAGCAACATCTGTAACAATAAAATTATTATATTTTCGGCATTGTCAATAATATTCCTACTCAATCGAATAAGAAAACACGCATTACTTTTCCTATTTCCAGTTTATTCCTTGCTATTTAGCATCATCCCTGCTGTGAGAGGAACATGTCAACCTGACAGTCGTGTCAGCTCATCTCTTATGAGCAGAATACTCTTCAAAAATAAAATGATCTTGATTTGTTCAAAAACCAGTGCTGATCTATGTGGAATCATTTAATGAAATTATTGGTAAACCTCATGAATTATTCTGCTTGAGAAGAGGAATTATAGTCCTCGTCTGGTCTCTTCCTCTCCTCGTCCGAGGTACAATGAAAATTTAAGTGGCCAAACAAACTCTTCACTCACTAGAAAATGGAGCATGTTCACCACCAAATCTCAGTCAAAAAATTAGAATTATTGGTATAGTCGGTCCAAGGAAAGAAGTCATTTTGGTCAGATGAAAAAATAATTCAACTCAATATTGCGTCAAAAATTCATCAATTTGATATAAAATTGTAGAAAAGATTCTGCTCTATAATTTGAAACCACATGTATAATATTCATTTATTTATTTAATAATAACATGTATAATATTTGAACCAATGTTGACCGAGCTGGAGTCACTTTCCCATCTTGCCAGCATGTCTTCTTTGGTTGGACAGACTATACTTTTAAGCAATGCTTCGGAGATTCTTCTTAACGTGTAAATTGATGTCATTTCCATGGCAAGGCATCAAGTAAAGAATGAATTTTGTATACTAAAAATGAAAGTGATCTACAAGCCTGTGAATGATTTTTTTATATTTTCAGTCGTATGTCGAAAAAGATTCGAAGAAGAGAGGACTTCTAGAGATGACGTTACAAACCTATGCCAACACAATTGAGAATGTTCAAGTCGAGCGGCAACAGTAATTGTACGATAAAAATCTAAGTAGATTAGTTTTCATGTAACTTATGTTTTTCTCACAATAATTTTATATATACCGTTACTTCTATTACTCTGCCTTTGCATCAACAAATACAAGTAATTCATGATGAGAATTTAATTTTTTACAATTCTACCACATTCTATTTAGGTATTTGGAAATCTCCCAGTTGATGAACCATGTTCCAAGTTGATTAAAAATTCTACGTTAATTATCATAATTCGCTATGTTATAACCTGCGATACTAACCCTCATTTTAAATAATAAAATCTCAAGTTTTACATGAATTCAGTCCTCTCTTTTCCAGACCAGACCATAAGTTAATTTCATATTCACCAATAAAATTTGCACCAAGCATTCAAAATGTTTTCAATTTATTATTTCATTTTTATACTCTGAAACAGTTGATTACGTGAAAATGATCTCCTATCCTATAATTCTAACACTGATTAGTAGGAACATATTGTTATCACTAGAAATTAATTGGCTATTTGGAAGTATAACATCTTGAAAAATGTATTCATAAAATACGAGTAAATTAAGTTATTAAATTTCAATAACCTATGAAGGCATCTATTAATCAATATAAATAATTATCTATCACATAATCAACAGAAAAAATCTATAAACAAGTAACATAGGCCTATAGAATTACTAATTATTTTGTGATTGAACATAGAACATCTTCCATTGTATTGAAGTTAATTTTTGAGCATTTTAGTATTTAACATTACTAGGTAGTCACTATTATTCAAAAATAGATTTAGATATTCCAATATATATAGACAGCCTGTTTTTTCTCCATTGGTTGGATAAACTTTGCTGATATAAATTTAATGGTCATAAACATAGACCAGACTAGATAACCAACTTTATACTATAGTCTTTATTGTACTCTTTATCATGAACAAACCTTTTTCCCGCTTTCATAACATGAACAAATTGTGCTACAAAGTTGTAGATATTTCTTCGTGTTGAAAATTCGGATGGAAGAGTATCATGGAAGAAAGTTGAAAGGGTTTTCATGATATATTCTTCATTTCACAGTCTTCAAATATTCTGGTTGGGCTCTCCATGAATTCGTACTCGATAAACACAAGTATAAACTGGATTTCCATGATTTGCAGTGAAATGTATTTCTATGATCTTCACAGCCGGTGTTGATTCGAATAGCTGAAACAAAATGCATAGGTAATTTATTCAAGATGGAAGAATTCATTAATTATCAAGGAAATTAATCAAAAAGATAGTTAAGATCGAATCAATCATCATGGTAATTTATCCCACCAATTCGTGGATATCAAGAAACGACATAATGAATATTATGTCTACTCTGAAGATTATATTATACCTTTGAAGAGAGAATTCAGTAGAAACTTACTCAGGGAATTGTATAGTAGGAATGTAAAATCCAAAATATTCTGTACCTGTGGAATTTCAAGTCTATAAAAAGGAATAGTTCGAAGAAAATCGAATATCGAAAGAACTCAGAGATCTCTTGGCGTAATTAGTACATTTATTTACTTTCTCCTATTGAATTGAATTAACTGAGAATAAAGAATTGTTCAGTTAGATTCACCAAATAGGAATGGCAATCTAAAATAACTATTTAAATTGAATTTATTATGTTGAATAAATAGATAAAATAACGTTTTTTGTTATCTTAACTTACCTCTTTGCCAACAATGAAAGTCTGCCTAGCAGGTCCAAACAAATTGTATTCAAATAGACCCAGGTGCTTTGGCTTGCACTCATCACAATCTGGAACAGCCTGAAAAAGAGAAGAATGTTCAATTATTAGAACTACCATCTGTAGAAATTCAAATGCTGTATAGGTAATATACTGTTGAACATCAAGATTTATAGATGTTCGGTTTTTTGCCGTCGTTAAAATTTTTACTAGATTGATCAGAACTTGGCAAACTGCGTGTCTCTATGCGAATCATAAATATGTTAGTCAAGCTTTATCCAATCTAGTGAAATTTCTGGGACGTCAAAAGACCAGACGTCCAAAAATCATGGTGTGTGCAACAGTGGTAAAAGTTTGAGCCAAAACGAGTATATAACTTCAGTCGTTCAGTCGTAGTTAATTTTCACTACTAAGTAGTCAAGTCTTGAGCCCCGTATTATAAAATAATAGTGAAACTCATTGTATTAAATGCGACCATATCTTGTTTTAACCATCATGACCAACAGTTGATTCATTTTTGGTAAAAACTGCTATTGAGAATACGGGCCTTGGTGAGAAATATGCAGTATTTTATATCAAAGTTGAGTCATGCACGGGAGAGGTTTTAAAAGAACTTCAATAGTTACGATTCAAGAATCCTAGATAGTTTTTACCGAGTTAGATTCCAGCAGAGCGAGGGTAGAGATGTGAGGTATGATGTGATTTCATAAATAAACTTCATTCACTCTTCTCTAAGTTCTAACCGGTACAAGTATTTGATAGTTTTTCTTCAATCCGAGATATTTTGATATCTTGATAATCTGTAGTAGTTAGGTAAACTTTTAATTTACTAAAACATTGCAATGATAATCTATGGTTTGATTGACTCAAACACGCGTCACAATAATAAATGGAATCATGAATCACAGTATCCTTAACACAACAATATAGATAATGTTTTTTCCAAGGAAAATTGAAACGATCTTTCTTTCTAAGTTCAAAGCAGTGGAAGTAGGCTAAAGCCATAAACACTGATCACCCAACAATAACAAATAAATGTGAGTTGATGATATTGATAGTTACTGACAGTGAGTGGTATTATAAACATTGAAGTTTATGAAAATTTATTCTCATTATATTGTAGTGGAATAGAAATGATTGCCGACGTCCTTCAGATACTGCGTGTAGAATACAGTAAGGTTGTTAATCTACTGCTGTTGAAGAAAACATTTCTTTACAATTTCTTCTTTTGTCTTCATCGTACTTGAACTGTTGATGATAATTATAATAAATTACGTTATTAACTTTTACTTTAACAACAGTACTCACACGTATCTTTATTACTTGTACGCTGGAGATGTGGCTCAGTGCCCCAAAACGCGTCCCAAACAAGCAACGAAATCGTGAGTACTGTTGTTTAATTGAAAGTTGATAACGTAATTTATTAGAATTATTATAACAGTCCAAGTAGGATGAAGACAAAAGAATAAATTTGAAGTAATGTTTTCTTAATATATTTATAATTTCATCGTTTATTGCTTCTGAATGAATTAGTACTCACCACCACTGAGAATATTTTTGGCGCAGAAAGTGTAGGACTGTCAGTTGGTAGAAGATAGTCTGGGAAATGTTCCAAAGTTACTGATGACACTCTGATACGTCGCGAAAGTTGAATGACGACACTGCCAACGGTTCCCTTGAATGTCCAGCACTCTCCTGGCTGGATTAACCCCTGAAATCATCGAAAAATAATAGGCTACAGTCCTATATCTGGGAAGCATTTTTTCACTCGATATTATCATGTGATAATATCCAGTCTGAGCAAATAGTAAGTATTTTGAGGTCCACTTTCCCCAATGCGGCAAAGCTATTGTTTAAATAACACCTAATGTTATTTAATTTTAATTAGTATAGACTCAGATTCTACTTGAGTCGTAGCTTTGCTCAAGTCGCATTGGGGTAACCTTATTTGGATGATACAGTATTAAAAAACGTGCTCCCCAGATATAGGACCGTAGGCAAATAATACGTAATTCTTAACTCAAGTCATTTGAATAGTTTTTCACCACACAAAATTACAAAATTAATTACACAGTCATTACTATACATTTGATCAAAAATCCATGTGATTAGAATTTGAAATAGAATAAGTTATAAATAAAATTATAGTTTGGTCAAGCAAAGAAGACATTCTGGCTAGATGGGAAAATGACTCCAGCTCGGTCATTAATTTAAAAATTATAAAATTGGTCTCAAATTGTAGAAAATATTCTCCTCTACAAATACAATTTGAGACCAAATTTATAATTTTGAACATATAGTCATTTCCCCATCTAGCCAGAATTTCTTCTTTGTTCGACCAAACTATAATTTTATTTATAACTTATTCTAATCCAAAATTTAAACATCATTCTTCTCATAATGACCATTATTACTGAATATTTTATAATTAATTAATCTGCATAAATATTTTAATTTATAAAGCTTAAAGTAGATAGATATCCAACTAGAATCTTTGTTGGGTTTTTTACCTGAATTATGAGCCGTGGGTTGGAAGTGACTTGCTTCCAGAAGTCGAATCCAAAAATTGATATTGTTCCAGATGAAGAGTACGCTTCTGTGTTAGGAGTTTCAATGATACTACCTCCAGTAGCTTCCAGGGCATAATCAGGCATTGGACCGTACAATTGTTCAAGCATTTTGTCTGAAAATTTATGAACTGTCAAGTTTTGCAATCTTGAATGAAAAGATAAGATATTGTCAACAATATCGACAATTCGACAATATCTTGTCTTTTCATTTAATATGAATAACTACCACAATATCATCTTCACACTACTCAAAAAGTTTTGAAATCGAATAATAGACATGGGAATGAAACGTTAAATTGAATAAACTTGAGAAATTGTTAATTAAACTTTATTTTGATGAAAATTTTACCAAAATGAAGTGGAAATTACAATTTCTCTAGTTACTTCGATCATTTTCAACTCATTTCAAGAAATACCTCAATTTCCCATGGAGGATAATTATTGAGGTTATTTTGCCGGTGGAAGATCCTTTTAGGACTCCCCACCAAACATGGCATACGATAATAATAATAATAATTTTCAACAACCTCAATAATCAATCTACAAATTACATTTAAACATATATATTTTTTTTTTACAAATAACATCGTTTCAAACTTCAATCGCATTGTGAACTGTGATAATATTTAATTCATGCTCTCAATTATTAATAATTATAGGCTATGGAAATAAAATGCATTGAGGTAATTTACTTTTACAAATTCTCAATTCAATAATTTTTCAGTAGCTGCTGGAAGACATTCTTACCCATGTGCTCTTGATAGTATCTTGTTTTTCAACAAATGAATTAAGGTATATAGCCTGAATGCAAGCAATATTGGTTTTACATTACTTCCAACAGTTTCTATTATTGCACTACAATTTATTAGAGGCTATAACTCCAAATTATAAAGAACCCACCCCAAAACAATGATCTCAACTGACTTGATAACGAATACATTCCTAGAGAAACTCTATGAATCCTTCGATATCTTCATGATTATTGTTACAAGAACAATATTTTCGATATATCATTGTGATTTGTCCAATTGTCATCTAATTTTTGAACTATTACACTTACCTGACTAATTTTGCTATTATCATGAAATGCTTCATGAAGTAAATTATTTATACTTTGAAATGTAAAAATGAAAATAAAATAATAATTGAACATCTCAAACCTGCTGCTTTGTTGATTTGCATGGCTTTGGGCTGCTGCAGTAGTACAAGTGCCTGGAAAAAATCAATAAATGGATGTCAAAAGTAATAATTGAATTATGGAAAATTCGAAATAAGCAGATTTAACAATCATGAAAAGTATTATTATAGGAATCTGACTGGGGGCGATTCTTTCAACTTTGAGAGAATATATCAGTTTAATAGGCTAATCGAGAAATTTGTCATTGCTTTATTTAAAGCTGACGCCAAAAAAGTTGGTCGGCTTCGTCTGCTACTTGCACGCCCCATCAGCTCATGTTGTCAATTATTAGTGTTGTTATTTAGCTATGCCTAGATGATGTTTTTAAAATTAGATTAGATAATTGATGCTTTACATTAGCTGTAAGTATGTTATATCAGCTAGGAAACTGCCTATTTTTGGCGACAGCTTAAGTATAAGATGGTCGAAAAGAGAAAAACTCTAAAACTCCATCTAATCTATATTTTTGAAATAGGTCTACTTCAAGATTATAATCAAAGTGTCCAATACTTGAAGTGTTATGGTAAGACTATATTTTTGATGGTTGCGAAAGTTGAACATAGTTTATTTTTTTGATACTCGTATTTTTTAGATTGCAAAAAAATTGAACGTCACTAATAATAGTAGAGTAGGTATGATTTATTATTAACTCATCAATTTTCAAGAATTTTATATGAGTGGTTGTTATACGTCAGAAATAAAATGAAGAACTTCACATCTTAAACATTCTTGAGTAAGTTTGTATGATATTTTTTTATTGCGGATGATACCCACATAAGCATTCATTTTAGCTTGTACGTGAGTAATGGAGAGAACGATTGTGATTGATGAGGAGATTAAACGACCATGACTCAGGTGGGATTCGAACCCACGACTGGGTAGCGCTAGTGGACTGAAGGTTGCAACACCCCAGACCACTCTGCCAACACGGCTGGCAAGAATATTAATATTATGTGATAGAAACTTATGGAAAAGTTTCAATAGGTGATAATTAATGTTCTGGAAAAGACAACACATTTTTGCAGCTCCGAATAGTTTAGATTTTTCAAGATAATTTCAATAGAATTACCCATATTCTCCTTGTTTTAATGAATAGAAATTTCTTCACTCATTTACCTTTTCCAATGATTCAACTTTTGCTTGCAATTGAGCCATATCGTTCAGAATCAAAGGCTGGGAGGCCGCCTCAGTTCCAGGCTCATTGCTGTCAATTAAAAGTGCTTCACTGGGATTCGCCCTGAAATAATAAATTCAATAAGTTTATTGTCATTTTCAACTTGAAATTGAATTAACAACTTTATTAAATACAAGTCTCTAGGGAGGTATTGAGACAGATAAAGGACAACAGTTTACTCAAACTACGTAAAATATATTATGAAACTGGTGAAATATATTTAATATTTTTTCAAACATATTAATTATAATTACAATAATGAAATATTTCTCAAACTACGTAGGTCCTCACCTTGGACCCTACTTTAAGAGTAGGTCCACTCTAAGCAATAAAATAATTATTTAAGCAATTACCATTTATTTGAATTTATAGGTGGAAATTGTCATATACCTTGAAAAATATTCATCATGAAGATCTTTTAGAATGTGAAGAAAATCAATTTCATTACAACAGAAAAATACTGAAACACAAATAGACACAATTGGAGCTTTAGTGTTTAATTAGGTTTAGGAACACGCATGGCAGTTAATCAATAGCTCAATAATCGTAATATAAGATAAATACGGTATCTAATTATTTAAATTCATTTCTTCGTCAATTTATTGAAAGGAATTGGGAGAGAGAATTTTCTAGAAGAGAACCTAATATGATGGTATTGATAAAATTGATTCGATATCAAACAAATCTTTCACACGTTTTTTTAGTAAATTACATGCTGCATCATTATTTTTTGTCAAATATTAGTTATCATCTGTTATGTCAGTCCTATTGAAAGAATCAAATTAACAATAATTATTGATGAGCTTGTATAATAACAGAAAAAAGCAAAAAATACCCATTTTAGGAATGATTTATTGCTTACATCAGGACTTTTATTGACTTCAGCCCTTTTCAGAGAATTGATACAAAAGTTTAAAATAGGTATTTCTATAATCAATAATTGAACTCTACCTGATAAGAATATTAGACAAAATCCAATTTTTCGACGATGAGTTTTCCTTGGAATATCTGTAACAGAAGGGATTAGTATAGTCTATACTTTTTTCTATAGGATTTCATACTGGATTATAATGCAAAGAGAATACACAGAATTAGAAAAGGCAATTAAAGATAATTAAATAATTTATTAATAGAAGCAGCAGGTATTAACAAATCTGCCTCCTTAAAAAAATACAACAATTTTAGAAAAATATCATACAATTACCGTAAAAATAAAGATAAAATAGGGAAGCAATGGAACTACAGTGGCTGTAAACGAAAAGTATTTGTGTAAGAGAAATGAAGGCAATAATCTAGACTGTGAATGCTCTCTATACTTGATTATATAGCTTTTTTAGAAGAGTAATCTACAATTTACTGCTATAATTTACAGCCTCAACTGCTACTGCTGAATAATTTACTTCAAATTCAACTTGAATCTACACCCAATAAAACCACAAAGTGACATACTAATCTATCAAAATTATTGACCACTTGCCAAAATGCGGTATAGCTAAGTTATCCATCACCGAAAAAGGAAATTGAGCAAATAACCAGAAAAGTCTGAAAACTTGTAAAATTTCTTCCCAGAGGGGGGTTTTGCCCCCCCCCCAAAAAAAAATTCAACTTTTTAGTTTGACTGTTTAGTTTGATCAAAGATCAAAGAGCAATGATCTAAGATCAATGATCAATGATAAAAGATCAGAGATCATTTGATCAGAGATAACTTGATCAAAGATCAGAGATTTGATCAGAGATCAAAGATCAGAGATTTGATCAGAGATCAAAGATCAAAGATCATTTGATCAGAGATCAAAGATAATTAGATCAAAGAGCAATGATCAATGATAAAAGATCAAAGAGCAATGATCAATGATAAAAGATCAAAGAGCAATGATCAATCTACTTGACAAAGAACAAAGATCACTTGATAAAGACAAAGATCATTGAACTTTTATCACAAAGAACTTTTATGATAAAAGATCAAAGAGCAATGATCAATGATAAAAGATCAAAGAGCAATGATCAATCTACTTGACAAAGAACAAAGATCACTTGATAAAGACAAAGATCATTGAACTTTTATCACAAAGAACTTTTATGATAAAAGATCAAAGAGCAATGATCAATGATAAAAGATCAAAGAGCAATGATCAATCTACTTGACAAAGAACAAAGATCATTTGATCAAAGATCAAAGATTATTAGAATCAAAGAGCAATGATCAATGATAAAAGATCAAAGAGCAATGATCAATGATAAAAGATCAAAGATCAGAGATTTTATTGGAGATCATTTGATCAGAGATCATAAGATCAAAGATCATTTGATCAAAGATAAAAGATCAGAGAAAAAATATAAAAGATAGAGGATAGAAGATCAAAGATTTGATCAGAGATCAAAGCTTAAAGATCAAAGATCAATGATCAGAGATGAAAGATCAAAGATCTAAGGTTAAAGATCAAAGATCAAGACTAATGAATCTGTAGTTTGACAATATCTTGTATTTTACTATCAAATTTCAAATTCAGATCAATTTATTCAATATTTGATACATTACACAATATATTAAAACACTATTGAAGGCATTGAGTAAAGAATCTACACCCTTATACAGAGTGTTTAAGAAGGAATGTGCAATACTTCTCAGGCTGATTCCTTACACCAAGTAGACAAAAAGGTTCCATGGGACCAAGCCCCAAAAACGCTTAGTTACTGAGATAACAATGGCGGAAAATTGAGATTTTTCAAAATATATTAATTTTTCTAGAGGCTTTATTGAGGTTCTAAAATAAGCAATTCCTATGTAATATTAGGTGAGGAGTTCAATGAAACCAGTTCCAAGTTTGTAACTTTAACAGTTATTGAGATAATTGGAAAAATATGCTAGAAAACGCCATTTTACAACAATAAGGGTTATAACTGAATAAGAAATAATAAAATTGAATTTTTTATTAATGGACGTTGAAGAGAGTCGGATTCTAAAGAAAAAATTAAATGGCGGCGATTGTGTAAATCTTACCTAAATCTCAGAAATGGCGATCAAAAATCGCAAAATTCACAAAACATAGCACAAGTGATGAATTTGTGTTTTGTAGCGATTTTGCAATAATTGATTGCAATTTCTGAAATTTGGGTAAGATTTACACAATCGCCGCCTTTCAACTTTTTCTTTAGAATCCGACTCTCTTCAACGTCCATTAATAAAAAATACAATTTTAAGATTCCTTATCCAGTTATAACCTTTATTGTTGTAAAATGGCGTTTTCTAGCATATTTTTCCAATTATCTGAATAACCGTTAAAGTTACATACTTGGAACTGGTTTAATTGAATTCCTCAGCACTTTTACATACGAATTGCTTATTTTAGAACCTCAATAAAGCCACAAAAAATTAGAAAAATTAATATATTTTAAAAAATCTCAATTTTCCGCCATTGTTATCTCAATAACAGGAATCAGCCTGAGAAGTATTGCACATTCCTCCTGAAAAACCCTGTATACTAAAGCCACAAAGTGACATATCAATCTATCAAAATTATTGACCACTTGCCGATATGCGGTATAGCTAAGTTATACATCACTGGAAAGAGGAAATCGAGCAAATAACCAGAATAGTCTGAAAACTTGTAAAATTCCTTCCCAGAAGGAAATTTTGCCCCACCAAAAATTTTCTAACTTTTTAGTTTGACTGTTTATTGCAAAGCTAAGCTGTTTTTTGTAACCATTGCGCGGAAATAGCTCGATTTCAATGAAAAAATTGCAACCGGGTTCGTAGGGGGTTAATTTTCCATCTTTGGCCACCCCACAGAAATTGAGGGCTCAATTTTGAGAGATTGTTGATAATTTAGTGCGGTTTTTGGCAGCGGGATCATGTTACTAGAGAACTCAGACTTGATTTTCATCATCACAACCTTTTTTTGAAATCCAAAGGGGGCCTGGGGTGGAGGGGGCTTTTTGCCAAACTTTGGGAGGCCCAAAATAGGGGTTGTTTGACATACGCGTAAGTCCGGTACTTTTATATTATCAATTTAGTCTCCATCCAGTGATATAGGCAATTGTTCATGTAGGAAGAGTCCTGACATCATAGGAAGAAAACATTTTATAGCATTGAAATTTCCATTAACGTTATTGAGAGCAATTTATCATAACATATCCAATCAATTTGAATACTTATTTTGTACTACTATTCTGTAGGTAATATAAAATATTAGTATCACTTATATATTAATATATTACTTAACCCTTTAGACTACCATATTCGTCCTACAACAGTCTATTATTGTCCTCGACAACTGTTATAATGATTGACCAGTTGGGGTTTTTGATCTGGATAGCCCAAAAAAAGTCAAATTCTA
Organism: Sogatella furcifera; assembly: GCA_017141385.1. Lineage (NCBI taxonomy): Eukaryota > Metazoa > Arthropoda > Insecta > Hemiptera > Delphacidae > Sogatella > Sogatella furcifera. Next base: position 52,918,143 of record CM029547.1, on the reverse strand, counting down.
TCACATATATCATTGAGAGCCTGTAAAGCATTGTAACTTCTAAGATATGTGTGTAAAGCGAGCCAATTGCTTTCACTCACTCAAGGTTTGAGCTTGCTTTACAATGTACAAACTTCATGACTAGAGGAATGCAGAATATTATAATGAATAAGTATGAATTTTTTTCCATCAATCATCAAAGGATTCGAACCCCCCTGGTGAGTGCCAAGTTCCCTCTCCACCACTGAAAGGAAAAGATGAACTTTTCAACCAGCACAAGTCAAAAAATACCTACTCACATATCCTACTAACAAAACTAATAAAAGAAATACAACCCATCCCACTGGCACAACCTGGAAAAAAACTAACCTACCCCCAAATTGGGGGTGCAGGGGGCATAGCCCCCTGCCGAGCAAAATGCGAGTAAGTCACTCAACTGAAAAATCTTATTTATTGTTATTGTAATAAATTTGTTGAAAATTCACTTATTTAAAAAAGTTTTACCAGAATTTGAAAATATATAAAAAATCTTGAGTGAGACACAAACTAGTGTTTTTAATGCAAACATAGTCTATTTTTCGAGTTATGATCGAGAAAAATAGATTTACTTGATTGGACACACTTCTATAAATTATTATTACGAATATTATTATTAGCGTATGGCTTTATTTGGTGGGGAGACCAAAAGGTAATTCTACCACGCCAACATAACCATGTTTCGCCAATAGGAAACATGGTAAAAGTTCTTGATTATTTTCACTGTAATTTAGATTCAGAAAAGTATTTTACGATTTAGAAAGTCCGAGAACACCAAAACACAAATCCAAGACTGGAAAATTTGGAATTTAAAAATAAAAAGATGGTTTAAATTTTTCTATAAAAAATTCTACTACAGAATGTTTTAGTCTATCCATACCCAACATGTCATTTCAATGCAATCTACTTATAATTTGAATAATAAGCATGAATTTATACAGACTGGTTATTACCAATCTACAATTTTATACTGCGCTGATGGACTGACTTTAGTCTGTCCAAGCAAAGAAGACATTGTGGCAAGATGGTAAAATGACTCCAGCTCGGTCAATATTGGTTCAAGAATTACAAATCTTATCTTAAATTGTAGATCAGAATGTCTCCTACTATTTGAGACCAAATTTATCATTTTCGACCCCATATTGACCGAGCTGGAGTAATTTTCCATCTTGCCAGAATGTCTTCTTTGTTTGGATGACTAGGTACCTGTTTGTGTTTCTTGGTCTGTTTTATTTGATTGTCTGTTCAATGATGGAGTTTGCGGTTCATTAGTGTGTTCACAGTTTTCAGCAAATTCTTCGCCATCGCCTGCATTTTTTTCGAACATACATGGTGTTTCTGAAACAGCAGGGCAAACTTTGTGAGGTGTTTCCTTACATCAAAATAAATAAAAAAGTTCCAGTAAACATTGGTCCTAAAATGCTTTGTTATAGAGTTGATAATGGCGAAATATTCAACATTTTTCTTCAAATTTTCAGTTGAAAATTTTGTGACGGCCTCATACTTTAGTGATCTATTATAATTAAATTATTATGTGATTAACTATTGTTGACTGAGAAATTTAATGGTACCAGTAAAAAGTTTTCAACTTTTTATGATAATTATTGAGATAACTTAATAAGCAAAATATACTAGAAAAATTTCATTTTACCAATATTTTGAACTGTGTAATATTGTAGAGAATTTAATTAGTATAAAGGAAGATTGTTTGGTTCTGGTAACTTTCCCTTCTAAGAGACAGCCAAATCTCTCAAATCAGAATTCAAAGGAGACAAAAATCGTAATCTTTTCAAAAATGTTTTTTACCTCTTTCATTTCCTTTGAATCCCGATTTGTGAGATTTAGGTGTGTTTTAGACGAAAAAGCTACAGAACATTTCTTAATTGAGATTATCTACAATAGGTATTGAATATAGCTAAGATTATCTACAATAGGTATTAAATATAGCTCAAAATATCGGTCAAAAATAAGAATAAGGTATCCTATTTCTATTTATTTCAAGTTGGAAATTTTCCCCATTGTGTCAATAACTTAATTTTAGAAGTTACTTACTCCTTTCCGAGTGTTTCCATATTACTTATTAGATTATTTGACATGAGAATGAGATTTGGTCACTAAATTACTCATAACTTAAAGCCACCACAAAATTATAAAATTTAAAGAAAGTTTCGAAATCTCCTGCCATGTTTACCTCTAAATAAAATAATAATAATAGTTTACCTCTGAAATAAATCGTTATAGAACACATGTATACTAGATCTGTTTTTGATGCAAGGAAACACCTCACGAACTTTATGTCAGTCTGTTTCAGAAATATCCTGAATAAGTGACTAGTGTGTTATTTTGAAATTTACTGCACTCGACGGTGAAAAATCATAGTGCTTTCTAATTTTAATAACTTAAAAGGTCTACATGGGTCAGTATTACTGAACTATTACTAATTAGTTTTATATATAACTTATTCCAAAATTGTGCCTGTGTGTGATTTGTGTAACGAACAAAATAAATTCTATAGAATTGAATAATTTATAATGATATTGTCAATAATAAAATTATTAAAATCATAAAGTTCAAAAATTCCAATAATATGAAGTAATTGATTCTGGGATAAAAAGGAATAAATACGTTTTTATACTATTGTATCAGTCTTTTCTAGTAATAAAAATATCGGTCATCACTGCCTAAAAGTAGTCATCTGCTCTCATCACCCGCGGATAAGTTCAAAACCCCATGCGTGGGCATCACCATAAAAGAGTATTCTAACTATTATTATTATTATAGTTGTTGGGCTGAATTTTATACAACAAAAACAAACATACCGTATCCTTCAAGGGCATGTTTTCTCGTCTTTGGAGTGGAACTTGGTGATCTATCACATCCAAAAGAAATGACCGCCGAATCTGAGAAAGGTAAAAAGAAGCTAATTTATTAGAGTCCTAAAAGTGGAATAAATTTTTAATTAAGTTATGATACAAAGGTCAAGATAACAAGGATGGTTACAGTATTTGTTAATTTTATTACAATAAGCTTACTACACAATTAAATAGATTACTCATTGCTTTTTCTTTGTTCTTTATTGTTGTTACGTATAACGTAGCCTATAACCGTACCTAATGTACCAATATCTATTCACTTCAAAGTTTTCAAATCGAAAATTTTTCCAAAAAATTCAGCTACGGTAGGCTTATTTATGATAATCACTCATTATCAGTACCTACGCAGCTAGAAGTAGGTAACTGTAGTAGAGTATACGGTATATTAAAAGGTAATTAATGACCATTATTTACGTATGCCTACATCCATCATTTAGCAGATATATATCAATATCCTAAAATAGAGAGTTGAGAAAATATAAACTAGTAAATCGCGGTATGTCAGAAGTTAGAATATACCTAAAGGCTTCATAGGTGCTATAAATACTGTTATATTTACCGCTGATTGTGGGTCAGTCTGGCCATTTCAATTTGTATTAAAATGTGTATTAGACTTTTATAGAGCATTCATATTGATTGGTAATGCAGAATAAGAAATGGTACTATTAACAGTACGGAACCTATGTGTAGGTCGCCTCCTACTATTCGGTTGCCTTCTTATCTTATCCTCTATTTCTATTAGGTAGGCCTGGCCTATAATTTATTTATATTATTGTTAAAATTGCGACTTATATCAAGTATTTTAAGCAAAGATGATAAGTGGATGATGATGTTTAGGCTACAGAGTGAATGAATGATGATGGATGATGAATATTTCCATTACAATTTGAACTTTGAGAAACACTTTTAACTTTAAAAAATCCTTAATTTTTTATATAAGTTCACTGTTAACAATGAAGATCTGATCCGAAAATTAAAATAAAAATGTTCAAAAACTTTGGGATTTTTCAATGAACTGGAAAAATTTCAGAGCAAAATAGAACCAAACTAACAAGAACACTACAAGAACACTACATTACAAGAACACTTTATTAGTCAACTCACCAGAACAGCCTGAAAAGTTTGAGCCTTGGGGTGATTGATCTTTTTTTGATAAATTATCAACACTTTCCAAACACAATTTTGATTTAGTTCTCTTTCTCAACTTGGATACGTTCAAGCAAGGAGGTTGAGAATAGTCATTTCTTAACCCCATTGTAAGTCTACGAGAAGACATAATAATATAATATAATAACTATACCCAATATTAATTATTATATGTTCGATAAAATAAAAGAGTCGAAAAACAAATTTACAGAAAATTGTTGAAATCTCAAGTTTTTGAAAAGAACTTCCAAATAACTCTACTTTCAAAAATAATAATATTGCAGCATGGCAGCCGCCAGCCAAGCCGGCCAGATGTTGTCACTCTTGTCAGATGACCATGACGTCATGACAGCAATAAAAATCGAAGAACACAGTTTAGCGGGGTGATACAAATGTGTACCACCGACAATCTGTACCATTCTTGAAACGACATTCTGTGATAATTTTTATTTCCTCCGCTCCCGACATTCTGTACCACATTACTGAGCTATCACAATTTGTCGATTGCGTGCAGCGACATTCTGTACCATTTTAAATTCCTTCACTATCCGACATTTTTTCCGAAGTGGCTGCACGTCCGTCAAGACGTACGCCAATATAGGTGTCCGTCCGTCAACTATTGACGTCACAAGTTGAGGGATGAGTAACCATCCCACTGTAAACACTTTCTTGACAAACGCTTGGCTTGGCTTTGGTGTTGCTAGTCCTATCTTCTTGTCTCGGTAAAATGGTGGATCAAAAATTGATCATTTTATTTCAAAGTTTTTAGGGATGGAAGAACATAATCTTCATAAGATGATCTTAGATTTAAACTCGTGAATGTACAGTTATAAATTCATGAATAACTTGATGTATCAATTAGTGCATTTCATTCAAAAAATGCACCATTGGTCTTGCATTTTGGTCGAAAATTTATGATGTGATATATTTTTTACACATTTCTGAGCCCCTAGAACACAAATCTGATGTCCGTTCAAATTCATATATACATATATATTTATATATGTACAGATTCTTGTTAACACGATAACTCCCAAAGGGCTTGTCAGAGAGCAACCAAATTTTGCACAAAAATCATTTGTGTTAATATCTTGGTCAAGTTCATCAACCAGCCAAATTGGTCCAAGGGAAGGGGATGAAAATTTTAAAAAATCACTACAAATCAACCACTTGATCGTTTTGAAAATTGATGTGTATAATACCCTTATTATGCCCTACAATTTGAGTCATAAACGGAAAAAATCCATTCAAAAATGGCGGAGAAAATGGTGAATAATGTGCTGAAAATTGTGTTTTTCAAAAACGGCACCTTTGAATTCATACCCTGAATACCTCATTATAAGTCATATGATTTGAGCCATCATAGAATTGCATTTAAAATGCACTCTTTACAAACCCCAGCTGCCAGAGCAAATTTTTTAATTCAATTGAATTCCATCTTGAAATACTGTTTTGTTACTATAACATTCTCAGAGGCAGGAAAAGCACAAAAATAACTTAAACTTTCAATTTTTACACTCAGTGCTACTCAAATGCCTTCAACTAATAGCCAACTTGCAAATAATTTTGCAACAATATATACCTGACAAATACTCTTATTTCTGGCTATTTGGATAGGAGACTTTGAGAGTCCATCTCTGACAATAGACTAGATTTTTTAATTGATTGGCACTCTTCCATCTTTCTATTACCATAGCAGCCAGAATTGAATTAAGTCTTGTGATGGCTGAGAGGAAAATTCAATTATAATAAAATAAGATACAAAATTATTTTTGATAAAAATAAAAGTATAAATATCAATTATTTTTTCAAAGAATCTATCTACAAACAGCAATCATCTGTCAAACTTGCATACATGTGATCCATCACGTCACAAATTGTTGTCATTAATATTGACAGACACCTAAGAAGCTATAAACACTGGGTACAGGCAGCCGCCATTTTGGAGCATAAAACTGCAATCTCTTGAATGTGTTAACCTTTTTTTTTTTTTGAGGGTGATGCCCACATGGGCTCTTGGGCCTGTGCGTGGGTAATGGGAAGGATGATGATGAGAGATGAATGGACCTACTGCTTTAGCTGGGTTCCGAACCACCGGGAAGCGATTTTTGAGGTTCATGAATTGAATTCAGAGGAGCCGGTCACCGTTACAACAGTGGTGGTAGAGGCACATCGCTTATCTAATCTCACCGATTAGACGCTCTCTACCACTGGGACAAACCGCTTCCCATATAAACAGTGTACATTATGATTTTGCCTGAGTTTTTTAAATAAAAATCAATAATTATGGGGGTCTGTGCCACACCAAATTGTTCTAATAATACTTCAAAAGGCTTTCAAATGTTTTGTTTTTCTACTGATAACTCCAGAAAAGCAATTTGGCTACAAAATTGTAGACAGGAGTTGATAGATGGGAATTGATGTTGAGTTGATAGCTAACATGGCTAAATTTTCCCACCAATGTTTTTAGGTGCTAGGAAAACCTCTTTATCACTAGACACTTATAGATAAAACTGATATACTCTGTGCCACTGCCCATTTTTTAACTAAAAGTGGTACGGTATGTCGGTGGTACAGAATGTCGCCGTCCCAATATTTCCAATAAATGGAAGATGACTTATCCCTCCATTTGATAATTATAACTTATATACATTTCAATATAATATATATATATACACACTTTTTCAAAACCAAAATGAATTTCAGCTTGAAATGTATCATTATCATTGCATGTTGGTAAACCTATATATTTGGATAATGTTAATCATATCATAATCATCATCGTCTCGTCGTTCTAATTTTTGTTCCCCTTTGCCTCTTTGCATGTCCCCTCAAGACTCGATCTTCATCTTCAACGGAGTTGAAGTTGAATTCATCGCATAATCTTCTGGATGAAATTTCATCAGTCAAAATTTATTAGAATCTGCTGAATTTTAATCGGAAATGGCAGTACCTATTGAAACCATCGATCTTGATGTTGAAGGGAACGATGATGTGCATGTGATTGAGCATCCTGAAAGGTACCAATTCATTGTATAAATTGTAACCTTTTCCTCCATATTAATTGTATTAGTTCTTGAAAAAACAATTTGATAATGCGTGGATTAATTTGTAGGTAAGCATAATTAATCGAATTTTGTTCAGTTCAACTTGAATCGCTTCTGTTTTTGTTCATAGTTTGTGTTCAATTATGAAAATTGCTCTTGAAGAGATGCTTTCCCCTCAAGAGTCTGAAATTGAAAATGATTAGTTATTTTGTTCTTGTAGGCCCTCACTATGAGTCTTTTCTTTTCAATTAATATTGCTTGTTGAAAATGTAGGAAAATTAAGTTTATTTTTAGTCATATATTTCTTCTCTTTTTGCATTGCAGGTTGGCGGAATCACAAAAAGAGTTGGGAAACCAACATTTTAAAGCCCGACAATATCACAAGGCTCTAATATGTTACAACGAGGCAATTTGTGAGTCTTTTTTGTAATTATCTATTATCTTTAGCCCACACATTTGTTATTATTTAATATTATTGTAGCCTAATGTTCAAATATTCGTTCCTTATCTTATCCAACTCAAAAGCACATTTTTCTTAATTTTTGACTGATCAATCCTATAATTTGATGTACAGAATGAGAATAAATTATCTTCCATCGGTAATAGGACCTAAAGAGGTTGAGAAATGATCCTACATGCTAAATTTAAGTTTCAATGAAGCTTTGTTATTCAGAAATAAGCCTTGACAGATAGTTTTTAAAGTGAGAAAAACATGTTCCAAACGAGAAAATCTGAGGAGAGTATTCGCCAATAATGCAGCATGTCTAGAGTTACGAAAGAAAATTCAGTCTAATACTGTACTATAGTTCTATAGTGATTACTATATTTTAATATTTACTTTATAGTAATATTACTGATGAATTCAACGATTAAAATGATGAAACTTAACGGCTAAATCAATATTATAGCATTGTTATGTAGGGCAAACTCTACCCATTAAACATTGTTTAAACATTTATTCAAATTGTTGATATCAGGAATGCTTTGAAGTTTGTCACTTAGCCTACATATTGAAATTATTCTTGGCTACTCTAATTGCTTATTTAATCAATTAAACGTTTTCTATTCAGCATTTTGTCCGGAATCAGCAACCCACTACGGAAATCGTTCAGCCTGCTATATGATGTTAAACAAACATCAGGAAGCTTTAGAAGATGCTAGAAAATCGGTGATGCTCGACCCTAAATATGTGAAGGTAATAATAATTGATCAATCCTTGCACTTTCCTGTTCTATCCTGTAATGAAAAGTAACTTACCTCGGCATTTTAGGCTCTATTGATCTCTAATGAATTTGATTTAGAATATAAATTAACTTGAACATCTCATAACGAATATCGAGAACATAAGAAAAACACAAGACATCTGCACTGGTGATTCAATATCACAACATTCTTTCCTCCTTTAAGGAATTCAAGGCATTTTTTATAAGATCGTCGCAGGCTGCCAAGAGGACGCTTTCCTTCATAACTCAGGCTTGATCCTGAATTATTATGATCTTCATTTGCATTTTTCTCGTTTGTTCTGCTCTCCTCGAGTTCCCTAAGTTTTCAGCTATTTTCAGTTAGTATAACTGAATACTAGCCTACTGTCTCTTATAACATGCCGTAACTTGACATACTGTGGGTTAACTTGAACATTTTCAACTTCCTCGATCAATGGATTGAATCTTATTTTTCGTACAGGGACTTTCATTAGCACTTTGTTTGATTCAATATTCATCAACACAAAGATTCAATATTCTAATTTCATGTGGTATTTTCAACTGACATGACTCATTACCATCATTTATGTGCTCCCTCAGTAATTAAGTTTGTGTTTTTTCATTTTCTGGTGAAATCTCTTAACGAAAGACGAAACATAATTAAGTATATTTGATCATATTAGTTCTAATGTAACTAAGGCAGTAGATAATATTTCTATGATCATAGTTGATCATATGGAAAGAGACAATTATAATACTATGTGTGTGTTTTTCATTTTCTGGTGAAATCTCTTAACGAAAGACGAAACATAATTGAAGTATATTTGATCATATTAGTTCTAATGTAACTAAGAAAGTCACTATTGCACAAGCCGAAGGAAATTAAGACAAAAATCTTTATCACAACTTCAGTTGCTTACTATCATAACGTTTGTGATATAGTATTGAATATTAATATTATGATTGTATTTGTACAGGGACACATGAGGATAGCAAAATGCTGTATAGCCATGGGAGATACGGTTGCTGCCGAGAACGCAATTTCCAAAGCCAAAGAAGTGACCGATGACAGTTCGATCACCCAACAAGAAACCCTACTGAAACAGTTGAAGAATGTCTACGAAGAAATTGATAAAGCTGTTTCGAAGAAAGATTTCCGAAAGGTAAGCAACTCAAGTGTTTATAATTGATATCTCTTCAATTATCTAACATGCTTCAATCATAACAAAATAAGAATCCAAGTAGCTAAGACCATTTTTATGTTATAATTGCATCAGTAGCCGTAAATACCTTATAGAATATCTAATATACTGTATTTCAACCATATAAATTGAATATTCATGTCTTATGAAAAAAGTTCACTAGTCTCAGGGTGAAATGCATTCAAACCACTGTGCTTGGCCACATCAGGTTGAGTGAATACAAATAAAGTATCTATAAAGTACCTATAAATTGGGAGGGCAAGAATTCAATCAGACTAGCTGATAATTAATAATGCAATTTAAAAGCAATATAAGCATGATTGAAGACCAAACAAGTTTGATAGAACAAATTAAAAGTGAAAGCTCTGTCAGATGTGGTAGGCGTTTAATTTCGTTTAATGTAATGTTGTGTGATTAGACAAACACCTTCTTATCCTCTATCTTCCAATTTCTAGAACACTATTGATTTACTCTCCCAGTAAAGTATCAGCTGTTTATTGCAAAATTATAGTTTTGTTGTTAGGTATCATACCGAGTGACAGACAATCGGTCTTGTCGTTAATATAATGCTCGGTAGTCGCTTATTAGTGTTTCTGTGTGCTCCACTTTGTTTCGAACATTATCGATACATCTAATGTATTTGTTTGCTTTGGTGTAACCTCTCCAATCTCAAGTATAGTCTGATCGAGCAAAGAAGCCACTCTGGCAAGAAGTGAATATGACTCCAGCTCGGTCAATATTGGTTCAAATTTGGTCTTAAATTGTAGAAAACATTCCGTTCTACAGTTTGATACCAAATTTATAATTTTTCAACCAATGTTGACCGATATGGAGTTATTTTTCTTCAATGTCTTCTTTGCTCGACCAGACTATATTTGCAAAAACTAAATGTTCGGTTAGCTCAGATGAGATTGTGACTTGATGATTCGTTTTGTTGCAGGCACTGTACTATTACGATCGAGCGTTGGAATTGGCGACTGCGTGCACTAAACTGAAGTGCCTGAAAGCCGAATGCCTTGTGAATCTGGGCAGATACCAGGATGCTCTCGACGTCACCACAGACGCGCTGCAAAACGACCAGAACAACGCCGACGGCATCTATGTGCGCGGACTCTGTCTCTACTACCAGGACAATGTCGAGAGGGCGTTCACCTACTTTCAACACGTTTTGAAAGTCGCGCCCGATCACCGTAAAGCAATGGATGCATACAAGGTAAGACAAATTGTGTTGATCTTTCAAAAAAAAAATGAAAATATTTTTTATTAGGCGGAGATAGGCCTAGGAAGTCTTTTTTATCACTCAACTTTAAAAATCAGTTGGCCCTGATTCAACAGAAAGTATAACTGTTGAAATCGGAGTATGCTTAAATATTTCAATAATGATGAATCTTCAAATTTTTATTGAAAGTAACATTGATTGAAGAGTATGTGATGTATGTTTGGAAATATTTAGGTTAATTATAATGATAGCTGTAATGGCTACTAGTGAGTTTATTTCTATTTAGCTCAATTTTTTTAAGTAAGTTCAAAATAATGAAACCTATTGAATCATTAAAACTTTTGATTTTTTGAACTGATATCAAAATTCTAAATTGTTTGAAGTGGTGGAAATGTGTAAGTGGAAATATGTAAAACTTGATTTTAAGTTTTATGATTTACAAAACCTGGTTTTGTACTGTAGGCTAGTATAAATTGGCAGAGGAGCAGTCCGCAAAAATGATGATTGATCGAAATATTGTTGGATGCAACAATTCAATCAAACGAATAGAAATTGAATACTCGAAATATTTTTATCTGAAAACAAGGAATCATTCATAGTTAGAAAAATAGTCATAGTTTTTAGGCTATTTGAATTTGTGTTAATAGAATTGAAATTGATACCAAAACATGTGGGCTATCTTGAAATTATTTTGAACCAAAACAAAATTTCAATTCGGACAAAAAGAAATCAATATGGAAAATGGTTTTGTTGAGGTGTGTAGTAAAGGGCCAATCTCAGAATTGAGAACTATTTTCAAGAATAATATTTGTGTTGGAGCCGCAATGAATTAACTTCTAATCTGAGTTTATTATTGTACAACAAGCTTGTTGATCTTTGAAAAAGTATCAAAGGCAATGAGTATTGGAAACAAATTTTTAAATGTAATTGTTGACTAGTCCAACTGTAAGATGAATAGTTGCTTTGAATTATAATGCTTATGCTCGAGGAATTAGTATATACGTTGTGTTCTTAACAAAAATTCCTGTGAAATGTTAATACTGTGAAATTTTCTTCTTTCAGCGAGCAAAACAACTCAAGTTGAAAAAAGAAGAAGGTAACGTGGCTTTCAAAAGTGGAAATTTCGCTCAGGCATACACACTCTATTCTGAAGCTCTCAGCATTGATCCGTTGAATAAAACTACAAACGCTAAGTTACATTTCAACAGGGCAACGGTAGCTTCCAAGGTAAGTTAATTTTTTCTCAAATTTTTGTTTGAATAAAATTATACAGAGTTACTGTATATAGGAGATGAAATAGAGCTATCAAAGCTTACGATATTCTTTATCTGTGATGAAACAGTAAGACGTAGAATAGAATAGAATAGAAAAATGCTCTTATTCTCCTCCACATTATAAATACAAAAATATTATAAACACACATTTACGGCTTGATCACATGATCGCCAGCCGGAAACAGTAAGACGTTGTTATAGGCTATACAACTCGAAATGTAAAAACTATATAGTTTTTTCAATTCTACTATTCTATTAAATAGAATATTATGTCAGCTTGTAATACATTATTAGGATATAATAAAATCCATACAAAAATCTTGGAATGAGTCCAACTCGGTTGTAAACTGTAAAAACCCACTTGATCTTTGAATTTTTCAAAGTAGATTCAAATTTAATAGTAGATTGGGAGTTCTTCCAAAATTGAAGATTCTCGAAACCAGTTTCAACAACATATATTTAGTCATCATATAAAACAAATTACACTCCTCATTGTAGAATTGGGATTTTAGTACAATACTTTTTATTCTATCGAGGTCTGACAATAGTATTCATACGATGATGGCACTGAATTAATCTTAATGTTTCTAATAAGATTTTTTGTTTTCAAGATTTAAAGATTTTTACGTTTCGTTTTTGTTGACAGTTGGGACGTTTGAATGAAGCTGTGAGCGATTGCACGGCCGCTCTTGATATCGATGAGAATTATATGAAAGCTTTACTAAGGCGAGCAAAATGCTACCTAGATCTTGGTCAGTATGATGATGCCGTGTATGATTACGAAAAAGCTTACCAGAAGGATAAAAGTATGGGTAAGTTTTAATATTATTGGCTTAGTTTTCGAAAATATTCCTCCAATCATAAACTTATATTTATGCAATATTGAGAGGTGAATTATTATTTTCATATTAAGTTATACTTAATATTTAACTTATAAAGTTGTACCTCCACCTCCACTTGTACTTTGATCTCTGATGTTATTAGTTTTCATACAATACTTATAATTATTGAATACTTTTTAATTGATGAAGTTATCAATTTAATGTAGTTATCTTTGTTCTTCAAGCTTTTACTCTTCAATTTCATCGGTATTCTTGTAATCGATGATTATCAAGTTTCATAACTTCTCAGATTAATCAAGATTCATAACTTCAATTGAAATCTATGTTTTTTTCGAAAAGAACATTGATGCTGACTACTAAAGCGAATTCACGGCAAATCATGAAATGCTTCATAATACTGGATAGTAATATTATAAATTAACCCTCATCATTCAGCAGTTTCTTATATTCTTTTCTTTTTCTAGAAATAAAACGACTATTGATGGAAGCCAAGTTGGAGCTCAGGAAGTCCAAGCGAAAGGATTACTACAAAATTCTTGGTATTGAAAAGACTGCTTCTACTGATGATATCAAGAAGGCTTACAGAAAACGAGCTCTGGTTCATCATCCAGGTTAGTAGATTTTCCAGAATCCAGAAGATTAGCGACCAAATACTTTCTTATTGAGTAAAATTCAGTTTCTGAATCTTGACTTATGATTGCTTTGTTATCTTTGTAAAAGTGGAGCCTAAAACATTGAACTTGAAAGAGTTTCAAATTGTTTGATATGGACCAGGATAGAAAATGTTCTATAGCTTGATTAATAATAATTTCTAACACTTACTACATTATTTCAAACAAACTTAGTTCACTTATGTCTAAACAAACAAATGGTTGTTCGTAGGTCTGTCAAGTTTGAGCACCTTGACAAAAAGGAAACACTTCCAAATTATTTATTTGAAAATGAAGGGTTGAAGAGTAATAGTAGTAGCAAATCTTTATATTTTATTTAATCATGGAACGTTTATACATTATCGACCACAACTCAGTTGAATTTTTTAGAAGTGCTGATCAAGCACAACAAGTCAAATTGTATTGTAAGAAACAGTTCAATATTTTCCGTTTCAGTTTTAGTCTGCTTGAAAATGTGACCACGAAACCATAGACGTGTGCCAATTTAAAGTGTTTCAAATCTACAATATCTGTGTGTTTATTTTATCTTTTAATTGTAGTTATTCAAAATAATTAGTAGAACCAACAATTATCCAATAATAACTATTATTTTATGAATTCATGTTTCAATTCTCTATTTCAACGGCGTTCATTTTGCCGTTGTTACAATTTGTCGCTATCCAGATTAATCACGTAAATAATTAGGCAATTGAGGCGTAAATAATTAAATTGACATTTCTAATGTATTAAATTCAATTCATTGAATTATGGTTGTATTAATTTTTTCAATCAATCATCATTCAATCAAATTACATTTGGGTGAGTGCAACATGTCCTAAACTGCTCCTCTACCAATTTATACTACACAGTCCGAAACAAGTTTATGTTGAATCATAAAACTTTTTTACTATGTTTGTATTATTCTTCTTTGTTTGGGTTATTAGCGATTACTGTAGAGGTCAGACTGGAAAGTTTGAACGATATATGATTTTTCGAACTTTTCCGATTATTCTATTCCAAAACTGGAAATGATCGTCATAAATTTTCTCTATAGATCGACACGCAAATGCATCAGAAGGAGAAAGGAAGGAGCAAGAAAAGAAATTCAAAGAAGTTGGAGAAGCCTATGGAATTCTGTCTGATCCCAAGAAGCGTGCTCGTTACGACAACGGTCAAGATTTAGAGGAATGCAATGACATGAGCGGTGAGTATTGTTTTAGTTGTTTTTAACAAATTTTTATTCCACTTTTTCGTTTGTTATCCAGACTGAAGCATTTTTTTAAATTTAAAACGCATTGCTACATTTGTTCTTTATTAGTTTTTTTACCTATTGTTTTAATAGAGTTTTGAAAATTATTTGTATAATATTTGTAATCAGTCATCAAACACAAACATCGTTTGGCTTTGGTTTGAAATAATTTCATATTTTTAGAGTATCTAGTTATCAATTCACTCATTCCTATTCTCTCAGCCTAGTGTGAAACTATTTACGCTCACTTTGTTTGAAAACTACTCTATATTCCCAAGTTGAAAAGAAAATCTACCGAGGATGAGTCCTTTTTAAAATGTTCAGATTCTAATCAGAGGTGCTGTCAGTTTGTTACGGGTTTTCCGCTTGTGGTCGGTCAGCTTGTGTAGTAGACTCCAGTCGAGTTGGCGGGTGACGAATGTCTGTTATTAATGCTCAGCTCCGTTCAGACAGTTTGAAAGCGGTCTGCGAGAGTACACAGGCTGAGCTGATCTGTCACTCGACTTTTTGGCCCTCGTAGACCGCTCGCCGACTGCTCTGACAGATCTGAGCATCGAAAACGTCATTTTCCATCTGCGACTGGAGTCTGTTATCACTGCTGTTGGCATGTATTTTTGTGTGAAGGTTTACAATTCTAATAGCATTAATAATAGGGTGTACCATGCATATGAAGTGTTCACTGCCACACCAATAACTTGAAAATATTTTATCATTTATCAGTTCCAAAGAAAAGAGCGCGCTATGACAGTTGTCGGAGAGGCCCCTGTGACAGCACCAATATGGGTGGTAAGCGTCTCCTTTTATCAGGTCGAAATAAGTTGTAATTAGTTGAATCCTTGTCACTCACAAATATCTTAGTAACAGTCTGTGTTATAAATAAAATCGAACAAGTTTACACAAACCTGAATTATAGATGGTTTAAAATTGATATTGCCATTGTGCTGCGGCTTTAAATAAACTCCACATCACTCCATGAGTGAACTAAGTTCACTCCATATCCCGTTCAAAGATCGTGGCACAGCGGATGCTGCCTTGGTCAAGCGTTAGGGCTTTCCTTCACTGAAAAACAGTTTACAGTCGAGTAAAAACAGTTTAAATAATGCTGTTTATGTCTAATTGGGGTTTAATAGAGAGATGTCCACCCATATAGTGATGAAACTTCAGGTTATTCGAGCGCCTGTATTTTTTTAAACAATTCTCTAATGGAACTTAATATTGAACTTCTCTCCACTAAATGTTGGATGTTGTTGTTCATCGCATGATTTTATGGTTCGTTTGCATAATTAATTTTCATCCTCATATCCATTGGTACGGAAATGTTGAATACTAAACTAAATTTTGTTTGATACAGATTATAGTCTATCAAAACAGAGAAGATGGCAAGATGGGAAAATGACTTCAGATTGGTCAATATTTTGGTTCAAAAATTATAAATTTGGTCTTAATTGTGGATAAAATTGTTTCCTACAATTTGAGATCAAATTGATAATTTTTGTACCAATATTGACCGAGTTTGAGTCATTTTCCCATCTTGCTTGAGGGTCTTCTTTGCTTGGACAGACTATACCTATTCTCACGTTATATTCATCCTTTATTTCAGTTTGTAGGACTAGAGTATTAATTTGAAATTTATTATTATCCTTTAACTACAATTGGAAATCATTTGAATGCATGAATAAAAAACAATAATCTTTGGTCTGATGGGTAGCAATAAGGCATGCCTCATTTCTGTAAAAATTTTGGAAGTACTGTATTTTAAAATCTAAGAGAAAGATTGACGTTTCGTCTAACTAGATTCACTTGGAAAATATCTGATATGGAAATTAACCTTTTTTGAGATTAAATCACGTTGAAAAAATTGATTGGCTTCATTTTGGAAAAAGTTTCTTTTTTTGGAAACATTGAAAAGTCTTATCTTTTCAACTTCCAATGTCATAGACACAACGATTTCCAATTTAGCAAAAGAAATATATTTTTGAAACAGCATAGAGATTTATGTCATGAAATAACAAAATAAATTCGTGCATGCTTGCGTACGAATATCGATTCTAAGTTGAATAAACTAATCAGTTGTAATTCCCTATTGCCAATAGTTGACGCTTTTATTTTATTTATTCAGTCTTCCTGGTAACTGCTTGAATTATTTATAGTATGGGTCAACAAGCACGGTCACGATACTCATTCTACTGCTGGGGTATATAAATATTGACAAAATTAACATAATCAATTTCTAAGCTTATTGTTGACTTGATGGAATTGGCCAAACTCTTAAAACTTGATGTAACTGATGCATGTGATTCATGTGACTCTGAGTCTTGTGTATATTAGTCTTGTGTATATGAGTCTTGATATGATCGAACACATGCTCGTCAATATAATTTTTGAAATACCGTTTCATAAAAGTATGAATGACGTTGAATTTATTTTCACTCGTGAATTGAAAGAAAAAAATTGAATCAATTTATCATTAAACATATTCCTTGCAATAATGTCTATGTGTATTAAGGATTTCAATTGAATGTATGATGGTGATGTTAACAACACTCAGTTATAATCTGTCCAAGCAAAGAAGACCCTCTGGCAAGATGGGAAAATGACTCAAGCTCGGTCAATTTTCGTTCAAAAATTATCAATTTGATCTCAAATTGTAGGAAACAATTTGATCTACTACTAAGACCTCATTTATAATTTTTGAAGCAATATTGATTGAGCTGGAGGCATTTTTCCATCTAGCCAGAGGGTCTTCTTTGCTTGGACAGACTATACAGCACAAAGCTAGGTCCTATAAATAGGTTGTTCTAGAAGGCTGCGATGTATCTGGCCCACAGTCCACAAAACTATTTTTGAGAAATATTTAAATCATTTTATAATTTATACGAATCTTATAATTATAATTCTTGTTGATCATGCTTAAATAGAAGAAATTCAAGTCAACATATAACCTATTTTTTCCTCTCCTCAACTAGTAACTCTGGTACTAGACATATATGGGTGTATAATGCTCCTAGGTTTTGGAGGTATTATTGAAACCATAATAATAATAATTATAACAACCACTTCTTTGTACCATAAATTCTCAAAGAAAATAACACCATGAATCACCCGAGAACGAGTTGGCCTACTTAACAAGTTATAATAAAAAATCACACTTTTATTTTGTAATCATTTCACACTTAAACTGTCAGTTGTTTAAAGTTGTAAGTTGTCGCAGACACCCCAGCATCTCTGGATTTGAAAGAACTACTGTATCCAAATACCATCGCCAAAATTGGAGTCAAAATGATTTCGTATTAAAAATGTGTTTTTGTTTGTTTTTCAGCCAACATCGACCCAAGCCAAGTGTTCCAAGCGTTTTTCGGAGACCAGGGCGGTGCCTCGGCTTTCCATTTCGGCGGAGGGGGCAGTGGGGAGCCGGCGGCGCTTTTCCAGGAGTTTTCACTTTCCAATTCCAGTAAATATGGATTTAACCCGGTGTTGATAGGCTATTTCAAATGTTCGAACTACCTGTACTTGAAATATATCTTTCAACCTTTCCTACTCAAGACTGGTGACAACTATTCCAACCCCACAGCTGTCTTTAAATGAAAGGCATAGTTCGAGAGATTGTTCACATAAAAAATCCACTTCAATTTTGTTTGTAATGATTCAGTGATAATTAGATGATTAGATATTTTGTGCTTGTAATCTGTTATTAATATTGAAGTGATTCTAACTCTACCCGTCATTTTTTTCATGAAATGTACTAGACCAGCTTTCATTAAGCTTTGAATAATATTCATCATACTTGAATTCATCAAAATTATGAAGTTAATAAAACGTCATTACTGTTCGATAACTAAACTATTCAACTTTTTTCCAATTTCCTTAATTTTTCTTCTTGTTCAATCAAATTTAATTTGATTTTTTGAATTTTAAATGAATATACACTATTCATCTTGATGTAACCCCTACGCTGTAAAGGCAGAAGGGGGTCAAGGAAAAGAAGAAGAAGAAGATCTTGATATACTTTAATTCATCGAAAGGATAGAAGTAGAAATGTCTACGAGTTCCTCTTTAAAATTAAATTTTCTCAATTTTTGTTTCTTTTCAATAAAATTGAAAAGAAAATATTTTCTCAATTCATTTGAGCACTATCGTGAATACTTATTTTGTCACCTCTTTGACTATTCAATATACTGTATCTGTACATTCTGAATCCTGTGATAACTTTCTGTAGGAGTGTTCGAGAAAACATTCATTCATTCTCATTTATGTTATTTTTAAGTTAAATAAGTAAGATTTTTTGTCAGAGTCATTGACTAATTATTGCTGATGAATGTTTCCAGAATACCATTTTTCCACTCATAGATATTGCCAACTTTTGATGAAACTAATAAATTTTTTATTCGATTGGAAGAAATATTGTCATCTTTCGTTGTGTGTATTTGACTTTGGAATCTTCTAACGTCTATTTTTCCATCCACCTAACGATGGTTAGCATCGTTAGCCTACTCTTATTAAGAATATTTGAATAAATAATCATAGAATCGAAAACCAAGCTTAAAATCACCCCAAAGTCAATGCAGTTGATGGTGTAAACTGTACAGAGATTACTTTACCGCCTTGTTTTATAAAATTTGAGTTCTGTATTGAACTAACTTGTTAATTTAAAACATATAATAATATACTTCTAGTCTTTCTCCACAAATTCGAATTGGACATGCTATGTTGTACAATATCTTTTTGAGCAATTAGCTGATTCGGTTAATATAGAAGTAAGGATATTGTTCTCCAGGAATCTAGCCCATAAACCATTCAATGAGTTCGCAGTAATGGTTTTCAATTTTTATTACAAACTATTAGAGTCGTATTAAGATCATTTTCGAATGCCTTCAGTGGTTTCTTATTTACAGATGATATCATTTTTGTTTTCAAATATAGTCTGGATTTGTTTTGCTTTAATGTGTTAATTTGGAACTTCCAACTCTTATAGGTAGAAATTATATTGTTTATTCAATGTAATAGTGATGAAGTTGATTACCGGTGTTGTATTGTTTATCCTAATAGCAGCGTTGTTATCGTTCCTGAAAACTATTATTGAAGGGATCAAGTCCACAATGATTATGAATGGTTACACACACAATTCCTTTGATAATGAGTCATTAACTTGGAATTTTGTGGTCACTTGTAGAAAATTACATTAGTGAGGGATTTTTATTAATATTGTAAACCATAATATTCACCTTCCACAAAGACAAAATTGAAAAAATCATTGTAATTTTCTGCAACTCTTGCAGATGAATTTTTAAGAACTTGAATATTCTATTTTGTAGGAAGT
Source organism: Sogatella furcifera (assembly GCA_017141385.1). NCBI lineage: Eukaryota > Metazoa > Arthropoda > Insecta > Hemiptera > Delphacidae > Sogatella > Sogatella furcifera. Next base: position 52,898,107 of record CM029547.1, on the reverse strand, counting down.
TGTAGCCTGCATTAATCCCGTGTATAAGTTGAGTTCTTCTATATTGGAATATTATAAATTATGATTTGAAATACAATAAATAAAATATTGATTAATCTTTTTCTATAAATAGATGAATTTTTCATCATAGATGAACTAACGTTGTTTATGAAATCTTTGTTTGAATTATTAAAGGGCTCTTTGTGATTAATATAGAAGTTCAACCTTATCATTACTGATTTGTTTGTATTTGAAAGACACTAGAATGACTTATTTAGAATTTAGATTAGTGTTATGGTATAGGTTGTACAAAGTTTTGTTTTTCATCCTTGAAGTATGTTCTAGTGATCCGAATAAAATTTTTTATGTTGTACTTTGAATAACTATTATTCATATCAACCCATCCAGTGATTCCCCCGTTCTATTGGAGAAAAATATTACAAGTTACATATGGTATGCTAGTATAGATACTTTCAAGAACATTTGGTTAAATAAGGAAGGTCATGTTAAAAACATTACAAAACTTAGCTTATTACTTACATTTTTTATTTCCACTTGACAACATTTATGGAATTGTTTGGAAATGGAAAAGTTCCGTCAAATTTTATTGTAAATACTCATCACTCACACTAAAAAAAATTAACACACCCGCACTCACATTGATTCAATCCTTGTTACTCATTATGAGATGTGTCTGAGCATCCCATAATAAAATGTATTATATTCAATATTTTTAACGCTCATTTAAAATTGAAAAAAGTAAAGTTTAAGTTTGTACATTTCATTTTACAAACTATTAATGTTTTAAACTGATGAATATTGACTATTGTACAAAGATTTTAATTATGTTCCTAATTAACTAGATAATATTAAAATGAATTGAAAATGAGACCAACATTCTATACATCTATACAGTCTTGGAAATGGAGATGTTTATTGAAAATTGTACGAATATAATAGGCTACTCTTTTCTGTGTTTAGAGCAACTCAATTTCAAAGATGCTATAATTGTTTGTCCCCTGAAAGGATTGATTGATAGCTTTAACATTTTTTAGGAAACTGTAACCTAGTCTATTCTGAAAAAAATCGAGCATTATAAATTACAAAGATTTATAAAATCTTGAAGTTTGAATTTGCTCCATATATTCGGTGAAAATACGGGGTTTAAAATCTACAATATATATTCACTATTAAATTACATCAATTTGCTATATACACCATAACTACGCTGATTATTATTATTATTATAAGAATGAATATTAACAGTATCAATAAATCGAAATAGTACAGAATATCCAAATAAGCTGCTGAGGAGCTGTTTATTCATTAAAACTTGTGAACCTATGAAATTGTTATTCTATATATATAGATAGATTTTAATGTGAGAAAAGTTCCATTGAATAAGTTGACTAGTTGAATAGTTATACATTTTGTGCTTTGTATATTCATTTACTTTAGAATGTGTTCCATTTATTTGAGTATCCACTGATTGAATTTTTACTAGCTATGCAAATACCAATAAACGAAAGCAAATAAAGAATCAACAAAGGTGGGAAAACCAAGATTTTGAAAATATTATTGGAAGAACATTCAAACTTTCATTACTTGAACTGGGATCGCCTATTATCCACAAAAATTGATAAGGATGATTTCTTGATCCGTTTCTTATGAGTGTTGACAATGCGCTCATGAAGCGCGAAAGGCCTACACTCCAGTGAGTAAATCTTTTACCTTTTTTCACTGATAAATTAATTATAGACTGCATGTCGGTGACCAATCCCAGTGAAAAATTGATTCTCATTGAATAGGATTTAGGTTTGTTTCGATTTTTAGGTATGCCACCTTAGGCCTATAGTTTCTTACATAAGATGAAACCGAAACGTAATTTTTACTAGATTGGATCAGATTCAGTGTATATGAAATGTTTAAAGTCGTTTCGTTCCATTTAGTATGAATTAATGTCATCCACGTCAATGCTAAACCTGTCCCACTCGTTATAAACAAATGTTTTGTCGTATGTCATCGTTTCATCTAGTGTGAATGCATAATATGTTGGGTTGAACCTTGGTCAACCAATCAATTTGAATCCACGGTCAGTAAAACGCTAACTGAATGATATTAGTTGATTCGAAATAGTTTATCCTGCATTATGTTATCAGCTTAGCACTTCGACATGACTTGTATTTTCATTCTAGTACAATCAAATTATCTTTGGAAAAACTCTATGAAGTTCACTTCATTGTGAAATTCAAAACTACACTATTCGAGTCACAAATTATTTACTGTCGATCTTTCAATCTGGCAGAGGCAGCAGGTACTCTCTTGGCGCCACTTGCTGAGGCTTCAAATAGTTTTCAGCGTCTAGATTAGTGTCGCTGGGTTGTGGTAGGGGGGCTCCCGCACCTAATCCGACGGGGAACGCAGGCGGTCTAGGAAGGTTTTCCCGGCTGACTGGATGCACTTGCACTTTGGTGAGTTGCTCATAAATGTGGTGAAACTGCGGCCGTTCCTTGGGATCGGTTCTCCAGCACGCTCTCATCAGGTTTGTTATGTGCGGTGGACAGTCTTCTGGTGGGACGAGTTTTGTACCTTGCTTCACTAGCTCTACCACCTGTAATCCAATCAAAATTCAAATAAAGAATAATATAGACAACCAATTATTGGAGAAATTGTTGATAAACAGTGAAACGTATTACGAAATCAAAATGAAATGCAATAAAAATTATAATGCAAATTATTAAAATGAAGAACAATAGACAATTAATTATTAGACAAATTGTTGATAAACAGTAGGCTATACAGAGTGTTTCAGGAGGAATATGTGCAAGGTCTGTGTTTTAACCCTTTATTGTAATTCATCGACAGAATGAATAAATAAATAAATACTTCTCAAGGCTGACTATTTACACCAGATAGACAGAAAAGTTGAATGGAAAAGAGGGGGGACAAACCCCAAAAACACTTTGTTATCGAGATAACAATGGCGGGGAACTGCCATTTTCCAAAAATGTATATATTGATTTTTCTAATTTTTTAGAGGTTTCATTCAGGTTCTAAAATAATCATTTCCTATGTAAAATTAGATGAGAAATTCAATGAAACCAGTTTGAAGTCTGTAACTTCAACGGCTATTGAGATAATGGGGAAAATAAGCGAAAAAACACATGTTCGTTCCCACATGTTAGTAAAAGTCTCAAAAATGTCTATGTTCAGCAAATTGATGATTTTCCAGCTTGATTGGTCCGCCATTGACGCAAGTGCACAATAACAAAATTATCGTTGTTGCCATTCCTGATAATTTGAGAATCATTGTCCTTTATGCTGGCAGACAATATACAGAGTGTTTCAGGAGGAATGTGCAATACTTCTCAGGCTGATTCCTTACACCAAGTAGACCAAAAAGTTCCATGGGACCATCCCCCAAAAACGCTTCGTTACCGAGATAACAATGGCGGAAAATTGAGATTTTTCAAAATATATTAATTTATCTTATTTTCTAGAGGCTTTAGTAAGGTTCTAGAATAAGCAATTCCTATGTAAAATTAGCTGAGGAATTCAATGTAAATCTTACCCAAATCTCAGAAATGAAGATCATAAATAGCAAAATTGACAAATCCTAGCACAAGTGACAAATTTGTGTTTAGTAGGGATTTTGCGATTTTTGATCGCCATTTCTGAGATTTGGGTAAGATTTACACAATCGCCGCCACCTAACTTTTTCTTTAGAATCCGACTCTCTTCAACTTCCATTAATAAAAAATACAATTTTATGATTCCTTATCCAGTTATAACCCTTATTGTTGCAAAATGGCGTTTTTCAGCATATTTTTGTAATTATCTCAATAACCGTTGAAGTTACAAATTTGAAACTGGTTCCATTGAATTCCTCAGCTAATTAGGAATTGATTATTTTAGAACCTCAGTAAAGCCTCTAATAAATTAGAAAAATTGATATATTTTGAAAAATCTAAATTTTCCTCCATTGTTTTCTCGGTAACAAAGCGTTTTTGAGGGTTGGTCCCATGGAACTTTTTTGTCTACTTGGTGTAAGGAATCAGCCTGAGAAGTATTGCACATTATTCCTCCTGAAACACCCTGTATGGAGGACTATCTACAGAGACTGTATAATCCGACTGATTTACGGTCTCTATATAGACCTCATTCTGAAATATCAGTCCAATTATACAGTCTCTATAGACCTATATCTATCCTTTCCCTAAGGCGGGTATGCTATCTTGCCTCTTGATTCAACTTAGATTCTCAATAGAAATATTGCAATCGCTCACCTTTTCATTGGAATGTCCGTAGTAGGGCTGCTTTCCCAAGCTAAATATTTCCCAAAGAACCACTCCAAAAGACCACACATCAGATTCGAGAGTGAAAAGTCCGTACATTACGCTCTCTGGAGACATCCAACGGACTGGCAGAAACCTTGAACCGCCCATCTGAAAAATATTTTGATCAGAATTATAGACTCAGTAAATATGGGAAATAACTTATAATATTATTATGTAGTCTCTATTAATGAACAACATAAAATATTATTTTATCAATTAACATTTCATGATATACTTCCTGTAAAATTTTGCAAAGAATATAAATAAATATATTCTAAGTGGTGAAAATAATAATTCAAGGCTCACACCTTTCTCTTTGAATTAAAATTGATATAGGCTACTGTATAAGTTACCAAAGTAAATTAGTAGTTTATCAATGTAAAGGTAGGCTACTGCTGATTTCTATTTCAAAACTTAAGTTTATATTTATTATTTTTACTGTTATTCCTGGTCAGTGTCCTCCATAATAATGAATGAGGAATATTGATTTCTCAAATTTTAAAATTTTCTACATTTTCAGTTGGTTTATAAATTCAATTATTATACTTTTCAAGTTACATGTACCTCGATGTTGAATAATGCTCAGATTTTTACTCAATTGATCTATCAATTGTCAAGTTTTACATTGAAGGAGAAAATAAAATTTTAAACAAACTTGTTTTTGATATTGAGTTGATTTAAAATATATATAATCTGAATATTATTAATCTTATTGGACGTACCTTGTAATAATCACTGGTGTAAACATCTCGGCTCATTCCAAAATCGGCAATTTTAACAACCAGCTCATCACCAACTAGACAATTGCGACATGCCAGGTCTCTGTGTACAAACCGCTGTGCGGCAAGATAGCACATGCCACTCGCTATTTGAACCGCTATTGAAATGAGGTTTTCCTGAAAATATTCAACAGAAATTTTAGCAATTTGCGGTTGATAAAACAAATTAATAAAGTGATAATCGCTGTGCGAAAATCAATTAAGTTGAGTACTTCCACATCGGCTTTTGGGAGTTTGTGGTTACGTTATCATTTTGATAAAATTTATGCTCATTGACATCAAAGTGATACTACGATAGCTAAAATAATCAAAATATGTCGAAGTTCATATAGACTAGGTAATTTATTTTGTCGAGCAATGAATGGTACGGTATGCAATATGCATGATATTTGCCTTAAAAAATTTATTGAGGTGAATAGATAAAAACTACAGATACTTATATATCTCGATTCCAAAATTTGTGATGACAAACAATAACAGTATTTTTTTATTTTACTTATTCACCTCATTATTTTACTACATTCAAGGAGAAACAGAGAATTTCAAAAAAATATTTTTTTTTCTTTAATGGTCAAATAATGATGAGAGACGTTGAGCCATCCCTTAGAGTGTTTGGATTATCGAGCTATATAGTGAAATTTCTTTTAATACATTTTAAATTTCTTTTAAAATAGTACAGGGTTCGTCAATGAAGTGGGACGAATTGAATAAGTAACAGGCTGTTTAAGAAATTGTATTTCTGTAAATTTTTCATCATAAATAGAAAGTAGAAATCTAGCCATTTAGTGTACAATAAGTCAAAAAAAAAATTTTTTTAATATAACATCTTACCAATGTCCTTCATTGGAATCTATGCACTTTATTTTGCAGCCGGGCCTGAAAGAAACGGGTAGATTTACTGAGACATTTAACTTTTTGCTTTACATCGAAATGATTCATAACTTTCTTACACCAGAACTCGCCCATTTTCCATTGAATGAACAAATAATATTGAACAAGCCACACTGCGAGAATTGCCATGAATGCTGTAAATGTTTTGTTTCAAAGCCGCGTCATTTCTCGAAACGGGGATATCCCTGGCCCCCTCGCTTTCCAGATTTATCAACCTGTGACTTTTTTCTACTAGGTACTTGAAAACGAGAGTTTTTCAAAGCGATCCATCCAAAACTATCCCAGCTCTAAAACAACGGATTCGAGATGAGATTGGAGGAATACCACTCAATATGCTGCGTAATGTCATGGGAAACTTCCAGGCCCGGCTGCAAAAGTGCATAGATTCCAATGGAGGACATTCGGAAGATTATATATTCAAAAAATGATTTTTCCCTTATTGTACACTAAATGGCTACATTTCTACTTCCTATTTATGATGAAAAAATTACAAAAATACAATTTCTTAAACAACCTGTTCCATTGAATGAACAAATAATATGGAACAAGCCACACTGCGAGAATTGCCATGAATGCTGTAAATGTTTTGTTCCAAAGCCGCGTCATTTCTCGAAACGGGGATATCCCTGGCCCCCTCGCTCTCCAGATTTATCAACCTGTGACTTTTTTCTACTAGGTACTTGAAAACGAGAGTTTTTCAAAGCGATCCATCCAGAACTATCCCAGCTCTAAAACAACGGATTCGAGATGAGATTGGAGGAATACCACTCAATATGCTGCGTAGTGTCATGGGAAACTTCCAGGCCCGGCTGCAAAAGTGCATAGATTCCAATGGAGGACATTTGGAAGATTATATATTCAAAAAATGATTTTTCCCTTATTGTACACTAAATGGCTACATTTCTACTTCCTATTTATGATGAAAAAATTACAAAAATACAATTTCTTAAACAACCTGTTGCTTATTCAAATCGTCCACTTCATTGGCGAACCCTGTATAATAATTAATCTTGATAATAGATTGTGAAGAATGTATGTACTTTGTACTATTCAACAAGACAAGGACAAATAAAAAGAGCAAAATTACTTTTTGAAGTTCTCACAGTTCAATAAATCATACATTCATACCAATATTGACTACAACCAAAGAATATGGACTGTATTCACTGCTACAGCTCAAGAGGAGGCCTATTGAACTAAGATTTCTGCAATAGATTTGAATTTGATGGTAGTCTAGTAACTTAAATTATTAATATTTCTACTTATTAATTATTGAAATACTAATTTCTTATTTCGGTCTTTAATATCACTTTTTTATAGAAATGTACCTTATTTATACAATTTTCACTCCTTCAACTTTGGCAAAAAAATATAATTGTAGAGCATAAAAACAACTCCAGAATAAAAGAAAAATATTTTTTATTGTAAATATTCTTGAAATAGACTTACTTTTGTCAAGTTCGGCAAGTTTTTCTGAACGCTTTTTCGCAGAAGTTGAATGTTGCTGCGCAAGACATCCAATAAATCTCCATGAGGCATGAACTCAAAAACCATCCATGGACTTTGTGAGGAATCTGAGGCAAAAATCATCTTATTTATTATCAATCAAGTCATTTTTAATTTGGCTTTCGGCAATTCAAGAACATTTATAAAAAAAGAATAGAGTACATAATTATTTTGATCTGTTTCTAAGAAAATAGCTTATCCGAGCAGTATCCGCAATATGCTAAGAAAGGAGCATATCCGATGTATATCCGGCTATCATTCTTGTAAAAAAGTTTAGAAAAAACGCAAAAATTTGTCATTACTGCAGATATTTAATAAAAAAATTGAATTGTATGTTTTTCCCCTACAATACTTGCAAAATCACATTTAATGAGAAAGATGAAATATTGTTTTAGTGCATTTCATTCGAAAAAATGCACTATTGGTCTTGCCCTGACAATCGAAAATTTATGATGTGATATATTTTTTACACGTTTCCGAGCCCCTAGAACACGAATCTGATGTCCGTTCAAATTCATATATATTTATATATGTACAGATTCTTGTGAACACAATAACTTCCGAAGGGCTTGTCGGAGAGCAACCAAATTTTGCACAAAAATCATTAGTGTTGATATCTCGGTCAAGTTCGTTAACCAGCCAAATTGGTCCAAGGGTAGGGGGTGAAATTAAGGGATGAAAATGTTGAAAAATCACTACAAATCGACCAATAACTTGATCGTTTTGAAAATTGGTGTGTATAATACCCGCCTTATTATGCCCTACAATTTGAGTCATCAACGAAAAAAATCCAATCAAAAATGGTGGAGAAAATGGCGAATAATATGCCAAAAATGGTATCTTTCTTGGGGTTTTCGAAAACAGTACCTTTGAATTCATACCCTGAATAGCTCATTATAAGTCATATGATTTAAGCCATCATATTATTGCATTTGAAATGCACTCTTTCCGACCGCCAGCTGCCGGAGCGAATTTTTTAAGATTTGAAAGAGTACTTCATACTGATGTACAGAATACTGTGATACACACGTTGAGATTTCTCATATTCAAAAATCCATGAAGACTTATTAAGTTTCAAACAATATTGTACCTTTTGTGACAAGAAATTGTTATAAATGTAAGGTAACTGTCAAAATTTTCATTATCTCTCTCTGAAAACACCAAGAATCAAAAGACGCTTGAGTGAGTCACTGTTCAAAGCAACGATATCTAATATCTTTGAGCTTCCATCGCAGAATGAATGAAATCCAATATTGTTACTGATTCTCTGTACAGCTTTATTATATCCGCATTGCTTGAGGCACCAGCGAACGAAATAATTTCGACTGCTACCTGTTTCTTCCACCACTAGTAATAAGTATCAAAGTAATATGAAAAATAAAAATTTTCCTACTGTAATTCTTTTTTACTAGTTGTTTTTCATGTTTAATTAACAAGGTTTTCGGCTTTATTCTGTAATGCATTTCAAAAGTATTAAGGAATTAAAAAACAGGCTCTGGCCCAAAACTCAACTCCGATTAAGATGAAAATGCCCAAAGTCAAGATAGTAATTATTATGCTCCACATTAAAATTAACACACACAATTTTCACCCTAAAAATATCACCACAATTTTTTTTTAAATTTAAAACCACAAATATAGTTATGCAAGCCAAATATACATTCAAAAATCACAAATATTCATTTTATTATTATAGACAAGTCGATTCATTCAAAATATCAAGCTATCAAACCTGAAGCAACATCTATATATATAAACATAAAAATTGATTAGAACATAATGACAGTAATTGGAGAGATTTCTTCGGATATTAAATGAATATTGATAACCTACAGTAGTAGTGCTAAAAACTGTATTTTTAACAATCTCAATAATTGTCACATTAATATCTTTCATAAATAGGCTTCCGGAGGATCTTCGCCATGTACATATTAATATCTTCTGGCTGTGAGACTGATATCTGTAATCAAGGCTCTTCTGTGAGTACTACTGTACATTTAAATATTTAAATCTCCGTGGATCATTTCAAGAAATACCAAAATTTCCTATCGAGGATAATTATTGAGGTTATTTTGCCGGTGGAACATATCCTTTTAGGACTGCCCACCAAATATGGCATACGCTAATAATAACTGTACATAGAAAATGAAGCGGGTTGCATAGCAAGCGCCTGCTAACAATAGACCAAGGCCGTCCTAGAATCTAGATGGTTCATCTAGTGTAGCCTTGCTCACACATTCATGAAAAGTGTACCGGTAGGTTATCATTTTGAATTAAACAGCATCAAGCACGAATACTAGAATACACGGTAGGGATCACACGCGCATATCTCAGCCAAAAAACATCTATAGGTGTGAAGTTTCATGAACTTCATTAAAAAAAAGCTATAAAAATTCTAAAAGCTGTTATGAGCTGATTACCAAGCTCAGTGATATAGTCATACAATTCTATTTTTATAGCATCGTAAATATTTTAAAAGTAGCCTACATTATATTTTTATGAGCTCATACAACGTCATAATCCTATATATCATTCAATAAATCATCCCTATCGGTAAGAGGTATTTTACAGTAATAGAGCCCTACTACCGAGTACTCTAGTATCCGTGGCATAGGTCTGTCCAAGCATAATGAAGACATTCTGGCAAGATGGGAAAATGACTCCAGCTCGGTCAATATGTTAGTTCAAAAATCATGAATTCGGTTTCAAATTGTAGAGCAGAATATTTTATACAATTTGAAACCAAATTTATATTTTTTGAAACAAATATTGACCGAGCTTGAGTGATTTTTCCATCTCGCCAGAATGCCTTCTTTGCTTGGGCAGACAATATCAAGAGTACGCTTTCACAATTAGCATACTTTACTATGTAAAAATCGCTTGATACAAGATTTTTGTGTTTGCCATTTACTCTACTTACCCCTTGGCACGACACCGATCAAGGAGAGAATATTCTCATGCCGGAAGGTGCTCATTATTTCTACCTCTCGCATGAAGTCTTCTTCGGCTTCTTTTGTTGCTGCTTCTTTCAGCACTTTCACCGCCACAATTCTAAATCCAATTTCCTCCCCGCGCAATTCACCTAAAAATTTCATGTTTTTCTATTAATACCCTGAATATATAACTGAGATATTTTTGACTTGAGAAACCTTTTTCATTAGAGACCGGAGTTTGCTTTTGTTGATGATATTTTGATTGAAATGTTATAAGTTATAATACATTCTACAAGTAAGTACATTCTACATTCATTATAAAACTATAAATTAATTCATTATAAATAAAAGTTAAAATATTTTCTGTTCCACTTTTCATTGTAATAATAATAATAATTATTATTATTTTCCTATAGTCGGCGCAATCTAAGTTGACGAAAACCCCCTCCACCCGAGAAATAGCTACGTTGCCAGATTGTGTGAAATTGGAACATCTTCAAATTCGCGATTAAACCCCATATCTAGACGTAGAATTTTATCCTTGATATTTCTGTAGTATTAAAAAAGTTCCTGGGTAGAAAAATTCAGAGGAAATTTGATTTTTTTGAAAAAATTGAAAAATCGCGAAAATATTACTTTCTTTTGTATATCACTTCTCTCACAATCATGGGTTGTAGTAAAAATAAAGTTTTTTATATCAAAATGACAAGGAGAATTCGAGCTTTCTAATGGTTTTTGAATTTTCTATATCCGACCAATAATTATGTTTCAATTAATGAATATGTTTGCCAATGTCGAGTCTACTCGAACAGAAAACATGAAATTTTCGATGATCTAGAAACTTTTTTCTTTGAGAAGATAAGTGGGTGGTGAAAGCGAGAAAGTTGTTCAAAAAAAAATTGAAATAATTTTCCCAAGTGTCGAAAATAGTCGGAAGATCGTAATTTGGCCTCTCAAGATTTTCAAAGGAGAGCGGTATATGCATGAATCATTGTATGTTAAAGATTGGAGTTATTGAAGCTAATCGACATATTAGTGGAATATATTAGCTAATCGAATATATATTGATAGATATTCGAGCTGTGAACAGCTGTTTTATCATAAAAATAGTGAGTTTTACAACACCGCGTGATTTTTCCGAAGCTACGCTGTCACTTTTAATATTCAGTTGAATGTGTTTGCGTTAGGAGAAGTTTCAATTTCACGCAAAATGACAACGTAGCTATTTCTCGGATGGAGGTGGTTTTCGTCAACTTAGATTGCGCCGACTATAGGTGTCTATTGATAAACCAAATAAAAACTGAGATATTCTTGACTTGTAATGATCTTCTGGAAATATTCACCAAGCCATTCCCTATGCACATGCACAAGCCTCAAGAACAACAACACACATTGTAGAATGTTTATTTTTTGTAACTATATATGAATATAAATAGATAAATATATTATGTACAAAGTAACAAACTGAGTTATATCCTCTTTTCTTGGCAGAAACTTTTCAACTATGAAATGCAGTGACACGTTGAGTCTCTTTGAAAGACTCACTACCTCACGTCACTGTCAAATACATAGATTGGTGATATTCACAACCAACATTGTAATGGACAAGTATGACACTTCAATTTCCACTTGCGAGGTCATCCCAAATTCTACATTTTATTCAGAATTGATGCACACCAAATGTGTGACACATGAAGCGAACAGATGTTTGTCACAGACTGCCTTTTGTGGCATCGCCACGCATCGGGTTTCTAATGTGTGTGTGCTTCCATTCAAACCAATATAAATCATGGCGCAACAGACTTAGTTGTTTCACCTCGTGACGTTCTGGTTTTGGCGTACTTAGCCTTAGTGCATTATCACATTGGAAGGACGCGTGCATGAGTAGTGCACGCTTACAAATCACACGCACGCTTGTGTAAATCACATATTACTTGTTGGTGGCAATGAGTGTGACTATAGAGCAGTGGTCACCAAATGGCGGACCGCGGTCCGCATCCGGACCGCCAGCTAATTTTGTGCGGACCGCGATGTCATATACCGATCTCAACGAAAAAACTTTAAATAAATTCTAAAATAATACATCCATAAGAAACCCTCTAAAGTCTTAATGAAATTGAATTATAAAAAAACAACCACAACATTAGATAAACACTTCTTATTTACAACTCTCAATAAAAAGTTGGTTACTCATTTAATATTTATTTATTTCATCAGAATAATACAGTAAAGGAGAGAAAAACAGGCGTCAGCCCAAAACTTCTTCTACAACAATTTTGATTAAAATGTCCAAATTCAGGTTATGTTACTTACACACTTTTCACATTGTTGCATTATTTTATCCAATTATTCTTTGCCAAGTAAAACGTTTGATTCAATTTATATTGGTATTTAAATAGCTATAAAGAGTCAAGACTCAAGGACTAAATTCGAGAATAGTTTTGACAATTTTAAAAGAAAACATTCTTCATATAAATAGAATGAACAATTAAGTAATTTCTATTGCCGAATCTTATTTATATTGGCATTTATTTTCATATTCGCATATTAATAGCATAATATCAAACTTCAATATATTTAAAGAACATAAATCGAGATACATACAGAGTAATAACTATTCCAAGTATTTGAATAATGATTGAAATTAATTTAGTTATACTATTCATTTTTTTCAAATTCTGGGGAGTACCCCCCCCACACCATTGGTTTCCCCTGAATGGACCGCGGAAGCTCGCTAAAACTTTAAAACGGACCTTCATGAAACTTAATTGGTGACCACTGCTATAGAGAGACTGTATAATCATAGTGTGGTCATTGGTGTGATACGTTCCATGACAAAATGTTGAGGTAATATTTTTCCCCACCAGCCGCCATTCTTTTCCCAAAAGTTTAAAATTTTGAAGTGGAATTGGCCTATTACAGGCAACCTTCAACTTATTGACTTACTTTTTCCTAATTTTCTATAGAAGCATATATGACAAAATACATTTTAAACAGTTTAAGTAGAATATTCACTTTTAATTTTCCTTTCAAAGACTTAAAATGACAAAAACCAACACTGGCAAGAACAACTTTGTAGGTAAAAGTGAGTACCTCAACATAACATAATTATTATTGTGTATCATTTCGAAATTAATCTTATGGGAATGGCAAAAATATGGCGGATTCAAGCGATCTAAACAATCAAAAGTGAGAATGTCAACACTATAATTGTATAGACTTTATAAGTTCAACCGGTAACAGGCACTTCAAACGTATTATATTTCATGTCTTTCTCAGATTTTGTTTCCACCTGTACACGTGCCCAACCAGATTATTATTCACGCGTGCATCTAATGACGTGTTCATACTCTCATGCTAGAGTATTAATTAAGGAGCAGTTTCAAGAAAGTTTATAAACTTATGCTAAATCTAATTTGTGCTACGGGATACAGAACCTTGCTACAAGCAGGCTACTGTATAGTCTGTATAGAAGACATTCTGGTAAGTTGTGAAAAAGTCTCCAGCTCGGTCAGTATTTGTTCAAAAATTATAAATTTGGTCTCAAATTGTAGAACAGAATGTTTTCTACAACTTTATAAGCCAAATTTATAATTTTTTACCAATATAAACCGACCTGGAGTAGTTTTCACATCTTTCCAGAATGTCTTCTTTGCTCGAGACTATACCAATCTTCTTTACTTTCCAGACTATACCAATAAGTCCCTTTTGATTCTCTGATTTCATTCTCTCTGGTGCAGGAAGTTTACGATTAATTATTTCGTATATAATTACATGTGTTGAATTACGTGGATAGAATAGCTCTTCGGTTACTAATAGAGTAGAATTGTCTAGATGAGTTTTGTGGAAGTTTCAATTTACCTTTGAAAACTTTGCCGAAACATCCTTCTCCAATGTCTTCTAATAGAGTGAGAGACTCCCTTGGCAAGAGAGGAACCGATGGAAGAGTGCAGGGTGTGTATTGTGGATTTGTGATATAACGTTCCTGCTCGAGTAGACTCTTCCTCAAACTGACAGGAGCGCCCTGAAAAATTAAAAATTCACTGATTTATTCTGGAATCTTTCTATATTTTCTCAGACAGGTGTAGTGTTAGGAATATAATCTTGTTCGGTCATTCATTTATTCATATATAATGAGAAACTAGTTGAAAATATAATATAGTTATCAGTTTCTATCATGTCCTGAACATCTACATATATTGGACAGAGGATGGGTCAACATTTATATAGGTGCAAAAACACATCAAATGCTCAAACCGATCACCGTTCAATACAATATTGATTCCAATAATTGAACTACTACTGCATATATTGATATAAAACCATTGAATTAATTAACAACAGTAAAGCACCAGGTATTAGTAATAGTAATATTGACAGTAGTCTGTTCAGGCAAAGGAGACATTCTGGCAAGATGGGAGAATAACTCCAGCTCGGTCAATATTGGTTCTAAAATTATAAATTTGGCTTCAAATTGTAGAATTTTGAGCGAGCTGGAGTCATGTCCCCATCATGCCAGAATATCTTCTTTGCTTAGACAGATAATATAGTATTACAGGGCCCTCGCGTGGGGTGTGCGGAGTTTGCGAACGCACAGAGCGCCACTGCCGAGGTGGCGCCGCAGCGGCTGATGCAAAACGGGAATTTTAAAAGATTTCAATAGGGCTATTAGAATAATTTTTTCACCATTTGATTGAAAACTTATTCTACCAAAAACTTGAATCTACAAGAAATTATTTCCTCTGCATGAACTCATTCATCATAATGAATTGATCAATTTGAAAACCACGATCAATGTAAGAAGCAAGCCCCTCTTAAATGTAATTCTATGTTGGCTGACAACCACCTCACACTTTGTCGACCAATCACAAGCCAGTTTCCGATAAGAACTTCTCCCTAATATTTTTACCGAGTTTTTGTTGTTTTTCATAAAAAATTCTGGCCAGTGGTCATGGTATTAGATTATGAATAGTTTGAGTTCTATTTCATTATATTTATTCATCGTATAAAAATAGAATTAATGAGTATAAGATGGGAGTGCGAAATCATATCTTCATCTCATTTCATACAGCATAAAACTGTTGAAGTCTAGTACTGGCCCAAGTTACACAATAAAAGTAAAACTGAGTCTACATTCTATAAATAAATTCTTCAAATACTAACTTGATAGAATCTTACCAGCCTGAATACATAAATAAATGTTATATTGGCACAAGATCGTCAATAGTACGAGTAAATCAGCGTAATATTTTGTGTATGATACAAAATCCATAATTTTCTTGCTAGCAGCCATTTTTCTACGACAGAACTCAGGAAACATCGTCAACCAATAAGAAAAGAACAGGCGGGGCTTGGAGGCGTGTCCAATGGAAGTCGAAGCAAGTCACCCTATTGCTACTGCCATCTGCTGGCTGAATTCGGATCTATTTCGAATGTTATTCACGAAAATTGGGTAGAGCAGTGAAAATGGCTGAAATCTTCAATTTGCTTGTTATTGAGCTTCCGATTTTTTGTTAAAGAAATCTCTATTTCCAGTGAAATGAAATATTTATGATGATATCCAATATTTTTCTGTGAAAAATTTATTATTCCCTTCCTTATGTGCTTTCAAGGAAACTAATAAAATAAATTAATCTGTAATTAAAAATTCAATATTTTAATGATAAAGTACGGTGCAATGTGACAGTTTTGCTAAATGTAGATAGCCTTTAGTTATTTTATATCAATTACTGTGGGTTTTTGCTTATCACGTATTCAATAGCCTACATAAAAAATACGAAACAATACATTGGGATACATTATAAATAAGCAAGTCCCTATAATCCTTTTTGTCACACCACATGCAACATTGGGATTGCTCATGAGAAAAATGTGAACATGCAAGGCATGCAAGGATCATGTTTGGCTTTAAATATATTATAATATGTTGGATTGCATTCGTCTGGTAATGGGGAAGGGGCGCCTGCCAAAATCTCGCACAGGGCGCCAAAAAACCACGCGAGGGCCCAGATAGTATATAATTATCATTGGAACTGAATTAAAATTGTATTACTTACATCTTTCTTGTTGTGTTTACTGTAGCATGAATTTGAATTACGTCGCTGCCAAAAAACTATTAAAACTAATCCGAGAATTCCCGATAATAGTCCTAGAGACATTAGAATTCCCAACTCGGACACTGTCAGACCCATGTACTGGGTGTTTTCTGCTGCTCTGGCATGCGTTCCATTGAAAACCTGGAACCGAAATCAATAGAATAGAATAGGTTTTATTCCTTTAGCCTAAATATAACAATATACAAATGGGAACGTCAATTATCAGTACAAAAATAAAGGATTCTATATACATCGGTAGCACAAGTTGATAGAAACGTTCATATCAACCAATCATCGAAATTGATAAGCACTCAAACGAATCTAAGTTTTAAAATTATCTTGGAAGCTCTCATATGTTTTAGGAGATAAGTTATGCCTAAATTTTTGATTTTTTTTCAAACTGTATTCTTCCGCTATTGAATTGCTGGTCCTGCTGCCACTGAAAAGAAAGACCTCACTGTCTCTCTGTGCTGTTGCTGTCTCTCAGTAAGGAGAGAGGCGAGTTTGAAAGAGAAAGAGTGTCTGCCGTAGTGCCAAGAGAGGCGTGAAAAGTAGGATCAATTCTAGATAATCAAGTTTTCTTATCCTCCCTTACTCTGTAAAATATTCTTGTTCTATTGGAATGAGAACTCACACAATCTAATCCCTCTTATCTATTGAATAATAATTGGATATTATCACAGCTACTTCTTTTCTTTCATCAGATCTCACTAAGCCAATAACGTTGCTGTGTTTTCCACATTGATTTGTAGCATTAAAATTAATCCCGATTATAACTAAAATCAATTAATAAACAATACTGTAGTTCATATTTCCCCAAGTCTAAAAATACATTATTGTAATAATTCAATGAAGAATTATAGTTTGAATTGGCGTTCTAACAAATTTATTTTTTGTAACATGATTATGTCTATTTTCTTAAATTCGTGAGTCAAGTACTGTACCGTTCTTGTTGATGCCCGTGAGAAATCCGTGGCATTAGAAAGAGTTGTCGCATTTGGAGCAGTCAAGTTTGTTGCTACGGGAGGTATTATGTTATGTATCGGTTCAGGAGGAAGTTCATGAACTGGAACTGCAAAAAATAACAATAAAATGAATTTGTGAGTTAATTGAAATCTATCATATCATTATTAGAATATAAGAATAGGCATTATTGATCATAATGAAATGAATAACCATTTCAATTTTTTTATTTCAGGACTTGATTTGTCGTATAAACGAAATATCTAGAATCAAAAATAAATTTAATGAAATAGAAGTTTAATGGGAAAAAATGGGCTGGAATTGAATTCCTCTTGCTGAATTTCTATCAGCAGTCAAGAGACTGCACAATAATTTTCAAAACTCCCTCCTCTTTTCAACAATCTTTCGATATTCTCCAAGTAATTAATATTCAACGCCTTATTACCCACTCATTGCTAGATAGAAATCCGCTTCCTATTAAATAACGAAAATAATTCCAATTCCTATGATTTCATTACCACGTTCATCTTCATTCAATTTCTATGAGAAAGTTTGATAGAAAAGGAAAACAAAAATTTTATCGAAAATGAACCTCACAAACTAAGATTGGTACAGGTAGTGAAATTTATAATTTCATTATATTTGTAACAGATCAAGTACCGTATCTGTATATCTCATAATAGAGCCAGGGTTTCAGCAGTTGAATTAGAAGTAGAGTAACTGTTAACTGGATTACTTGAATGAAGAGTAGGTACTAACTTCACAATGTTGAATGTTGTTACCAGTTACTCAACTCTACTATGTATTTGGGAGGTAACAAGCAATGCATTAATAAGCTGTTAGTACTCACTCGCACAGGCAAGTCTACCATTTTCCTAATATAAATCGACTTTGTAAATTCGGCTGATGCCTAATGATAAAAAAATTCGTTCCGGCAGCTGGCGGTCGGAAAGAGTGCATTTCAAATGCAATTCTATGATGGCTCAAATCATATGACTTATATTGAGCTATTCAGGGTATGAATTCAAAGGTGCCGTTTTCGAAAACCCCATGAAAAACACAATTTTCGGCATATTATTTGCTATTTTCTCCGCCATTTCCGATTGGATTTTTTTCGTTGATGGCTCAAATTGTAGGGCATAATAAGGGTATTATACACACCAATTTTCAAAACGATCAAGTCATTGGTCGATTTGTAGTGATTTTTCAAAATTTTCATCCCCTAATTTCACCCCCTTCCCTTGGACCAATTTGGCTGGTTAACGAACTTGACCGAGATATTAACACTAATGATTTTTGTGCAAAATTTGGTCGCTCTCCGACAAGCCCTTCGGGAGTTATGGTGTTAACAAGAATCTGTACATATATAAGTATATATCCGTACATATATAAATATATATATATATATAAACTTGAACGGAAATCAGATTCGTGTTCTGGGGGCTCGGAAACGTGTAAAAAATATATTGCATCATATATTTGCGATTATCCGGTCAAGACCAATAGTGCATTTTTCAAATGAAATGCACTAAAAATCAATGATAGAGATTTTAATGAGATTTTTACTGTTGTTTTAATGGTTAAATTTCATTATTGATAGGTTCATACTCTAATGAGTACGGCTGAGCTCCACTTGGATTAAAAATGGAACACATTTCGGTGTTCGCTAATTAGGTAGACTTCAAGTATAAAAGGTCAGTGTTTATAATATTATCATTATCTAATCAGCTCGGTCAATATTAAAAATCATGAATTTAGTCTTCAATTGTAGATAATAATTTTGTATACAATTTGAAACTAAATTTATACTTTTTGAATCAATATTGAGCGAGCTGGAGTCATATCTCCATCTTGCCAGAATGTCTTCTTTGCTTGGACCGACTAGGCCTACCTGTTCGTCTGTTGGGACATCGCAGATCTTTTGTCGGCGGACTGGAGTCGTGCGGACAGACACAGCGGTGAGATCCGTTTCCCTCGTCGATGCATGCTGCCTCAAGTCCGCATATTCCTGGTGAACATGAACCTTCTTCCAAATCTGGAAAATAGAGAATGAAAAATAACAGTATGAATTTTCTGAATTGTTCAGTAAATACAAAAATCGACAATTGAATTAATCATTCAGCTACGAGAATCATTTAAGGAATGCAATAATTCAATTGAAAACATTCGAATAATTATATCATTGTAATTAACATTCATGTAGGCTACAAAAAATGTTTTAACATTAAACTATCCATGTTTCCACTTAAAAAAATAAAATATTGGTATGAAATGTCTACCACCACGTTTTTCTGAATTAAAATAGAATAATATACTGTAATAAAATTGGGATTAAATAGTTCGAATAATTAATTAACTTCAATATAAATAATTAAAATAGAATAATAAAATATAAGCTACTTATGACGTTCAATTTTTATTTTCCGATTGCGGAGGAGACGATAAACTCTAGCCCTTTTCAAGGTTTATGCTGGGAGTAGGAGGTTATAGCCTACAGAAATGGATGAAAAAACGCCAGTCAGGAAAATTCATAGTCCCCTATTTTGAAAACAGATGAATTCACGAATAACGTTATTTCAAAAATCCATTTAGTTTTTCTTGGTCTATGAGTTGAGGAGAATTTAAACAAACTTCAACAATAATTATTTTCGTCCAAAATATTGTCGTGAACTGAGGCTTCGAATGTTCTAAAGCATTATTCTTTTTTTCTTTTTCTTTTTTGAGGGAGATGCCCACATGGGATTTGGGCCTGTGCGTGGGTACTAAAGTTGGATAATTCCATGTTGAATGCTTAATGCCTAATTCTATTTAAATGCTGTTTTGAAGCATTATTTCAAAAGTTTGATGAATTCTTGTTGAATTTACAATGCCTAGTTTGATTAAAATGCCTAATAAATAGCTGTTCTCAAGCATTATTTTAAAAGTTGGATAAATTCATGTTGAATGCTCAATGCCAAGTTGTATTCAAATGCCTGATAAAAATTGGAACACATATATGTGGAGTAAGTTAGAAAATACTTTTTGAATGCTCAATGCGTACTGTAGATATTCAAACACGTACGTAATCAAAATTACAACATAGCGTCATTAAAAGGGAATACAAATCAATACAAATCATCGGAATGAATACAGTTATACAATTTCGAAGGAATTTCATAGGTTACGATATCATTCCGAATCAATGCCACACAAGTTCATGAATCACGTCATCAAACATGAAACCCACGTCGGACTCAATCATAAAAGCGCTTCTGAGAACTGCCTAGGCCCATTTGAATAGCGGCGATGGGAGCACTTCGGGGGAGGTCCAGATGCACCCAGACTAGATCGCTATCTTCACTACTCTTCTGTCACAAACAACAACCCTACTAAACAGTACTAATTTTGATAGATTACAAACGTTCTGGACAAATTAACTCCGACTTGGCTGAGCGAAGAGCATAGGAGGTTCTCAGTGAAACTATTTTTCACAAAATGAATTGACAGTTGATTTTATTCATATCTACACTGGCCATTTAGAACTGAATGAATTACTTGAATAACCCTACATGATTAAGAATTTATTTAGTCTGACCCCCGTTGAACTACCACTATTTTTTGCCGTTCTAACAAATAAAACTCTATTAGATTGAATAGAATTTGGCAAAGACATGATGTGGATATCTGACGTTAAAAATGTTAAACGGTTTCATCTGTGTCTTGTATGTAACCTACAACGGATGATGTAGAGCAATTATTGTCTCTTTTAATTTCAATAAACATCATCTAGATCTAGCTTAATCACAATATAACCATTGTTACTGCCAACACCAACTGTACAAGGAGCAGACAAAACCGCCTAACTTTTTGGCGTCAGCTATATCAATAATCTGCACACACAGAAGAAAATTTAGAAGATTATATTTTTGGAATATTGGTGTTAAGAGCACATAAGTTTAACAAGAGTACTCATTGTCTATAACGAGATATTATAATAAAATCATCAAATTAGTCTATATAATAAAGTACCTGCCCTAAATATTAGTTTTTAAGAAGCTGAATATTCTCGTTTATTCGATTAAAACTAAAAAAATATTATTGTTTGAATCCTATCATAAACTTTCGATACAAAGTAGAAATAGAAAATTGTAATTGTTAATTGATAAAATAAACGAGATTCTCTAATCATGAGTGTTCTCATACCATAGGAATCAATGAATTGATCTTTGAAAGACCTTCGCAAATCTTTTTTAGATTTGGCACTGAGTGATTACATTCCTAAAATTCTAATTTGAACAGAGGTTGTGAACTCAGTAAGGAAATTCAACGCTGGTGCCAACGCCGAACATAGGATTATCAATCTGTCGAAGCTTCAATATTATTCTCAGTAATGAATTGTAGAAGAGTCATGAATGGGAAAATTCTTTCTCCAACATAAATTCTTTTATTACTGCAGGTTTCTTGTCGGATGATTTCAATACCAATGATCCAATTTTCAATTATCAATACCCGATAGAATTGAAAATAATATGAGTTTTGTAAGATAGCTGGAGCCACGTGGTTTTAGAATGCTGTACACATCATGAAATAAATTTCAAGACATCAATCCCATTGTTCGTTTTATGAAAATTTCCTAGGACATAGTAATCTTATCATAGTAATTTCGACACTAATCTTATCAAAATTGAGAAGAAGAGATGTTTTAGACCTTGTTCCTATCTCATAAATGTATTGCAATTTCTTAAATGAATAATGAATTGAATTTCGTAAAAGGAAATTAAGTATTATGTTCAAGGAAATGAGATATTCTGCCAAGATGGAAAAATAACTCCAGCTCGGTCAATATTGGTTTAAAAATTATATATTTGGTCTCAAATTGTAGAGCATAATGTTTCCTACAATTTGAGATCGAATCTTCAATTTTTTAACTAATATTGACCGAGCTGGAGTAATTTACCCAACTTGCCAGAATGTCTTCTTTGCTTGGACAGATTATAGTAGCCTATAGGAGTAGTGCTAGTAATGCTCGTCTCCCATTGGCTGGCTGACTTCTCCCGAGAAAAAGTGGGAGGGAGGTCTCGTCCAATCACAGAGCTTCATTGTAGTATTCTTTGGTTTCACCATTTGAAACGCATCCAGCCATTTTCCTGTGTCTTGATAAGCGTGAACAGCTTATGGTATTTCCCAGGGCATTTTGGGTTGAAGAACGTTTCTCCTTTCAAATTTGAATTCTGAATAGATTAGTCTTCGATTGAGTAAACAAACAAATTACGTTTTGTGCATCCGTGAAAGTGATTATATTAGTTACCCGTATTCAATAAGAAGACCTTCCACTACCACATATTCATTAAAATATTAAGACACTGGTTTCGTTTGTTATCATTATCAATCTACGGAAAGCTCTCTGGTTTACGGTGAGGCTGATATTACAATATGATAGTTCTATATCACATTTCTAATTAGAAAATATAATAGATATTTTGAAATATCAATTATAAAATTTTCTCTCGATTGTTTTATACTAGGAGAACAATTACTAGCCTAAGAGGTAATGAGAATTAAAGTCTTTTCATTTAATAAAAATTATGTGTATGGCTTTTATTGGTGTGGAGACCCTATGGGTTTCACCTCGTCAATATGCATTTGGTTATACTGGTCACCCATTCAAGAGCAGTACATTCATAGTAAAAATTACATCGCACTTATTATGTTCAGACGAGACATTACAGGGATAATGTTCTTTCTGGTGGTAAAATATTTGTCGACATTTTAATTGGGAAAAACGTATCACAATTTTTTTCTCGAGTAGAGTTGTGCACGTTTTCTCAGTTAATTGCGATAAAAGTTTAGATGGATGTGAAAATGGTGGGGATCAACGGTGACTAAATGGTAGGGATTAACAGTGATTAGTGGTGGTTGTTGACTTTCTGTGGAGGTTGAAGGGCTCTTGCCCTGGGCGCTCGTGCTGAATTAATTTTCAACATTTCCACTTATTAAAAGTCGCAGTCGCCTAAAATTACCGGCACTTGCACACTGATTATAGTTATTCCTGGGATAACACATCTCGGTCTAATTCATAAGCCATAAATTTTAAAATTTTCATTTACATTTACATTGAACCCAAATACAGATTCACTTGGGCGCGAATAGATTAGATTAGATTAGATATCTTTATTCATATAGACAATAACAATACATTCACGTTTTAATTCTAGATTGCTTAAATAAAGTACGTAATAATATAGAGGAGTAAGTGTTTTTCTATTATACAGAAATGAATATACAGTAGCTATTACTTCTATATAAACGTCACGAGCTGAAAACATAGTAACATTATTCAACAAACACGGATACACTTGAACGCGAAATTAAAGAAATTTTATTGAAATATATTTAATTGCATGGCAATCTTTTAAATTGCGATTGAATAATTGTCTAGATGAAAAGGCGAAGTTTGGACATAAAGATGTCCATTCTTGGGAAAGGACATCAAAGATGTCCTTTCCATTATCTTAAGAGGAGATATAGAAAGTGAGGATTAGATTAGATTAGATCTCTTTATTCATATAGACAATAACAATACATTCACACTTCAATTCTAGATTGCTTAAATATAGTACGTAATAACATAAAGGAGTAAGTGTAGTTCTATTATACAGAAATGAATAAACAGTAGCTATTACTTCTATATAAACGTCACGAGCTGAAAACATAGTAACATTATTCAACAAACACGGATACACATGAACGAGAAATTATAGAAATTTTATTGAAATATATTCAATTGCATGGCAATCTTTCAAATTACGATTCTTTATTCTTTCTTTACAATTGCGACTTGGTTTCCAAGTATTTTAAGCAAAGGATGAATGAGTGATGATGAATGATGATGATGATGAAGGTTTAAGATGTAGGTTATATGTCTATCCACAATGTCCACTTTCACTATACTCACAAATTTCAACTCTCAAGAATAAAAAAAAACACGATTTATCAATTTAAAATTTGAAAGGTTGGTAAATGATTCAAAACAGCATCAAAAATATCTAAAATGATTTGAAATTATCAATTATCACAAGTGTTTAAGCCAAAAAATAGTTAACAAACTTTATTTTTGATTGAATAATTGTCCAGATGAAAAGGCGAAGCTTGGACATAAAGATGTCCATTCTTGGGAAAGGAAAACAAATATGTCCTTTCCATTAACACTTGGCCTTAAAAGTTTAAAACATAATGTTTACACTGCTTATAAATGATGTAAAAAATATCGGTAATTTCAATTGGGATTTTAAAAGCAGATTAAGATTAATGGAACTTTTCTATAAAGATTCTGGAAAAAAGAAGATTAAAATAATAATATAAATTTAACTTGAAATTAATAACTACTAGAAGTAATGAATAATGGTTGATGATGGGGTGAATGATGTAAGTTGAAATTACTACTGCAAATGATGGATATATTCACATGGGTCATAGGTACATAGGTCATGGGTACACAGGGTCTATAATGAGGGTTGAACTTATTTCTACAAAAATTGCGAGTATATTATTAATTACAAGTAAATTGAATGGGTGATGGATGGAGGATGAAGGGTTGTCATGCTATTGCTCTAGGGTTGAACGTTTTCGGTCATTTTCTCGACAAGATATTTTATAAGTTTCATGATGAAGCTTCTTGCTCTACTCTTAATACATCTTATAGAATCAGGTAGTGCATTCCCTGCACGGCAACCAGAAACTAGAAAGGACTTAGTATAAATTGTAGTACGGTGATTTGGAATCCACAAAGTATTTTCTCCAGTTCTAGTATGTGACACGTCTATTCTTCTGCCTTCAGAAACAAATTTGAAATCATCTTTGAAATAAACTGGTTTACAATGTTTTAAAATATGTCTAACAAGTTTAATTATTTCAAAATTTCTCTGATCGGGTAGCTTTAGAGTTGAACTTGAAATGTGGGCTTGGGTGATTCGTTCATGGCGTTGGAAAGAGTAAACAAACCTGGAGCAATAATTTTGAGAGAGAGAGAGAGAGTGAAATAGATATGATAGTAATAACGTGAGAAAATTTTGAAAAACATATTCTTCCATTGAATATTTATTTATTTCTTATTGAGAATATTTTGTTACTGCTTTATTTAGGCTACAAATATCGTTATAGAAGGAGCACAGGTATTCATATCTCTTCTGTATTCTGAGGTACGAGAGCTCGTGCACTACTATGAATAGTAACTGTGTTCTGTGTACAATGCAGAATTCAATCAAACTATAATGATCCATAATTATCACTACATTAATAATCTTCCACTACTATTACAGTATTTCCTTTAAATCTACATTTATAGGTTGCATTTACTTTGATGTACTAAATTATTAGATGGACCACGACATTTAATTTTGAAAATAATAGGACTAGTTTGTAATATAAAGTTAGTTCTATTCTGTCGAACCTTCTCTACAGTTCATTTTATTATTTAAATTTGAGTTCTCATAGTAAAGGTGGCAATGTGACATATATTGACACATTTGCTTATAAATAATGGAAATGGATTTACAGAAAGCATATGACTACTGGTTTTGTTGACAGCCTGTCTCTGATAATGGAGAGTCAACCTAGATTTAGGTTTTAGATTCACAAGGGAGCCAATAGAGACAAAGAGAGAGTGAGAGAGTTACAGAGGGAGAAAGAGTGAAAGAGAGAGAGTGATTTAGATTTATTTATTCTTTATTTCTTTATGTAGATAATAACAAAACAATTCAGCTTAGTTTCTAGATTGCAATCAGATAATATAGAAAGTAGGGTATAACTCTATACAGGAATAAAATAATATACAGTAACTAGTACAACTCAGTAATTAATCAACAAAAAAGTATAAGTGAACGCGAAAATCATGGAGATTTTATAGCATAAAAACGTTGTAAAAAATATATAATTGGCAATCTTCTTATTTTGATCAAATTATCTAGATGAAAAGGCGAAGTTTGGACATAAAGAGAGAGAGAGGAGTGAGATACTTTTTCTTTGGTCAGAATCAGAATAAGAGCAAGATATTACTTGCCACGCCCCGTCAAAAAGCAATGTATAAAGACCACAAACATAGGGAAAGATTGGAGTACAGAAGGGCGTTTCCAACCCTTGAAAATGACTCTTGTCTGTCCTTTTTTGTTGATGTGCACATCTTCACTTTGAAATATACGTCAGACACCCTTCTTTAATCTTCTCCACTAAGGATTCCTATTCAACAAACGAGCTGTCTGTATGCGGCACTTAATCACCATTCCCATCTCAATCAGAATCTATTAGGATTTCTAAAATCCGATTTGCCACTACATCGCAACACATATCAAATTCAGAATATTTTATCCTGGCGCTCTCCGCAGTCTTCTACTGCAGAGACTATTATGAGGGATTCATTGGAATTTAAACCAAGTGGCTAGTTAAGTCTCTCAAATTCGAATTAAAATTCAGCCTGTGTAGAGAAACTTGAGAGACCTGAGAATATAAATTTTAAACATAACTGACTGAGCTCTAGATAATGGATAAGCATCGATACATCAATTCACCGAATTATTGAAGTAAATTGAATACTTCATGTGATTCCCTGCATCCTCCTTGAATTGCAGTTTTTAACAGTTTTCTTGAATTTTCTCCTGGAAAACGCAATCCAAGCTGAGGGCAAAGAATAACAACAATAAAAGATTGAATCTGCCACCATCACTCACTAAACAGAGTATATAAAAGAGGTGGGCGTTTTTGAAGTCGAAAATACCGATTAGAAAATTAATCCAGAGTTGATAATAATTGAATAATACTACTCTCTAACAAAGATTACCACACCTTACTACCATCTTATTTAATCAATAAGAACTATTAAAGGTTGCATTGTCATCAGGCTTTAATCTATTCTAAAATTTTCAAGTCTCTAGCTTGTCGGGAAGTGGATGAATTGAACAACAAAAAAGGGTTTCGTCTAACAGATCAATGAACGAATCAAACAATGCATTGTCGTTATTTTATGGTGAGAAAATTGAGTTGGATTTTCGTTCAATATGCTATTGAACTTGATACGAGAATGATAAAAATATTGTTTATCAAAGTTGATCATTTTATGGGTTTTTTAGTGAGCTCGTCTGTGTTTGTTAAGTTTATTAGTGGAACAATTTTCGAAAAATTCCGACGCATTTGAGCTCGTTTGTATGATTGAATACATAGATGATTACATAATTATTTAAGAAAAGATGGCAAAGTAAACTTTTGCAGCATGAGTTTTACTGATCATTTTTATTGAAAGTCTATCATTGTGGCCTACTACTGTGAAAAAACGTTTCTTTTGAATTAGATTCTCTGTTACTTGAAAAATGATGTAATTTATATACAGTAGCCTATAAATGTTTAATTTTCCTTTTTATCTTTGTGATTTGATTTGATCACTTTCTTTTGTCGTAACAAGGATATAATACCTGCATAATAAACTGTACTGCTTTAGACTATATTGTGGTAAAGTGTTAGTTATTGTGTGAATTAACTACTGTTGATCGGATTAATTTATTCAGGTATATATAATAAAGCCTAGAGTAATAACCCACCCTAGTTTCTAATTATATCAAAATAATTCTTTTAGACGTAGTTTCTAATGAATCATAATACTTGGCATTAAATTCAGGAATAATTCTACAGGAAAAATCAACCAATAGAGAATAAATTGCTCTACCATGAATGAGAACTGAACATGAAAGATTTTAATAGAATAAATGAGGCTATAAAAGAATAATGACAGAACCAATAATTCGGTTGAAAAATAAATGAAATTATCATTCGATTTGAATTATTCACGAAATTATCGGATTTAGGAAACAAGTGGAAAATGAACCTATAATATTATTGAGATCGAGATTAATAATATGTAAATGGTGTTTTCAATTGAAGTAACACTACTTGGGTTTTATTGTTATTATATCTTGAAACAATATGCAGTAACTTGTGTTCATTATCGCATGATTTCGCGTTCAGTCAACCGTCAAATAACAACAAACAGCCCGGTAATATGTTCAACAACATGCATTTCGATGTATGTTTAATGATCTAAACTAAACAGTGAGAACTTAATAAATATTATATTGGTGTATGATATAATTTGTAATATGTGTTCGCTGGTTCTAACGTATAATGACTGAAGAGAATATAACTAATAAGTAGCCAAATAGAACGAATAGACTTATTCACTGATAACGTCGTACGGTAGTTGATTCGAAAACCAAGTTTATATTGCTACTAATTAGCTTGGCAATTATATTGTAATACCTTGTTATTGAAGAGATAAGCTTGCTGATAAATATCGTAAATCAAAGTTTTGCTCATAATTGGATTGTAGTCTCCGTACGCCGCAAGTTCACTCACTCGAGATTAAACTGAAATGCTGTTATTAATCCTCGAGATTGAAGTTGAGTGCCTCGAAAGTCGAGATTTCTCTCGCTCGAATAGGTGCGTTAATATGTTCTTCACATGTGAGAGTTTCCTATTCGAAAAGTATCCTTTGCATTGAATTTAGTGAACTGGACGTAATTGATTATTATAGTATGTCCAAGCAATGAAGACATTCTGGCAAGATGGGAAAATGACTCCAGCTCGATCAATATTGGTTTAAGAATTATACATTTGGCCTCAAATTGTATAAAACATTCTAATCTACTATTTGAATTCAAATTGATTATTTTTGAACCCATATTGACCGAGCTGGAATTATTTTCTCATGTTGCTAGAATATCTTCTTTGCTTGGACAGACTATCACCTAAACTTTGGTGCTTTGGATGATCAAGAATAGAGCACTATAGTCTTCATAGTTCCTTAATCAAGAATCATACCAATTAGAGTTTGAAATACTTATTTGGAACAACTCAATTTCAATGTGCAAAACTAATATTATTGAATATGGTTACTAGGGAAGCGAAATATCAAGTATACTAGAAGTGAATATACGTTATAGGCTACTTATATTATGTAGGAGGCACTTGAGGAAATTCTACATTCTACTGTAGCCTTTTTAGCAAAAATGGGATAGTCATGAGTAAAGTAGAATTATATACCTAGAGAAACCGTTGGAAAGATTCGAGGAAAAGATTATTGAAAAATGGTACGGGAAAGAAGATTGGAAGGAAATATACAGGAATAAAATTTAGAACTGGAATAATATTTAGGATTGGGATTAATTATATAGAACAAAAGGCTAAACAATGATGGATGGAAAGAAGCAATATGTGAGCCAACTTCACTATAATGAACGATGTAGCCTATATCGTTTCGACTGTTAATAATAGCAGACGTACAAGATTCATGATTATTATGATTTATGAATTATTATGATAATAAAGATCATGGCCACGCAGATCAACTCTAAGCTCCGCCTTCTCACAGCTGATTGGTCAACGAAAGTACTTCTGGATTTAACCGGTAGATGTCAGTATTGACTTGGTGATTTTACAGGACTTGATAAAAGACAGTGTGGCCAGTGCCAATGTGACATTCACTGTCACGCTTCTGATTGGCTAGCTTGATCACGTGGTACAAATCTCCATTATAAAATTCAAAGAGATGGGAACATCATTGCGGCAATGGACAAACTATTTTCATCAAGTCACTGTAGATGATTTACATATTCGTATTATTTTTCTGCTACTTGTCAGTACTGAGTCGTTGAAAGTGATGTACATATTTCTGTTCAATGGTTGAAAACAGACCCTTTAATTAAAATTTTAGTGAATTGAATATTCATTTAATGTGTCTAGAGAAAGCTTTATGAGAATAGCTTACGCTTTTCTTCCTCTGCTAACACCCACGGGGGTCCAGCGGCTGTATAGACGCTTGAGCGATTTCAGTCTGTTGACTGGATTTCATGTAAATTATTCCCTTTTGCAAGAAGAGAAGAGGTAGAACAGACTGATTAAACAGTACACTTGGATTATCTGTTCCGCAGGGGAAATGGTATCTCAAGCTGTATGGAAGAATGTTGTCGTATTCTCTCCAAGTAAAGTAGACATTCTGACAAGATAGAAAAATGACTTCAGCTCAGTCAAAAATTATAAATTTGGTCTCAAATTGTGGAAATAATACTTATCTATTATTTGAGACTAATTTTATAATTTTTGAACCAATATTGACCGAACTGGAGTTAGTTTCCCATCTTTCCTGAATGTCTTTTCTTTGCTTGAACAGACTATAGCAACGATTCGCTTATTTTCATTCAATTTAACCAAATCAGAGTGATTCATCAAATCCTCCCTTTTCAATTACTCAATGCAATGGAATCATTCCACTAGTCACATATGTATTGTTGATTATTTTCCTTTGCTGAATTACTGTCTTTGAGTCTACATTTCCTCGACTTCTAACTCATCAATAAAACTCTTCCCACTCTTACATTCACAGGTTTTCAACATAAAATTACAAATTTTTATTTTCAAATCTCAAATAACATTTCTCATCTGAAAAACAAAACAATTATCCTTGAGGCCTTTGAAGAAGTGAATCATCAGCTAAGTTATGAATTGAATAATGAAAGTGAATTATGATAGCGTGATATCAACACGTTTTATAATTCAATGTTATCCAATATATTATTATAGTTGAAAATAAAATAATTTCAAAAAGTCATCAATAAGACTTCAAACCTTTGCAGTTCTATTTCTTTCAACATCGATTTTATTTTGTGCAGCAGTAACTTTGTGTGAGTGCTTGATTACTCAGGTAGAATCAGATAAAAGTTTACTTTATCGAAAATGATTTTACGTTTTATCCCAGGCTCCACTGCCATTGTCGAAAACACAAATCTCATTCACTGAACTCACAAACCGAGATAGCCTTTGGTGATGTAGAGGCTAGAGGGTTGTCAATTTCTAACACGGGCGATGGGAAGGAAAAAAGGCTCAGTTAGAGATAATAATAATTGTTACGCCAGACCAATCAATCGTGCTTTGTGCTCGTTCAACGAAGCGAGAGTTCATTTTGCTCATCACATCACTACACTTTTCATGTAAAATGTAATATCCAATAACAATGTTCGCGATTGAGTGCGTGTAGAGAAACACATTGAATGTGTAAACTAAAATATAAAAATAAACAATGTAGGATACATTGTTAGTTGAAATGCTTCTTGCTTGAGCTTCAATTAAAACTGCTCAGTTGATTTGTGAAAAAATCGTTTTAAAAATTGTTGTTTGATTTTCCATAACCAAATGCTTGTTATTCCAATTTAATTTGATTGTTAATTTTGATAATGTACTTGTTTTTCATTCAAAACGGTATACTGTTTTTTACAATTATAATTAGTGTGAGATTACACGAGTGGATCGCTTTTTAAGGTTCATTTTCGAAACACAGTTGCTCCATTGGTGGATTCCTCAAGATTCTCTTGAGGGGAGCCTCCTCCCGGGGGAATTCCCCATTGGGAATGAATGATGTTTTTGTATCGCTTATTCAAGGCTATTGAATAAGCTATTGAAGGGGGAATAGAACTGGCTAAAAAAAAGCTTTCATTCAAGTAAGCACTTGTAATAGTTATTGTCATTTTTCATGAAAAAGGTTTTGATTCAAATAAAGAATATTGAGCATAATGAACATTTAAATAATATGTATGAGAAGGATGAGTAGATTGTTATTTATGTTGACTCGACAAATCTTGGGAAATATTGACCTTTCTGAATGTTCAGTGTAATTTATTCAAGCAGGGCATCTGAAGCACTGGAGGCGTAATGCAGCCAGAGAACCTGGAATTTTAATCCTTTATAGAATAGGGCCTGGAATTTTAATTATTCATGAGCACCCTGGAACAAGGAAAGTGCTCTTCTGTATGTTTTCAACAAATAATCTTAGAAGAGTGTCAACTGTCAACATCGTCTTCTATTTAGTTTTATTCGAAATGTTTGTTGTGGGATGCACCGGCCTCGAGGTTCATGTCAACATTTGTGGATTTTCTTATTTGAAGTTTTCAAGCGGTGACCACTCAATATTTTGAAATACTACATCATAGAATCTCATTCTGAACAAATAAAGGAACTTCAAAGTTTCCGACTATATCCTGTGGAAGAATCAAGTAAGATCTATAATCACCCTATAATCGGGATTATTTTGTGAGGAATCATTATACTATTAGTCCAGAGGTTTATGGCGAATGAAGTTTAAGACTCATTGAAAAAATAAAAGTAATGAATTAGCTTCATGTCTTCAAAAACGCATCAAATGAAAACTTCAGTTTATACTCTTTCAATTCTTATTGATTCATCATTTTTTATCATGACCGGCTAACATCTCCCAGTTTACTAAGTAATTCATGACCAAACGAATGAACGACATGAGACATTTAGTTGATGGGGAAGTGTTATTTTCTCATGTAGGAAACAAAATCGAATTATACTCTTCGAGTTTTTTCGTTTGAATTTTTTATCCATTTTTATGCCTAGATCTATGAATATTGTATAATAGTATAATATTGTATTTTTGAATTCGTTCTAAAGAGTATCCGACTCAAGACATACTTCCGTTTCAAAAACAACATAAATCAACAAATTCTCAGATTTCAGTTATTTACGATGTGCAGTGTTGAAATAAATTCAACTACTACGTAAAACATGCAACGTACCAATGTCTTGTTTTTCACATTATTATCAGTATCTTGATACAATTTATCACAAAATAAAGGTCGAAGGTTCATTATTGATCTATCTTCACGGTCTTTGACACAGTGTGAAATATAGACGCCTCAAGAATAGGCTACACTACAATCAAGAATGTATTGTAGTAGTGAGATTTCAGTCTACTAAAGATACAGTAAAAAGCTCAATTTTAGTGAAGCAATCTAGACATCTATTCAATGTAAGATCCAATTCCTATGATAATGTTTTTAATGTATTCAATTTCCTATTGATAGGCTTCAAAACAAACGTATTTCAAGAGTCTCGAACGACTTGGAATTTTCAGTTTGGCCTCACCGATTAGTAATAATAACAATATCGATAGATAAGATATTATAGATAAGATATTATAGATAAGATTGATCTACTTATAGTAATTGGAAACAATGAAAACAAACCGAAGAATTTGTCGGAATCTTGTCTTGTCTTGAATTTGTTGTCTTTATTAGGAATAAGTCATGAGCATGATTGTCATGTGTGGGCTATTATAATCTAAGCATAAACTATACATAAAATTCTATCTCTTGTTTTTAGTATAAGATATTTAATTCAGATGAATCATATAAATTATGATCTTTTTCAGAAGTAGAGAACTGGAAGAGTCACAGAGGAAAAAACAAAATTTGATGTTATATTTTTATGTAAATTATAAATGTTATGAAATGCCGATTCTGGTGTAAAAGTTTGATGTAAATAAATGGAAAATCCTTGATAATTGTTTAATCTCAACAATTGTTTTTTCTGGAAGCCAATCGATACGACTTTATTATTAAATCGAGTTGATGAACAAACTTATCTGCAATAGATATTCAGTGGTGATTAAAATCATGTTAAAATGATTGAAAAAGTTAGTGATGTTCTAATGATTGACGAGATGGAGCTTATGATGATGGAGCGAGATGTATTAAAGCAATGTTTCGCTCTTATTTTCAATGTTTCTATCTATTTTTTTGAAAGTGTTTATATAAAAAACTGATCTACATAAAATATTTAGTGATGTTGTACTACAACAATGTTTCGCTTTATTTCTTGAAGTGTATTTTACTACTGTCTCAAATTGCACGTCTCAATGATCCGTGTAATAGGATATCAAGCCTTATCATCTGGAGAGCTGAAACTTGGCTGATCCCAATGGGGCTTACGATGACGTCACAACTTCCAGTTTCATTCCCAATTCAATACCGCAGGACTCATAAACCTCGTGGGACATCCCTTCTTCGCTCATCTATTTGATTTAACTTCAAATTCAGCTTGGCACGTTAAAGATAGGTAGTACAATGTATTCCATGTCGGAAGTTACAGCAAATTCAGTATAATAGCCAAATAACCTCCTTACGCAGTCTGATCATCCCCTTTTCATCCTACATTATCAAAGATGAAAAATTTATTGCTTAGGTGAATTCACTGTTGACCATTTTCAGACAAGCTCCATCTCTGACAAGACCTTTACATGCATTTGCATGATTGAAGGTAAAAGTGTCTATAAAAAGTGGAGTAAATGTATATCTTGCGTTGAAGCGTTTCTTCAACTCGAGATAGTTTATTTTCTCCCTATGAAATATCACATTCATCTCCAGAAATAATTTATTCAGTGGGACTACGCCTCCACTCCACGATCTAGATGAAAACATTATTTTTATAGTTTGTAGATGATTATTAATTCTTGATTCATCTACAAAATTCGTTAAAAATGATTTATGTTTGTAGGTAATTGTGTTTCAAATTTATCAAAATTTTTGTTTAATTTCGAGATTACTGGCTTAGTTTAGCCTACTTCTCTGAAGTCTACAAATAGACCGCTCAGTCTTATTCAGCTATCAAAATCTAAAAACAAAATCAGAGGTATTCAAAAGCACGTCAATACTGATGATTGCATAAACATTAACATTGATAAAGAAAGTAGAACTTTTCAGGATGGCAATCGCTTAAGCAACGTTTCCCCTCATTCATCACTATTATATTATTCTAGTATCTTTCAGGCTCCAAAATTCTACTCAGAAGAACTTTTTTGCTCCAGTAAGATTAATTTCATTTGTATTTTAATTGTATTTCATTGAAACTAGATTTCAGTAACTGTGATTTTAGTCTTTAGTGTGTTATCCAAAAATAGCCTCTAAGCTCAGTTCTAATTGACCGAACGTAAGACATGAGGTTTAAGATTCAAGTCGACGATTTTGCATTGGTTTGTATGTATGTTTAAATGTTCCGCATTTACGTCTGAACGCGGCAATACATTCTAATGAAATTTGACAGGGATGTTCCTCTTGAAACCGCGCGTCGATGTATATGTAAGGTGTCTTACAATTTTTATATTAAGGACGAAAAAAGGAAAAAAAGATTGAACTATTCTCTGATATAGGTATACTCCATAAATGATTTGATAGTATATTTATGTTGATATTAGTAAACATGTTTTCTTTATGCGAAACGGTCAGACGGTCGACCGTAGGCTAACAACAAGAGCTGTGATTGGCTACAGCTGTTCGACTGCAGCCGACCGTCGGACCGTTTCGCATAAAGGAAAACATTATTACAATAATTATAGAGACTGATGCCCGGTTTTCCAAGCACCCTCAAATTTTGGCGAATCGTGACGAACTGATGCTGACATAGAGCGTGACTGTGGCCACTGCATTACTGACCAGACTTCCTCGCGCCGACTTTCGGAATCGACGAACAATATGAACGTACCGTGAGGTCTTCGTGAGGTCTACCGTTCACAGAACTACTAGTTTACTCTTGACAATGTTTTAAACGCGAAACGCGTTTTTATTTTAGCCTGTCACAATGTCACAAACTTTCGATTCCCATCTGGTTCCCAATTTCCCAGCCACAATTATGGTGATTATCATTTTAATGAGCTCATTTGATGCCGATGATGATATGATGTATTACGATGTAGGATATGTCACATTCTTTCAGTTGCACTGATTTTCAATTTATACTCGTATTACGTTGAAAAAACATCAGACATATTACCAATTCAAAAACCCTGTTCCCGTTTTAACGATGCGTAGCCTACTGCATTGCCTTGATAGTGAGATTTATTGTGGGAGTTTTCCATCAATCGCCGTTCTGATATCTGATCACAAAATTTTCGAATCGAATAATTCATTCATGCATTCTGCTGTCTGTTTGCCAATGTCCTTTGTCAACGTGATCAACTGCCTTTGATTTGAAGTCCACCATTGTTGAATCTCAATCAAAGAGCATATATACAGGAATTTACAAGCGAATATTCCATTGTATTCAGGTCGTAGTTAGTCTATCTGCAATTTCCCTAGACAAATGGAACTAGAGTGCGGTTTGACTAATCCGAAATAATTGGTGGGGTAGCGATTTGAATTAGCTGATTATTCGGATTAACCCGAAGTACAGAGACCATATACTCAGAGATAATACAGTCTCTATACAGCCCGAGCTATCGAGATAATGCAAAACCAGGCTGTAATGGTAAGGTATTTTATGTAACTATGTATACGTATACACGGTTTAATCGAATACATGGTCCTACCAACTACTTTCTCTTTATAGTTTTCTCTTTCTGTTACATTAGTTTGTAATCCAACATAAACCTTGAGTGAAGGTAGTAGTATTTTTGTTACTTCTCAACTACTTCATAGTTATTTATAATGTAGTAGTTACTATCATTGTGTATGGATATGAGTATATCCATACTCAATGTTACTATGATGTAGCCTAGTACTATAATGTTATAGTTATAGTTTACTATATTCATTTTACTAAAGTTTCTCAACATGATTACATTATAAATGATAAATTTCAGAAAATTGAATTCCTTTGCATTAGAGACAATGTAAAACACCAATGCTATCTTGCCAAACTTGTCTCACAATTTTCGTACGTTTGCCCATGTTTTTAGTAAGCTAAGTTTTGCGGGATAACAAAAAAAATGTTTTTACGAATATGTTGTAGCGTTTAGGCTTCTAACGTGATTTGAAATTGATGAGTACCATGTTTCAAAAATGTTGTACCTAAATTTGATTTCGAATTTACAGTTTTATTTTAAGGTGTCTTCATAATCTTTCCGCTGAATTTATTAGATTGAAAGACACCTAAAAGGTTTATAACTACCGTTTGGTTGCCATGGCAAAATTGTAACACGTTAATATTTTGTGCTCCAAGTTTTTCTTAAATTCAAAAATTTTCGGGTTTCGATTAGTGATTTTGACTTGTGCTTTGGTGTTTTTGGACCTTCTAAATTGAAAATAACCCTTCCAAATCAAATTAATTGTCAACATATTCAAGAAATTCAACCATGTTTCCTACTAAACAAGGTTATGTCGGCGAGGTGGAACACCTTTGGGTCTCTCCACCAAATAAAGCCATAAGCTAATAATAATAACTACCGTAAAGTCTCGCTCATACGTCCCTTCTCCATCCGACATACTAAAGATGGAATTAAATCAAATGAAAAAATTTTATTCTCGAAAAACAAACATTTCACATAAACTTGAAATGTTGGTATAAAATATTCAATAGTTTCATAGGATAGTAATCCTCACCTAGAAACGAGCCTGTGTATGAGGATGGTCACGTACAATTTATAAGTCATCTTGCGAGATTAAAAATCAACTTTTTCAAATTAAAAAATAAACGTAGTATATTTGAATTCTCAAATTAGTATT
The DNA here is from genome assembly GCA_017141385.1 of Sogatella furcifera. Lineage (NCBI taxonomy): Eukaryota > Metazoa > Arthropoda > Insecta > Hemiptera > Delphacidae > Sogatella > Sogatella furcifera. Next base: position 52,860,312 of record CM029547.1, on the reverse strand, counting down.
AAGTAGTGTAAGTTACTGACATTTCATTGCACAATGACTTATATTAATTGAACCATACTTATTAAACTTACTCTAATGGTCACATATTTTTCTTTTTTTAATATTCCCTATTATCCGTCATTATCGATTATAGAATTCTCCTGTTGTCCCGTTTACGCCGGATAAGCTAGACTGTACTGCGGTTCAAATTTGATAAATTCTGAAACGTCTCCTACCACTCTGTCAGCTCCATGTCCTTACTACTCACTTCTGATGTCTTCCTCACGGTCCTAACGGAATCGGGGAGTCGTCAATGTCGGTATTTATTTCTGATGCACTCCTTCAACTGTAGTCCTCCTACTATAGTATGGTCGAGCAAAGAAGACACATTCTGGCAAGATGGGAAAATGACTCCAGCTCGGCCAATATTGGTTCAAAAATATACATTTTATCTTTGAATTGTAGAGCAGAATGTTTTCAACAATTTGAGACCAAATTTATAATGTTTGTACGAAAATATTTATTGAGCTGGAGTCATTTTTCCATCTTGACAGAACGTCTTCTTTGCTTGGAGAGACTATAATTATCCAGCCGGCTCTGCTGTTTTGGGTGCGCATGGCAGTAGCACTTAGCCAGGTGTCTCTTCTCTGGACATCATCAAACACTTTAGAGTCTGAATTACTCATAAAATCCAAAAACGGCGGTCGAAAGTGTGACAAACCTCACTTCGTGTAAGAGGATCATTTACAACAGCATTGTCAGATCGTTCTTCCACTTTTGGAGAAGTCATTTGAGTTTTGAAGAATGTGTGCTGTGTAGAAACAAAATAAACAGCAACACATGTCTTGCTCTTTCCTTCTCTAGAAGATTTCTTCTCCTTCCTTCACCATTCAATTGCATGCAACCTTTCATTCCCTTTACTGTCTTCAAATCATTTTTGCTGTGACATGACCTACTCTTTCCTATTTTTGTATTTCTTCCTTCCTTCGACATTCAATTGCAACATACAATCCTGATTAGCATCAAGTCTCTTCTTGCAGTCTATGATTTATGTGCTGTTAAAGAGCTCAAGGATGTTTTTCCATTATTGCGATATTCCATTATTTCGGATACTCCAGTAATCAGTAAAGAGTATGATATTCACGAAATTACAAAAACCCAATAGGGATGAAACCTATGACCAATGAAGGAATAGGATATAGATATTTACAGCCCACTAGGCAATGCCAGATTTGATATTGATTGTGTATCCATGATTCAATTATTTTTTTCAAGAAGATACATTCAAGTTTAAGAATATGCAAAAGTCTAGTCTATAAAGTTTACGTTTACGTTATGCGATAAATAGTCAATGAAGATGAAGTCGACCGATTTCTACCATGATGAATATGCGAGATTCTAATGGCATTATTTACATGGTTCATAATATTGTTGGAAATTAGGTGGAACCAATATAAATCCTTTCAAGCCTTTTTTACCACTGCTCAAAACTACTGAAGGTTATATGAATTTCAGAAAATTAATAAGGAAACGAGTAAAACAGAATAATCTTTGAAAGAATCCAAATTGAATCATTATTAAGATACACACAATCGATGCATTCATAACAATAACTCATCTCTGTTTTGTCTTAACGGATAAGAAATAATGTAAATACTGTATTGCCAGATTAAAATGTTGATATATAATAGTTAGTTATAGAGTTGGCAATAATTAGTTTCACTGTAGATATAGTAGACCTATAAAGATATAGTATATAGTAGGCTACTATAAGTAGTATTTACAGTAATTAGAGTTTGGTTTCACTTTCAGCTTATATAGCAGTTAATAACCCTCCTAATACTATAAAGCTACAAACTGACTGACTGACTAATAAATATTATTTTCCACTTTTCGATATCTGGTAGACATGAAATGTATTATACATCTTTGGAAAGAGGAAATCGAGTAAAGAGAGATATAATTATTATTCACTGCTTATATTCACGAACATGAATGTGCAATCACAATAGAACTGTTTTCTATTTTTTGTATAACGAGAAAAAATCTATACTGAAATGCATATATGTACATGCAATATAGTGATCAGATAATCAATGGAGTAATGACGTATGAAAATAAAGCAAAATAATGTATTCTCGGTTCAATCTCAGAAAACGTGGAGCTATTTTTGAACGAAAAGTTATTTTCTATTAAATTGTAAGTGGTGTTTGTAACTGCAAATGAAATCTATTGTGTCACCCATCTACTAATAAACTATTTTTAGGGCTGTATTTGAACGGATGCACATTTCCAATGGAAAACACATGATGTGATGGCTTACATCATCTTTATACCTCATAATGTGATTTGTTTCAAAAACAAGTACAGAAAATCAATATTGCGTATACGATGTTAGAATATAACTCCTACTTCTATCTCCGACAGTGGATCTCGAACAGAGAGAGATTCCTTCACGCTCTTGTTGAAAGGTTGTAGGTTATCATTCCGTATCGCAGTCTTAGTTGTCAGGGCTATTCTACACTTCTATTTCAAAGCAACGTTTTCAACATAATTAATATTAAAAGAGCTGACGGTATCTTCTCGTAAATATGTAAACATGCCAATTGAGGTCTAAATTATCAAACTGTCATCGTTCTAAAATATTATTTGTTGAATAATAATAAAATGGAGTAGAAGTATGCTCCCTGTACTTTCAATAAGTACGAATAACATAATTTATTATATAATTCTCATTTACGTGAAACTCAGGTAGAAAATAAGTTTTTCGAATCAATGCTGATACAACCATTGTATATTATTAATCGAGTTATTTCATCCTTGCATCGTTTTAAATGAACATTTCAAATCATTATTCGTATCCTTGTTCGATAAAAATATTGATTTTACTGATATTATATGGAAAAGGATTAGTTAATGTCATGACTTGAGAAAATAATTCTCTGCAATGAAGGTCAGTCAAGGTCTTAAATACATTAATTTCTATTATGGCTCTATGGGAGAGCTTAAGCGTTACACAAGTCGTAAAGAAATATATGTATTTAAGGCTACATCATGCTTATGATTGGTGAGAAGTTTGTTCCTAAAAATACGTTATTATTATTATTATTACGTTATTTTCGAACATAGAGTTCAGGAATCATCAATATCCACTCTTCAAATGTATCAGAGTTCGCTTTTTGCTCCTATACTATATCAAATACGTATTCATAATCTTCATTGACTTCCTAAGCCCTCTCAACTGATAACTCCTCGTTTCAAAGAATTGTATTTTTTCAAGTATTCGCAGATGTCAGTACATACTGAGAAGACTGGTAAGCCAATGAGCACTTCATACTTCATAAGCAGAAACGTTTATAAGTGTTATGAATATAAGCCCAAAATTATAATAATTATTTGCTTTTGTTGAGAAAAATTCACACGCGGTGATATGTGCACATCAAACAATATAATGCATGTACAGAAAGTGCATTTCAATCAATAACAACAATATAATGTGCATTTTATATTCGAGATGAATGTGCATTATGCAAACAATAACAATATATTTTGCATTTTATCTATTCGAAGAGGCGGCATTTGATCATTCAAGTACGATGGATTTCCTACCAATAAACACCCTTTCTGAGAAAGAGGATATTGCAGAGGTGGCGGTAGATGTGAATTTGAGTAGAAGCTTGATGTGATCTGAGCAGGTGTTTGTTTGCATGTATTGAATTGGAATCGTCCTTGGGAGTGATGAAAATCAATCAACCATTGCGCTTCCAATAATCCAAATATTTGTTATGCAGGTCACGTAGAATCATTCCTGGAAATGTGGATCCCATTTTCAGCACTTTTATCCTTATAGATTTTTAGAGCAACAGCACTAGTTGCAAATACTATTGTTAGTTGTTACCTTTAACTATTGTTAAAGGTACAATATTACAATATTGTTGAAGGTACTTTATACTATTGTTACTCTACATTCGAAATTGTCGGTAGCTCTTCTTCTCCCTTTTGCAATTTTTGCCCCGGATAACATGGGTTCAAAATTGTTTGGAGTGGGTTCTCCTACTAGCCTATAGTAAATGAAATGTGTAAAACACAACACGACATTTTCAGCCCTTTTATAGATTTTCAGAGCATAGTTGCGAGAAATTCTGTCACCTTCACCTACTTTACATTCCAAATTGCCCGTGGCTCTTCATCACCCTGTTGCAATTCTAGCTCCGGGTAACAACATGCTTTTCAAAATTGATTGGAGAAGGGTTTCCTCCTACAATAAATGATCAAAACAACATACGTTTAACGCTAAACTTCAACGCGTCAATATGCTCAGAGAGGCTAGGCTTTTCCTGTTACAGTTGACATTTACTAGGTAACACCGAAAAGTTAGGCGGTTTCGTCTGCTCCTTGTGCGATGCGAACACTGATATTGTCAATTGAAGTAAATATCTAGTTACGCCTAGATAATGTTAAAAAAGACAATAGGTACTTCACATCAGCTGTTGGTAGGTTACATCATTTACAAGAGACAGACAAAACCGCCTGACTTTCAACTATACACTGTACGCCTACCTTACAGCTTCAACTTCAATACTACTCTACTTCGAAACTGACATAAATAAGTATGTGTGAACTTTAATTTGAAGCTACTACTCTCAGTTTGTTTCACTAGCTCAATGATCTCCAATTAGAACACGGCACATAGACATCACTAGCACTAGGTTATTTGTCATTCATTCTGTTCAAGTTCGAACTTTTCATCAGACAGGACAGGGCTAAACTATTCATTAGTTACACAGATGCTCTTCCGCTCTCCGGTGCAACACAAAGCTTGGAGCTTTACTTACGGTAATTACTATTGTCTAGGAAACAGTCGGGATTAGTGAAGTACTTATTACAAGTAGTGTCTACTTTAGTACCGGTATTCTCATTTTCTGTATTTTCTGTAATTGTTGGAGTTGAAGTAATAATGTTTATTTAAAGGTAAAAAGCACGTTGTAAGTCTAATAGAATGTTCAATACACTCACACATGTTCAATGCCCACATGAGCTCTTAGGCTTGTGCCTCAAAGATTGTTCAATATTGATGTCGGCGGGCACAAATGATTGTGCTATGGTCAAAGAATCACCTCGGTTATGATTTTATATCCCTAAGAAAAGAATTAGAGCAGGTGCTTGTTTGTATGTATTGAATTGACACGATTCTTGGAACACTAAGAATTTTAATAAAATGATAATTATATAATGTTCAGTTGGCCAGAGATAATCCTCTTCATAAGTTTATGATAATGTAAAAAATTATTTATTTCGAACACGAGAAACTTATCGAATCATTCTCTTGTGATTCTATGATTTAATTGTATTAGTACCACATCTCACCATAGCTTTGTTGTAAACGATATAGAAAAATAGAAGGAATTTGAAGCAAACACTATATCACAGTCAAGTCTTAATCGGCATGTTATAGAAGAAGCTCTATTCTCTTCTACTCTTTTAGTTCTATTCTATTATCATAGGAGTTTACACAATTCCAGTCTGCCGCGTGATTTTGATTTATTATACAGCCTACCTACAGGAGCCGACTTTTAACTAACGAATGGTCCCTGTCCTGTATTGTCTGTCCAAGCAAAGAAGACATTCTGGCAAGATAGTTAAATGACTCCAGCACGGTCAATATTTGTTCAAAAATCATAAATTTGGTTTCAAATTGTAGATAACATTCTAATCTACAATTTGAAACCAAATTTTTAATTTTTGAATAAATATCGACCGAGCTGCAGTTATTTTCCCATCTTCCCAGAATGTCTTCTTTGCTTGGACAGACTATACACTGCTAGGGTACCACTACAAACTCAAATCAGCGCCACTGAAGACACCGACTGCATTGTAAGCAGTTTTCTGAAGCTAGAAAAACCGCACGCCGTATGTGATCTGAATGCATCACATGAATGGAGCTCTAATTGGTTCAAATGGAAGAAACACCAGTTTTTCAATGACCATTCAACGATTCAACGCTACGTGTTATGCAACATCAAGAGTGATTCAATGCATTTAACGTTAAATTCAATGCATTCACCAACATAATGTTGATGGTGATTGGCTGATTGCATACGCCATTTCCTGTTAATTCAAAAAAATACGAATATTAGGTTGCACAACAATTATTTTTCTGAAATACAATTTTGTGAACATCCATTGTGAAGGTGTGTCCATTGTTCGATTTACAAACATGATTATTTATTTTCATAAAGATGAACAAGATCTTGCATATAGGTAGGTATGTAATGAATGAAACAATATTGATGATAGAGTTGCTATCATCAACATCAAAACTGATTGTATTTGTATGAATTATTAATGAAACTAGTCCTTCCAATTCCGTAAATTAATTTTATATATTTAATATCATCAAGTATTTTCTTAAATATACACCTTGAAAGTACAATATATGATCGTAGATATAGTAGACGTATAACGTAGATATAGTGTTTAATACAATCGTAGGTATAAGCGTAGATATAATTAGTGTTTCCTTAATCTCAGGGCTACTTTAATCACTGTTTTTATTTTAAATAATTATCAAGTACCCTTTTTGAATTATTTGAGCTAATTAGTTTACTTAACTAATTAGTTGAAAAATGTTGTGCATTGAAGAATGAATTATTCTTCAATGTACAACATGCTTCAACTAGTTAGTTAAGTAAACGAATTAGTTCAATTCTTAGTTCAAAATGAATTATTCTTCAATGCACAACATGTTTCAACTAATTAGTTCAAATAATTCAAAAAGGGTACTTGATAATTATTTAAAATAAAAACAATAAATTAGTCTATGATATTATGGATTACGGATATAGTATAGTAGTAAATAAACTTGTTATTCGGTAGTAAAAATAGGTTATTCGGTGCACAAAATTCGTTCTATCACTGTGAAGTCACCTTAATTGACAAGTCGACTCCATTGAATGATCCATTTTAGAACAATACACCTCCTGATTGACTTTTCACCAACATGTGCTAGGAGAGTCACTCTATTTGTCTGTTTTAGCGGACGCAATCAAGCATAGCCTACGAAAAAAGTATGATCTGTAGGTTTGTAGTGCGGCAGAATTTTCAGTATATCGAAGACATACTAGCCTGTCGTATGCTGAGACGCACGTGTGCACACGCACGCATGCCAGCCACTCACAGCTCTTGTTGAGGACTAGACAAGAGCTGTGATTGGCTTGGGTGCGTGTGCACACGTGCGTCCCAGCATACGCCAGGCCATAAATGTAGCAGTGTCGATAAGAGAAACAGGCTCGCTTGGTTTGCCTGCAAATTTCATTCAAACAACTTTGCTTTCTTAATTACATCAATCAACAGGGTCTTTTGGGCTAAATTTTGAAGATTTGAGAATTCTTGAATTAGTTATTCAATTACCTCAGCTCAACCTGAGTATTATGTTTATGTGATTTAAACGTATCAAGTTCAGTCGATTCTGTGAAATAAGTGCTAAGAGAACATTGGAAATCCCAAGTACTCACGTATTCTCAGAAAGATTTCACAAATTTCTAACATATCATTTCTATATAGAAATATCACCTATCACTAAGATAACATAACAAAATAACTTATCATTTCATATAGTTCTACGATGAATGTATGATGATAAGTTCTAGGATGAATGAGTGATAATGAAGGTTTAAGATGTAGGTTATTTGTCTATCCATAATGTCCACTTTCACTATACTCACAAATTTCAAATCTCAAGAATAAATAAAATTTCAACTTTTTGGCCAATTTTTTTCTCGATTAAAGCTGAGAAAAAGCAAAGAAAGTTAGGCTAAATATTGGGCAAATTTTTGAAAAAAAACTGTCGCACTAGCGCAGTGGACTTATAGTGTCTAAAGGTGCAACTTAATATGCCATCCATGAATTAATACCATTATTCGCGTTTATTAAAAAGATGAATTGAATAAGCTAAGGCGCAAAATATGCAGCCCGCAATGCATCTATTTTATAAGCATAATTACTGAAATAATTTTGAAAAGATTTTTAAAAATTCAACATAATATCTTTTGACCTAATCTGAACCTGTCCACCAAATTTCTACATTTTCTGCCGATTGGTTCTCGAAAAATCTAAGAAAATCCAAGAAACGCCTGAAAATTATAGAAAAATTCGAATATCGGGCGTATCCTTGAGTAGTTTCTAAAATCTAGTCTTAGCTTGCATCTAGAGGTCCTTCTGAGCATGCCTGCCAAAGTTGAGCCGAACGCGCTCGGTAGATTTTTAATTCTGATGATCAGACTCCGCCTAATAAAGAGTATTTTCATTTCATTTCATCAGTGAATGAATGAATAAGTGTCATTTTACTTCTATAGATCAGGCTCTTGATATTACATATAGTACTTACAGATTCTGGGAACCATGGCTTTACAAAAAGATCCTTTAATGTTGACTTTGAATGAAAAATGAACATGAATGTTCACCATGCTTTCAATGAATGGAAATAAAAACCACACTGGAGAACAATAAGTACTCAAAAGAGCTGAAATACGAAATCAGACAAAAAACATGATCCTCTTAGAGATCTCATTCATATCCCTGGGCTAAAAAGGGTGAGCTCAACCATGTTTTTAAATAAATAATTTTTATCTCGAATTCGTCCTTGCAACGGGCTACATTCATACTGAGAAAATAGAAAGTCGTTCAGAACAGACGTTTCATACTTCGAATAGGATTTTCCAAGAATATGAATGCAGAGAATAAATAAACACAAATTTGAAGAGGGGTTTCAGACCTGTTATAAGATAAAATAAAATACATTAACTCTTGGAAATACAAGCTTTCCTGTTATATCCAAGACAACAAGCTGTAGGCTAAATTTATCATTGCCTTGATTCCTTGAACCAGACAACATTGTTATAACAAAATCTTACCCATCTTATAACAACGTTTTCATCTATACCCTATTCACGATCACTTGAGACGAAATGAAGAAACTTTTTGCATATTGTACAGGTAGCTATTTTTGTTTGAGCTTGAGGAAAAGCCAACAACTGTGATTGACTACAGCTGTTCGACTGCGGCCGACCGTCGTATGAAGTAATAACTCCCTTTACCCGCACACACGCGCAAAAAATTTGTTCAATTCGTCTCAAGTGATCGTGAATAGGGTATAGAGCCAATGAATTTAAATAAATTTATCTGTGTTTTTCTAATAAAAATTAATAGCAACATGTTATTACAGATCTGTTCTGAGATTATTGTATTCGCCTTAAATTTCAATTTGAACAGTTTCCATTTAATATATTGTTATACTCATTTATTCATATTTTATATTCGTAATCATAAATTTCTTTTATATAATAAATTATTGTATCCACCCCATGGTTCGTTAAAGATTTCTCAACTTTTATCACTATTCTGTATTTATCTACATATAATATACTATAATATATTATATCTACAACTATATAAATTATAATCTTTTTCAATTCCCTGTGACATCGAGCTCCAATAAAATTTATCTATAAGAGTATGTTGAGCTTCGAAATATTGAGCCAGAATGAAAATCTCATCTCCAGGAAGGAGATAATGTTGTGCAGACTTCAGATAAGAGGGAAAAGCCGGAAGTTTGTGAAATTGCACCTCAGTGACACTGAAACTCGAGCTCTAGTTTAGAATCTTGAGTGAAAATTCAATCTTTGAAATGAAAATTGTATGAAAAGTTTGTGGAACAACACTTCAACTCCCCCTGTTGTCTGAGCATAATTCGTAAGATAGACGGTTGGCTTATCTCAACGACTATGATATAGTCCTTTTATATACATAAACATATTATGTCCTTTGCCGAACGTTTTGTGAAATATTTTTTATCAGAACGACATCCGATTGAAATCAAGATCGATGAAAAGCAATACAGGAAAGCGGAAGTAATAATGCCTGACGCCTTCGGTCTCGAATTATTAGAAATACTGTGACTTCCAAGAAACTTGTACGATAGAATTTTGAAAAATAAAATAGGCTGAAAGGTTTGAGATTAGAAGAGTCTTCTAGAATCATATTTCCCGTGACTTTGCTTATCACTTCTTGTTGGTTGAAAAGAAATACAGGGATACTGTAATTTGAAAAACTGGAAGGACCCGATTTCAGTTATTTTATTTTATACCAGGTAATGATTATACTGTTGGGAACGATAAGACATGATACATTGTTACATTTTGCAATAATTACACCTAATTAAAATTTTTTTAAGAGTAGTTATTACATGAAATAGAGACTTATATTGTATGCATTCCATCTCCAAATAATCCCGCCAACGCCTAGTACATCTTACAGATTAGAATATATCCCCCACCACGAATATATTTTTGGGCTACGTCATTGTGTACAACAGAAATGAACAAATACTACACGTGTTGTAATAATAAATATATTGATATTATGGTTAAAATGTTAGTGAACTATGAATATATTCAACTTGAATGGTCCTCGATAATAATAATAATACGATTTAATACCACCCAGTCCTATAGATTTCGTTGCAATATCTCCAATAAATAAATAATTAAACAAGAATAGAATACTGTATAAAACCAGTTTCAGGAGACGAATTATTGCTTCAGCACTATTGACAGATCAAAATAATTTTCCTTCTCATGAATTATTCTCTGGAAGCCAATTTGATTCCATGCATGGATACTAGAATACATTACATTCTTCAGATACCACAATACATTACATTCTACTATCCGTGATTCCAGGCAACTGAGCTCTGGAATTTATTATACACTGTAAAGTTCCCGCAATAAAAATTCGCTTCATAGAATACTCAGATCTCTTCTTATTTATCTTTGAATATCTTCGAATGATATTATTGCAATTTTCTTAGCTAATTCCAAAGCGTTAAGAAAATCCAATCAACTTAGAAGGTATCTCCCAAAAATTTCGTGTTCCAAGAGAGAATAATAAAACTGGAGAAAAATTCATTGCTCCACATCACTAAATAATAATGAAAATTTAAGGCGGATGAATATCTGAATTTCACTGTGAATATTCATAATACTTGAAAAAAAATAGAAATCACAGAAAAATAATTCCTGGCCTCTTCTCAATGCCAATAAAGTAAGTGATTAAGAATATTCACATTTAAATACATGTCTTCATTCATCTCAAAGTAGAAAAGTCTCCTGACATTATTATTAATAATAGACCATTGTAATTTTATAATGATTTTACCTGGTGAAAATGATAAGGCGCAAAATATAGAATCGCTCACGTTTTCTCTTTGTGTAATTAGAGAATGAATCTTCTCGGAGTAACTGTAATCCAAAGATGATTTCATGTAAGCTTTGTATTCCGGAATAAAAAGAGTCAATTATATCAAATTTTCGTTTGTAATTCATACTGGAAATATTGGAATTGAGTTTATACGGTTTATTATATGTTTATAGAACGATCGTCAATCTGATGAGAATGTGGGCATCGATACAACCACAAATAAAATTTGTTCGGATTAGGAATACTATAAACTAGCCAACAGGCTCGCTTCGCTCGCCTTCTCCGTCTAGCCAGGGGGCTCCGCCCCCTGGACCCCCGGCAGTATAGGCAGTGTAAGTGAGTAAAACAGGCTCGCTTCGCTCGCCTGCAAAACCTCTGTCAGTGTCAGCTGAGACAAACAGGCTCGCTTCGCTCGCCTGCAAATTCCGTTCAGAAGGGATTCGAAATTTATTGAGCACAGCATTTCTACACCTAATCTGGACCTGTTCACCTCATCTCAACATTTTCTGCCGATTTGTTCTAGAAAAATCTAAGAAAAACTCCAAAAAATTAGTAAAACGCTAATATTAAGCGTAACCTTGGGAAGTATATCGGACATAGTTTGAAACTGGATTCAATATGTTCCAAAATAGTCCATCTATAATCTCGCTGAACCATTGAATTAACAGTTATCATTGGCCGTATCAAGGCGGAGGATATGCAACCCGCAACACATCTACAATTTTGAGAACATGATTACTGGCGTAATCTTGAACGGATTGCACAAATATTTTAAAACAACATTTCTAGACCTTATCTGAACCTGCTCACCAAATATCAACATTTTCTACCGATTGGTTCTCGAAAAAATGAAGAAAACGCCGAAAACCTATAGAAGAACTCAAATATTTGGCGTATCCTTGAAAAGTTCCTAAAATCCGTTCTTAGCGCGCGTCTATACGTCCAACTGAACATGACTGCCAAATTTGAACGCATTCGGTTCAGTGGATTTTTAGTTCTGGTGATGAATGAATGAATGAATGAATCAGTCAGTGCCATTTCGCTTTTATATATAGAGAGATAAAAGGAAAGTTTATAAATCAATGTGTTTGAAGTTTGAGATAGTAGCAATAGACTTGACTATAGACGATTATACAGTCTCTATAGACTTGACAATGTAGAGAGGATGGATATATACTATAATACAGTGTTTCTACTATGTTTTGGCAAACATAATGCGATGTATTTACTATGCTTTGGTATCTAATCATCTAATGTATCTATGCTTTGGTAGCCGAATGCGATAGAGCGCTGGTCTGATAATCAAAGTCTCAGACTGATAAGGTTCCTGGGGTTCGATCCCAGTTGGAGATCCCAATTTTTGACCGCGAACAGCCTCTCCCGTCTTTCGGATGAGGGACGTAAAGCCGTCGGTCCCGTCAAACTAGAAAGTCATCATCCATCATCATCATCATCATCATCATCATCACTCCTCCCATTATCCACGCACATGCTTAAAGCACATGTGGGTATCACGCTCAAAAAAAGTATTGTTATTTGATATTTTTAAATTTAAAAAAATCCTTTTGAATAGAAGTGTTATTCTATCAAGTAGGTTTTCATTCCAATAAAATGGTCGACTAGAGTTGTCCGTATTTATGACAGGGGGTTTCACATCGTAGGAAGTTAAGTGCTGAGCTTGTCATTTGTATAATGCACCTCTCACCGTTGTATTGCGGTACTACCTACGCAGTGACCTATGAAGCGTAGCCGGGCAGGTCCATATTTTGATAAACCCCTCTTGGGTTATACGACTACTATAGATTTTCTCAAGATTGTTTTTGAAGATTTGATTTTTCAACTCAAATGCATGAACTAAATAATTTAATAGAATCAGAACCACAATATTGATCTAACCTAACTCATTTATTTCTGTCTCATCCTGTATATTTCTTGAATTTTTCAATCAATTTGAAACATATTTCCAATTTATCACCAAACTATGATGTGGTTCTACTTGTGTAACTCAATTGCTATCAAAGCCATTTGAACCATACAAATTAATTACATTGAATTTAATCCATTGAAATTCGGGAGAGAAATATTGACGTCAAAGCCTGTTTTTCTTATATTCCAAATAATTTTAATCAATTTTAATTTGTATGTTTCAATGAAATTAAATAATCTATGTTAGACCAGCCATAAATATTTGTCTGAAGTTGTCATGCAATTTGTTACTGTCTCGTTCTAGACCTGTTTCTTGTTGCTTGTTGAACTTTATGATATATGTGAAACACCGTGTCACATGTAGATTACCATGTAACTTATTTTCGGTGATCAATATTTTGATGTACAGTTCAATTAACTTTGCTGACATTTGAGAGTTCAAATTTTGCTTTCAACAAGAGAGAGATATGACTCCAGCGAGACTTAGCATCTCAATTGTTGTTGATAATAAGCTATACCTGTACCTACATTGTGATACATCTATCCGAATAAACTTATTTTAGGTCCATGTTCAATAAGTTCGACTTTTATTAAGTTTGTTGCGCAAACAAGTAACTCTTACTTTGTAGGCTTACAGTATTTGAATTTCTGATAATGATTAAACTTACTGTTCCCCAACGAATCTTCCAGGAGTTGATTATTCTCTTCACATGAGCGGATACATGGCAACTATACATGTGATACAATTTTGAAAATTTTGATGTCACAACCCATATATGAAAGGAGAAACACATATTGAATTAAACAATCCAAAAGAAAGCTATTGAATCAGGGAGCTTCTTTTCCGCATTTCATAACTATTTCCTAGTCTAGACTTGTGTATCTTCTTTTATAATTGCCTTAAACTTATTAGTAATTTCATCACCAATGAACACACCCCTTCAATAAAAACAAAGAAAAATGTATAAGAAACCAATGAAATAGAATTTTTAGATTTACTGCAAGTGATTGTCTTTAATGTTTCCTTTTTATCTAAGGCTATCATTACATCATTGTCTATCATTTGTCTAGGGCTACTATAACAGGGCTACAATGTATGTTAATTGATAAAATTTAAAACCATAGTACCCTTTTAGTAGTTTTTATTTGAACACAGCACAACATGCTTCGCTCTCTCAAGAGGCATTCTCAAATTTGTTTAATTACACTTGAGAATGCCTCTCAAGAGAGCGATGTTTGTCTTTAAATAAAACTACTGAAAAGGGTACTGTGATTCCAATTCTTATTTATTAACAGTATCTTTTTATTAATTCTTATTATTGGTATCTTTTTAATAAGTCACCATTCACTGTTTAATTCCAGTTTGGTGTTGATAGAAAAAAATGAAGTTGTGGAATGTACTTGCAAAACCATTAATAATTTATTACTCCTAATCTGAGCTGAGCTCAACTCATGCTATTTCCAAAACGTATTTTCTATTTTATTTTTGTTATCTAAGAACTATTCGATACTGAACTCCATTAAAAGCTACAGGAATATTAATAAATTGTTCGTAATAGCTTGAAGCAACGACTCGCCTACAATAACGGCTATTCACTGCGAAAACTTTACATGAGACTGCCTGTTCATTTTAATTACTATTCTGGTAGAAAAAATGAGAAAGGGAGTGGTAATAGCCATGGTGATGGGGAGAAGAAGAGAGATAAAAAAAGTGAGGGATATGTTATCTCCACAGTCCGCTTGATCTCTGACCGCGAAATAAGCTACGCACCCTATCTGAGCATTTCCCACCCATGACAAAATAATTCGTTCGAACAAGGGTTTCTTATTTATCAACTCTCTCTCCTATTCAACACTTTGTTTGTGAAAATTGAATCGTGAAAACGATTGGGACATCCACTCAAGAGAAGGCTCAAGAGTCATAATTATATTCATACTTGTCCTGTTGTTCATCCAGCAAGCTTTTTTCTCTCTTTCTAATACTATTTAACTGTATAGAGAATATAGTTTATTTGTCATCGTATTTATAAGACATCCTCATTTGAATAGTATCAATCACAGTACAGTTCTTATGGTATTACAACAAAATATGAACAGAATGATATTAGACTAACTATTCATAACAAAAGTAATAACAGTATAATAGAGAAACAAACGGTTTTTGCAAAGTTCGGGTTATTGATGCTCATGTTATGTCTCAAATGGAAAGCACTAGAACACAGGTCATTCAAGTAGTAGCCTATTCATGACAGTTATTAAGGTATTAGAAGAAAAATTAAACACACATCACACAAAAGATGATAACTTTTCATAAAAGAAGTACAGTAGTAAAGGAATAAACAATTGGAAAATAATTTTAGCAAAGTTGAGATCATTTAGACTTAATTCTTCAATGGAAAACACTAGAACACAACACTCTATCATCGTTATAATTATTATATCGTGATCCCCCACCTCACGAGAAAATATTTGGGAAATTAATCAGAATAAACTTTGAAGGGGGCACCAAAATGGCCATTTGCATGGGTAAGGATTAACTCTTATGCCGCCTCTATGTTAAAATCATTATAGAATGTCAAAATGAAAAGACAACTTTAATACGAAGCAATAGATTAAGTGAAGTAAGTGGAACATTTCTACAACAAACTTGATTGTTCGTTATCAGCTGTAATAAGTAGGTGGCATAAACCACAATCAAATCCCCAGGGATGAACTGAAGACCGTAATCTAATCAATAAAATCTGTTTATTGCTCTTGAGGTTCAATTCATCATTTCTTGAACATGAACAGTCTATTCATAACTCGAGATTGGAAGCTGAATGGAGCAGTTCAATAGAGATTAGAACCATAGTACTTATATTATGGAATAAACTCGAGTGTTTAGGAAGTTTCTGGGATGGAGCGTGGGTATTTAGAAAGTTTACCTCTCAGCATCTGGAATTATAGTTGACTAACTTTTCTCTTTTCCACCAAACTTCGTTTAAGCTTTTTCTGTGAACCCACCTTCCATAGTTTTGAATAAAAAATTTCATAAATCCGCTTCCACAGCATGATTAAAAATAAACTTCACTTTCTTATTACATGGTGGTTGTTGAGATTTAAGAGTTATTAGTTTTCTCAGAAAGCTGAAATTGAAAATGAAATTCAATTTGTTTTCCCTAGCTAGCAATTCGAACGATTTTCAACAGCCTCCCTTTCTAATGTGTGGGAGTTCATTGTTCATATTCTATGCAGTGTTCGCTTCAACTATAATTCAGACCCATATCCTCTCACCCCCTTTGCACCTACCACGAGTTTTGCATGTCCGAGTTTTAGTCTTACTAGATTGAACAGAACTTGGCGTTGGCAAACACATGATGTGTATTTGACGCACACATCACCACGTGTTTACCAATCCACGTTCAATATCAGAGTTTTTGGGTGTGTGTGCGTGTATGAGGAGGCTACTTTGGCCACGTCCCACGACAAACCTTAACATATAAAAGGAGTAGCGTAGGCACGTCATAGCATTGGCAATGCGTATGTGTGCGTGTGTATCGTTAATTTTTTCGTCGGGACTGTGCTACACCGTTGCTATGGTTTGTAATCGCAACAGCAGCAGACCTGTTTGTTCACGTAGGTAGTGGGTTTTTTATTTCGTCTCAAGTCATCGTAAATGAGGTATAGTAGAATTAATAGGGACGGAAAAAATCGGACGTCCAAAAACCGTGGTGTCTGCAAGTGGTGTAAGTGTTAAAGGGTGCGAAATAATATGATAAATCGCAATATTCAGATTCGAAACCACGAGTGTGAGGTACATTACAAATTTATTAGGTGCATTAACAATCTATTACTGTTCAGTGCATTCCATTACTATGAAGTAATCACACCAAACCTGAGGTGTTTTATCGTTTCTCAATACTTTATCCACTAAAAATCTTTAAGAAGGGGAGAGAAAAAATTCCAAACAAGTAATCTAAGGAACAGATATACCCAAATGAAGAAGCTTGTTGACAGATAGTAGAACTCTGAAGATTACTTCAGATCTACATATTTATATATTATATGACTTAGAGTAGAATGACTTCTTTATATTAATGACGTGGCGAAGTTTGGACAGTAATGTCCACTCTACCACTCAGCTACGATAGATGAATAACTTTAGAGGAATATTATTTATTCCAATAATTGATTAGAAAAGAAATCCATCCAATGCTTTCAAACCATCTGAATATTATCCACTCTTCATCAATAAACACAGTCATTTCTATAGTATAAATGTCACTGTCTAGTACTATAACTATCATTTTCCATCCGCTATCAAATTTGTACGCTACCGAAATGACAAGTTTGTTAGATAAAAGCATTACCAGCAACGGACTCACCCATGAAGGTATCAGTTACTGAGACAAGCTAGGAGTGCCGTATTATTGATCGGTTATGCAAATCACCTGTCTCCTAAACAGCATCTTCCAATACATTTGCCTGTTGGAAAATTTATGACTCAATTACTAGAGATGTTGAGTCAAGTTGGACCCTTATAACATACAGGAGAGAACTTTGATGTCTGATAATAATTCAAATTATGTGCGGATGAAGTCATTTATCTCCTTTCATTTCATTTCATATTCGTTGGTAACATTATTTGACGTTTACTGGGACATAATAATTATCAAAATATTATTATTGATAGATGGATACTATCTCTCTGGATTCTATCAACTATAACTTTCCTCTTACGATTTGTATTCAGCTACGGAAGAATAGAAGATTTCTCAGTTTTGAATATTATCGAGATCTTTTTGAATAATTTTTTGAAATTTCCCATTATGATATTATCATCTCATTCCTTTCATTGAAATAATAACATGAACTCCAATGAGACGTATTATGTTCTCTGACTTTCAAAATCTGACTGGAAAAGGAACTTTCAGGATTGAAAAGTACGAAAAAATTCATTATTACGATATGAATGTTGCCAAAAATATGTCTAATACATATTGTGCATGGAATTTAAACATTAGTTTGATACCCATTGATTATATCATTCTATGTTTGTTCGTTTTTACTCTAATGCCCCGTTTACACCGGAATGTTAATAACATTTGTTAATAACTTTTTTGAATAACGTATTATATTATATAGACTTATATATTACATAAAAGTTATTAACGAATTTTATTAACATTCTGGTGTAAACGTAGCTTAAATTAATGATAGAAAACGAGATTGGAGTTATCAAAGAATAACTCTACAAAATATAAGAATAATTCACAACCCGCTACAGCTGTGGTTACCTCTACCAGCGTACTAAAATTATTGGCTAAAATCTGAAATTTGTTAGGTTTATTAGGGTCGTGGTTTATCAAGGAGGACCCTCCTTGTGGTTTATTAACTTAGTCACTGAACAGAAAAGCAAGATCGATTCACTCTCAAATAAGAAGCAGTTTGCCATGGGAAGTGGAATACGATATGAGAATGATTCAGGATTTTTCATCCAATGTTGATAGAAAACATCCATTTTCATGAAGAAGAGATTATTTCAAAAACTTTCTGATAATTTTGATATTTGATTTGTCGAAGAATTGAAAAGACCCTTATAATTTATTCCTTATTCATTTTTCTGGGACAAAGTTAGAAATTCAAACTTTGAGGCGGCAATTAGTCTGTCGTGGTTATACATCAGTAGTATCAGGCATTATGGAGTAGGCCGGTTATAATATTTTTCATTTCAAAATTATTTATATGTCAACAGATTTATAATAGGAGGTATCTTCTCGTTTCATTTGTGTGCTCTCATTTAATTTATTTACGAATACATTACTCAGATCAAATTTGTAATCTGTTTATTTATTTCCAGTCTTATTATACTGTACCATGATTTTGGCACATGTGTTTGATACACTGGTATTCTTTGAATGGAGTTTAAACCCATAATTAACATAATCTTCCACAATTACTACTCCTCTTATCTATTGTTTTGTTGTCAGCCACTGTAATATATTATGGTGGAAAGCATTTATTTGACGACATCAGATTGATAAATCGCTCTTGGTTATATTTGGACGGAGTTATCACATGACTCAGAACTTTGATCCTGAATAACAATGCGAGATTGATATTTATTTCAAATGCTATTGATAGTCCTATATTATCACTTTTGGGCTGTTTACCAAGGATCTATCGTCTGTTGTATGTGCAATGCATCTTATACAGGAACTTGAAATGATATTCAAATTCGATTAGCACCTGAATTGGTTCTATATTATTCAGGTTCTCATAGGTGTTACTCAGACAACAATAGTTCTATTCCATAGAGCTATTATTGAAATTATTATAAAAGCATAATGGTTGATTAATTTAATGGTTATTTTAAATAATATAAAGATTAACTCAATTGAAAAACTTGGCCAATTCAAACGTTCTAAACAGCATAACACCTTACTCGTAATTCTGGTATTACAAGATGAGATTTACCTCCACTAGGAAATGTTGATTTCGTTTATTATCTACCCGCCTACTCCAATGAATTGTCAATTAGCCTATAATATCAGTCGATCCATTCAATCAACCCTCCAACAAGCTACCTCGTGGTATAATAAAATTGAAACAGGATAGGCATTGAATTAAAATTGATATTTTAATGGTATGCAAAATACCATTAATACAGAAATTATGTACACCCTCTCACTTTACTACGACTAGGATGAAAATCAGTTATGCATTTTATATAGCTTCTACCATAATAGTTGACTGTGAGAAGATATTGAAAGGGATTCAAAGGGTGCTACAAGAATCTTGAATATGGAATAAGTATTGCGTGCTACTGCACCGTGATTAAGCATTTCAAGAGAGATCATAAAAGTTGTAGGAAATCTTTTCCGGTCACTAAGCATATTCCAACTATGTGCTTTTTCAATATTCTCTTTATAATGATCTCACAACAACCGATGGTATAGTCTGTTCAAGCAAAGAAGACATTCTGGTAAGATGGTAAAATGACTCCAGCTCAAACAATATTGGATCAAATATTATAAAGTTGATCTCAAATTGTAGAGCAAAATGATCCTTACAATTTGAGACCGAATTTATAATTTTTGAATCAGTATTGACCAAGCACAGTTGGGATTAGAACGACGCAAAACTATAGTTGACATTTTCAAGAGAATTTTTACTGTTCAGCTAAAAAACTCGATGCTTTGAACTGAAATGCTTTGAAGAGAAAATGTATAAAAAATGTCATATACCTTAACTAATTTTTTTCAACCATCTGATCCTGAAATAATGAGATTATGCAGCAGAGCTCATTTAATTGTCTTGTTAGTCCTGCAATAATCTGCCTCCAGGTGTATGAATGTTAACTTCTCTGCTGCACTCTTATAATTATTTTATTTTTTGACCTCAACAAATAAACATCTCTCTTCTATATTCACTCATCATATTTTATTTTTCCTAATTAATAAAAATTACCATCTAGTATTATGGAATATACTGAAATTTATTCCCATAAGAGACAAGTTATTATATTCTTTTGGTAAATTGTACTCTATTCATAGTTACTTCATTCACTTTATCCGCCAATTGGAGTGAACCAATAACAATGTAGTAATTACCAATTTTTCCATTGGCTATCACTGGAAATTTTCTCATTTCAGAACATTTTTCGGCGAATCATGATTAATTGTTATCAATAGTGTTGTTACAAGAGACACATTGGGAATCTATTATGGGGAATCAGTACAATGTAATCAATAGGTGTGTCATCAATGGAATAGCAGTTACCGAGTATTTGAATATTTGGAATACCGGGTGGTTCAATAATCATTGTGATTACATCTCATCAGCTCTTGATTCAGAGTAATATCCGATTCCGAAAACTGTCACGGAGTTTGGGAATCATATTTTTCCACAAATCAATCTATTTCCGAAATAACTTTCGATTAATAGAGTTAATCATGTTTTCAATATACAGCTATATAACAAATTTCCTACTGGACATGAGCTTCTTTTCTACTGTAGTTTTGTGACTCTACAAGCTTGAGGTACAGAAAGAAGAATATTTATTCATTCAAAGTTACTCAAAAGTCAAGGTGGAGCAAAACTAAGGTATTTTATAACTCGAACTCAGTCAAGTGAACTATTGCAATCAAGACAAGTATTTCTTATCCGTGCTAATTTCAAAGTGGTTTACGGTTTCAGTTTCAGGAGAGATTTGAGCAAAGTATGATAAAACTATGAAACTGGAAAATAAGGAGGTAGAGTGTGTCCAAGCAAAGAAGACATTCTGGCAAGTTGGGAAAATGACTCCAGCTCGGCCAATATTGATAATTATGAGTTTGGTTTCAAATTTTAAAGAAGAATAGTTTCTATAATTTGAGATCAGATTCATAATTTTTGAACCAATATAGACCGAACTGGAATCATTTTCCCATCTTGCCAGAATGTCTTCTTCGTTTGGACAGACTATACGAACATGAACTTCTCTGGAATTCGCTTTTGAGCGAAGTAGCAAAAGTTGGGGAAAACTCAGAGAGTTTGTAGGATAATTTCCAAAATAGACCTTAGTCTATATAGTTATAATAATATTTTCGTTTGTGTTTTGCCTCTGGCAGTGAATACTTTGTCTATCAGTTTCCCACGGCTTCAATTCTGAAACTTCATCATCATTTCGCATCAAAGTGACTAAGATAGATGGTTTGGATTTCTCATCTTAAGAACAAAGTAGAAGCATTATCCCTTGAAGTATTAAAGTTATTGTACAAAGGGGGTTACAATAATAATGTTTGAATTTTAAAATATATCTTATATTTACTAAAGATTCAATCTGAAATAGATGACGCTGAATTTCACGCTTCAAGTCCAGGGTTCAACACTTCTTCTCAAGCAAGACAATATTTTTCATTAATAAAGCAAGACTCATCAGATTGTATCGAAAACAAATATAACGATTTCAAGACCTTACAATTCGATTTTTTCATTTGATGAATGTATAAGCTTACGTATCTTCTTGGAAGAAAATTTAGTTGTGGACACCCAACTTCGAACAGTTCAACAGTTCGCGAAGTAGACGACGATCAAGTATCTCAAGGATTGGTCTACCAAGAAAGTATAGAATAAGAATTTTCTCTAGACTTACTCAGTCTACTATATGAGAGGCTCCCCTTGAAAAAACTAAAAAACCGCTATAACTGACCATCCTAGATAGTGCAGCCCTATAATCCCCATCCTATTCCAAATATGGTTTTTTTCTAGATTCATTGGACCAGCGTGGAAGAAGATTAGAATAATTTCAGATCAACCAACTAGAATCTTGTTTCGAGAACTTCGACAAGAGCTTTAGAGCTCTACAAGATTCTTTCCAATAAAGGATTAAATTCAACCTTGATAAGTATAGAATATACAACTCAAATTTATGTAACTTCCGGATTAGCTCAGCACTCAAAAGATGGGGAAAACAATGTACTCCAAGTTGGAAGTTAGACGAAACGAAAGTGTCTTGGAATCGACCTCAGCTCTGATCAGGTGTACGTCTATCTGAAATAGAATATTGGATCTGGCTTTTAGGAAGGAATCTTAGCCTCAAAGGAACATTCACTTTCCCTTTCTAATGCCTATCAAGCAATGATGAATAGATTACAAGTTACTAATCATAAAATCATAGTCAAGAAGTTATAGTTACAGTCAATGGGATTTTCGTATACGAAAATCCCATTAACTACCGACACTTATCTTCAGACTTCTTTTATATACATTTTATATATTTCTGACCAATCAGGAAAGAGGAGCTTGAAAAGGTGTTTCAGTAGGCGAGGTCCTGATTTCAATCTTGTTTGTGATTGGTCAGTTGTATTCATTCTTTTTCTTCATAAATATTGGATCATATTTTCTCATTAGATCAACTATTCTTTTGTGATCTTATCATTCGTATATAATATCTCTCCATTCAACTAATGATTTTCATATTATTTCATCAATCTCTTCTTCTTCATCCTTTCAACAATCATCAATTTCTTTTTCCTCTCAACAATCATCAATTTCTTCTTCCATCTATCCATTCTTCAAAATTCGATTCTTTATTACCAATGTTCTTTCATCTTCTCTGTTCTCTTTGCAATTCAATTCCCATTGTTCGGTTTATCCCCAGATTTTGCCAACACTTCTCACATTTCCCTTTCTATTTTATCTTATAATTCGATTCTTTTATCATTTCATGTACCTATTCTAATCAATAGCTTTCTGTAGATTGAATTATAAATGAGAATGATTTTGAAGTCCCAAACGGACAAACGCAAGAATTCCATAAAAAATATTCTCATAGAATGATTGATTTTCATAGTTTATTGATTTTTTATTTAAATATTAATCACAGTATCCTTTTCAATTATTTTTTATCAATGCATCAAATGTTTCGACTATTTATAGTCATTTTCAAATGCGAAACATGTAATGCATCAATAAAAAATAATTGAAAAGCTACTGTGATTATTTTTTTTAATGAAATAACACGATTGAAACATATCATAACTAGTAGCGATACATCGCAAAAAATATAATAGGGATTAGCTGGCCAATTCGAACATTTTGCATTGATTTCTATAATTTTTGAACAGATAAAACCTTTCAAAATTAAAAACTGTTCCTCCCTTGGGTCATAATGACTCCATAGATGCACCTATACTGTTTGGATCTGTAAAGCCGTTTGAAAGAAGTACACCGTGATCGTATAATAGGGATTTTAAACGTTTTATCACTACATAACTCCTCGACTATCAGGTAGTTATCTAACTATTAAATTGATTAAAGTTTAGCAAACCAACACGCTCTTGAAAAATTGCCTACTTATCAAAGTGGAAAAATTACATTTTTTTATTGATTCACAAAATTTCTCACAAAGTCATGCTCATTCTAGAGACGATAAAATGGAAAGTATTTGGAAGTATGTAACGTAACAATCATTAATGATTATGAGTTCATACCTGGATTCATTGACTGGATCCTAATCTCTTGTTCGGCTCGCAGATTCATTTGGTTCCTCTCCTGGATTACACCTTTGATCTGCATTGTTATTAATCTGTATATTCACATAGCTTTTCACACACACAATATATTGTTGGATGTAGCTTACTAGAGATGAGTATTTCACACACTTTTCTCTCTATGATAAGAGGGTGTTCACAGTAGTGTTTTAAAATCCATTGTCTGTTTTACCCGTTTAAAATCACGGAGAAAATAACTATTGATAAGTTCATCTACAAGAGATGTTTTTTATACATGTTTAAGATTTGAATATAGAATTGTGAGTATGGGTTCACACACTGGTGACAAGGTTATCTGATAACTAGCCTTCTGATCTGAGCCTGATGGGAAGTTCGACTTTCGAAAACCCCGCACCGACTGAGAGCAATGCTTTCGCGCCCTCTGATCCCCAGGCTGCCACAGGAAAACTATCGTATATTGCCACAAAATAATCGTACAGGCTAGCCACCACTCCTTATCTTATCTATGAAACGTTCATCACATATTATTCAGTCTTCCTCAGTTTATCTTTGGAATTTGATTAAGAAATAAGAAGCAATACAAGTAGCAAAGGTCTCTATTTGCATTTTATAGTAGGGATACCACTTGGGTATCTTGTAATAGGAATACCACTTATAATATGTGTAATAGCTTATCAAGTGTAAGAAAGGACCATAAGAGATGAGGGGACCATAATAAGTTTTTTTATTAACACAAAAATACGGTATAACTTATCACAGGCTAATGAAACCTGTGAAACAGGAAAACTTATAGTTCATAAACCAAAATATTTAAAAATAACATGGGTTGCTACTATTGTGATGACTAGAAATTCCTATAAGCTTCAGACAATATTTAGAAGGAAATATATTTTAAATAGAAATACATTATTTCATTTATTCATGATAAATAATTAAAATACATATTTTTATAGAATATTGTTAATAACTAATAAAGGTTCGTATTAATAAATTGAATTACCAATAAAAACTTTTGCTTTTGGAGCAACTTTATAAGCGTGATAGAATTAAGAATTTCAATTTTAATCAATACAATAGTGTCAACAGTATTAATATTACATAACTGATGTGTATTTTATCTACATTGCATTGGCTGAAATTCTCTAGTGAAAAATAGTGATTATCTAAAATTACAATAATTGCTTGTATTTTTAAAACACAAGCCTTCTCTGATGAGTAGAACAACGACATAATACTGCGTTTTACATCTCGTAATCCAGTAATCAGTAGGCGGGAATCGTTCGACGTTTCCATGACAACGCTTCTACGTCTTTACATTTGTAATGATTCATTCTCTGACTCATAGAGCGCAGCATGTTATGGAATCATTACAAAGGACATCAACACATCCCCTCGACAGCAGTGTTATAGCTTACTACGGTACTGTACTTGACTGTTAGTGTACTGTACAATATTGTGCAAAACTTCAACATAAACAAGTACAATATTGTAAATCAACATCCATCATCATATTTTCATGAGCAGTGAAAATGTATGCTATCACGTAGATGATTTTATTTGAAATACGAAATCAATGTAACTATGCAACTGTGAGACATGTTAATGTTGATAAACAATAATTGTATAAATAATGCAGTATACCCTGTATTATAAATACTGCTCCTCTGTTTTAGTTTACCAGAGATTGGTAATGGTGTAACAACCGAAACCGGTATTTCGATTTTGTTATAAATCAGTGGTTTGACAACATCTTGTCTTTTCATTTAATAATCGTTGTATAAATAAAAATAGGCTACGGTAAGGAATTAAAAAACAGATAAATCGCAAAAAAATCTTCAATTCTTGGATTCAGGCACTTGAATAAAAATAGTCCAAAACAACAGGTAATATTATACTGCTTAATTTTAAAATATTGATACTGATATCCTAATTTAAAAAAACAAGTAAGAGTTGTTTGAATTATTTTCCAAAGTATTCTCTATACTACCTATCCTACTTATCTTTTCAATCCTTTTTTTTAGAAACTCGAAAAATATTGCCAATTACAGCCTACTTGATTTTGGTAAAAATTTTACAATACAATTTTTAAAATAGTGGGGTGATGATTAATTAAACTCGAATAAATGTAACTTAAGTATCAGAATACGTTGTTTTCTCTTCCTTTCACGTGCTGCGCCAATACTGAAATTACAATATGGTCAAGTAAATAATCGAGTGAATTATAGTAGGCCTACTTTAGAGAAATAAATAGAACACAATTATTACTAGCTCTAAAAATTCAAGCTATTTTGATGAGATAGCCTACGCAGGTGTAACTTTTCATCTCGATATTTATCACCAAATAACAAAAAATTATCAGAACATAATAAAAAACTTCCGAAAAAGACTTGCAAAACAACAGTTTACGTTTAAACAACATAAGAGCAATGAATAGGTTGGACTAAAACAATTTAAAGAATAATATTTTTGTAAAAGATCAATCGACAATCTGAAAGCATTGATTAATTATCAATATTTGAATAGTAAATCGCCTCAAAGCATCTAGTTTGCTAATGAGAACTATTTCTAGATTTTGACAAAAATAATTTCACAATTTAATAGAGTCAGGTACACAGAAAATTATGGAGAAGCTCGCTCAATCTCATTTTCACCTAATCTAAAATTAATAAGGATAGAAAGCTCTTGAAGAGTTGGAAATTATTCTTGTTCGGAGAAAGATAATATTCAAACAATCAATCCACAAATTCAATCAATTAGCTAATATAATTTATTTATTAGTAGAATGACTTTCCGAATTCAAAAGCGTAGGGTTTTCAGCAGATAGGTGTATTGTGATACAAGTAGGTATTAACAAAATTGCAAATCAATTGAGACAGTTATGGCAAAAATATATTTTTTTAAACATAATCTTGAGAAAACAAAAATTCCTGACCAATTCTAATTGATATCAAGTACGATTGATAACATCTTTATACATTTTTATCAAGTTCTGATCGGCGTCAGTTTGACAGTTTGGTGAAAAACAAAACCCTGTTATTATCATCATGTTTTTCTGGATACTACCATAATACTGTAAAGCAAAGTTGTTTTTCAAGCAGTATCAATCTCCGATAATAATTCCCTTGTTTTGTCGTGTAATGAAGATAGTATTTACAAAAACATCTTCATATCTTACCAGTATTGATAATGTATTTTCAGAAAAATAGCAAATTATTTGTTGATCAGTAGTCTAGCACCCTTCGTACGGTACGCTGAGGAATCTGGTCTCTTCATTTGTTTCGTTCCAGCTCGGGTATGTAATGTAACAGTGAAAAATCACCTACCTTATCAAAAGAAAATATTATTTTTCTGTATCGTTTAATAATGACGGAAAATGAGCTGGCGATATAATATTTCATATGATGAATCAATTTTTTCAATTTTCGTGCGAGGAAAAATCAAATTTCAATTTCAATGTGAAACAAAAATGATCATGTCACTGGTGAATGCAAATGTAATTAGAGCAAAGTATTAATGTACACAGCATTATTGCACCAATGTCTATAACACAACGGTTGGTAATTAATTTAATGATTTAATTGAATGGACTACACTTGAATATCAAAGGATTTATAATCCTGTCCACAGTTACCTGTAGATTCCAATCCTACGGAGTGGAGAATCCTACAGCTTCCAATGGAAGTAATGAGGAATTGAGTATGATACTATCAAAACTCTCTTCTGATCGTTAAGAATTATCAATATGAATACCGAGAACCTAATTAGCAAATGGCTTGTGATTATTAGTGTTGTGTGAATTCTGAATAAAATAATAAAACTGATTGAATTGCTTGTATTTGATGAGATATTGTGGTATTTATCCATACTCCATACTTTTGTGGTATTCATTGTACTTTCCACTATGAAAGTAGTAGTATTGACAAAAAATATCAAATGCAAAAATTAGACTATATTATAGTGTCAAAACAGTTACATTTATTTTGACATGTATTCCTTTTTTATAAGTTACTTATTATGATGAATTAGTTTGTTTCTTATTTTAATTCACTATCATTTTAGTACTTCATAAGTGTACCAGTATGATTTACGTTTTCAATATTCATTAATGATCTTTTTTGTATGAAAATATCACTTTGAATTATTATCATAGAACCTAATCAATCTACCCTGCTCAGTCACTGATTTTTCTTTTTTTAATTTTCAGCTACCTGCATATTAAAACGCAACCCTTCGAAGAAAGGTATCAAGCTGGCTTCAGATGATGAAAACAACTACCTACCCCCTCCCTCATTCTACGAGGGGGCTAGGCTGGTACAGATGGCACCTGCTGAGCCTCAAGCCTCACATTCACAAGCTGAAATTCCACGGTAATTTTCTTGTATGTTTCGTATCTGTATACTGTATAGTTTCTCGATTAACGATATTGACAGGGGCTGTATCAAATAGGTTGATATATTGCTTTGAAAGAATGAAAAAAATTGATGACTTTTATTGAAATTTTTATTTTTCTTTAAATTATTTCATAAATTCTATACGGCAACTATAATTGAAATTCATAAAACCTTAATGAAAATTATCAACAGTACAACTATTAAATAGAATAAGTTGAATTTTGAAAAAGAATAGTTTAGCTAAAGTCACAGATAGTATTATCATCGTATCATGCGTTCATATAAATAAATATTTGGAATTTCCAATAATAAATAAATCAATTTGGAGCACACGCTTGTGAGAGCGGCTGCTGCAGGCTCAAGTCAGCTGCCCTCACTTGTCTTCAAATTATTAATATAATTTGGATATCAATCTTGATTGATTTTTGAGCAATTGGTTTATGCTCACTGAACATTTCGGTTTTAATACACACAAATTGAAAAATTCGTCACATACATTAAATTTGTTTACTATAGTTTTCAATTCCATACAATTGAGAATTGACTCAATAATTGAGCTTCATGAATTCTGAACTCATATTGATTATACTTTTGCAATGAACATTCTCATTACAATCGATGAATCAATTATTAGAATCAACAGTGTTGGGTGAACTACTTTTCAAAAGTAGTTAGCTACAACTACAACTACTTTATTCAAAAAGTAGCTAAACTACACTACAACTACTTTTTTTGAAAAGTAGCTAGCTACAACTACAAAAAAGTAGCTCGCTACTTTTTTACGACTTCACAAAATGAATGGAATAGAATGTTTTTGTCGTGTGGTTCAGGCAAATAATGTAAAAAAAACGCAAAAAACATTATGGGTAGGCTAAAAACTCACATATATTTATTGAAATTCATTTATATAATATCAATGTGAATATAGACCAGACTAAAGGTATTATAATTGGGAATGTAGGCTCCAAAACTATTGTTTTGTACTCAAGAGACTAAAATTTTGAAATTACATAAAACTATTACTTGATTTTTTTTGTTAATGATAATTTTGATGACGATTGAAAAGTAAAGAAAAATTTATATAAGTTAGGTTGGGATCATTCAATAATAGCTGAGTTGAGAATTATCCAACCAGATAAAAGTATGTTATTTTATAAGTAATAATTTGTAAAAATGAGAGTGGGTTTAATATTGATAATATTAGAGAGAGAGAAAGACAGAAAGAGAGAGAGAGAGATAAATAGAGAGAGAGAGAAGAGAGAGAGAGATAAATAGACAGAGAGAGAGAGAGAGAGTGAGGTTGAATATTGAATATCACACTTTATATTATGAGAAGGAAGAATAAGTCTTCTTGTGATAACAATATTATAGTCTATCCAAGCAAAGAAGAGCCTTTGGTAAGATGAGAAAATGACTCTTTCTCGGTCAATATTGGTTCAAAAACTACTGATTTGGTCTCAAAGTGTGGATTGAAATGTCTCCTGCAATTGAGACCAAATCAATAATTTTTGAACCAATATTGACCGAGCTGGAGTCATTTTCTCATGTTGCAAGAGGCTCTTCTTTTCTTGGACAGACTATACCACTCTTTGAAAAATAAATAAAAATCAAACACCCTTTTTTGAAAACTTTAAAATTATAAAAACACATTGAGAATGGGCTTAGGTCCCGAAACATGTATGTGTTTTTATAATTTTAAAGTTTTCAAAAAAGGGTGTTTGATTTTTATTTATTTTTCAATTATTTTAAACAGCCCTAAGTTTTAAAGTTATTTATACCACTCTTTATATAACGGGAAAAGACATTGGCACAACAGCGCTGACGACTTGAATCTCAATAATCATGATAAATCAGTAGAAAGTATGATTTACTTTATGTTTGTTGTCTATTTCCGTGAAAAACCCGAACAAATAAGTGATTTCTGAAAAAATCCGCCCGGACGTTTTCAAATGATCAAAAACCGAACATGTCCGGGGAAATGAGGACGTATGGTAAATGGTACCTTACCTTAGTACCTTAGTAATGGAGAAATTTGGAACTACAAAATCATTCTATTTTGTCGTTTCAACGTTTTCATATCATACCAATTACAACGTAATCATACCAATTCACAAATCAGGAACAAACAAAAAACTTGGGCTACTTTTGAAAATTACGGACCTATTCCCCTCTTAGCTTCTGTTTCTTGAATTATCAAAAAGTGTGTCATTTTAGAGGTACAATTGATGAAATATTTTGCAAATAACGATATCCTAGCTTATTCTAGATTATTATTAAATAAATAATTATGGGCCACCAGACCACTGGTGGCAGTTGTCGGCTGTTGGCATCGATTTATTGGTCATTGTACTATCGATTATATGAGTTGATGTAAACCAAAAGTAGCTTGATTTACGCTACTTACTACTCTTGAAATGTAGCGCTCTACAATATTCATACTATTTTTAAAAAGTAGCGTCGTTACACGACTAACTAAAAAAAAGTAGCGCGCTACTCCCCAACACTGAGAATCAATGTAATAGATTTAATTAGGAATTTTGCAATCTTTACATCATCTTTTTGGAAATTCATTCGACTTACTTCTTATAATAAATTATAATATCACCTAGTTTTTGTCAATTATGTAGACAACTTTCTATTTTCAGACCACTGATAGGAACTCATGAAGTAAACGTCCAGGTTCCTCTCGACTATCAACTGAATCCCTATACCAGGAATGGGCTTATGTTCCTCGATTTTATGAGAAAGCCAGAAAGACTTCACAGAGCACGTTATCAGACAGAGAGTAGCAGGGGAGTTATCAAAGATTTCACTGGATTACAATACCCCGTTGTTCGGGTGAGTGGATTCTCTCTTACTACCATACGTGTCTGTTCCATAAGGTATTTCAAGTTACAATAACTAAATAATAAAAAATTCGATCCGGCAGCTGGCGGTCGGAAAGAGTGCATTTCAAATGCAATTCTATGATGGCTCAAATCATATAATGAGCTATTCAGGGTATGAATTCAAAAGTGTCGTTTTCGAAAAACCCATGAACACAATTTTTGGCATATTATCGCCCTTTTCTCCGCCATTTTTGATTGGATTTTTTTCGTTGATGGCTCAAATTGTAGGGCATAATGTAGGGCATTATACACACCAATTTTCAAAACAATCAAAATATTGGTCGATTTGTAGTGATTTTTCAAAATTTTCATCCCCTAATTTCACCCCCTACCCTTGCGCCAATTTGGCTGGTTGACGAACTCGACCGAGATATTATTACTAATGATTTTTGTGCAAAATTTGGTCGCTCTCCGACAAGCCCTTCGGGAGTTATCGTGTTAACAAGAATCTGTACACATATATAAATATATGTTTACTTTTAAATTTTCGCGGATGGATGAATATTTTAACGGTTTTTCCGGGTACATCCGATCGGTAAATTCACTTACTTGGGTAAGCTGACGTTTCGTCGTCATCGCAGACGACATCCTCAGGGCATACTGACTATTATAGCTGCTGTTGTTCGAAGTCTTTCTTCGTGGTCGGAGGGTGTACCTCTTCCCCTCCTCTTCTGCGGCGGACTCGGGCTGGCGCTGCGTATTGAATAGAATTCCTGGAGAAGCGTCTGGTTTTTGTGTTTCAGGTACTTTGAATTTGTTTAGAATCAACTTCCATAGTGGAGATATGTTTAAACTATCGTCTCTTTTGTTAAGGGTTCCTTGTTTTTCTATTTCTAAACCCTCACGTACAATCCTGACTTGAAAATTCTGTGTATTGGCTACTTCTTTACAATTATTGAAATCTATTTTGTGACCTGTATTTTTCTCGTGATTGTAGAGAGCTGAGGTGGATTGTTTGTTCCTAATACTGAGTTTGTGCTCTTCTATCATGGCTGAAATTCTTCTGTTGGTTTGTCCTACATATTAGACACCTTGATTTTCCAGGCAGTGTTATGTCAGTTCGATGATAGATTTTGAAAAATGTTCACTTTCTTCCATGATGGTTAGGGCTTCATCGACGGGGATGTTGGGGTACAGAGAGATGACGTCCAGACTTGCGAGTATGACTGTAAGAAGTTTCAGTCAAAAAGGACGACGCTGTTGTGTGATTTGAAGTTCTTGTGTAAGTGTCGTGACAGTGATGTGCTACCCAAGTTCACCAAGCTATCCTATCATACTAATAATTTCAAAACAAATAGCATCCTCCAGATATCCAGTAAAGCCTTACTTATTGAAAATATTCATAGTGTTAGAAAACAACTCAGTGATGCAGAATTGAAATTAATCTCTATCCACTACAACCTTAGTAACCTACTACACTCCCTATTATGGCAACAACTTGAACTATTAAAACATTTTTGTACCGAAACTGATAGAAAACTCAAATATGAAAAACTAGAGAAAAAATTTGATAACTTGCAAATAAAGGACAGTAAGCCTAGGAAATTGTCAACCAGAAACAAATGTAGGAAAACTGTACCCAATCTCTCTAGCCACAAATTATCACAGATTGAAGAAATTGTTCTAGAAAAAGGTTTTAATGTTGCTATTACTCCAAGAAACCTACCTCATGAAGAAATAATGTCCACTATAGAACCAAGCCTTTCAGCATTAGAACAAATTGAAGCAGAGGAGGTAAGACAAGAGATCTTTCACATTTTGAAAAAATCCAAACCTCCCAAACCCAACTTACAGAAAGATGAAATAGTAGCTTTAAAAAATCTCTCAAAAAATCCATCTATAGTCATATTACCAGCTGACAAAGGAAACTCCACAGTAGTTATGGACAGAACTGTTTACAATGAAAAACTAGATAATATCCTCAAAGACAAGGCTTACAAGCCTGTTCAACGAGACCCCACCACATACCTTGAAAAAATCACAAAATCTAAAATAAAACTATCAGACATCGACCCAGATACCCAACTCAAATTAATACCCAGAGAGAAATCCAGTAGATGCCCGAAAATCTATGGTCTTCCAAAAATTCATAAGTTGGACACACCACTCAGACCAATCGTGAGTGCAATTAATTCACCCACCCAGAAACTAGAACGTCACATAGCCAACCTCATTCAACCACTAATTGAAAAATCTCAGTCATATGTTAAAAATTCTTATGATTTTATTAGTCAAGTGAAAAGTTCATCCCTCAACCCAGGTGACATACTCGCAAGTCTGGACGTCATCTCTCTGTACCCCAACATCCCCGTCGATGAAGCCCTAACCATCATGGAAGAAAGTGAACATTTTTCAAAATCTATCATCAAACTGACACAAGACTGCCTGAAAACACATATTTTATTCATAATGATCAATTCTACAGACAAATTTAAGGAGCGCCTATGGGATCGTCTCTCTCTCCAGCAATAGCCAATCTCTTCATGATTAATTTCGAGAAAGAAGCACTCACTAAAACCAAATTGAAACCAACTATTTGGAAAAGATATGTCGATGATATTTTCATAATTTGGCCACATGGTAGGGAAGAAATTTTTGAATTTCTAAATCAGCTGAATCAGGTACACCCTAAAATACAGTTCACCCTGGAATTAGAAAAAGAATCAAGCTTACCTTTTTTGGACGTTTTAATAACCAGGCAGCAAATTGGATAACTCAGCCACTCAGTGCCTGGTTTCTCTGTATTTTGAAACTCAAATGATTGAGAGTACCCTCAAAATATTTTTTATGACACAGCTGACATGTTTCTATGATAATATAGGGAATGTTGTAAGTGAAGTAAAGTATTTTTAAGGGTCCTCTGATTTCAAATTTGATTGCTTAAAAACCGGGCACTCAGTGTACAGGAAGCCCACCCACACAAATAGATATTTGAATGCTGAATCCCACCACCATCCTGCCCACTCTTTCTCCGTCGTCAATAGTTTAATATTCCGATCCTTTCACCTCACCGACACCAACAGCAAACCAGAAGAAATAAAGAAGATAAGAAATATCCTAAAATCAAACGGCTACAATGATAGAATTATTCTAAAATCATGGAAAAACAATTTATCACCCCCAATCTTGAGATGAAAACCCAAGAAGAAAACAGTTTTGAAAGAACAGTTGTTCTCCCTTATAAGGGGTACCACGAATAGAATCGGGAGAGTACTGAAAAAACACAAAATCAAACCCCACCTACCAATTTCAAAATTCTTAAAAAAGCCGACTCAGAAAATTCAATTAGAAAATCAAGGTGTCTACAGTATTCCCTGTCTGGATTGCAACAAAAAATATGTAGGACAAACCAACAGAAGAATTTCAGCCAGGATAGAAGAGCACAAACTCAGTATTAGAAACAAACAATCCACCTCAGCTTTCTACAATCACGAGAAAAATACAGGTCACAAAATAGATTTCAATAATTGTAAAGAAGTAGCCAATACACAGAATTTTCAAGTCAGGATTGTACGTGA
Source organism: Sogatella furcifera (assembly GCA_017141385.1). Classification (NCBI taxonomy): domain Eukaryota; kingdom Metazoa; phylum Arthropoda; class Insecta; order Hemiptera; family Delphacidae; genus Sogatella; species Sogatella furcifera. The sequence goes on along the minus strand of CM029547.1, from coordinate 52,825,378 downwards.
GGGTTTAGAAATAGAAAAACAAGGAACCCTTAACAAAAGAGACGATAGTTTAAACATATCTCCACTATGGAAGTTGATTCTAAACAAATTCAAAGTACCTGAAACACAAAAACCAGACGCTTCTCCAGGAATTCTATTCAATACGCAGCGCCAGCCCGAGTTCGCCGAAGATGAGTAGGGGAGGAGAGGAGGTACACCCTCCGACCACGAAGAAAGACTTCGAACAACAGCAGCTAGTCAGTATGCTCCGAGGATGTCGTCTGCGATGACGACGAAACGTCAGCTTACCCAAGTAAGTGAATTTACCGATCGGATGTACCTGAAAAAACCGTTAAAATATAAATATATGTAGAGAGATATATGAATTTGAACGGACATCAGATTCGTAATCTAGGGGCTCGGAAACGTGTAAAAAATATATCACATCAAAAATTTTCGATTGTCATGCCAAGACCAATAGTGCATTTTTTTCAAATGAAATGCACTTATTACTAATAAAAGGTACCGTAGCTCTTACTATTGCTTCTGTTTCAAAAACCTTTTTTTTTTCAAATGAGGATTGAAAATGCATTGAGTCAGCTGGCCATGGAATCATATATATCATGATAATTATCATGATAATCAGGAATCATAATAATTGATATCATGATTATGATTCTATTGACATCTAGATCATTTCTATCATTCCCATCAATTCCTATTCCCATTTCCTATTCCTACTCCTATATCCTATTTCCAAGTGCCGGTACCTATTTCCCATTCCTATCATTCCCACTTATTGAATGAATAGTCAAGTAAATAAAGCATAAGAAAGTGTAGCTTCTCATCCCCCCCCCACAGGTTCGGGGACTTATAATATGTTTACCTCCTATAGTCCAGGCATTTTAGACGAAAAAAAGGTCGAACCTCCCAATGAGAGCAGCTAAGCTGAATTTTGGCACAATCATCTATAGTGGCATTCTAAATAAGGATTCAAAAGTATAATACTGTATCACGTTTGCAAACTTTTTATTCGAGGTCAAAGATCACGAAAATCAGTTTTTTGCGAATAACTTGTTTCCTGTTCAAGTTATGTTCTTAGATGTTATTATAAGAATTGTAGAACTCAGAAATCCCTACAAAATTGGTCCTATGCATTTTTCTCGAAAATCTGCGGAGAGGGGGAAGCCATAGGGATAATGCCATAATATACAAAGTAGAATGTTCGCTGTGAAAGATTGTTTTTGCCACCAATTTTTCCAAATTCAACTGTGTTACATTGAACTGAGAACCCTAATTTTTTACAGAAGCAATTTTACGATTTTAACCATTCTGTAGCCAGCACAAATAACATCAACTGACATCACCTTTTGTCTTGATTAGGACCTGCTAGCTTCTGATATTTTTACTGAAGGTGATGTCCTTGTGGGCTCTTAGCCCTGTGCGTGAGTAATGATAGGGATGATGATGAGAGATGACAACTAATTTTTAGACAGTCGGGACCGGCGGCTTATCGTCTCCTTATAAAGACGCGGTCGCCTTATTTATGTGATTGTGCTGAGGTCAAAAAACTGTTCTCTGGCTGAGGATAGAATCTCTGAACCTTTGGTTATAAGACCGACGCGTTATCACTCCCTTAAAAGAGCTCCCCAAAGTGAAGGTTTAATATTTATATTTATTTATTTGAAAAATTACAATAAAGGGTAAAAATACAGACATTAAAGTCCATATTATTATTAATTAATCAACCATCAATCTTTTTAAAAACGCTTTTTTGTCTGTTTTGTGTTCTTTAAATCCTGATTTGGCAGGTTTGGGTGCATTTTAGACCAAAAATTACGAAATAAAATTAACATTTTTCTTTAGAATCAAATGTTCAACAATTCAATACAATAATTTTCAACAAGTTATTTTATTTCTATTCTTTTTGGAGTTATAAAATTGAGTCTTCTCTATCTTATTTCGCACATCATCTCAATAATCAACAAAGTTACGAATTCCCAACTGGTTACATTCAATTTCTTACTTTGCATACGATAAGACACTAAATTACCCTAATAAGGCGAGCCATAAAATTAGAGAATTGGAAATTAGAGAGAAATGAGAAACAAAAATAGCGGATTTTGGATTATAGGAGCTATAAATTGCGGTAATTGGGGATTTTTGGACAGATTGAAAATGATATAGGCCTACTCCATTAACTGCAAACGGTAATTTTTTCTTATGAATGGGGTGCTTCTTAGAGAATTTTTGGCGTCCCAGCCTGAGCAACTGGGCGCCCTGGAGCGACAGCCAAATTGTCGCTACCGAGATGAAAAGGAGGTGATTCAATTTCTCACTCTGTAAATAAAATTCATAGATGATTCTTTAAAATATGATAATTTCATGCGTAAAACTCTATTTCTACATTTTGATATTCTATAAATGAATTTCAAGTTTGAATTTGTATCTCAATAAATTATCTGGAGCATATTGTGATTCTATAAGTTACTCGAGGGCGCAAGGGGCGCAAGATTGAAGGGCGCACCGGCCCACGAGCCGGCGGGCCAGTCCGGGCTTGAACGTGTGTTATTGTGATTAATTCAATTTATTAGCTTTTGCATTTGTGTCACGCACTTTCATAACTTTTCAACTGTGAGGAACGACCTCTGAAGTTCATAATTTCTGCAACTAAACTGAAGCTAGACGCTAGAAGCAAGTTATGTTACTTTCGAAGAGACAAAAATATTCATTTGTTTGGTCAACATTCCAAAATTGTTCAGTCTAGACCTCTCTTCTTTTCATTCGTTGCTGGTCAAAGAAACGAATGTTTTGTCTGAAGCCTTCCATTGTGCAGTCAAAATTCAGCGACCTGTTCGCCTGCCCGCGCGTGCGCGTGTCGGCCCTCGTGCGTGCCTGAGTCAATTGTGAAGGTACTGTCTCTAGAAATGTTGATATTCTAGTGATATGAACAGCAACCGAATTGCAAAACATTGCTTTGGGAGAATCCATTTAAACCCCTCATTTATAAACGAATATTTTTCAAAAAAATCATTGTATTAGAGAAAAGATGCACGGATCTTTCCATTTTTTAATTTTTTCGATATCTTCATCCTAAAATTAAGAAAAAATAATGAAGTTTATGTCTTTATTATAATTAATTTTTTTAATGATTAGAGTTATGCATTTTCTAATCCATGAATTGGATAGAGGTCAAATAAATCTTCAAAATGAGGTATTGACTGTAACCTTCCTATAAAAATTGAAGGAGTTATTTGGGTTCAAGTTTAACATTGCGCTTATGGGGATAAAAATCCATCATGGCGTCTCTACACCCGACCCTTAAGGTAGCATTCCTAAGCGACGGCTTGGGCTGTGCATCTCTAGCTGCAGGGCTGCAGCTGTGCATCTCTAGCTGCGCGGCTCTAGCAGCGCGTCTCGAGCCGTCACAGCTCTAGACTTGTAACTATATATTATTTGAAGAATAATTATACTTTATAATCTGCAAAGCTATTGACGTGCAGCCAGAGCTGCGCAGCTCAAGCCGTTGCCTAGGATTGCTACCTTAATTATTAAAACAAATTGTTTCTAAAATATATGTTTTGATACCGATTCTCCTCAATTTCAAAATTTTCATGAAGGTGAAGAATATCTGGATAATAGCCGCGGCCGAGGTTTAGCAACAAGGGTCATCCTACTTACGTAATAATACGAAAAACATAACAAGAAACTATAGGAGTCCAATCCTTATTTTGTGTTGGAGCATACAACATCCATATTATTAGAACATTTGTTTATAATATTTATTATTAATCATGTATTCATGAACATCTAGCAATCCACCAACTATGCAGCAGTGTGGTTGCATTCTCAGAACAGTGCTTGGTATCCGATATTTTCATATACAGTGTTATTATTATTAATATACTCATTTAGATAAATTTTTTTTTCGTTTTTGGTACGGTACTAGTATACCGTACGACCATATTATATGCCTACATCCGATTGGAGCAAACTACATCATTTTTAATTGGAAGATGGTCATTTAAATCATTCTTAAATCGAGGATTTGAAACTCAAGGATTTCATTGTAAAGGACTTTGGAATTATCCATGTATCCTGATGGAATAATATTATTTTTGAGCTCAGCGACGAACTTTCAGCTGTGAATAAATTCAATCTAGGATAAAAGAAAAAGGTAAGGAGACCGTATATACACTTAAACACTATCTGAAGAGCAAGGGAGATGGCCCAATACATAAAAATGTATCTGGAACTTCCTCACAACGTAATTATGTTGAAAGTCTGATTCAAGAATGAAGAATGTGAATAGGAAGGAAGATGTCCGAGTGCGTTTCAACTTTAAATCTTTGTACATGCATTTAGAACACATCTCTAATAATCTGTCATTTTCAAACCTCATGAAAAATTCACCTCGGGTGCTTCCGTCATCTTTAAAATCTATTTCCGTAAATTCGCAAGCTATGATTAGATTTTTCTCAAATGGAAGGACCATGTTACATTGAAAAGTAATATGGTAGCCGGGGGAGTTACGGGTAACTGCTTGGGATTATCAATGAAGTATAGGATTGGAGTCCAATAGTTCTAGTTCTGTAAATATAACTACGAATTATTGCGTAAGTAGAATCACTCTTGCTGCTAAACCTCGGCCGCGGCTTATTATACTTCACCGCCATTGAAATTTTGAAATAGAGGAGAATCGGTATCGAAACAGATAATTCATAAAGAATTTGCTAACAATATTAAGGTAGCATTCCTAGGCGATGGCTTGAGCTGCGCAGCTCTAGCTGCACGTCAATAGCTTTGCGGATTATAACGTATAATTATTATTTAAATAATATATAGTTAAAAGTCTAGAGCTGTGACGGCTCAAGACGCGCTGCTAGAGCCGCGCAGCTAGAGACGCACAGCTGCAGCCCTGCAGCTAGAGATGCACAGCCCAAGCCGTCGCTTAGGAATGCTACCTTGATAGAATTTTGTTGCAAAAACAATCTTTCATAACTAATTGAACATTATACTTCGTATGTTATGGCATTATATCCCTTGATGAAGTGCGCGCTCCCCCCTCTCCGCGCTGTATCTCGAAAACCTTTGGATTTTCGAAAAAATGCATAGGACCAATTTTGTAGGGATTTCTGAGTTCTACAATTCTTATAATAACATCTAAGAACATAACTTGAACAGGAAACAAGTTATTCGCAAAAAACTGATTTTCGTGATCTTTGACCTCGAATAAAAAAAGTTAGCAAACGTGATACAGTATTATACGTTTGAATCCTTATTTAGAATGCCACTATAGATGTTTGTGCCAAAATTCAGCTTAGCTGCTCTCATTGGGAGGTTAAATCCTATAATGCCTGGACTACTACTATAAGAAACGACAGTGAATCTCCCAAAGGAGGTAAACTATAAAATAATATATTCTGTTTTAAATAAATAAGGCTATTCTCTGAGGGGAAAACAAGCTTATTTATTCATTCATTAATTTATTCATTCAAGGTCCACTTCAATTATTCTAGGGATAGAATTTTCCTCTACCCTGGACCTACTCATAATTGTAGAAACAAAAATTGTTGGGGGTGCGGTAGAACCCAGTGTGTCTCGACAATACGGCAAATGAGGCAAATTAATTCATTCACATTATTTCATTCATGTACCATCACCGTAATTTAGATTACTGAATTATATAATTTACCATCTCCATAATTAATATTACAAAATTATGGAATGATAAGTAGATTTTATTGTTGATTATATCTCTTGAATATTTCTATTTATTCATCTAGAACATGTTACATAATTTTTCAGTTGTTTGGTTACAACTATCCAACGCAACTTCGAGTGTTTATCGGCACTGGCAGCGGAGATGTGGCTCCGCACCCGTTCTACCAGGCCTGCTACATGAAGAACGTTACCCCCTGCCTCGTGGAATTAATCGACAAAACTGTTGTCTTGGTAATGGATCTGCTGCCGGAAAATAACATGGATGCAATGTGAGTTATTGTTTCAAATTTCCAATCATTCATTCTGATCTAAGAAAAAATTTAAATAAGGACATTGAACTCACACGAAAACACTAACTAATGTGGAATGACGTCATTTTACGGAAATGAATAGATGAAATTTTGTTGCATTGTTTCTGTGAGTTGAAGGTGTAAAGTAGTTTTTGATGTCAATTAATGGCTTTTAAATTGGAATCAATGGAGTGAAAATACACCGATTTGATTTTTATCAATCAAACTAGAATAATGTACAGGGCCCCGTTTCTCAATAGTGCGTTTTCCTTTCATACCCAAGGTCTTTGACACCTTCTTCCATACCTTGGTCCAACTTGTAATAGCCTTGTTCCATACCAGTGTGAAATAATAGAATCGGTATAGTCTGTCCAAGCAAAGAAGACCCTCAATCTTGCAGAATGTTTTCTTCGTATTTAGATAGACTATACAGTAATTTTCATTATAAAATTTATTTGAAACCCCTGTTTTCTATTTAAATAGTTAAAACTATTTTTTATCCTCAGCCCACCTACTTTTTAAAAAATTTTGATCCGCTTAACCTATGGAGTAATACGACCATATCTCAAATAACTGAAAATTGATTTATTTACGTATGTAAAATGAAGGCTTATACCCAGCAGTTCTATCTATTCTCTGGCAAGATGGGAAAATGACTCAAGCTCGGTCAATATTGGTTCAAAAACTATCAATTTTATCTCAAATTGTAGGAGACGATTTGATCTACTATTAAGACCACATTTATAATTCTTGAACAACTATTGACCAAGCTGGAGTCATTTACCCATCTTGCCAGAGGGTTTTCTTTGCTTGGACAGACCATGTGTTTCGAACCATGAACCTTGAACCATGTGTTTCGTGTGGGAAAAAAGGTTTAGAAGGTGATTAACTCCAACATTTTCTGAGGTAACATTGCTTTCCCAGGAGTATTTCCCTCGAAGTATTGGAAGTTTTGAATTTATTCATTTATTCAAGTTGATAAAAATAATAATGTGCAGGAATTAGGAACAAAAAAGAGACAATAGCTTCTTCAATTCCTGGATTTAGGCACATAAATGAATACCCTAATCCAAATAATTATATTATGGAAGAGAAGAATCGTAATGGTCATAACCCGAATTGAAATCGAAGTTGATGGTATGGGTATGAAATTTGGAAAAAGTGGAATCAATTTACTGTACATCTCTAATGCTTTTTGTTACAGTATTGATTGCATCGGAGTGATCAAGCTAAGGAATTTCGAGGTGCTTGAGAGAACGCAACAGCCCTTGACAACTAACCGTAGAAAGTCTTCAAATATGCGTTTGGTTTTTAGAACTACAATCAGACATCCAGACCTCTCTTACGAAACAATCCAGATTATCTCAGAGCCAATCGATTGCAGTAAGTAGCCGACTCTCCAGTCATTTCTAGTTGAAGGAAAATATTATTAGTTCTTAAAAATTCCATTTTTGAGAGCTATATTTGTTAATGTAAGCGTAACCTTATAAGCTTCTCTAATACTTCACCAACTATTATAAAAACAAGATGTATTGATGTAGTCTATCCAAGCGAAGAAGACATTCTGGCAAGATAGGATCCAAAAATTAGGATAGAATTTTAAAATTTATAAATTTGGTTTCAAATTGTAGGACACATTCTTATCTAAAATTTGAGACTTAATTTATAATATTTGAACTTGAAGCAATATTGGCCGAGCTGGAGTCATTTTCCCATCTTGCCAGAATGTCTGCTTTGCTTGGACATACTATATCAGTCTTATCATTCAATAAAATGCATTCATTCAATAGCTTACTTCTGTAGATAACAATTTGAGAAACCTTTTAAATAAATAACTCTGATTATTTATCAAGCTTTAGAAACGCTGATCAATTATTTATTATTAGTGGCATCAATAACGCTTCTCAAAATGCCATCTTATGTTCTTATATAGCTGAATTAATTTAATCTGGCGGCGAATGACTGTTATCTATGCTCAGCTCCGCCAGGACAGTCTGCGACTAGTTGGGTCGATGTGCTGGCAGTGTCCAGACAAAGCTGAACAAAGATTAAAGAACTTTAAAACTTAGGGCTGTTTAAAATAATTGAAAAATAAATAAAAATCAAACACCTTTTTTTTTTTTTTGAAAACTTTAAAATTATAAAAAACACATACATGTTTCGGGAGCTAAGCCCATAGGAGAATGGGCTTAGCTCCCGAAACATGTATGTGTTTTTTATCATTTTAAAGCCCATAGGAGAATGGGCTTAGCTCCCGAAACATGTATGTGTTTTTTATAATTTTAAAGTTTTCAAAAAAAAGGGTGTTTGATTTTTATTTATTTTTCAATTACTCTGAACAAAGATTGTATAAGCAGTCATTCACCTTACCCAAATTAAATGAATTCTACTATACCCCTTAATTATCACGTTCTATTACAGTTGCTGGGCTCCAGAAACGAGGCAGAAGAAGATTACATCATGGTATGGATGGTATGGAAAAATATTTTTTGTAGAATTCAGTAGATTTTCTATAAATAGATAGATGAATGACTTTATTTTCACTTTGTAAAAAATATTACAGAAGTTTTGTGGACGAAGTTGAGGCATGCAAACCTCCTCTTTCACTCAACCTACGATAAATGTGCGAGTACAATGTTTCCGAATGTAGGTATTCATTTTATACTGATAAGAGATTTCATTCAGTTGACTCATGACAATCAATCTTCATTACTATCTAATCTTAGGCAAACATTGAGTAATCTTTATGAAATCTTTAGGCATTAGATTAGGCAATCTTTAGGTAAACATTAAATGAATAAATTTCATTTCTCAGCTACCGAAAGTAGCCTACAAACAATAACATAGCTATTGCGAAATTTATACAATCATGTACCGTACTCAAAAACTATATTTGAGTCTTTCATATTATAAGCGTAGGCCTACTCTGTAGACCTGGTATCTTTTTTAAAAATCCTCTATGATAAAAATCCGAAAGTGAAACGGATCTCGAAGGACGATTCGTTGATTGTAGGGGACTAATTTATGTTTTTCTTGTCGTTTCAATGTTATTATGGAGACTGTTCTTAGAAAATGTGAAAAGCCAAGTTTGATTATAGGAATCGTATTGATGTGTATTTCATAATATAATTATAATATGGAATATCAGACAGAATATAGCAATAAGGAAGGCAATAGAGAATCATATTCAAACAATGTTCACTGGTGACACATTATTATGCTTTACAAATCTGGTAATGATTGAAGGAGACCGTGGTTTTTGACGTACAAGATTTATAGATCGAATTCACTCCGGTCTTCTCCTATTAATCTTGTCTTCGCGATTCAATAAAATCTTCCAGTACTGTCTCCATCAATTTCTACCAATGTGAATATTGGAAATTACAGACAACTATAGGCTGTCCAAGCAAAAAAGACTCTCTGGCAAGATGCGAAAATGACTCGAGCTTGGTCAATATTTGTTCAAGAATTATAAATGTGCTCTTATATTAGATCAAATTGCTTCCTACAATTTGAGATCAAATTGATAATTTTTAACCAGTATTGACCGAGCTTGAGTCATACTCCCATCTTGCCAAAGGGTCTTCTTTGCTTGTTCAGACTATACAATGGAAGATGAAGTATCATTATACTGTATATAGATTGTAAATATCATTACTATTTATCATATAGTGGTGTAAATACAGTATAATAATCATGTAGGCTATATCGCATTTACAGTAGTAAGTACAATTATACATAGCTGTGCTTATGCAAGTAGAGTTCTTAGGGCCTAGTAGTTAAAATGCAATGTATTATATAATATTATACATAGATATATGTTATAGTATAGTGTATAGAAGTTTATTCACAGAATGGACTAATGAACTTTCCACCTGCCTCTCCCCATTGTGATTAATACTGCCAATTTCCCACGGCCACGAGCCCACGGTACAAAATCTATTTCAGGGTTTATTTCTGAGAGTTGCAAGTACACGTTCCCACAGTCAAACAATAGGCCCTACTATCAGTCAAACAATGTATTTCCTAGTAGGGATATGAGCAATCGTTTCTGGTTGACACACAGCAAGAATAGATATACTCACGGTCTCACTCCACCACCCAACTCCCAGATAGGAAATTCCTATTCAATAACTCATTATAATTGCTGTCTTCAGTTATTCATTGAATATTTAAACTTTCAGGATTTGCTTCTTATCTACTATTTATCTCCAAAATTTTGAGATATTAGCTATAACGCTGTCACTATCATTTATTTTCAAGAATTAAACAGATTGATTGAACTTTTTCTTTTACTAAAATTTTCAATTATTTCTGGATAAGCCCAATGATTCAGGAGACCATTACAAATTCCAAAATAAACTACTTTTTGAGTCAATGTGAGGAGAATAAGTCCAGTTTTTCATAATCAGTTTCTTGATCATAAATGTTTTTGAAGCTTTGCAGCTTTTCAATTTAATTCAATATATTTTTAATAAATGCCAATTAATTACGTACGTTTCCTCAAAAAATGATTGACAATTCTATTATGTCTGAACTGAGTTGCAAGTGAGTCACCGTCAAGAACGGGAAAACCTGGAGTTCTATTATGAATGAATGGATTAATGCGTGATAAAAAGTCTGTCCGAACACAGAAGACATTCTGGAAAGATGGAGAAGATTTTTCCATTTTCACCGGGCAGCTTCAGCAGCTCCAGCAGCGAAGATAAAGCCGCAACAGCTCGTGTCGCGCGGTTTCAGCAGTCGCTTGGGAATTGAACCTTTAGCTCTTATTATGTGGGTATCAACATCAGAAACTAAAGTGAACTAAACTAAAAGAAAAAAGTAAAGCGGTCACTGTATTAATTTAATGCTAGACTCATATTATTTACCAGTTTATTCTCATTGTATTTAAAGTGTGAAGTGAGAGGATTCGATCAATCACAAAGCTTCATCAGACTTATACTGTACTGTGATCTCTCATTTTTTTCAAAGACACCCATTTTAATCGTAATTAAAACGTACCTCTATAAACTTTAGAGACCTAGAGTAATATAGACAGATCTTAAAAAAAAACGCAATTTTTGAGAAAATGTTTAAAGTTTGATCGATCATTTAAACATCTATAATAATCCGAGAACTATTATTTTATGACCTTCATTATTCAAACATAATAATTATTATAGAGCCAGCTTTAAATTTCCTCTGAGCAGGGCCGGTCTGGGGAAGTTGGGGCCCCTGGCGATTGATCAACTGGGGGCCCCACACCGGGAGGTATAGATCCCCCAGCCAAGAGGAGGGTCCAGGGGTCCTCTCCAGAATTTTTTAATACCATTAATTGATACCAAAAACGATTTCTTACACTTCATAGTTTCAAATAAATAAAAATTATATATTTAAAGCAACGTCTTTATTGTGTTATACAAGTCATGTGGTTGATTGGAGAAATAAAAACCAAATCTTTTAAAAAGTATTTCTCTATTCTCCCAGTTTGCGGGCCCCCTAGCCCGGGGGCCCCTGGCGATCGCCAGGTTGCCACCCCTGCCAGACCGGGCCTGCCTCTGAGTGCCTATTTGACTGTTCTACCACCATAGAAGTAATATATATTACACCAACGCGTACAAGATTGCGTTATAGGTGAATGGAATTTAAACAATTTCAAGTATTAACACATCAATATGTTGATATGAATGTTCTAATAATGCCCTTGCCCTATTGAACTTCAAATAGAACTGAGGTTCTGCTAGAATATGACTCATTAGAATAGCAGAGTTGCGCTCAAAAGAAGTTGGATAAATCTTGGATAAGGTCACGTGACACCGGTCACGTGACCGGGTGTGGTGAAATCCGATTTTGTCAGTTACGGGCTAACTGTCAGTTTTGATACAACTAACTGTAGTTTTAGTTTTTGGTGAAATCGGGCCTAAGTGGATGATTATTATGAGTTTTGTTTGTTTGTTTGTCAATGGCTCAACAGCCCAAGAAGGGCCTAGGCCTACTAGTTGGTTGCCAGATTCATATTCATTCTACTATACAGTCCGTTCAAGATGAGTATGAATAACATTGTCAATGTTCATGATAATGCTAATACTAATTCTAACGATAGTTTAAGTTTTGAAAGTTTTAATCACACCAATGATTCTGGTTAAAAATTATAAGGATAGTAGATTGAAATATAAATTATTAAACATTGAAATTTGTCAGGAATCACTATCTTCAACAATGAAAATCACATCAGTTTCTTCTTCAATCATTCAAATATCTTCTTGAGCATTTAGGTGAACATAACTCAAAATAGTTGTGATGAACAACGAAATTTCCAAATTCTCACAGAGCTCAAGTGAGGAGGTCTATGCATCGAGGGAAACAAAGCCACAAAATTTGTGTATTTTTTACCGTTAGGAATGAGGGCGCTGCAAACATTCAACTGTGTGTTGAACAGGTGAATGAATTATTTGGCCCTAACTTTAAGTATGGAAGAAGAACGCATACAGCCTATGATATTTATTTATTTGAGTACAAAAATACAAGATAAGGGAAGAAAACCCAGTCAATCACTCAAAACTTATCCTATTCCTAATTAAGTCACATAATTTTGATAATAAACAGTACAAATTTTCTTATAGCTCAAAATAAATGCTTCTTATGGAAAACAGTTTATTCCAAGTTATAGCATTGTAACCTTAGATAGAACTGGGTATAAGCCTTCATTTAACGTCAATAAATCAATTTTCAGTAATTTGAAATGTGGTCGTATTACTCTATTGGTAAAGCGGATCACAATTTTTTGAAAAAGTAGATGTACTGAGGATGAAAAATAGTTATAACTATCTAAATAGAAAACAGGGATTTCAAACAAATTTTATAATGAAAATTGCTGTATAGTCTGTCCAAGCGATGAAGACATTCTGGCAAGATAGGAAAATGACTCAAGCTCGGTCAATATTGATTCAACTATTTGGTTTCAAATAGTAGGAAAGATTCTGATCTACAATTTGAAACCAAATTTATGATTTTTGAATCAATATTAATCGAGCTGAAGTCATTTTCCCATCTTGCAAGAAAGTCTTCTTTGCTTGGACAGACAATATACATTCAGTTTTCAACAGCCATTCATCAGAAGATACCTTGATATCGGAAAAAATATTGTTTGGGAATTTCACAAGTTGAGCCTGATTATAGCTCAGATAGCTATTACACTGTATGAGATTTGAATTTATAATATAGCATGTCAAAGTCAAACATGTAAGGGTTGCTGACCTGGTTTGAAAATATTATAGGATTATAATAGGATTTAGGAATAGCTTTATGCAAGATGGAAGCAATTAATTAACCTCCAAAGACGATTCAATCTAAGATCTGTAAAGAATTAATAAGTATAATATAAAAGCTTTTTTACTCACAAGATGATGAGTACTGAAAATTGATAAGAGTCGAGTGAATGTCATTCTAATTATAAATTGAATTATTTATTAACATAATTAATTTGTTGAATAAATAAATTATTTATTTCTAGCATAATTAATTTCAAATCACTTGACGTAGAAGTAGAGGAGGCGATTGATAAACGTAAAAGTAGGGCCCTCTTTAATAAAAAAGTGATGCCTCTTAAAAGAGGATCCAAATACCCCATTTCGTAAAACATTGACTTAAACTTAATTAGAAATTTTTGGAAGAGGTTTCGTAGCCTACAGGTTATGCGTAGTTTTCTCTCTCGATTTTGGTATTTTGTATAAATGTACGAATAACTTAATAAATTGACCCTTATGTAGAAACCTAGTTCAGTAAGGTATATTACGTGCGATTCAAATTGTAGTTCTCCATCTAAACCAGATTGAAAATATAACCCTGGCGGCTCGTTCACACGAAACAGATGAGGTGTTGCACAGTAAAATATACAGGCACTTCACTTGTTTCGTGGGTGCGAGCCGCCAGTGAAATATAATCATTCCTCATCCATTAACCAAATCACAAATTACAGACATAAGTATCATACATTATTATTTAGTTTTTATGCATCCTCTATCCACCTCGAAATGCATGCATAGTTACGGTAAACGAGATTGAGAAATTCCGACTTCATTTACAATTTATAAGAGCTATCATAGTTACATCATAGGAAGCGCTGATGGGATTAAAGAGGAAAAATTAATTTAGTGTTCATCCAAGCCCCTTGGGCTTCAAAAATATTGATTACAGAGTTTCAACTCCAACTATTCTAATTTTCTACTTAGTTTGAAGACCCAATTAGATTGAATAGCGTTTTCGATGAAATGATTGAAAAATGATATGATTCTATGAAATACTTATATGTATAACTTATAAGTACAGTGAAAGATAAAACGTAAAGATTTGAATAAATCGCCAATTCTTCAAGACAATTAATTTAATCATTTATTGAATATGAATTAAAAATAGTATTCATTCAATGTAGAATGAGTGGAAAAATTATTTTTTGAATAGAACATTTGCGAAATGTCCTCCTTTCCAAGGCATAGAGCGTGTTATTGGGTAGATTGACGTGATTTTTTTTAGCATTGTCTGAACTGGCAGCTCGTGCCCATGAAACAGGTGAAGTGCTGTACAGTAAAATATACCAGCACTTCAGTGAGCCGCCAGTGATTGTCTGTTGAACAAAAGCAATGTTTTGAGAGATTCGAACGGTTTATATGCACTCGCACTCGTTTTTAGAGGTTTATCCAGTATGTTTAGGATAAAAATGAAGTGAGAATGCAAAAGCCATTTAAAAATGAAAAATTGATGTTGAAAAATTTAAATCATCAAAAAATTTCAAGAAACTTTTTTCTCTTATTGTATAGTAAATGGCTACATTTTTTCCTTTATATTCATAACCAACTAATGTTGAAATTTATGTTCTTTAAGAGATTTATTCAAATCTTTCCGTTTCACTGATATAACTCTGTATAATATTAATATACAGAAATATCAGTGGAACGGAATATTATAACGATTCTATAAATTTGAGCTTCCTGTAGAATGGATTCCGCTTACAGTGGCTGGAATGTTTTATCTAAACCAAATATGATTTTAATGCAACTGTTTGTAAATAATTATGTAGGCTATTCGTTTGAAGTTCATTCAATAGGAGGGTATGAAACACCAATAAATTATTCTCTAATATAAATAAATTGTAACTTTTATCAATCCAGTATTTCTTCTCTACTGGTTAGTAGCCTATTCAATTCATTATAACTTCGCTAAAAATAATACTCATTTTATAGTGGATAGGCTTGATAAAAAAGTCAACATTCCTTTATAACTTTTTCAATATGGAACACCCCGAACAAAATTTCAATTATTCAGTACTCCTGGTTCATTAATTCAATAAATTAATTTGATTCAATTCTCACATCCATAAAACGTTCAATACGCTTAGGCCTACAATTCTAATATTTGAAATGAATACATTTATTTCCTTAGCTACTCAATTCTTAATGTCTTATGTATTGCCTACTTCGAAATAAATACGGAAATAAATTTACTATACAAATTCACTATAGATCTCAAATTAGAAGTTGTCCACTAGTAATATTAATTCATCGCTGGTTTTATTTTCGTACTGCAGTGAGTTGACAGTTGAATGGAAAAAGGAGGGGCATATCTTATGTATGGAAAATTACCGAAACTACCGCTATTTCTCCTACCCTATTGACTCCGAGCTTTCTCCCTCACTCAAGCCTGTCAGTATCTACTCAGCTCTTTCTGTCAGAACATCAACCATCGGTTGTCTCCCAGTTTAGTGCGTGTAGTGCAGTATAGTGGTTGCTAATTCTTCAAAGCTTTTTCATTAGTGCAAGTTTTCATTCAAAGCTTAAGTGATTATTTGAAACTAGTTAAGTAATTAATTATTCATCCTCGCTGTTCACGAAATTAAACTTTTAGAATTGAATACTTTCGAAAATCTTCGGTTTCTATCTAGAATTCAATTCGCTTTTTTAGAGTTCTTCATTGAATTTATTTTGCGGAGTACCTAATAATATATAGGTTACTTTTAGTTTCTAAAAATGTGTCTACCACGCGCCCGTCCATCATCACCGATCAAAAACGTGATTGATGAAGAATGGATGGAAGAAGACTTTTTTGAATCGGATTATGAAAGTGACTATTATGAAAGTGATGATTACTATGATGGAAATGACTTTGATATGGAAGGTTGGTGACTTATTTCATTTTTTTTATTTTTCAGCAAGACACAAAATTAGAGCCTATAACTTAGTTAACTTGAGTTTTCTAGTGATAGGTTATTCTTTTTTGACTTTGATATGGAAGGTTGATGACTTTGAATAATAATTGTTTTGATTTCAATTTTTTCTGCAACATACAAAATTAAAGATAATTACTTGAGTTTTCTAGTTTAAGATTATTCTTTTTTCTTATTTGACGCAAGGATCTACTCTAAAATTACTCATTATTATTCCAATGAAATCTAGTATTTTGTTTATAACTTGTTTTTTTCCTTACTATTCTTGCTGAATTTTTAACTGCATGGTGTCATATACCATCAGGAGTTTTATTTATTCCATTTATTATCATATCTTCACTTCTATATAGCATTCCTATTCCAACTTCTAGTAGAATGAAGTATGAAATCAAATTTCTATCATTTAAATTATTCTTAAATGCAAATTCAAACATTATTTGATTACCAATAGAAGCATTTTCAATGGAACTCATAAATTTCTAACACATGACACTCTTTTACTTAATAAGATTTTTACGAAGGGGTCGAATAATAACGACACTATTAAGTTTGACCATTGTTTTATAAAACCGTTCTTGAAATCTCCTGATAATATCATTATTTTTCAACAGTAATACCGTACCGTACTATTATTATGATATCTACTGAGTTTTTAATAGATTTTGGTGTTTTGGGAAGTGATCCCTGTTGAAGATAAAATAATCTTTTTGCAACGATAACAGCCAGCAGTTGTAGATTTGTAGCCTTAATCGCTCTATCAGTATTCTGATTATAGATAATCCCTAAAATAAAACGTATTGATGTTTTATCTCCCATTTTATTATCTCACCTTGGTTAAACAGATAGACCGATACAGATTACGTTACCGTAACTTATTTAACTGGATGAATTCTATCATTTATTAGAACTACCCTAAACACGAATAATTTAGAAGAATACGCTAGCAACTTATTGGGAATTCTAACGGGAATTTAGCATTGAACAGCAATAACTATTTTTCTTAATGATATACTTTTAAAGTAGAATGAGGTGTACGCTATTAAAATAATTGAAACTCTTACATTATCGGTCCCTAATTTATACGTAACTGGACCGTGAGGTATTTTCTATAATTAAGCAAGGGTGTGTTTTTATAGTAGCCTACAGTAATTGGAATCATTAATTCATTATATTCTCTCGGAGTGTTTATAATTGCATTAATCAAGTACCTATTTATAATTTCCTCGGTTCTCGGCAAAACTTTGTTGCAGGTTTTGCCAAGGAGTCATAACATGATCCAAATTGGATCACTGGCGGCTCGATCATACCCACGAAATAGGTGAACCAGGTGAAGTGCCCGTATCTTTTACAGTAAAGCACTTCATCTGTTTCGTGGGCATGAGCCGCCAGTGGATCCAATAAGATCCAATAATTAAATACATTCACATATTCAAGTAGAAAATATTTCATAGTACCAGTAGTAAAATTAATATTGTGGTTGGCTAGTTGTTATCATAAAAACGTTGTAACAGCTATGATGATAATTTACTGACTGAGATATAAGTATCATCACAGCCATCACAGGTTTCTGGATATATATAAAATATTTCATGATGATATAACAACTATGTCAACTAAAACCGGTTTTTTATATTTAAATAAATTCATGTTTGTGTAAAATTTTAGTATATTCACTCAGTGTCAGAATATACTAAAATTTCACACAAAAATATGAATTTATTTAAATATATAAAAACCGGTTCACTCGTTATATTGAATATTCATATTCATTAAATAATGATACACCGTATGATAATATCGTTTGATGTATTACTTGGATTAATTGAGACAACATTACATTCATCAACTCAAGGGAATATTCTGTTCAGAAGCTCATCCATCCAATCAACAAGATTGGATACGTCAAATCAAAAAATATATTATCAATTATATATTATTATTATAAAAAATTTTATTATCAACATTATCTATTAGAACTTACATTTGCCTCATTATAGACCTTACATGAAGGTCCAACCTCAAATTTAATGATACGGTATGCTACTATTAAAGAGTATTAAAAAATATTCACCTAGTCAGTCACCCTATGCTACTACAATTAACTTGACTTAAAATGAACTGCTGTATCAACTGGCCCACTGATAGGCTAAATTAATCTGTTATAAAATATTCAGAATTATACATACAGAATTGTACTTGTTCATGCCATTTAATAGCAGAAAATTATTGTTTTCCAGCTCAACAAATGTCGTACCCCGAAATTATAACAATGTCATGGAGGTCTTGTCCAGCTAACGGAGGCTTGGAGCTATTCATGATCGGGAAGAATTTCTCGAAAGACTGTAAGGTCATATTTTACCAGGGCGAAAGCACTAACAGCGCCACTTGGAAGGTGTTCGTGGTTCCAATCAAAGAGTTCTTGCAGCAGGTAAATAAATATTACTTTTAATTTCAATCCAAATCACATTTGAATTTATTGGAAACTTCGCAGTCAGTAGTTTCAAAATAATTTTTAAACATATTTCAATCGAAAGCGATGAATTCATACATGCCTAAAACTGTGTCCTCACGGTTGAATTTCTCTTTCAAGAATAAGATTCACAAGGTGATACAGACTTATCAAATGAAACAATAGAAACACTCTCGGTCCTTTTCAATAACGATGCAACGTCTTTTAATGAAAGTAATAATTGATTAATTATTAAACAACACATTCCAATTCGGTTGTTCCTGATTCATGTTGATTAATGTGTAACCTATCATCATGTTCATCTTCTTGAAAAAAGATTTAATTGTGTTCAAACAGCTATTCTGTTACTCTGCCTATTCTTAGGAAGAGTACCTAATTTTTAGTTACTTACTATTTTTATTATAGTCTGACAAAGCAAAGAAGACCCTCTGACAAGATGGGAAAATGACTCAAGCTCGGTCAATATTGGTTCAAAAATTATCAATTTGATCTCAAATCGTAGGAAACAATTTGATCTTAGATCGTAAGAAACAATTTGATCTCAAATCGTAGGAAACAATTTGATCTACTATTAAGACTACATTTATAATTCTTGAACAAATATTGACCAAGCTGGAGTCATTTTCCCATCTTGCCAGAGGGTCTTCTTCGCTTGGACAGACTATACCACTATCGCTCGAAAGACCCAACACTGCCTACTATAGACAGTAGGCTACGATATAATTATGTAAGGTATTCAACAATACGATCTCTTGGCTGTTTGCTCAAATCCTTATTTCTAGTGGGCTGCAAACAATAGTGGGACTTCATTCAAAGTTTTCAAAATTATCAACTGAATTATTCGTTTGTTGATTTTTGTTGGAACTATAATATGTTCTAATTCTAAATTCAAAATTGTTTAATGTGTGAAAATTGATGATTGTGTAGAATTATTGTAAAACATAATTATCCTACTTTTGGATTGTTTGTATGAATTGTGAGAGGAACAGTTTTGGAACAAATCTTGTTGCCCTATCAATTGAAAATTATTGAACAAATAATTATGATATAGAATAGTACCATAGCTTCCTTTAATAGAAGGCCATGGCCTTAAAATTGGCAACTATGTATAGCAGTAAATTGGGACATTCAAAAGCATTGAAATCATTTTTCAATCAGCTGTTCTAATGGATGCATTCCTTGTGTGCCTTCTCACATTTGACTTGCTACAAATCTTGAGCTATTTTAATAAATAATTGTCTAGTTTTAATCTTTCTTGCCAATCTCTATCACAACCTATTACAAAAAACACAAAAGGAATTCTATACGAAGAGTTTCATGAACGTTTTTCATGGAAATGATGCTCAAAGAGAGAAAAACCAAGTCATCATGTATGATTTGTACCTGTACTTAATGCTTTCATATGAAAAGACTATGGTGCGATGTTGCCATATTATTATATTAGGACAGGGCCTTCTATTAAAGGAAGCTATGACAGTAGTCTAGTCAACCTCATCTCTTGCTCAACCTTACACATACAACCTGTATAGTAATTCCTTTTTCTTAGGGCTACTTATCAATGATTTCCATTCAAAATAAAAACCACAGTACCGTACCCTAATGAAATTATTTGAATAATTTCAAAAGGGTACTGTGATTATTATTTCAAATAGAAAGCCTGTATAGTATAACTCATACAAATGGATACAGTAGGCTTACTTTACTGATTAAGCCTCTCAAATAACTTTACTTTACATCATTGAATAATGGATCTTTCTAAATACTAAGATCATCTTTGCTTTACATACAAAATCGTATTACCAATAGTTTCTGAGGTGCATTATTGTTGTTGCAGTGCCACATGGTGTGCATAGTTCCGCCGTTCGAGCGCACCGACATAGTTGAGCCAGTGCAGGTGCGCGTGGTGGTCGAGTCACAGGGCGGCAAGAAGTGCGATCCGCAGCCCTTCGCCTACACACCCATCACCGGCTTCCTGCCCAACTCGCCCGTTCAGCGCGCCCACCCTCAACCTCAAGGTAGGCCCGACGACGACAACCCGCCACCCCCAGTCTCCTTCTCCCAAGTACTCCACTCCATGCAACAGGTCTCTCTAACGAATAACAACGGAAATAATGGGCAGTAGTTTGGTGGCAGTCAACGTTCTAAGTGTGTTGTTTGAATGTGAATCAATCTGACAACCCACCTTCTCCTAAATACCGTACTCGTGTAGTTGGAAAATGTGAATGGTTTTAAAATGTAACGGTTTTTATGTAAAACGAAATATATAGTCTGTCCAAGCAAAGAAGACCCTCTGGCAAGATGGGAGAATCAAGCTCGGTCAGTATTGGTTCAAAAAATATCAATTTCATTTCAAATTGTAGGAAATAACTTAATTTGATCCACTATTGAGACCACATTTATAGTTCTTGAACAAATATTGACCAAGCTGGAGTCATTTTCTAATCTTTCCAGAGGGTCTTCTTTGCTTGGACAGCTGCTCTTCACTGTAGATGTTACAGTTTCGGATATGGATCTCTTTTTAATGAACATTTTTTACATTGAATAGTCAATCAGTTTATTGTGAAACGCATTAGTTATTTATACCTGGAGCTGCAATAACTGAAATTTAAGTGTCTTTAGTTAGAAAATGTGAATAGAGTTTTAAATGTGTAACATGTTTTATGTAAAACGATTAAATATAGCTGGTTCTTTTCAATAAGGCACTGTAGATGTTACAGTTTCAAATAATATGGATCTCATCTTTTTTATAAATTGTAGGTCTACATTGAATTATGAATCTATCAATATTTTTGATATTAGTGATGATATTTGACATCACTGTAAATGTTAAAGTTTAAATGTGGATCTATTTTTAATAGTATGTTTACATTGAATGGAGAGTGTTTTCATGTAAATAGTTGATGGAGAAAATAGTTTTAAATTTTTGATATTGTGATGAATAGATTTCTATACGGTTCTAGTATAGCTGTGATTTTAATTATGCTAATTAATAGGCTTATTCCTAATAAACTATCTGCCATAAAGAAATTAACCAGCTATATCTTAGTTCTAGAGTAGTACTACTTTACTAATAATTAATCGTTCTCTAGATCCTGTTTCATGGAAATTTAGAAGATTTGTGGAATAATTGCCCATTATTTAGTATACCTTTCGGGTAATAAACTTATTCACACTAAAAGAATGTATGCATTGTACGTCCAGTGTGTAAATAACTCTTCCCCTTTTGCGAAACTTCTAAAGACGTAATCATGAAACAGGGTCCAAAAAGCTAACGTATTTTATTTGTGTTGACAATAGTGAATAACTTGCTTTTTATTTAATAGTGAAACACCTATAGCCTGATTTTTTTTTGTAGTGAATTACAAGCGGTACATTGTGAATCTTCAACCTAATAACTTTATTATCTCAACTTTGGGTAGGCATGTATGTTACTCTTGTATTCTTTCTTCTATTACTCATTTGTGTAGAAGTAATCAATTGATTTTGTAGCTGGAAATTCTTATAGGGATGTTTATTGAAAATTAAACTCAAATTAAGTCGACTGAAATGAATCCATAGTCAATAAATTAGCCATAGTATATGAACGCTTTGAAGACTCACCTTCAATAGAAATGGCAATAAATTAATTTTGATATTTTAAAAACTGTAATATTGATTTATGTATAATGTCTTTTATTTTAAAGTACAATCTATTTGCTTTAACTGAAGGTATAGGCCTAGTCTGTCTAAGCGAAGAAGATCCTCTGGCTAGATGGATCAAGACTCAAGCTCGGTCAATATTGATCAAAAATTATAAATTTCATCTTAAATTGTAGGAAACAATTTTATCTACTATTAAGTCCATATTTTTAATTCTTGAATGAATATTGATTGACCAAGCTGGAGTCATTTTCCCATCTTGCCAGAGGATCTTCTTTGCTTGGACAGACTATAACTACTAGAGCTGAGTCCTATAAATTACTAATGGGGGTTTTCTTAAGAATATTCCTCCAAACTATCGACTATAATCACCTATTACAAGTAATAATGACATTTACCTTTCATAAAGTGACAGTCTAATAATTGAAGACTCATCCAAATTTTTTATTGAGCTGATTATCATAAATGGACATACCTATTATTCATACGGTATTAGAAAAATAGATAAGAAATAGAAATTTCCTGAATAGATAAAAAATAGAATTTCTACTGTGGAAAAAGAAAATATATTAAACTATAATTATACAAGTATTTATAAAAAACCCTTGATAATATATTATACTGAGAGGCAATAAATTATTTATTAGGGTACATTTCAATGACTTGGAGCTTGAATAATATTCTGATGGGTATTATTAACTTTTGGTCCTGCTATTATATTAACAAGTTCAATTATAATAATAACTACTTAATTTGCGTTCTTTGTGGGAATCCTCATTTCAAAGTAGTGTTTTAAAGTAATTAGTGATATAGATAGGTATATAATTTCTTATCTATCTTGTATTCAGAAAGGTGCCTATCTGTATTGTATTATTAGATAGTAGTTGGACGTAGGTTTAAAATCCAGTATAATAGTGATCAGGAGTGCATCTGCAATATTGCCTATATTACAATTACATCGTTTGCATCATATTTTATATAATTTTTTAAAACTTTTATTAAAATGTATTGAAAAATTTTAGTGTTAATTTATCATCCTATGTACTTTTTGTGGAAAAATGAATGTTGAGTCGTATTAGCTAAATAAATCTTTAGCTTTAAGGAGCTTAACAATGGCTGAGTACCAGTCAATCTAGTATTTATAAGTCCTACATGTAGACTATTTATATTTTTGACAATTTATTAGCGTTATATACTAAAATGTGTTCATGTCAATTAAAATACCTTTCTTTGTTGGTGGTTGCAATAGCCTAATAATTACCTACCTATAGATAAATTATCTTTATTTGTTTTATTAATGTTCAGAATTGATATTTTTCGTATCTATGTTTGTAGGATTCACTAGGATAATGTCTTGTTAAATCACCGTAGATGTGTTCAATAACAAATGTGTCTTAGTTGGTTTTCACATTAGTTAATATTGGTGATATAATTATAATTCTAACATAGGACTCAAATTGTGGCTTAATACGATTCTCATTCTAGTTGGTAGAAAAATTTCAAAACAGTAGCTTGTCAGTTGTATTTCTATTTTTGTATTTGCTGTAAGAGTTTAGAGAATTAACAATGGATAACATCATGTATTATAAGATCAGACGCAATTAATTATCTAATTAAATTTATTCAATATATTATTGTGTTATACATAATGATAATCTATAAGTGTATAGTACAAATAAGTTGCTCGTTAAATTGCAAATTAGATTTTTCAATTTATCAATGACTGTTTTGGCAAATTTGATTGGTTTAAACTATTTTGGAATTAATTACGAGTTTCTAGTTAAACTGATCGATCAGATAATCTAGCTTCAATCGAGAATTGATTAAATTTGTTATAGTTTGACAATATTAATGTAGTAGTTTCACTTTATATTTAATCAAGATAATCGAACAGTTAGGGTCAGTTTCCTGATATTTTTTAAGAATTTTATTAACGCTCCCGGTCTTCTAATCATTGAATTTTATCGACAATATGAAAATAAAAAAGTGAAATATCTTCTGGGGAAATTTTGAATTAATAGTAATCGTATTACTGAGGACACCTGAGTTTATTTGTGATGCATCTTTTGCAACATAAATCTTTTGTTTGTTTTTAGATTATCAAGACGAATCCCCAAGTGGTTCTCGATCCACTAATTTCAACATTATTTTCAATCCTGAACTCTCTAATACCAAGGATTGAGCAGCGACGCTTACGGTAGCACCAATTCAGCAGCGCACTACTGTACCTGAGATATTTTTCGTGATTAGATATTATTAGAAAACATTATCGAAATTCCTCCCAACCTATTTTATAAGATCAATAACGTTCTTAAGACCAATTAAATTATTAAATATTATTGTAATACATGATCAAGAACTCTCCCAATTCATTTTATGAGGATAAAATTCAATACAATCAAACTTCATAGCAGTAAGTACTGAATTACATTCTATTTAGCTATATTGTCATGATATTAATTTCATATATTTTATTCCAAAATGTTTAAACCTAGATATTTTGAGAATAAGACTTACTAGCCTACTAGCTTCAAGGCTGGTACTATATACATTAATACCTACATATTATAATATTACGAAATGTGATTTGGTAATAAGCAATAGCTCTATCTGTTGTGGTATGTAATTATAACTACTGTAGCCTTTGAAACATTCATTTTAAAAATCTTCTTATCAATAACATTCCGAGCATTTGTATTTTTACAACGTTTTATTTGAATGTAAATATCAATAATTTTATCTATGAAATAATCTATTTAAATCTGAAGTTTTATAATACATGATGTTTTGTACTATTAATAGAGCAATTGATTAAAATTATATGTAATTTGTAGCCTTCTCTGTGGGTTTCGCAGACAATATTAAGTTGTTGGTATTCTAATATAAGCTATAAGTAGTTAGTCACTAAATTAGAGACATAGTAATGAACTGTATGTTAAAAATAAGATAAGGCATCAATAAATAATTTTTGTATTCAATTGTAGCAGTTTGTGTATGATTTCCTAATATTTCCACCAATAATCCTTGTTCTATGGTTCCGCCTGTAATCCAAACTTGATGAAGAGTTTTATTTATTATTATTAAATTTTCATAAAATTAAGTTGGTACAATCGAGTATAGACTATAGGTAACTCGACATAATTAGCATGGCCTGTGAGAAGCACGGAGATAAATGCATCTCACAGGCCATGCTAATTATGTCGAGTTCGAGTTGTACCAGGTCAAAGGTAAATTCATTAGAACTAAGATTAACAAAATGATAGTTTGAACTTGTTTTCAATAGAAGATGCACAGTTCAAACCAGTTAAACAAAGTTTAGTTGAAAGATAGAATAGTATTCTTATTCTCTATCTTGAACCCAGTTTGGAAGATTTATGTGTTATTCAGGATTGTAGGATAGCTTGAGCATAGAAGGACTGAATCAAGAAAAATTAGGACTTATAGAAAAATTATTAAATAGTTGAATATTATTCAGAAATTGATACAATATAGTTTCAATATGTTGTGGTTTCTCTCTGACTGGATCTGAACTCATCTTATTGGCAAAAACTTCGTTAAGAAAATTATAAAATTGAAGTTACAGTAACTTAATGCCAGGTTTATACGATGCCAATAGGCGAGACAATTGTCAGAAGACTGTTTCTTGTGCGCTCCAACGGCGGATGTTGTCAATTAGAGTTTTCATTTAGCTAAGCCTAGATGATGGTTTTGAAATCAAAAGATACAATAGATACTTTACATCAGCTGTAGATCTCAGAAGACAATTGGCATCGAATAAACCCGCCTCTAGCCGTTATAACAGGGTGGTATAACGCCTCTAGAACCCGCCTCCATCAACCAACCGTTTTCCAAGAAATAAATATCCTCAAGCACGAATATATTTGTTGCAAAAATATGTATTTCATGGAGAAAAAACTTTCATACTACATGCTACATCAGATTAATTATAAGTCAGATCCAAACACTCAGAATTGAAAATTACAATAGGCCTACACAAATAATCAGTCTATTCATAAAAGCTATTCTAGTAATCTCATTACATTCACAGATGTGCTGGATATATTTCTTCTGCAAGTGCTGCATGTCAAATATTTGGAAGGTAAGAGTAGAATGTATTTAAAATTTGATAATTGAAATTTATTTTTTGATTTTGAATAAGCTTAAATTAATACATTTGTACTTATCAAACAAAGAGGAATTCCAGTACTAACAGGCAATTAATTAAATTCAATTTATGTATGTCTAAAGATGGTAACGCCTTACGATTATTTTCACTTCAAGTATCATAGTGTAAAAATTTTTTTTTCAACTTGTTTCAATTTCTGCCATTTGAGCAACCGAATAACTATCTTCTGCAAGCGAATAACAAAAGCAATAATACATTGTAGAAACTTGTAATATGCTATTATAATAATGAAAATTATACATTTCAATACACATTAGGCCTATAATGAGAGCTTGAATATTCTCAATTAAAATGTTCATTGGATTCTACATCAACTGCAATAGGTACGCTAATAGAAAATATGTACAATCATTGATTGTTTTTCATAGCAGAGATGTTTATAAAGAAGGAGAGGTGTCTAATATGCTGGTTGAGTTTTTGTGATTGCTACTAAATTCATTAAATTATTAAGAGAAAATCATCCTGTAGCTTCATACAAAGAAGCAAAAGAATTATCATCATAAAGGCGACAAAAATGTGTTTTTTACATTTTTTATAGATGGAGAAAGAAATTACCACCCTGTTATTCTATGGACAGCCCAATTAGGAGATCCTCAATCTTCAATGTCGCCAATCTCAGAACCCAGACCAGGATGTTCAAAGTCATCAATTCAATACTTAACACCAATAATCCCTCCAATAGCTTTATACGTGGATCGAACAAAATTCACTCTACCTATGCAATTGTCAACCTTGTATGAAATTAAAAAAGAAGCGCAGAAAGAGAAACGAAAAATGGATTTTCTTAGAAGGAGCTTGGTTGGTGCCGCACCCACCTCTGGAAGACTGACACATGGAGAGACGTACCGGTACCAAATGATTCCTGGGTCGAACCGTTCGGCAGCAATTCCAATTGAACAAGATTCAACAAATCGTTATGCTCAATTCGTCGAGCATCACACACCAAGAAAAATGAGGAAAATGAAAGAGTTCAAGAAACAACTTGCTGCTTCTAGATCAGTACCAGCCTATGCAGAAGTTGACCCACCAACACCTACAACTCCAACTAGTATACAACCTTGCAGGTCACTGGATGATTTTAACTTAGCAGCTGAAAGACTTTCTGGCTCATATTCGTCCTCATCATCACATATAGCTTCATCTCCTGAAAGTTACCTCTCACCCAACCGCAAACGAAAGATTACATCGCCTTCTGATTCGTTTCCCTTATTTGTTGTAGAAGAAAGTCAGCCACACATTGCTATACAAATTGCCAATATGATGTGGCCAGACGATGATGATGATGATGATGATGATGATGATGATGATGATGATGAACCACTAACCTATCAAAGAAAGCAGATTGATTATTCAACCAGACAGCAACAATATGGTTACTCTGCTATGCAAGAAACTCAGCAACAATATTATTACTCAACCACACAAGCAGCTCAGCAACAAACTGATTATTCAACTATGCAAGCTGGTCCCTCAACCACGCAAGCAACTCAGCAACAGACTGATTATTCAACTATGCAAGCTGGTCACTCAACCACACAAGCAACTCAGCAACAAACTGATTATTCAACTATGCAAGCTGGTCACTCAACCACGCAAGCAACTCAGCAACAGGCTGATTATTCAACTATGCAAGCTGGTCCTTCAACCACGCAAGCAACTCAGCAACAGGCTGATTATTCAACTATGCAAGCTGGTCCTTCAACCACGCAAGCAACTCAGCAACAGGCTGATTATTCAACTATGCAAGCTGGTCCTTCAACCACGCAAGCAACTCAGCAACAGGCTGATTATTCAACTATGCAAGCTGGTCCTTCAACCACGCAAGCAACTCAGCAACAATTTGATTACTCAACTGTACAAGAAATGCAGCAACAGTATTATTATTCAACCATGCAGATAACACAAAAAATTGATTATTTTAACTACCCCGGAGATGGAACATACATGATCTATTCTTCCCCTTCAAGTTCATCGTGGACCTCTCCCACTTCCTACTCTGAATCCTCCTCAATTAACCGTTCACCCCACACATCTCCTGTTCAAACACCTCCTCACTCATTGCCAATCCCGATCCCTGGGAAAGATGATTCCAACACTCACCCATCAGCAGAAACTCAGTCTCAATGCTCTAGTCCAGACTTAATCACCACACCTATGGGTTCATTGAAGCTATGCATTATGACGACATCAACAGATGGGTCACAAATAACTATATCAAATTTGCCTTCACCAAATGATCCCAATATTAGAGAATATGTGAATGACCCAAACGTGATGGAAATGGAAGGTACTGCAGAGGACGGATATTCAGTGAGTATTGCCTCAGCACTAGATATTGCAGAGGGCACAGCTGAAGGTGACTACACACTGCCAACTGGCTCTAGCTTGATACACAGACAAGATCCAACCACTTCTCAAGTACTCACAACAATGTCTACAGATCCTAGTGAATCTTTTCAACAGCAGGTTCAAGATGGAAACGAACAGGAACCAAGAACTTCCATATCACCCATTCAACAGCAATACAATCAAGAAGAATATATTGGGTACAACTTAAATTTCATTTCCACATTTAATCCCAATTCGCCTGAATTGAGTGCAATACTAGATGAGTTCTTAGACTCAGCAGGTAGTGAGGAAACAGGAGCTGACTATTCAATGAGTGGCATTGATGATGACAACCCAACTCCAAATCTGATGCAAACTTCCACAACTTCTTATCCTACTGGTCAACAAAGTTCCCAACTTCAACAAGGTAATCCTTCAAGTGAGAATCCCCAAGCTCCACAAAGAATCTTCCAACAAAGAAGATTGATATCTATGGAACCAGGCAGAAAGTTCTCTCTGTTAACTTTTCAGAACAAACCAGCCGATCAATTAATTCAGCAAACAACTTCAAACCAGCCAGAAGATTACGTGCATGAATCATCTGCAGTTCAACATAACTTGCCTCAGCAAAGTCACATAGATTTTGATGATTTGATGCAAGTGGAGACAAGAAAGCCTACAGAAGCAATTGGATCTTCTGCGTCAGATATTTCCGTAAATGAGCCGATTCAGCCTTTCAGCATAATGCATACCTCTATCTCGATGCCAAGTCAACTAGGACATCTTTATGTTGTACCTAGAACCCAAAGTAGCCAGACTGGTCCAAGCATTACATACTCGTACAATCCAGCACAAATCCCTCCAACGCCTTCATCTACAAGTCACCCAACTCCTGGTTCATCTATGTATCCTGATCAAAATCAGCCTGATGATATGTCAACAGAAAGTGGCGATTTTCAGAGGAGTAGTGGTACTAGTAGTATGCCTGATACAAATAATCAGACTGACAACTATTCAAGTCTATAAAATAGAAAAATTAGTTGATTGAATGTTGATGTTGTGAAATTTTTCCATAATGAAAGAACTTGATGTTGTCAGAAATCCTCCTTATTTATACTAATACACTTGAATAAAGTGGATTTCTGACAATATCAAGTTCTTTAATTTTCAAAACAGAGAATATTGAAATTGATCATATTTATTTCTGGTGTCTGTGTAGTTGATACCAAAGCCTACAATCACCTTAACTTCATGTTTGATAATAATAATCTACCAAAGACCGATCAAACAAATAGAAGTTTTGAAACAGGTCTATAAAATGTTTGTATTTAGAATGATTGATGGTATAATTTATAAGTATTCAGCACTATATTATAAAGTTTTTTTTTATATAGATGTTTCATTTTATCAGAAAGAAAATATCGATAAAAATTTATAAGATTATTAAAACAAGAATTGTTCTCTTTGAATGTAACGATCAATTAAAAAGTTATGAATCAAGCTTATATGTACGTAATGTTGAGTTTTTTAATTGAATAAATTCTACTTATCTAAAATTTAGTTTCAATGCCAATGAATGTGACCCAGTGCAAGAATTTTATTGTAAGTTACAAATACGAATGTGGCAGTTGAATTCAAATCTTGACTATCACCCAAGTAGAACTTGAAACTACAGTATGTAAATCACACTGTCTAGTCTGGGCCATTACTGTTCAACGTATTTCTTTAGTATTACTGTTTTCTAGTAAGTAAAAATGTAACCAGTGTGATAGACCCAATATCCAGAAAGTATTTTCTTTTTGGATTGAGAATAAGAATGTAATAGTACTATTTGCACTAATCATGAATAATCTAATTTATTGTTATGTTTCTTCAAAAAGGCAATTTTGACCCTTTACGGAAAAGCTGGAACTTGTAAAAATAAAGTAATAAATTGATTTATAATGAAGGCACTTTATTAGTCTTTCTTATACACTTACAAAAAATCAGCTTCTGAGTGAATTACTGAGAACGAATTAAGAATTAATTATGAAAATTACAAAATAGAAATTGGGGAGTTTATTCAACAGTCTTTAATATTATTTTCACTTGGGAAAGCATTCTTATAACATCAATGTTTAAACTAAACTGCATAAAGTACGTACAAAGATTGTAGTAAGATTCAGATTCTGTTTGAACTTGGAATAGATTCATAAACTGAAATAATGCATCCTGGAAACATTTAGGATATAAGTCTCAAGTTTGATACAGTACTCTAATAGTACAGTTTAGAGTTTAATTCAAGTCTCAAGTTTGATACAGTATTCTTAAGGTGAAATTATAATAATCGTATTAAATCAAACAGAATAAAAGCAGTCCGTCGAAATTGACAAGATTTGAATATAATCTAGATTCAATGCTAAAATTATTTTAAAACCACTTGAAATAATATATTCTATTGATAATACACACGATTGAAAACAATATAATTAGATGAAAGTAAAATAATTTCATCAACTAAATAGTAACAATAAAGTAAAGTTATTCATAGAATAACTACTGATTGATAATAAACATTCCTAATCCTGATTTTTAAAACAACTTTGAGTCGTAAGATATTTTTATAAATGAGTAGGCCTACCGTACTCTGCTCCTACACTTACAAAAAACAGAAATGGTATCTTATGAAACTTTTTACCGTGCAATAAAAATACTTCATACAAAGTCTAATCGTCAACTTATTTGAATAGTATTGTAACTTCAGAAAGATTGGAAGCTACAATACATTATTCACAAACAAAATTCGGGTTTTAAAATATAGGAAGTAGAGAAATAATCTACAACTCAGTCAAACTAAAAATCTAGCAAAACGAGGCAATCTCTTGTCATAACAATAACACTAATTCCCAGCATTGCTGGTATTTATTACCTAAAATTTCACAGTCGTTGAAAAATAAATAAGTGATAAAAGTTAACTCAACAATTAACATCAACAGCCTGTCAACTTGTCCTCCAGAACGGCGGCCAGAAGTTTCTTGTCTTTCAATGTGGAAACCATTTCTTTTTCATCCCACTGAAGATGAATCTGCAAAAGAACAACAGATAAGTTTAATGTTCATTAATAATGCAATGAAAAATAAATGAAAATCAAACACCCTTTTAAAAAACTTTAAAATTATTAAAACACAGACATGTTTCGGCACATTAGGCCATTATCAATGCGGATAAAATAATAAGTTTTTAAAAAGGGTATTTGATTTTCATTTATTTTTCAATTATTTTAAATAGCCCTAAGTTTTAAAGTTCAGTTTTCAAATAATGCAATTTATTGAACTTGAATGTGAAATTTTGATTTGTGCGCTGTTAACATGTAGCCATTGGAAAATATAAATTTATAAAATTTTATGTTCGTGAATGCTTAGTTATTTTATAAGCAACAAAACCCAAGTATGGATTGTATTATAAATTGAAACCATGGAGGAACCTTCTTTACTGGAACAGTTATTTAAAGTTAGAAAGGGGCAGTTGTTATTGGGCTCAAGCCAGTTGAACCTTACCATCAAGTATTATTTGTAAATTACTCAATAAATAAATTGAATTCAATGATCAATTGGATTCATGTCTTTATTTTTATAAATTGCTAAAAAAACATTACTTTTTGTTAAGTGATTGAAAAATTACTCAAGTGGCTACTATTTGATTGTCAGTTCATGTCTTCATCTATGAACGTATTATAATGAATGAACTATCATAATAAATAGAAGTCAAATGCCTATATAGTTAGTCTTCCATGTGTACCTTACCTAGACAGTTCAATTATAAAATGCAATTAGAGCCTAAAAACGTATAGATTGAAATGCAGAAATGCTGTGACCATTGAGTAGATGAATAAACATTAATGTGAATTAAATTCCTTCAACAATGCCAATCGGAATATTGAATATTAGATAAATATTGTGTATTCGATGCCATACCACTTTCCTTCTCATTGCTCTGGTTGTGAAATAGAAAGTTATCATAAACGGCTTTGTTAATAAAATTTGTTTGCACTCGGCTATCAGATTGTTTGACAAAATGATCCCATACTCTTTGGTACTGTAAGAACTGTACAATCTACCGTTCTGCTTATTTTATGATAGTCACCACTGTATGTATGTATGCATTTTTATACGTCAATGACTCAACAACCCATGAAGGGCCTAGGACTACCAGCTGGTTGCCAGTTTTATATTCACTCCACTATACAGTAGAGGTCACCAATGAATGGTTAATCATTCCAACTGAACTTGGCATAACTTCACTTGAACAATGTTACTTGAATGATACACTACTATAGTTGTGGCAAGAACAGAAGAGCCTCTTGCAAGATGGCATAGGGAAGTGAGAGTGTAACTATGCATGCACAGAACTGGGAACTCCAGGGTAATTTCAGCCAACCTACCGTTTTTACACTAATCGTAATCATATTGATTTGAAAAATGAAAATATTTTTTATTCATTAATTTATTCAATTATTGACATATCATAACATAATTATGAACTGAAACAGAAAAAAAGTTTAAGCCTGTACTATTTATCCTAAATTTGGTTATACTATAACAGTTTTCATTTCGACTAGTGGCAGCAGTGAATGGCAGCCATGTTGCCAAAGGCTCTTCTGTTCTTGACACAACTATAACACTAGTATTTTCCAAAAAAGCAATTATTAAAAAGCCACCAGAAATAGTATTTTAGTTCAAAAAGCAAACCTCCCAATAAGTTTAGATTGAATCATTCACTTAGGTATAGGTAAATAGGTGTATGCAATAGGTAATTAATTGCCTAAATGTTATATACTTCAAATAGCATATATGAATAAAAAATTTAAATTTTCATAGTACAATAAGAAAATTAATTACTATCGGACAATTTGAAGATGTTAAGAAAAATGATGACGATTGTAATGTATATGGTGTATCCACAAGACCTGGCGGAGTTCGAACTAACAAATGTATTATAAAATGGGATTTTGATCACAGAATAATCGTAGAGACGGCCGTCTCTATGAGAAGACGTAAAGGTGAAGGTCCCGACAGTCTAAAAGAATAGTCGCCATCTCATCGTCACTCCTCTTATTTCCCAAGCACATGTGGGCATCAACACTAGAAACCCCCCTTTTATGAGATGATTTTTATCAGTAGATGGTAATTTATTACTTATAAATTAAAACTCATGAATGCCCATTCTTGTAATATTTTTTGAAATAAAATTGTATTAAGAAAGTTTTTATGCAGATTAAAAAATAAATCTGTTTGAACTTTAGTTTTTGAAAGTATGCAAATATTACTTGAAGAGTTTTGTTTGAACAAAGCATGAAACTTATCAAACAATAAGAAGATAAGAGGTTCCGGCAGCCTAGAAAGCAGTTGAAATTTATCTATCTCTCATAAGATTTTATAATAATTATCCACGCACTAGCCAAGGGGTCATCATGTATTCGGCATCATCAGAAACTTCCAATAATATTGATGATTGTAATATTTATCTCAGTAAACGACAGTTTAAATGCATGATCATCCGTTCTTGTTCAGTTATTATCGTCAGTTCTTGTTCAGTTACACAATTTTAGTGAAATAGTTTTCTTCTTTTTTGATAGTACTACTATGGAGTCAATGGATTTTGTTATTTTTTACCGGAGGAGCTGACGGACGTAATTTTGTCACATCTATCGTCAGATGACCTGGAGTGCTGTGAAAAAGTGAGTGTGCTGTGGAGTGGAGTCACGAATAATTTCATTCTACGGCAACGTGAGTGTCTCAAAACTAATTGGGCTAGCGGCAATTACTCTACCCATTCCATACCAATTTATGGAGAACACTTACACTGTCCTGAGTTTGGAGATTTACAAAATGTGATAAAAATAACACCTACACTCTTATTAGAAGATTCCTCAGGAAAAGACTTAGGTTTGTACTTCCCTTTCTTAGGGAGAAGAAGAGAAACGGACAGTCCGTTAGTTTTCTATTTAATGCATATTGATTCAAACTTGAACAGAACAATCGAATTTATACAAAACATTGATTCTTTTGAAGATATCATTCAAGTTTATGTGATGAAAGACTGTGTAGTATGGATGACTCAAAGTGCATGTTATTACTATGATGGTCAACGTCCGCGTGATTCAAGAGTTACAAAAATAACTAACGTTAGCAATATTGAACATTGTTTACATGGTCCTGGATATGGAGATTATGACTCTGAGGTTAAAATGGATACTGTTGATATAGTTGTTTGGAACCGGTTCGGTTATTTGAAAGTTTGGTGTAGGCAGACTTACTAACTTACTCCTCAGCTCTGCAGGTCATTACAACCCTTGGCCTCCCTCACATAGCCTCTCCATCTGTCACGATCCTCGGCCTGTCTCCTCCAGTTCCGAATTCCAAGGATCCTTAGATCGCGCTCTACATCATCTGTCCATCTATTTCTTGGTCTGCCTTGCCTTCTTCTGTTATACATTTTCTCCTTCCATATACATTTTGCTACTCTCTCATCTCCCATTCTTAACATCTGTCCCATCCATCGGATTCTGCCGGATTTAATAAATCTGACAATGTCCTCATTGTTTAAAAACTGCGCTATTTCACTATTTTTTCTTCCTCTCCATCTTTCATTCTCGAAAACAGGACCCATAATTCTTCTTACCACCTTTCTTTCAAACACTCTCAATCTTTGTATATCTCCAGCAGTAAGTACCCATGTCTCAGATCCATAAAAGACCACAGGCCTAACCAATGTTTTGTAGAGAAGTAATTTTGTAGCTCTTGATAGAAGTCGAGACTTGAATAATTTTATGGTCTAGGCAGACAAATGAGCTGAAATTTGATACTGATCCCGGTAAATTACATGATGAGTTTAAAAGTATGCATTGCAGTTTATTTGAAGGCTGGTTAATAATCTCAATGACTTATATGGTACGTAGAGATGGAATCGATGAGTATGATTCATCAAAAATTAAAATCTTCAATTTGAGAAATGATGCTGAACATAGGTGCCAATACACCTATGACATTGAAGGAGTCGTTAGAGACCATCATTCAAACAATAACTTCTTTTTTTCAACGTTGATACGATCAACGATAGTTTCCTCAAAGTAATATTTTATAGCAAATGGAAAATCTGTTCTAAGCATTATTTCATTTTGTACTTTTATTTATTATACATTTTCCTCATCATGTAATAGCTCAAGGGAAGTCTATAATTATTAAATTATATCAATATTTTCATCAATAAATTATCACGGCTTAAAATTCATTCAATAAGTTAATTCCAACAATACCTTTCACTTCCTCTTCTAGTAAATTCACAGAAAGTTCTGAGTCTTAGCTGAGAAAAAGTGGCATGAAATTTCTTGAAGATGATTTTAAATTTTCCACTCATTGAATGGAATTGCAATATTCAGTGTTAATCTATCCCCTTTAATTATTATTTACCAATGCCCATTAAAAATATCACTTGAAAATTTGTATTCAGAAGTGAAATTGTCAGAAATGTTCATTTGAACAGTTTCGTAATTGTTCTACGAGTATGCATACATTTCTAGCAGCTTTCTTTATAATACATGTTCCAAAGCTAATTTGGGACTAAAATAATTTGCTCTGGTAATATTGATTATGTGAAAATCTGTGTTCAATCGTAGGCATCATATTGTTATCCATTGTGAAAATCTTTATCAAATAATAGAATTTATTTCCTGTTCTATTAAACAATTAGACTCTACAGGGAGTGCCTTGATTAGTGTCCTATTACAATGAAAAGTAAAAATCTTTATCATTCGCACACCTTGACTATTCGAAACAAGCGTTTCTTGATTCGTCAATGTTACGATTAGACAAGTACCTGAAAAGCAGTGTTTTGCTTATACTGCAAAGTCAGCATAGTTTAATGTGTTTCGATTGGTTAAGGTACTAGCGCTAATAAAGATTCAACTTGCAGGCAAGGGATCAGGATAAAATGCTATGGAATGAGAATTGTGATGCATCAATCAAATTAATCAATTATTGTGATGCACACATGATAATATACCAGGAGCATAATTGCCACAAAGAAACTGGAAATAATTCTAGTTAACTCTGAATCATCCTTTCATAGTTAATAATATATGTACTGATTTTATTGCTACCCTCCTTTGGGAGAGTGGCTTGTCGTTAGTAAAGATAGTCAGTCGTTTTCCGTCTCTGAAGACATTAATAGTAATTGTTGCATTTAACTCTCAACTGATTAACTGGATATAGAGGTGTTCTGCACCGTCACTTGGTTACGAAAGCTAGCCTATGATTGAGAGGATCAACGTGCTAACCACACGTTACCTCTATCCTGGTTGATGATTATTCACCTCTGATGTATAGTGGAGTGAGTATGAAACTGGCAACCAGCTGCTAAACCTAAGCCCTTCATGGGCTATTGAGCCATTGACAGACATACATATACGGCTTTTATTGGTAGAGACCCTTATGGATAGGTTTCACCTCGCCAACATGTATTTGATCAAATGCTGGTCATCAATATGCTTTTCATCTTTCCAATTCATAAAACATTAGTTTGACAAGTCATTACAACACAGCTCAAAAAGTTATTGAGAATAATGCTGAATATTAAAAACGATATTTGGGATTTTCAAATGAGATCGTTGCACTACAAATGAATTGTACTTGAAATAAGCGAAATAGCGAAACAAACACTAGCTTAGATAATTTGATAACTATTATAAAGTAACATACCTTGGACAGCCTATTCTTTGTTTTCCCTTGAAGTTTAAGGACACCTCTAGCTTCCAGCAAACCTATCAGTGATATCAATTCCGATATATCGACGGCTTGCAGATTTCGCTTATCACATACTTTGGTGTAGGCTTCATGTAGCTGGAATTTTAGGAAATTGACAATTAAGTAACATGTATTTGTCATACCATAACATTGAAAGACAACAATTTCTAATAACATTAATAGAATATTATAATTCTATATACATTGACATCTAATCATGTAACTGGATGTTGAAAAAATATCAACAATTAACAAAAATCAATATCTTACTGTAGTATTATTATAATATTTATTATTACTGTAGTATAATTCATACCATAATAAAACCAATATCTTATAACATTATTCGATAGTATATCCATTAAATCAGGACTATGTTAATATCTGATGGATTAAAATGGTCCCGATAGAATGCCAAAAATATGAAGAGTATTGTTCAATTAAGATTATACAAAATAATTGTTTTAGAAACTTGGTTACTTGTTCCTGGCAAAATGTATAGGAATAGAGATAATTGCACAGTTCAATAATTTCACCTTTAATAATTACAGTTCAATAATTCAATTTTATCAATGAAAGAAATAGAACCGTATCCACACAGATTAAGATACCACATAAATTTCTAATAATCCTACATATCGAATGATTAAAAATCAAATGTGACCATCACCTTTCCGACAGTGATATCCTTGATCTTGCCCTGCTTCATTAGCAATAGAACTGAGCAGAGGAGTAATTTCTGTTGGAGAGGAAAACTCTCTGAATCGTCTTCATCATTTTTGCTCAATGACTGCGACGTGCCGTACACATTACTCACGACGTTCATGACTTGAGTCAGCGTTACTCCATTCAACTTCTTGTCATCACCTAAAAAGTAAAAGATGTACTTGAAACACGTTCTAGATATCAACCTTTTTTAATTCAAAATTAATCAGTTGCTTTGGATTATCTTTTCTTGGAGTGGAAACCTTTTGGTGAAGCAAAACTCTATACATGACCTGAGAATTTGGACTGTTTATTATCTGACTAAATTAGGAATAGAAGAATTTTTTTCAACAGGCAATTGCCTGTTTCTTCATTCCTTAACTTGTATTTTTGTACTCTAATAAATAGATAAATCGGAGTGATAGGTTTGATAGACCCTGGCTATCGAACATAGCATTCGAATGAATTTCTACCAGAATATTCAGATAAGTTGTCACAAAGTGAATTTGTGACTAGTATTCATGAGCTTAAATTTCTCATTATTTTAATATTCAGACAGAATATTGTTTGATTGGAAAAGAATCGAGTTATGGGTGTATGCATATTCATTTAATATAATTACATTGTGAAAATAATGAATAACTAGACATGTTATCATTATTGTAATGATCTGACTGATTAATATATCTTTCTGGAAGGAGAGAGACAAGGCACAAGTACTGGATTCACATACATGAATATGAATTAAGAATTACAATTATTATTACGAAAATATTTATTTCAGTATTAAATCAGTTCAGTATTCATTCATATTTCATTTCATTTCAATTTTCATTTTCAATTTCATTTCATTTCATGAACATAATTAATCAATTATTCATACTAGATCATGAATAAACTAGTTTAAGTTGATTACAACTTGTACTGACAAGGGGAGGGTGCCTATCCCCGACCTCCAACCTCTGACTCCGGTACCGACCGTACCCTGAGCTCGAGCTGCTTGCTCCAACTCCAGTACCGGCCATACCCCGAGCTCGAGGGAGTCGCGCAACCTAGGATCCCTACCCCCACCACCAGCAGTTGCTATATAAGGGCGCTCTCGAGCGCTGTAGCGTCAGAACGTCGGAGATCTTTGCAGAGGACACATCTCCTGGACTACAAGCTTCGACCTCTACTAGAGCCTGGAGTCTGGACTAGGACTCCAAACGCTGAGCTCTGGTCTCATCTTCGACTCCATATCTCGACTGCAGCTGCGACCCTGACCTCGACCTTATACTTCCCTCACCTTCTTCCTCCCGCAGTTTCAGACTGCACATACCCTAAGCAGTTGCAGGCTGCGTCCTATCCTCACGCAGTCGCGGATTGCGTTATCCTCAAGCAGTTACAGATTGCGATTTATTCCAAGCAGTTGCAGACTGCGTCCTGACCTCACGCAGTTGCTGATTGCGTTTCCTTCCGCAGTTTCAGACTGCACTCTCTCCCTAGCAGTTTCAGATTGCGTTTTAACCTTAGAAGTTTCAGATTACGTTTTATCCTTAGCAGTTTCAGATTGCATTCTATCCCAAGCAGTTTCATATTGCATTCATTTCTAAGCAGTTTCAGATTGCTAAACCAAACCACTTTGGGCTCGAGGTTTCAGACCGCCTGCCGTCACCCGCAGTTACAGATTGCGCATTACCTCAATAATCTAGAATTATTATTCCTTCCACCCATCATCCACCAATCCACTTGGGCTCGAGGTTTCAGACCGCCTGCCGTCACGCGCAGTTACAGATTGCGCAATACATAAATAACATTCAATTGTTAAACCCGTATCCTGACTCTACACCCTGTATCCCAGAGGTCATAAGAGTCGAGGCAGCCCAAGAGGACACTTCGTGCACTCTGCACGCCCCCATCCAGTAGGACGAGGACAACGGGGTACACGGAGAGCAGCCCGACCCCTACCTTCGCGCCTCGACCCTGACCCACAACCGACTGAGACTAGTCGTCCAGGAGCAACACTTGGCGATTTGCCTGGTAACTTGGAGGGTTGTCCAAGTTTACCTGACAAAGTATAAATATAGTGGATAGTAATCGAATACTCTATTGTTTTGCCATTGCCTATTATAATATAGTATATTTTACTATGACAGTGTATAGTAAGATCAAATTAAAATATTTTTTTAAATATTGAAATGAAATGTTCAACTAGCAATTATGTGAATTTGGCTTGCGCCTTTTAGGGAAGCAGAATATAAAATAGAGCACAAAAGGATCAAACTGACAAGGAATTGAAAGTGGTAAATAGTCTCATCTAATTAGACTGGAATATTCTTATTCGTTAGAAATGATAAATTCTAATCAATAATTTGTCATTTTTAGATTCAAATAAATTTAAATTTGTTGTAAATAAAGAGAATGTCATTAGGTAATTGACAAATAATTAGGATGCTGTGCTCAACAATCAATAAAATGAGTTGATGCTAAATTTTTATAGGGATCATGATATGAAAGGAACAAGAAAATAATTAAACTCATAAGGAATATTAAATTTAGTGGAATAACAGAATTTGGCCAAGTTATAGCTTTATAAATGACATGATCATCATTGTTTGATTGATCATACGTTGTTCTAGAGATAATAATATGGAAGGAGCAATAAAATAATTAAACTGATAAGGAATATGAAATTTAGTGGAATAACAGAATTTAGCCAAGTTATAGACATAAATGACATAATCATCATTGTTTGATTGATCATGAGAAAGGTATGGTATATTCAACAATCAACTTAATGAGTTTGGTCTACCTTATAGTAGTAACATAACTTAATAGGACTATTGAAAATACAGTACATTAAGATGACTATAGTAAAATTTACTACACCCTCTTCCAGTAAAATGGTTCAACTACGGTAATAAATTTGGAAAGATATTAACTTATGCACTATAAAAACGCTTATTCAATAAGCATGAAAAACATGATGTAAT
Organism: Sogatella furcifera; assembly: GCA_017141385.1. Taxonomy (NCBI): domain Eukaryota; kingdom Metazoa; phylum Arthropoda; class Insecta; order Hemiptera; family Delphacidae; genus Sogatella; species Sogatella furcifera. Next base: position 52,784,104 of record CM029547.1, on the reverse strand, counting down.
TTGAAAACCTCGCCTCTTAAAAGCGTTGTAAACAGAAGGAGCCTATTGTATATCAATTGACATGTGTATTTTATACCTATGTTTGACTGTTCGTGAGAAAGCTCGATCACTCTCCGAGCCATGTCGAATGCTCGCCTCACATCCCCTGACATTGCAGCTACTTTACTCGCCAAAAGCTGCAGAGCATTTTGAGGGAATATTTTGTCAACACCTGCCTGGAGAACAAAATAAAATATTTTTGATGAATAAAACTCAATTGAATGAATTGAACTCAATTCAAGTGGTGAGAATTTATTCATTCCTAATGGATAGATGAACAATCACAACATTAAGTATCAAGCTTTTTTTTAGACCTATAAGAGGAGGAAGAGCATTATGCAGTCTTCTTCGTACACTATCGAACCGTACATTGCGAATTAAGTTCATCAACTATGAGCTAATAATAATTAATTTTGAGCGTCTGCGTTTTTCATTCCTTAATATTGTATTTGTAATTAAATGAACAAATAATTATGATTAATTTCAAAGCTCATGACTAATTTCGAAACTTATGATCAATTTCAAAACTTATGATGCATTTTTGAACATTCATTCTGAGGCTTAGCCAACTAATACGATTACACATTACACCATGTGCAAGCTCAGACATATTTACAAATCGATTCAAAGCTGCAAATATGAATGCAGAATGATCCCAGAAAGTAAGCAAGTATTTATATACTACATAAAATAAACGGCACATCAATTAAAAAACTGCAATAATAGAAAAGAGTAGTAATATGGAACAAATTATGTTGAAATTGTTTTCAAACATTTCTAAGTCAGACTTCATACCAGAGTTGAGTTCAGGTTACGAGTAGCACAAAAAGAATAGGTGTTTAGAATCTAGATGCCATTCTTCCTGACTATCTAACTTTGCTAAATTGAGAGATCCAATACTTTTCATAATTTTTCAATGAAATAAAACTCACTTATATTGTAGATTCTACAATTTATACAACATCGACCAATGACAGTCGATTTTTCGTGAATTTTTAATTACCTCTTTCAAGCGATGACTGATAATTTCGATTATTTGCGCTCTAGAATAAGGCGGAAAGTGAAGCAGTTGTGGTTTTAGTTGAAGTCGCGCCTGCAGCCTCGGAAGCATTCTATCAGTCAAGTCCAAAGCGTTCGCAATTCCAATCAGTACCAGTTGAGATTTAGCTAGAGAAGGCCATTCGAAGACCGTGTACAATAGCGACTGATTTTTACTTTCCAATTGGTCCAGCTCGTCAAGTATTAGTAGCCTGTAAAATAATTCAACAAATTATTAATCGGTATAACACAAATTTTCTCCAAATCTAGAATATTTCACAATAAATGGGAATGTACAAATGAGACGTGAAGATTATTGAACTTCTTCAATACGTAGTTGTTTATTTTCATGTAATTAAGATTATTGAAGATTTGAGTTTATTTAATAATATTTCACAATTTCAAAACAGTTTTAATGAAAATTGTTTCTTTTTTGTATCTCCATTTTAATACCTCCATTTCAGTTTAAATTAGTTTCTATTCTGATCATTCAAACAGCCAACGCATCAAGTTGACTTGACTAACAAACTATGCAAATAGACTGACTTTACTATACAAATCGCGTATTTGAGGCATCAGGTCCCATTGCACGAGACACGAGAGTGAATATTAAAGTTCATCTTCGAAAATTAATGGGATAAGTTATAGAAAATATAATGGAGTTGTAATGAATTAATAAAAATTGATCGATTTGATTGTGTAGTACATAATGAAGCCTGATCTCAAAATAATTATGTACTCTTCTTTTTTTTTTTTCGGATGATGCCCACATAAGCATTTTAGCTTGTGCGTGGGTAATGGATATTGAGTGCGAAGGTGATTGATGAGGTGAAGTGGTAAGAATAAATAAATGTTGAATTTGAAGCATTTAATTAAAAACTTGAAATAAAAGAGTGTAAAGGGTTGAAATTTCGTTTCAATAAGATGAGTTGATTGGATAATGTTTTGCAAAATGACACAGATGTTGATAATTGGCTCAAGTCTGTAGCCTTTTATTCAATTATTGAGTAACTGGAATATTTCAATGTATATTTATAAAATTTGATCTATTGTTGTCCTTGTGAGACTTTGCTGTTTATCGGTTCAAAGATTTCTGTGTCTTCGCTGTACCTTTGCTGTGTCTTTGCTAAAGCCCATTGCTTGCATTTTTTTAATGTGTTATGGCTAGTAAAATTCTTGAGATTCTACACAACATACTTTATGAGGAAGAGTAGTTATGAGTAGGTTAAAGTAAATGAATGTGAAATTAAAGAATAAATGGATTACTCACGTCATTTTTTGACAATTTGTGATGTATTTTTCGATCGCAGTCAACAATTTCCTCTCAGTTTTTGGAGCAGCAACCTTGAGTCCCAACTCTTCGCTTACTCTGTTGTATAAAGCTGTTTGTGATCGGATGGATGTACAATTTATACAGACCACTTTGAATTCATCCTTGATCTGAAAAAATAAATAAACCATCGTTGAAAAAGAGAGTATTATAAGAAAGATTGTAATTTGTCACTAAATATTCATCAGTAAGTCATTAATTAGATTTGGTTAATTGCAGCCTGAAAGAAAATTATTGACATCTAATTTTGTAAACGCATTAATAAAACTGAGAAGGATTTGTAGGAACGTTAAGAAAATATTTCAAAATACAATATACAGTAGAAATGTATAAGTATCACTGATATTTACTAGACTAGAACTGTGTTTTTAGCTCTATAAAATGAGAAGAGCTTTACCAAAATGTTTTAAACTTTGTATAAAAACAAGAACTATCTTAATTTCTCATAATAGGAAACTGTGGTTATGTCGGCTGTGGAACTTCTTCGGAACTCCCCAATAATAAGCCGTACGCTCATAATGAGTATTAGGCTACTGAATAGAATTCATTCGAAAGAAGTCATTAAAATGATGACATATGATTTTGAAAAGCATTTTAATATCAGACTTCTATAAGGATTTGAGGACCGTGCAGATAATTTTTGACTGTAATATTAAATTGTATAAACTGAAATAATTGAGCATAAGTTTGTATTGCAATGTGATGGTTTCGTGGCCTTAATTTTGAAAGATCTTTCCTTATCTTACCAGTCCGGTCCACGTGCCCCGTGCGTAAATAAAAGAAAAAGAAGAATATACAATGTTTTAATCCAATAATTTTATTGTATTCTCTCGAATAAATGAATAAGTTATGTTGTAATTATAGAACAGGCTAAGTGTTAATGTGTTTTCGTTGATTTAATGATGATTCATCCTTGATCTCACCTCAGAAGTGGATAAAATAAAGTTGAGTGATGCTGTCTTTCCAGTGCCGGGTGGGCCAGATATGTACAATGTGCCAGACTTTTTCTCATTTAGACTTGACTCAAGGAACTGTTGGAGGATGTCAATTTTATCATCGCGACATGGAAGAGCCTGTGGTGCTGTACTATGCAGTGCTCTTACTGCTTCTTGGTAGTCGTCATTTTTCTCTGAAATTTCAGATAACACTCAATTTAGACATAGCCTGAACATTTTTTCTTTTCATTTGACTGAATAGAAACATAAGAAAACATGACCTGTACTGTTTGACTATGCATTTGGATAATAAGAAGCATAAGTAAAGGATGTTCTCTTTATCTCTAGTCGTATCCACAAAATAAATATTTATGTCTTCTCTAACACCATTGTGGCCGTTCTTGGATCGTAAAAGGTTTCCACTGATAAATAATGGATGAAATCAATTATTGAATTCCAATATAATTATCAAGATACATCAGGCATTCTTTCCGAACCGGGAACTGTTCATTCCAATGGGATTATAGCGGATTGACTAGCGAATACAATGGTAATCATAGATACTAGAAGGATATCCCACTGCATTCTAGATTCTAGTATCCTTGATGAGATTCTGAAAAAACTCGTTTCCAAGATTTTAGTATAGTTGACGCCGAGAATTTAGGCGGTTCGTCTTCTCCTTTTGTGCTCCAACAGCTGATGTTTTCAGAGTTTACATTTATCTATGCATAGACGATGTATTTGAAATCATTAGTCATAAAATATGCTTTACATAAGCTGTTAGTAGGGCTACAGAGACAGACGAAACCGGTTCGTTTTCTCCTTGTGTGCTCCAACAGCTGATGTTGTCAAATAGAGTTGACATTTAGCTATGCCAAGATAATGTTTTTCAATTCAGAAGAGATAATAGATGCTTTACATCAGTTGTAAGTAGGTTAAATCACGAACAAGAGACAGACGAAACCGCCCAACTTTATGGTGTCAGCTATAGTATAGAATAGGACAAGAGTTGTTTAAAATGCGACTAACAATTACAATGGTGAAAACTCACCACTTTTAGAAAACTCACCATCCGGGAACAATTTTTTCCGAGATGGGCTGCTCCGTGATGGACTTGTGAGAGACAGCTTACTGAATAGTGTACTGGGAGTTGCTTTGCCCCGTTTGGCTGGACTCATCCCATCTGCAACGAAAAATTTGCATTATCATCCAACAATCTAAGAAAGAATCTATTACAATAAAATTCAAGTCAGAAGTATTTACGCAACCCGGACTTCTCTAGTTTCATGAACAGAAATGAATGACACATCATCTAAATTAGGAGCTTAGTGATTAAAGTACGTCACTCATTTTATTTGAGAGAATATGTCAGGTACTGGGAGAACAACATTCTTCCCTAATACAAACACAAGCCATTATGTGAGCACCAAACTCAATAAAATGAAATGTAACTTTAATAGCCACCTGTTATAAGTTATTTCATAAACTTAGATACTCCAAGAGAATACAGTAGTAATAATAGTAGTAATATAAGAGTTCTCCCTGTGATATAAAATATTGAATACATATAATATATAAAATATTGACCCAGTTTTATATTTATTTGATAATTCAATGAAGAGTTCCTTAAACAATTACTAGCTGAGTATGAAGTTGATTTAATTAATAACTTACATGTTTGATTATCGGAGCCCGAACATTCCGTGAATTTCCGTTTTGATGGGGAGTTCACTTCAAGAAGCAGCCTGTTATTTTTCTTCTCCTCCTCGTTCAAGATAGCTTTCTTTGGCGAAAAGTCTGGATTTTTTAAACAGTTTTCCTTTTCCAACTTTGTTTTGGGAATCAACTTCGATGGTTTCTTTCTGGCACAAAACGGAATCTTCGTTTGAATAGGAGCCATAGAAAAATCTGAAAAATAGATAGTTCTGGTTTTTACAATCATACAATGAAAAATGTAATTTTAGGCCTATACATAGGCTACCATCAACATTGATTATCATAATTTATTCTCGATATCAGCATATTGAACAGATATATGCGAAAAATGGCCTGATAGTGAATTATTATAAAAAGCAATTAGGCCTACATTAAAATTATATAAACTAAAATAATTAAACGAACAAATACAGTAAATAAAATGTGTTGAGTAGAAAAAACCTTGATCATAGCACATGCACAGTAGGATATTAACCTTCTAGTCCACAAAACACAATTAAAAAAATAAAACAACTAAGTTGGAGAATAACAACACTATTAAACTACTAGAACAACTAGGTAAAATCGTATTAACCTCTTCTAATTCTGTACAATTCCTATTAAATATAGATTTTTACTTTAGGATGAGTATCCTACTATAAATCTCGCAGTTATCTAGTTAATGTTCTTAAATAATGGAACATAATAGTAAATTCACCATCAGCAGTTCTGAAAAGGTCTTATTATTACTGAGTTGATAGCATTTTAGTGTCCATGCTGACTCAACAATTTATTGCAAAAAGTAGTTCAGTTATTTCTGAATGACCTATTTATTGCAAGAAAAGGAAAGGCGTCGTATTAAAGTGGATCAAGTAGACTGGTGTATGACAAATTAGAACTATTTGCACTGCCATAATAATTATGACCATCACATTTCAAAACGCTGATTTTTAAAGAGAGCGTTCTCAAAGAATGTCCATATTATTTTGCGCTGCGCTTATTCAATACAATACCTGCTGATGTAAGAAACCTCCAGGGAAAGACCAAAGTAAGTGCCTGGCTGGAAAATAATCCATTCTAATTTAGGAACGAATATTTCGATGCTCACAAGAAGAATATCATCTTAACTTACATCGTGACGTAACTAGTTCACTGATCAAATTCAGCAATTCAGTATCTTCAATCCTTGACCGGCAGTTGCCAGACAGATCTCGTCAATGTTTAAAATACACATAAATCAATTATTGGTAACTTTCAAATGGCCGCAGATAGCTAGTTTCATGTGGCTCTGCAACTGACCAGCACTTGTTATCCACGAAACTACAGAACAGCCTCGAACTCCCTCATAAGGCCACTAATGCCATCTTCTCTGAGTGAATAGAGAGGGTAGCTGAGAAGTTTATCATGCAGGAGCCTAGCAAACTTTCCATACTCCAACTCACGAACACAAAGTGGCAGCCTGTTGAAAAACTTTTAGAGTTCGCAAGGGGTAGCATTCATGCGCTTTTGACAGCGTGGAGTAGGGCAGGTCGATGTCACCCCTTCTCCTAGTGTTGTGGTGATGCAGCTGGCCTCTCTCCTGGTAAATGTGGACCTCACTTCGTAGGAGCAGCAGCGAGTCAGCACTCGCAAACGTTTGAAAATTGGCCGGCAGTGCTCCAGGTAATGCAATGTATATGTATTAATGTATTAATATGTAATATATTAAACCACCGGCTAGCCTTCTCCACAAGTAGATTTGACTGAGCAACAGCAGTTTGGGGGGGGTCTTTATCCTGGGCTAATAGGGTGGTGTCATCAGAAAATAATAAAGCCCTCCCATGTAGTGAAAAAGAAGAATTAGGAATTATTATGAAGTTATGGTCATAGGACTTCGTAGAAGACTTTGACTTTTAGACCCACCTCAAACTGAAGACCTTGATTTCGCCTACAATCGTTCAAACACCTACTCATTTCAAGGGAATTGTGACCAAGGCGAGTGCAACCTACCCTTATGGGTAGCTCCCCACAACAAAAGTCATAGGCCTATGCATATTTTTTCAAGGGAATTGTTTACAATAAGCAGGTTATTATCATCTCTCTAAAAATGATGAGTTATGGAGGGTACTGTGCTCAGTCCATTGTAGAAGAGACAACATAGACCTACCCTACTCGCTAATCCAGACAAAAGCTCAAAAATGGAACCCTCAACTTATAGCAAACTCTTGAAAGCTTTTCAACAGACTACAGTTGGTGTAACTTAAATTAAATTGAGTTTTGTAGACTTTTTAGTCACTGGAAGAGGACGAGATCAGTGGACTGGTGGAACAGTTTGATGCAGAATCATAGTTCGGTTTTCGTGGACAAAGAGTGCTAGTTCCCTACAGACTACATGAAACAATCCATCTGCAGCCATCTCAGTTTCAATTCAAACTTTGATAAAATCTGTCTGACAACAGCCAGTCTTGAATAGAAGATACTGAATCATGTAGGCTAAGGCTCGGAGGAGCGGTTAATGAACTTATACTCATGTATTAGATAAACTCATTTAGGGAAAAATTAATTCAATAGGTAAATAATCTTCTGTGTCATTCACAGAAGGATGACAGGTATCCACTAACCATAATTGTGTTGTAATGATCATGGGTCGACCTATGTATTAATAATATAGATAAGCAAAATTTAGAGAATATTATTTATTACAAGAAAACGTATATTAGACCAAGTTAGGCCTCTATACTTAGGCCTAACTAATTTCTCATTCAATCATGGAATAGGTAGTTTCAACTTACATAAATTCAGATACTAAGTTATTCACTGACATATCCTATAAAATATTTAGATATTTGTTATATATTACACTTACATTATGGGTAAACTAATATCCAAATTGATACACACGATTAAAACCAAACCAAACACTAAGTTAATCAGGCCTTCACTTTCCTGCAGAACATGATATCGATTATTACAACAGTTAAAATAATTCTTACATTAATTTCTTGGAAAAGAAATTACTTTGTAATTTATAAAAATAAAAGAAATGACTCGAAAAAAGGTTCACTGAAATATGACAAGTTGGAACTCCCCAATTTTATGGTTATGTATGGAATGTCTTTTGATGGCGGGTGAACGTCATTTTGGCGCGAAATGTGGTGCAGTCGATTATTTTGTAATATCGATGCTGAGGAGCGCTAGCTTCAAAAATAAAAGTTACCGGTACATCAATAAGTTCAAGAACGTACAAGTGCAAAAAAGGAGAATTGAATTTTCAGTTCAAAAATAAATTTATTTCAACTTCTATTCACTTAGCTTTGGTATGGATGCATCAACAGATGAATAAAAAATGTTTCAAATACCGTATTCAAATTGAAAATGGCTCAAGAACGCCAAAACATGTTATGCAAAATAATAGTATTTTAAGAAGGGTACTTTGATTTTCATTTATTGAACATTCTAATACAGTAGCCTTGAGAAAAATAAGTAACTTACCGTATTGAAATAGATTAGATATATGGATTTTTTTCAAACCTTCAATTATTAAAAAAATTTGATGTAACTTGTTAACCTACTTTCTAGGATAAAAATAGTTCTTGAAAAAAATTCTTACCTAACAATGAATTTAATTAGTATACACACACCTATGTATTATTCTAGCCTACAAACAACGAGCGATAGTGTATTTAGTGAATTTGAAAAATTTGTGTAACTCAAGTTATAATTATAGCTTTAAATTGCGTGGAAAGCCGTGGTCCACATCCACTTTGTCAGGTCAATCGTTCGACGATCGGACTGCCGGTATTTCCAACCATCTAGTTTTTTTATTGAGACAGTCAAAAAACTAATACGCCAAGTGGATGGAGAAACCGACAGTCCAAACTAGCTGTATATCGGCAGGCCGATCGAACTGTCATTGAAAAATGACCTTTACAGTCATACAGTCCGAAATGTTTGTGGATGTAGACCCTTACTATATCTCACTGGGAGCCTTGTGAGTGGTCGTTACTATATTTGCCTCATTCATAACACTGGAGCTGGAGGTTAGACTTCCTTCATCATGGACCTTCACTGACATGGACCATGGTTGGTTCCAACTCGCCAATATATATTACTAATACACTATCAATCAATATTTGTCACTTTAACGCGCACGATCACTGGAACCAACAACTCCAGTAGACCCAGCTTCATTAACTCCAGAATACAAATGCCTTCAGAAATATCCTGTTTTAGCATATTTTTCCCGTTATCTCAATAATAGTTGAAAACTTCAAACTGATTTCATTGAATTTCTCAGCCAATTTTTAGGAATTTGTAATCTTAGAACCTGAATGAAGCCTCTAAAAATAAGAAAATTTGATATATTTTGAAAAATGTCAATTCTACACAATATTGTTATCTAGGTAAAAAAGCGTTTTGGTCTACTTTCATTCATTGTTACAATTGCGACTTCAGAGCAAGTATTCTAAGCAAAGGTGATGGATGAGTGAGTGAATGAAGATGTTTGCAATCAGCCTGAGAAGTATTGCACGTTACTCCTGAACCACTCTGTATATGATTATCAGGTATCCGAAGTCCTTCAATTTACAATAAACTTGCTATCAAGTATTTCTAGCAACAAGTCTATAACTTGCCAACCAATATTTCTAGAAATGTTCTCGGTCAATATTGTCCCAACAATTATAAATTGGATTTCAAATTGTAGGTAGGTAACATTCTGATCTACAATTTGAGACGTTTATAATTTTTGAACCAATATTGACTTGAGCTGGAGTCAAGAGTGAAAGAGAACAACGTATAAGATGAAAACCATAAACTTACCATAAAAACAAATGCAAGTTAATATAGTGATAGCAAAATATTTCGCTATTCACTCTGAAAGCGGATCTCATTCTCAATCAAGATATTCAATCGAAATACATAAATTCAAGGATGAGACAACCTCGAAATGCTGATTTCTTCATTATTTAATACGTATTGTTACAAGTTATAATCATGTACTATTAATATCAGTTATCAAAATCCAAGTTGAAAAGGAACATATAACCTGTATTTGGACATTTCAATCAAAATTGGTGTAGTTGTTTTGGGCTAACGCCTGTTTTTTCTCTCCTTTCAATTTATTAATTTGATGAAATAAATAAATATGCATCCATAAGATTTGATAGAAAATTCTCACTCTTTACAAATTTTCAAGCATCTTTAAAAGTAAGAAAACTTTTTATAATTTCTATTCGTACGATTACTTCTGTTAATAATCTTTTATAAGGCAATATCATTCGACTCGCCTATTCATACTTTCCAAGTCATATTTACTCGTATCAATCTAAAGTTCAAGGACCCAACTCTAACTCATAAAGCTCAGTTTCTGCAATGTAGGAATAAGCTGAATGGACTCGAGAATTGGAATCTATCAACCATTAATATAAGCATGTTATCATCAGCATACTCCTATACCCTATTCACGATCACTTGAGACAAAATTAACAAATTTTTTGCGATTATGTGCGGGTAAAGGGAGGTATTACTTCATACGACGGTCAGCCGCAGTCGAACAGCTGTAGTCAATCACAGTTCTTGACTTTTCCTCGAGCTCAAACAAAAATAGCTACCTGTACATGCAAAAAGTTTCTCTATTTCGTCTCAAGTGATCGTGAATAGGGTATAGATTACAGGTACTTCTGAGTTTAATGAGACAGGCCCTTTTTTATAATAACACCAACTGAATCCAAAAATATCATCCTTCATCAGTCTTTGCTGAACATTGTTCAAAATACTGTTGACTCAAAAGCTGTTGGAGGGAGTACCCTACTCTGGATGAATGCTATGAAGCTGTTAATGCATAGAATAGTCTTAAAAAATTGACGTGTTACATGCTGCAGGAGCTTTGCTCATTGAAGCAGCTAAACGTAACAAATTAATAATAATAATAATACTCTACAAATTGAAGGTGGCTGACACTATGACTAAGCTTCAAGGTGTGCTCACCGAAACGCCCCGCGCACAGGCGTAAGGGTTCAAATTATCAATTACTATGCTATAATAAAAGCGGCAGCTGACAGCATGGTAGTGCTGGTATCTAGTGGCACGTAAAAAACCCAGTTCCCGGGGTCTTAATCTACGCGTATGCGCTGGGTAGTTTCGGAAAGCACACCTTCATATGAAGGGAATGCTAGCAAATAAGTAAAAAATAAACTTGATGACCTGGACGTGTATTTCTTGTAAAAATATCACTTTATAAAAAAATTATCAATTAGATTAAAACGTAATTCTATGTCGAGAAATCCATTCCAGATCAACCTGTAAACAAAGAGAATAAAACTTGTTACAAAAAAGAATTTGAACAATTTTCACATCAGTTGAAAATATTTTGATGATAGCATAAATTATTGAAAAGCAATGGTGAGCCCTGACAATGCAAGGGCAAGCAGCTATCAAACGTGGAATAAGGAGTTGACCACACGAGTCAAGTCGACTTGATCAAGTAGAAGAGTAGATTATATTCAATGATGAAGTCGATCCACACGTTGATAAGTCGACTTTTCAACGTGTGAACAGAGTTGAGCAGCGTATCGACAGTGCGAGGCATGTGCCGCGAATGCCTCGCGGTGCGTTGATACTGGTGCGACTGGAACGCAGTCGATCAGCTGTGGCCAATCACATCCCTTATTTTATCCTTTGAATTTAATAACAATAGATGTGATCACAGGATAAAATAAGAGATGCGATTGGCCACAGCTGATAGACTGCGTTCCAGTCGCACCAGTATCAACGCACCGCGAGGCATTCGCGGCACATGCCTCGTACTGTCGATATGCGGCTTCAACTATTGAAACAAATGTACAAGATCCTGTCGACATTCCTCGTGTGGTCGCCCCATGTCGCAGAAAAGAGCAAGACATCTATACAAAGGAACAATACATATTGACACAATCAAATAAACTTACTCTTCTCTGCAATACACTAAGACATTGGATGATTGAAATTCATTTCAATTCACGAGTTGTCAGTTCAATCAGTGAAGGTGATAATATATTGTTATAGTTATTCATATTGGATAAAAATATAAGATAAGTATTAAACCATACTTTTAATAGATCTGTTGGACAATATATAAAAAAATATCCGTGAAAAATTTGGTGAATTGTTTCATCTGGAATATCCTATTGCTCTAAATTCAACAATTTTTAATACGCTATTTCTCCTGGACTAATTCTTAATTGAAGTGCTACGAAAATATTGTGTTTTTTAACCAATAAGTTTCTGTAAAATGAATGAATAAACATCTAGTCTCTTCATTGTATGATATTCTTATGTTATAAATTCTCATATATAAGACACATTTGACAATTTACAACTATCAAATGGGAATATTACCAGACAATAATGCTATGTAATGATGAGTGTAAGCTTAGCTAGGCTTGTGCATGGGTGATAAAAGTGAAGATGGTGAGAGAACAACTTTTTAGGTAGTCGGGACCGACGGCGTGGCCGTATCTATGTGATTGTGCTGTGGTCAAAAAATTGTTCACTAGTTTGATCTGAACTCGGGTCATCTTGATTATTAGACCGGCACATACGAGCCACCATAGGGTATAATTGATTAAATGATTTAGATTATAATTCATATTCCAATCTTATAAATGCATTACCGTTCTATACAATAATTCTTGTATAATAAATAACTTGAAAGCAAATTAATAATAGACAGATTAAAATCAGGGAACTAAGTTAATCTACTATAATACTAAGATTGCTGCATTCAAGACGAATAACAGCGATATAAATTTCAATTGTGGCATCATACTGGATTCACAAGAATAAGACACTCAAGGTAAGTTTAGTTTCAAGTAGATAAGAAGAACATGCGACCAAACATTAAAGCTACAGTCAGTCCAAGCAAAGGAAAAATTCTGGTAATATGGAAAGCGGACTCCAGCTTCGTCAATATTGGTTCAACAATTATAAATTTGGTCTCAAATTGTAGGATTGGAAACTTTCTGATCTACAATCCAAGACCCAATCTATAATTTCTGAACCAATATTGATTGAGCAAAAGACAGTTTTCCATATTGCTAGAATTTATTCTTTGCTTGGACAGACTATACATACAATGCTAAATTTCACAAAGCTTTCCGGTATACCAAATAGTCAAAACTCAAGACTCTAATCGACTGGGATATTACTTGCTACAGAGCAAAGCAGACGCAAAGAAACCAGCACACATATTATAGACTGGTCGAGCAGATAAGACATTTTGGCAAAATGGGGAACTGACTCCAGTTTGTTCAAAATGGATTAAATAATTTTTTCCACATTCTCATTGCATATTGACAACAAATAAACTATCAAATAAATTTTTGCTTACTTACAATCATTTGATATAATAATAATCATAATAGTCTAGTATAATATAAGGTAGTATTGTATTTAAAAATGATCTAGATGAGAATTACATATTTCAAATATTTTATCAAGAAATAATCTAAATTAGAATATCTAACATAAACATAATTATCAGGTTCTTATATTGAAGCTATTTGCCTTTTACAAATAGAGTATATCTAATTTGTGGAATACGCTGCTTCTGAGACGTTTATAGTCTGTGTTGATTCAACATTCAAATGTTATAAATTCGGCTTGAAATTGTTAAGCAGAATGTTTTCTACAATTTTAAACCAAATTTGTAATTTCTGAACCAATATTGGCTACCGTAGAGTCATTTGTCCATCTTGCTAGAATGACTAATTTGCTCGACCAGACCAAGTTATATCTGTACTAAATTTTTAGCGTCAATACCTTGGTGTTCAATAATTTTTTTAGGTATTTCCGCGCTTATTCTGAAAAATTATCACGAGTGATATCGAATAACCATGTTAAACTGCAGATATATAGAACATTTTTTAATCGATGTCACTAATAATACCACTTAATGGGACAGGCTTTCCTGCTTCAAGATATAGAAATGACATTGGAAAATGATCCACTGGAGTGTAAACAAAGGATTAAAATTCTTGATGTAAAAATTTCATTTTAAATTATTACGTAAATTCTGTATAGAGTCAATACGACTTTATTAAGAAGTTAGATGAGATCAAATAGGTGCAAGGATCTCATAAATAAGAAACGATAATCAAATACAGATTGAAATAGCCTAACAAAATGATTTAAAAAAATAATATTTCAGTTTATATAAGCATAATATTGACCAATACGAGCAATTTGTGTCCCCACATAGATCAGATCTAGCTTGGTTCCTTCTACAATCAGCCCCTCTACAATCAGATATCTTTCCAACACTGGCGGCTCGTGCCCACGAAACAGGTGAAGTGCTGTATAGTAAATAGATACAAGCACTTCACCTGTTTTGTGGGTACGAGCCGCCAGTGCTTTCTAAAGTTTTTCTCGGCATTCCACATAAGAGTCCTATATTTGATTAAAGCAAATGACATTGGCCCATTGAGAAGAAAGATAATGTGATACTCACATTGAAGATGGTTGCCAGCCTACTTGGACCTCGCCCTCATCTTCCTCCTCTTCCGCTTAAGCCTTCGCATCCTCTTCTTCCTCCACTGAAATAAATTTGAAAATATTAGTAACTATTGACCACTCAAAACAGAAACAATAGAATATATTATTAGGGTTAATAAACACGACAAGCAATTAGGATGAATATAATTTCAATTGGCTACTCAATTCAATGATTCTGGTCTCTCGATAAGTTGAAACTCTGGTGAACTAATAAGTTAATTAGATAAGCCAAGAATTAAAAACCACCATGAAAAGATATGAGGAGAAAGATTATTCAACCAAATATCAGGTTCAAAGGTGTTTTTCAAATCAAAACAACAAACAATTAAATGAAAGCATAATTCAAGATCAAATCAGCATTTTGTATACAGCACACGGCTGGACGGAAGCCAGGTAGGCCTACAACGTACATGGTACGTACAACACAAGTTGGTCACTTGCCATGAGAAAGCATTATTTTAAAAAGAAAATAATGCTTTTTTTAAAAAAGAAAATAATGCTTTTTTTTAAAATAATTTTAGTCAATAATTTTTTCTTCAGTCAATGACTGAAGGAAGTATCCAGTAGCGCATAGCTAGCGTGGCGTCCATTTAGTCACGTGTACTGCGAAATATCTTCTAGAATTTTAAAAAGAAATTACTCGATTAGGTATGAGCGAAAAATCTGGATAAATTGGAGCTTTACTCGATCAAAAAACGTTGGGGGACAAGACCAAAAGTAGGCTATAAACAGGAGCCTTGCCAAACTTGGGCCTAGCCATAAATATATTACAACCTGATTAAAGATTATAGATTGTTAACATGAGTTATGATCAACCAATGTAGACATAATAGAGTTTAGAGTAAGTAGAAAAAAATAAAACGCCATAAGTGTGAAGTTCAGAATCACGTTTCCTTAATAAAAAGTTCAAACTTTTCGGAACCATCGAACCTACAAATTGTTGGATAAGTTACTGCCAAAAGAAATATAATGTTTTTAATGGGCTTACAAGCTTTAATTAATTAGATTATAAAATAATGATGCCAAATGGATAAATCGTCAACGTGGTTACGAGCAAGTTGAGAACAACCAGGAGAAACGATAAATAAAAACTTGACTAAGGGAACTTAGAAAATGTAAAATAGTATATGAAGAGATTAATTGTTAATAATACAAGAAAATTACCTTAGCTCTCATAGTAAAATGAGAGTAAAAGATGAAAAGTTAGTAACGAAGTGCTAATCCTTCCGTATCTGCTTTGCAAATGAGAACGAGACGAAAAGGAAATGCTAGAAACAGAAATGTGCAAACTGTAGCGGATCTCACAGTACCAACATAACAGCACCTCTCTAGTATTTGAAAAAAAGAACATTAATATTATTTTGATACAATAACAAAGAAATTGAGCTTTAAAAATATTTGAAAACAAATTCTCATATCAAAGTTAATAATCTCCGTTTTTTATTCCAATCATGGAATCTCTCCATTTTTGTTTCAGATCGGTGCGATCCCAGCTGATTTTTGTTTACTGATTCTTGGAACGTGGGCACGAAATCCGAGGAAGCGAGGAGTTTATAACGTTTAACCTAAAATTAATGAATATTTTTTTGAAATTAGTAATTTTGTTTGGAAAATATATTTGTGATTGTAATCTGCTTACGCAATGAAAGGGGAGAATAATATGTCTTCAGCAAAATGTTACTATGAAAATATTTATACATCTTCTGCATGCAATGCTACTCCCCATTGTGTTGATTGGAGTGATAATGGTCTCATAGCTTACGGTGCTAGTAATAATGTAATACTCTACAAGCAGAATGTAAGTTTTCTATCACATAAATTAACATTTAAATCTAAATTTACATTTGAATTTATCCCATGAAATTAACATTTTACTTAGACCACTAGAGGCGGAATGCGACGGCGGCAAGAAATTTTGTGTAGACAAGGCCTAAGTTGTTGTTATTATAATAGCAGACAAAACTGATGGCTTGAGGCTTGAATATCTTTTATTATTGTCTAAAAGCGACCGAAAAGCGTATCAAGTCGAGAGTGATCACATCACAGCAAGATCACTCTTAAAGACCAAAAAATTCGATCTTGTAGGCCTTTCTAGGTAATATTTTAATTTGTAAACTGTGACTTTGATTGAGATTTCATGGCTGGCTCCAGCTGAGGAGCTTGGACATTTCAAATTACTAACTTAGTGGGTTTATAGATGAACGGTATGAAGAGCTTTTGCCAAGCAGGTAGCAGTTTTATTGTGCATAGTGCTCATTTTTAGCAAATAGGTTCGATATTCTCTTATTTTAGATAACGACCATTCTCCCCAAAAGCACTAGTTGGCAATATAGAAGACGCTAACAAAACTGGCGGTTGGTGAATGAATGTAATCAATGCTCGGGTCTGGCAGGACATTCAGAGAGTGTTTTGTAAAAAAACATCAAATCAAATGGAGAGCAACATTAGCTTAGCAGTGTTTCTCTTTTAGACCCCTTTCAGGCTGTCTTGAGAGCTTAGTATCAATAACTGGTACTAGTTATAAAAGTCATTCACCAATCTCCAGTTTGTTGTCGTCCTCTATGAAAAATCGCTTCTCCTAAAGCTAGGATTTGGCTGGTGCGGGTGCGGAACGTAACGATGGTCGGCCGTGGTCGATCAGCTGTAGCCCAGCTCTTCCTCTTGACTTGTTTTGTATTGTCCTTGAGATTTAATAAGAAGAGCTGTGATTTGCTACAGCTGATCGACCACGACCGACGTTCGTTACCGTACGCCAAATCGTACCGCTCGCTTACGAAGACGTCAAATTATATTTCCATGCTATATACAAATATTTTAATTTGATGTAACTGGAAATAACTTGGTTCCTAACATTTCACGAGTTATTATTGTTTAATATCAAAATACATCCTGGCTTGGTTTTAAAATCTTGTTATTTCCATTGAAACCTGAAAATGGCTCTCACAATGTATCTTTGCTTGTTATATAGTTGTAACGCTTTTTATATAGTAGTCATACCCCGACGCTGCAAGGCATATCGGGGCAGAGATGAAGAAAAGGTAAATAGTCTTTGAAGGCCTCTTTAAAGATGCTTAATTTGTGATGCCCATTTAATTCAATTCAAATAATATATTTCTATTTGAGTAATATATATTTAGTACATTAAATAGTGTCAGATTGTCAGATACTGATAATCATACCATGTCATCCTATTATCTGTAAGGTATTCTTATTGAATATCAATTCATTTCTGAGTTCAAAAGCATAAATAACACGATAATTGTTTGTTTTCAAGGATGATGGTGGCGGATCAGTCATAAGAACTCTCATTGACCATAAAGAAAGAGTGAATACTGTGCGGTTCGTGAGGAATCCAGACAGGCTCACTGGTCGTGATACGGACATTGTTTCCGGGTCTTCAGATCACAGCGTCATTATCTGGTCTATCGACAAAAGTGGGAAATTGACATCGGCAGCCCACAAATGTAAGAATTCATTCTTATTGAACTTAAATTATATTTATTATTAGAAAATTAATAATATTTATATTAAATAATAATATTCTTATGGCTTTTATTGGTGGGGAGACCCTTACGGGTAGTTCCACCTCGCCAATGTGTACTTGGCCAGAACCGGTCACCCATCCAAGTGCACTCCACAGTGTTCGTGACTTAACATCACGTTCACCGATAGATCACCCTCACCGAGAGACCAATTGCCAGTACCAATTACCATTTATATTTAGGAGAACGATTTGAGAAAAGGATCTATGGTACATTTCTATGAAAAAAGAGACATCATTTTAGAGACTATAATAAATTGTGATGTGCTCAGGGAAAAGGGACCTTATGATACCAGACCAAAATTTTCAGTACAGCCAATTTTGTGAAATGAGGTCAAAAATATCGTTTTTCTACAACTGCGCGTAAAACAAGATTTTACAAACTGAATTCTCCTCGTAAAATCGCCCATTTCCGAGGAGAATCTCCTTTTCGCTCGCTAACCATCTGCGCATGCGCAGTTGAATTACTTTACGCTCGCTAAGCAACTGCGCATGAGCAGGACATTCACTTTACGCTTGCTAATCAGCTGACGATCAGCTGAAGAGCAGCTCGCCAAAAGTAGGTCACGTCATAACCTAAAGTCGACAATTATTGTTATAGTACCGGTTCTGCAATCATGGATATCAGTGAAGACGAATTATTAACTCCGCCAGATATAAGTGAAATCGCAAAGGAAGTATCTCTAGATTTGCTGCCAAGAAAATCGAAGAATATTTATGAAAAGAAATACAAGGAGTTCGTCGATTGGTGCACCGAAAAGGAAATTAAGAAGATATCTGAGAATGTGCTATTGGCGTACTTTTCTAAAAAATCCAAGTTATTGAAGCCATCCAGTTTGTGGAGTACATACTCAATGTTAAAATCCACGTTGAAAGTGAAAAAGACATTGATATAAGTGTATTTTATAAATTGATTTCTTTTTCTTAAGCAACAGTCTGTCGGCTATAAGGCAACCAAGTCAAAAACTTTGAGTGACAACGACGTGACTCGATTTTTACTAGAAGCTCCAAACAAGATTTATTTGATGAAAAAAGTGGTTTTGATTTTTTGGGATAGGGGCTTGCCGGAAGGGACGAATTAGTCAAATTGGAAGTGAGCGATGTTGAAGAGAAGGATTCAGTAATCATTGTTACCATTTCGGATACAAAGACACATAAGACAAGAATTTTCACGATAACCAACAATGGTACCGGTAGTAGTAGTTTGGATTATTTAAAGTTATGTAGGCAGTATTTCAGTTTGAGGCCCAAAAATCCAACGACGAATCGTTTGTTCATTAATTACAGGAGCGGGGCTTTTGCACGAATCAGCCAGTCGGCATGAATACACTGTAAAGATCCCTTCTGAAATTGCACATTTTCTAGGCTTGCCTGAACCTGCCCGTTATACTGGGCATTGCTTTCGTCGGACGTCGGCTACATTGTTGGTGAACGGAGGGGGTAATATAACTCAATTAAAACGTCACGGCGGCTGGAAAAGCACTTCTGTAGCTGAAGAGCTACATCGATGACAGCCTAACAACAAAAAATGCAACGAGTCACAAAATTCTTCGAAGTCCTCGAAAAGAAAATAACAATCCGTCATTGATATCTGTTGAAATTCCAAAAAAATATTCATCAAAATCAGAACCTTGCTCAAAAGAATACTGAATCAATAGGATCAGGACTTTTATTTCAAAACTGTAACAATTGTACATTCAACATTACAATCAACAATCATCAACAATAGTCTAATAATATCAAGTTTATTATGACAAATTGATATAAAATAAATTGTGTTTGAATTGAAAATATCCATTTGTAGCCTATTTATTGCATTCTATGCAGAGTTGGAATATTAATAATCTTATCTTTAGTAGTGAAATCAAGTCTGTCAGAAATGAAAAATGTGAATCTGTTTGTGAATATTGGCGCATTCATATCGAAAGCACTCGTGGCGATGTTGGCTAAGGCGTCGTCAACAGGACGCACGGAACGAATCCAAGGTTCGAATCCCATGTTCGGCACTTTTTTTTTTACATTTGATAGTTCTGATTTTTCATTCATATAATTCTCAAAATATATAGATATAATGAAAAATTCATTAATATTATTTGGATTGACTGAATAAATTGGTCAATTTCACTATTAAATCAATTCATAAGAACAATTCAATAGTTAGTTTGCAGTATTTGAGAACTGAAATACTGTAATTTAAAATTTAACAGGTTTGTGCAGTTGTAGAAAAAATTTTGTATGTAATTCGCGCGTAATGCTTCTTTATCGCTCTTGCAAAATTATCACGCTCCGCTTCGCGTCGCGTGATAACAGTTTTGCGCGAGCGATAAAGTCGCCCATTACGCTCTTAATACATAAATAGCTATTTATCTACGGGTGTATCGAAAAGTTCCTGTTTCAGTTTTACAATCTAAATCGAAATGGCTATCATTTCAAAACGGAATTTTAGGACTGTATCGAAAAACTCTCATTACGATACAGTTGTCACTTTATGACACTGTTCCAGAATTCATTCTGTGTTCTATTTGACCATTTCGCAACGGACTGATAAACAAAAACAACCAACACAGCGGTCGAATCTTCTAACCTAAAAACTTCACAAGTGATAATACTTCATCTTACCGGTATCTGTTCATCAATATTTCAGTTTACGTATTTGAATAGTCTAAAGTTTAGATAGTTTAATATATCTTTAAGTTTATAATATCTTAACTTCTATTATAAATTGCTTAATAACTTGTCTCAAAGGATGACATTGAGAATGAAATTCTTCCAACTCCAGAAGGCAAATTAGCTATATACGGTATGTAGAACGTTTTTATTGTTAATTTGGGCCTATATTTTAAAGATAATTAGTCTATTTCGGATGTAAAAACAACTAAATTGTAACATGAGTTATGAATAGAGGCCTACGGTAGGCTATAACTTACTAGGCTACTAGACTGTTTTTGTTTGTTTGAACTTACACTAAATTCACACTAAGAGCGAATGTTTATTGAGAAAATTCTATGTTTCTTCACTAACTTCTTGTTTTAAATGATTAGAAAAACCAGATTATTTACAAAACCAAGAAACCAGAATTAGATTACAAAACCAATGTTACTTGTCTAGTTGAAAACATTTTCTGTAAAACGCAGACAAGTTTGTTGAGCTCCAAAAATAACGGGAATGGAATACGGTAAGCTAAAAACTTTATTTAAGATTCAAGTTGAAAAACAAATGTAGCCTGTTTCATTCGCCTCCTTGCCCAAATTTGAGTCAATTTTTAATTTTGCAGAATAATAATTCTATCTATTCATTGGTTTCAAGATTTTCTATTGATTTTCATTTAGCCTTCTCATGTACTATAGATTTGAATTGATAACTGGATGTGAGTGAGTTCAATAGTTATTTGTGTATCAGTGCGCAAAGTGTGATTTTGCTGCATCGAGAGAAACAGTTTACAGGAATAGTTTCTTGAGTGCAGCAAAGGTACTTTGTGCCCGTATTACACATTAAATTTTTCCTACAGTTACCATATTGAATGTGAAAAGTTGAAATTGAAATTGAAATCGTCATATCTCAGTTATTTATCATCGAATCCTGACAAATCAGGCAACATTTTATTCACAATTGAAAGCTCTAAATTTTTGTAATGGTACAGAAGTTTATACAACCTTACTTTCGATAAAAAATTCAAAATTAATATACCAGTTATTCTCGCCATTTTGGAAATTTCAACTATTTTGAAGACTTAACACATATACCTGCCAAATTTCATTACAATATTTAATTTTTAATTTTGAATTTAATTTTTGATTTTAAATTAATAATTTAATTGATTTTATTAATTAAATTAAAATAAAATTAATTTGATTTAAATTTTTAATTTTTAATTTTTAATTTTTAATTTTAATTTTTAATTTTAATTTTTAATTTTTAATTTTTAATTTTTAATTTTTAATTTTTAATTTTTAATTTTTAATTTTTAATTTTTAATTTTTAATTTTTAATTTTTAATTTTTTTAATTTTTAATTTTTAATTTTTAATTTTTAATTTTAATTTTTAATTTTTAATTTTTAATTTTTAATTTTAATTTTTAATTTTAATTTTTAATTTTTAATTTTTAATTTTTAATTTTTAATTTTAATTTTTAATTTTTAAATTTTAATTTTTAAATTTTAATTTTTAATTTTTAATTTTTAATTTTTTTAATTTTTAATTTTTAATTTTCAATTTTTAATTTTTAATTTTTAATTTTAAATTTCAAATTTTAAATGCTTTTCTAGTGTAAAAAGTGGAAAACAAAAATTGGAAAGTGCTTTAAAAGATAAAATTGAAGCATTTTTTGTAACTATGAATTTTGACAAAATTAAAACACTTTACTTTTTGGAACATTCTGGATAATAGTAAGCAGGTCAAAGCAGGTGTTCCACTAACTACCAACTCCTATGTTATCTTGATACGCACATTTACTTCTGTGATCTACTCACGAAAACAAATCTTTCTAGATTGTTTCATTGAAAGTGTCTTAATTTTTGGAACACTCTGTAGATAAAATAGTGTATGCAACGGTTGTAATATTGACGATAGCCTAATGGCCTAATAATGTAATTTTATTACTATAAGAGTTTAGGATTAGGCTAAATAATAATTATAACACTGTTCGGTATAAAAATGTGAAATTTTCAAAATTGAATTTTAATTTGTTCGTGTTTTTATTTTTACTAATGACTGTGTTTTCACAAATTTATTATTTTTATTGTTTAAATTTTTTACTTTTTTACTATTAGTGTTTATTGATTATATTTCTGTAATATTAGATTTTTTAATTTTGGCAATAAATTCGAAATTGAAAACTGAACTTTAAAACTTAGGGCTGTTTAAAATAATTGAAACTTTTTTTACTGCCCTTACATAAGTACTCACTCTGTATAAAATGAGAGAAAATTTTTCAATAAAATGGCTTATTTTGTTGCCCAGAGAATGCTTCAACATTTTGATACCAATAACATTAACAAAACTATCTAAATCCTACATCTTTAGTTGAGATAAATATTTTTGAACTTTAAACGCGATTTCCCAAGAACAATTTGGAAAATAATAATTTTTCAAACTTCCATAACTTTGTCAAAAATTGAGATAGAATTAAAAAAAAAACCATTGGATTCAGTGAGAAAAGCACTACAAAAAATGTGAATAACTCAAAAAGTGTCTCATATATCATAAGGTCCCTTTTCCCTGAGCACATCACAATGATACTTTGTGGCGATTTTAATATTGACATACTGTCTGATTCTAGCTTTAAGATTTTATTTCACAACATTTTAACTAGCTTTAATCTTAATTTAGTGATAAATGAAGTTCACCAGACCAGCCTCCTCCTTTCAGGGAGAAGGGTCATGTATTGACAATATTGCAACTTCTATACACAGAGATAGAATACTTGCTGCTGCAGTTGAACCAATGCTGGTTTCCGATCATTTCGCCATAGTTCTCAAATGTTCATTGGTTTCAAATGTCAATCAGGTGAATGCTCACCGAGACCGTACCTCTATGAGAATTATTAGACCTTTGTACAATTCTGGAGTTTCAAATTTTTTAGGTTTGCTGTCTGCGATAAATTGGCTTGCGATTTATTCTATTGATTCTACAGATGACAAATTTGAACTTTTTCATAGTAAATTCTTGGAAATTGCTGACAGAGTTTTTCCGTTAAAATTTGTATTCAACAATAATAAACCATCTCATAATTCTAAGTGGTATAATGTTGAGATTAGGCAAATGAAAGAACTATGTTTAATTATGTACAACTTGTTTATAAATACTGGTTCAAACTATTATAAAATGAAATATATCAACTACAGAAAACTTTTCAAAAATATGGTTAAAGAAGCTAAGCTCAATTATAATAATTGTCGTATTTTAAATGCTAGCAATAAACCTAAAACATTATGGTCAATTGTAAAAGAGAATATGAACCGAAACGATGTTTCTTCAAATTTGAAAAGTAATGGTCATTCAGCTAATAGTTTTAATAATTTTTTCATTGAAAAGGTAAGCCAAATTGTGCAGAGTATTCCTACTGCTGATCACAGTGTATCTTTTTCTTCATAAGTTGAAAAATCTTGTACCTGATGCTGTACCTGCTACTTTTTCTTTCTCTCATACTAGTGTTGAACAAGTTTATAGTATTATTGTGTCTTTGAAGAATAGTTCCTGCCTTGATGTTTATAATATTAACTCTTTAATTGTGAAACTTGCATCTCCTTATATTTGTGAAGTGCTCTGTTATCTGTTTAATCATTGTATTGATGTTGGAATATTTCCTAAATGTCTTAAGTATTCCAAAGTGATTCCTGTGTTCAAAAAAGGTTGTTTTTCTGATTGTAATAATTACAGACCTATCTCTTTAATACCTATATTTTCAAAAATATTTGAGATTATCTTATACAAGCAGATTATTGTGTATTTTGAGGTCAACCGTTTGTTTAGTGACTGTCAATATGGTTTTAGACCAGGTAGAGGTACTGGTATGGCTATCTCGGAATTTATGAAGAGCTGTATTCATTCCATTGATGGAAGTCATAGGGTTAAAGGTAGTTTTACGATATGAGTGAGGCTTTTGATACAATATCACATGAAATTCTAGTTGAAAAGCTTACTTTCTATGGTTTTAACAACGCTGCAATTGGTCTAATGTCTTCTTACTTAAAAGACAGGTATCAGACTGTATATTACAATAATATCTATTCCAACTACTTTGAAGTCGAATCAGGTGTCCCCCAAGGATCTACTCTGGGACCACTACTTTTATAATTTATGTTAATGATCTCCCTGCTGCTATAAGCAATGATTTTGTGAAGCCATTCATGTTTGCTGATGATCTGGCTGTGCAGGTGAAATCTAGCAAAGTGTTCAATGATTTTCTTGGAGTTGTGAATGTAACAATTGATGACTGGACAGCTGCGAACTCTCTTTTGTCTCAACAAAGATAAAACTCACATGTTGGACTTCGGTTTTAATTCAGCTGATAATCATACTAAATTCTTGGGTGTAGTGGTACAGAGTAACCTCAAGTGGGTGAACCACATCAATTTGTTGCTTGGTAAGCTGTCTAAAAGTATATTTTTGCTAAAGCGTCTAAAATTCATTGTAAACTCTTTTGTTCTAACTATGGTATATTTTGCACATGTGCACAGTCATTTATCATATGGTATTCTTGCGTGGGGTAGTGATACTCATGTTAAAAAAGTTTTCATTTTGCAGAAGCGAGCAGTTAGGGTAATTGCTGGCGTATCCAATCAAACCCATTGTAAACCTCTTTTTTAAAAAGTATAACATTTTGACAGTTTATGCTATATATGCACTTGAATGTTTATTGTACGTAAAGAAAAAATTTAGCCTATTTCCCTGTGAATAGTTCTGTTCATTCCCATCATACTAGAAATGCTTCCTCACTTAGATTAAATCATTGTAATTATTCATATACATTGAATAGTTTTTATGAGTTTGGTACTAGGCTGTATAATAACTTGCCAAATAGTCTAAAGATTGACATCTTGAATGTTTCAAGAAAAAAATAAAATTTACCTTATTGATAAATGTCCTTACAACAGGAATGAATTATTGTTGGATAATTAATGTAACCTGCGTCTTATTCATGTATAATTATTGCTTGTATTGCTTTTATTTAATCTTGACTTTGTTATGCATTGTACCAATGTTTTGACAATAAATGAAATTTGAATTTGAATAATTGTAGATGATAGTATACTTTTAGTCAATGCTATCATCAGCGAACAACTCTCTTTTCTAGAGAGACTAAAAGTTTAGGTATAGTCTGTCCACGCAAAGAAGGGAATTCCGGCAAGATGGGAAAATGACTCATGCTCGGTCAATATTGTTTCAAAGATTTTAAATTTGGTTTCAAATTATAAATCAGAATTTTTCCTACGATTCGAGACTAAATTTATAATTTTTGAACCAATATTGATTTAGCTGGAGTCATTTCCCCATCTTACTAGAATGTCTTCTTTGATTGAACGGACTATAAGTCTTATAAACCTTTTTAATGCCTTGTCTGAGCATCTCAATAGTCTTGAATTCATAAATTTAGAATCAGGCTTATATAAAAAAAGATCGCGTAAATTTTGTTTTTATTTCATACACAAGTTTAACGATTATTTCACCGGCAATCGGTTCACGACGCTTTCACGATCCTTCTAGTATCTAGTACTCTCCATTCATGACAATCACCTTCTGGTTGGATTGAAGCAGAAAATGAATACTAGCTCAAGATTGAGATGGGTGTCCAGCCATGTAGAGCTCAAAAACCACTTGATTGATTCTTCATCAATGGAGGCAGGTTCACAACGTTCAAAGTGTGCCCTTTCAAAAACTGTCCTCTCTTGCTCATAACTTATTTGCGTTTCTATTCAAGTGCATGAGTTTCATTACATTGGAATTTATACTATTTCAAATATTCACAGTCCCCATGAATTGTATTTTGTGATTTCTATTTGTACCTATCCTATTAGAATAATAGGAAAAGTGATGCCGAACTGCGCCCATAGTCAATTGACGTTTTAAAAAGAAAAGAAAAATTAAAAGCGATGACACTCTGACAACTTTTTAATTTATATAATTAAAAGTATACAATCATACTTTATACAGTATTCAATGTAATGTATATAATCAATTCCTTAAAAACACTGAATTACATCAGAGTTGTTGCCAGAATGTGTTTTTTTCAACTAGCTGGTAAATTTTTCAGTGTTCCATCCGAGCGCTGACGAGAATATTTCGACCGAGAGCGCAGCCTTCGACCATATTTAATGTTAATATAGACTCCATTCATTTATAAAATTAATGTTTTATATCTTTGAAGGAAATGGCTCAATCTTATATTTTTATCTTGTAATGGTAGAGCTTACAAATGAAACTTCTACAAAAATTGTACTTTCTTACACAGAAGACAGAACGATTGATTTGCAACATCAAAACAATACTGATTGTAATATTTTTAATTTTACAGGTCATTCGGATATAGTTACAGTTGTTGATGCGGTTTATCGTTCAAGAGAGGACGGAAATGTCGAGATATGCGTTGTTTCAGCCTCTGCTGACTCCACCATTAAAATTTGGAATAGTTCAAGAACTGCTACTGGAGGTTAACAACAAAATTTAGCTACTCTAAAAACGCACCAAAATTTAAATATAGACTATAAAGCCGCGTATCGACAGTGCCGCGAATGCCTCAAGGTACAGTCTGTTACCAATGTCAATATTAGTTCCAAAAATTATTGATTTGGTCTTATTTTGAAGATCGAAATGTCTCCTATAATTGAGACCAGATCAATAATGTTCGAACCAATATTGACCGAGCTGGAGACTGGAATAAGACTCTTCTATGCGTGAACAGACTGTCCCCTGAGGCATTCGCGGCACATGCCTCGCACTGTCGATACGTGGCTTAACTTTTATGCCAGAAACTGAGCTGAATCTTGAAGTAAAAGTAAAGCCACGTTAGTCTGTTGCTAACACTTCTTATTACTTCTTAATGGCTTGAAATATCTTTGATCAAATTAAGAATTATCCTCGTATTTTACTGAATTAGTTACATTTTTCAAGCACAAAAAATGGAATATTGCTGTAGACAGTGATCAACATTAAATAGTCAGTATGGAAAATTAATTTGATTCATTTCTATTTCTCATTGCAATTCTCTATTAAGCCTATTGGTAATATTATTAATTTACTTTATAATCATTGTTGTAATGGTAACAAAATTTTCAAGCTAAAGGAGACAAGTTACAGTTATGCTTTTGCTCTGCAGTGTTATGATCGTACAATAGAACAAATTATTAATAAACTCAATTATTAGAAACGCTTTTATCCGGTATAAATTAGAATTGTATAATCTGTCTAAGCAAAGAAGACATTCTGGTAAGATGGTAGAATGACACCAGCTCGGTTGATATTGGTTAAAAAATTATAATATTTGGTCTCAAATTGTAGGAAACATTCTGATCTACAATTTGTGACCAAATTTATAATTTTTGAAGTAGTATTGACCGATCTGGAGACATTTTCCCATCTTACCAGAATGTCTTCTTTGCTTGGAAATACTATATATATATAATTGAATATTCTATTGTAACTTAACCGAAGTTTTGTAATTTTCAGTACATATGCGTATGAATACTATTAGTATTCCTTCTAATGGACTTTGCTTGTCGGTGGCTATTACAAATTTTAATCGTGGCGCTGACGTTCTTGTCGCTTGTGGTCTTGACAATTGTAAAATTTCACTCTATTCCCAATCTGGAGATGAAATTGAAGAGCTGGGCAAACTCAAGGGCCATGATGATTGGGTGCGGGCCTTAAGTTTCACACAGAATGGTGAGTATTATTCAATTATTTGACAAAATGTATTTCACAAACATACATCCTTCACATTAACTTATAAGAGTCCTAATTTGTTTGCATCTATTAAAAATTATCTTGCAATTTCATGGGCTAACTCGCACTTCCATAATATTTTTTTAGTTCTTACACAATCACTTCCATCGCAATTCCATGATTCCAGCACTATATCATTTGTTCAAATTACTTGCTCCCATCAACCTAGCCTAGACTTCAGTTGGAGTTTACTCTCACTGTTAAGTTTACCTTTTTATTAACGAGGCTAATTATTTTTAATGAACAAAACTCTGAGTCAAAATTTAACTTACTTATGAGGAAGCATCATTCTCATTCATATAGGCTATAGTTTGTCCAAGCAAAGAAGACATTCTGGCAAGATGGGAAATTGACTCCAGCTAATATTGCTTCTAAATTATAGGTAAATTTGGACTCAGATTGTAGATCAGAATGTTTCCTACGATTTGAATCCAAAATTATAATTCTTGAACCAATATCGACCGGGCTGGAGCCATTTTTCCCCATTTTGCCAGAATGTCTTCTGCTTGGACAGACTATATTTTGAGACGCGGTATTACATGCAATAATTCGCTTTCGCTGGCATCAGATGTCAACATTGATGACATTCTTTAGGCATTAAATTGAAACAAATTACAGATACTGTATACTACTCACAGTTTGCCCATAGTTGTGAAACGCTTCATAACAGTATGCTGAGATAAAAAAAATCCCGCGAGTCGTCATACATTCCCCAAACTTTCAAATTCTGATGATATTCAACAGTAAGATTTTGAATATTTGCTCACCTGGCAAACGTTTTCCAAGAGAAATGATATTGAAAAGTAAACCTGCGAAATAAAAACCTGTCTCTTTACTTCTAGTATTACTTTTTAATTATTTGATTCGATAGAAACTATTTACTAGCAAAGCGGCATAGGCGAATTTTAGGTTGATAATTTCTCACTTCAACATAACAGATAATTCACGTTTATTCTAATTGTAAATCTTAAGAGACTTGGCAAAAGTATGGCGGACTTGACCGAGCCGACCAATTAAAAGTTATGCAGACAATGTCCGTTTAAAGTCTCTATATAATAAATGGCTCAAAAACCGTATAATATTACGTATATACTTTTGCAAGTGTATCATTCCAATGCAAACGCTTCCTTATTGCAAAAAAACCTTGACATTGATGTTTTTCGCAACAGGTAATGATGTGTTATTGGCCAGTGCTTCGCAGGATACAACTGTACGGATTTGGCAATTTACTCCGTCTGCCAACACTATTATCGATGCAGAAGACCAAATCACTCAGAAAAAGCAGGTCATTCAGTTGGGCAAACAGTCTCTCGATGTTACTCTGGAAGCTGTCTTGTCTGGTCATGAAGGATGGGTGTATGGCATCGCCTGGCATCCCACTTCTATTGAGAGTGAGTGCAAATATCCATTTAATCATACAGTTCAATTAAGTTGTCAAATGGGTAATTATTTTATTGAGCTATGTAGTCTTATCAGTGCTTTGTCTACCAAATATTTAATTTTAATTGAATTCATACAGTTATTTATATTTCTAAATTTTAAGAATCATGCAAACTCACAAATTGATACTTTTTCAATTCATTAGAACAGAATCAAGTTGTTATCCGAGTAGTAGGTATTTTAATCCATTTATTCCGTCTCATCAGTGCTTTGACTGTCATCTTAGGACGTTGAGTAATTCTTAATAATTAATATAGCATCAAATCAGAGACTAACGAGCTATTCTATTTTAACTTAGATTGATATGATTTATTGAAGAAGGTATGACCCATTGGTTAGCCTTCTATATTGGTTATTGATTAACTAATTTCTAAACATGTTCATAATAAAAAGGATACTCTGCTTTTGAACACTTTAGCACCAGACTATAGCCGCGTATCAACAGCGCGAGGCATGTGCAGCGATTGACTCGCGGTGCGTTGATACTTGTGCGACTGGAACGCAGTCGATCAGCTGTGACCAATCATATCTCTTGCTATTAAATTTAAAGGATAAAATAAGAGATGTGATTGGCCACAGCTGATCAACTGCGTTCCAGTCGCACAAGTATCAACGCACCGCTAGGCATTTACGGCACATGGCTCCCACTGTCGATTCGTGGCTTAATTCGTGTGGCTTCCTGCGTTGAAGTCTTCATATTCCATGTACGTTGAGCAGCTGGATTGCTTCCACGTTAAGATGTTGATGAAGTACTTTCTTGTGTTTCTCTGCAAACCTTAGAATTTCACTGATGACGCGGTTATGATCAGAGTAGTTCTTAATGTATAGCCTGTCCAAGCAAAGAAGACATTCTGGCAAGATGGGAGAATGACTCCAGCTCGGTCAATATTGGTTCAAAAATTATATATTTGGTCTCAAATTGTAGAGCAGACTGTCCTTACAAATTAAGACCAAATTTAGATTTTTTGAATCGATATTTCCCGAGCTGGAGTCATTTTCCCATCTTGCCAGAATGTCTTCTTTGCTTGAACAGACTATACCAAGGAGCATTAACACTACTCCTGAGTCTTGAGTACTTTATTCTGGAAGCACTGAATGATCGATTGCAACCCCATAGTTGAATTCCATAGGTGCACACCGGCTTGGGAATCTGCTTGTAGAGAAGTAGTTCGTTGTAAATTGACAACTTTAATGTACTCACTAGAAAACAGTAAATTTTCTATTGTATTGAAATGAATAAATTTCTGTCTCCTCATTTTACAATAGATATGTAATAGTTTACAAAAAAATAATAATTTCTTGAATTTACTATGTTTATTCAATTGTATGAAATGATATAAAGTAGTATTCAAATTGTTTGTTTAAGACGGAACAATAATACAGCCAATGGAATTACTGACAGCATCTCTAGATAAAACATTGATAGTATGGGCACCAGATAAGGACTCTGGCGTGTGGCTTGAAACATCTCGTATGGGAGAAATGGGCGGCAATGGTCTTGGCTTCTATGGAGCATGCTACAGTCCCAATGGAAAGTTTATTCTCGTTCATGGCTTTCAAGGTGGCATTCATCTGTGGAAAAGAAAAGAGGTAACATTGTGAATCTTTACATATAAATTCGTTCATCAACATACTATAAATAAATGTGAATCAACATATATAAGTATCATAAAGAATGTGATCAAACATATAAATATGATAATAAATGTGAAAAAACATATTAATTAGCAAGCATGTTTTTTTGAACGGAACTCCTTCGTGGTTTCTCAACCGATCAAGTTCGTTCAGGACTCATTTGAAAGATCTCTAAATTTCATACAAAGTCTACATTTTGAAAAAAGTCGTCAGGCAGGGTACGAGAAATTGAGCTCATAGCTTAAGTTTTCCTCATAAGATTAGTATGGGGCAAATTTTTATTGGATACGGAGGGTTCAGTTGGAGATGTTTATTTCCACAACCTTTTTTATCAAAACCGAACCTCCCGATACCACAAAGTGATGTGTTAAAAATTCTAAAAGTTCCTTGTCATTGTAATTCATATTTCTTCATTATATCTTCATATCTTTCTTGTCGATCTAGAGTATCTTCCTTCATCTAGCAAGTTAATGCATTTAATAAAATTGAAAATTCGATTTAATTGTTTCAGGATATGTGGGAGCCGGAAATCAGTATAACGGGACATTTCTCTGGAGTTGTAGATTTGACATGGGAAGCTGTGCTTGGAAGGTACCTGCTGTCTGTCTCATTAGACCAAACTACCAGACTTCATGCACCATGGAAGACCAAGGTATCGTCAAAGAATATTTGCTATAATGAAAATATTTCACTGTTTCGTCTTTCTTAAGTAAAATTCTCAAGATTATTTATTATTTAGCATTGATCTACCATTAATTCAAATGCCATCAATTGATCATATAAATTTTTCTATTCTCCTCAACCCCTTAGCCTAGTAAGCCCTCTTTACTCGGCGGATTTCTGATAAGCAGTAGTGATACACAATCTAAAATTGATACAGGAAAGTTCGTTGATAAGAGATATTTGCAATGCTTATGGATCGCCGCCATATTGGAAATATCATCATCTTTATTGAGAAATAATACATATAGAAGAGTACAACAGGCAAAGCCCAAAACTGTCCCTCTAAATAAACCGATTCTTTTGCTAAATGATTAAACATTTTGAGAGCATTTATACCAACTATTCTTAGTTAATAGTCTGGGTGCCAAATGCGAAAAAGGGGTAACTTTTTGTGGTATGTCGTTGATTTTTTGATCGATTATGATAGATTTTGATGTGTAGATTCCGAATCCGAGTGATGCCAAGCTGTAGAAGTTGAGATTTTTTGTAATTCAAGATGGCGGCCAAAATTTCGGTTCTATTTCTAGTCTACCACGATTTCCATCAAAACGAAGCGTCGGACGAAGAAATCAATTGTGATGATTTTTCATCCGACGCTTTGTTTTAATGGAAATCGTGGTAGACTAGAAATGGAACCGAAATTTTGGCCGCCATCTTGAATTACAAAAAATGCTCAACTTTTACAGCTTGGCATCACTCGGATTCGAATCTACACATTAAAATCTATCATAATCGATCAAAAAATCAACGACATACCACAAAAAAGGTTACCCCCATTGGCACCCAGACTATAAGTTATTTTTCAAGTTGAATTAATAAAAAATTGATAAAACACTAAGTTTCAGAGAGCCAATAGTTATTCCCTCCGATTTTTGGCATTTTCAAATGATCAAACCTCACTTTGCAAGTATTGTGTGTCAATGAGCTTCCTTCCTGTAAGATTACGTATCATACTCTTGTATCGCGCATCGTCGTGTGAAGAGAGCTTTATATACATTTGTTCCAACTTTGAAATATTATGGATCATTATTTGTATACAACTAGAAATTAGTCAATTATTCTTCGCCAAATTGAAACTAAGCATAAACCAGAAAAAACCTTTACGAGTCTAATTTTTTGTCTCAGATTTGATTTACTCCACTGTTATCAGCGATAGGTTATAAATAATGTTCGATTTGATTTGGCCAGCCTTCTGTCTATAAATTGACCTGAATTTGATCATTGTCAAATTTAATATTAATGATTGACTAATCATAAGAATTACTCTGTAAACTTGATATGAATTGATTCAGTTAAGCTTACTTTTACTTAATCTTACTAAATGAAAAGTAATGATAAATATGAAAAATATCAGTTGTGTTTTATGCCAACAGAAAACTTGGCATGAAATGGGCAGACCTCAAATCCATGGACACGATATGGCTTGTATTGCAGCTCTCCCAGAATTCCAGTTTGTATCAGGCGCAGAAGAAAAAGTCATCAGAGCTTTCAAAGCCCCTAATAACTTTCTTCAAAATTTTGAACAACTCTGCTTAACTTCCACTTCTAATAAGCTTGTATCAAGTAAGTGAGCCTCCATTTAATTTTCAATAAATTGTTTTAAATTTTCATATCAAAGTAATTACTGTAATCTCTCAAATATATTTTTTACTGTCTTGAAAAGCTGATAGAATATTTGTTACATTAAAGTTTATACGTTAAGTTTTATTAAGCTAGATAAAGGTTTTAATATTTATGCCTCTGCTCTATCAATATGTTATCATATCATGGTTTTAAATCATGTTAGTCGAGTTATAAATATGAATTTCATTGTTTTGCAATTTCCACTTACTTTTTTGATTCGCTCTGTGTGAATTATTATTCTAAATCATTATCTTTTTCATTCAAATTTGATATTCGTGTATTTTTACTGTTATTTCTGGCAAAGAAATTGATTTAGATTCGATTATAATACTACTTTTAAGGCGTCTAAACGTCTATGAGTTACTATAAAATTAGACTGAATTTAGACAGAAGAGACGTGAAGCTTCGCTATCGTATGATAGGCAATTGTATAGTAACGAATAGTCCAATACCCAACCAAATCAGCTCCTAAGGTAAGAATTGGACTAATTGGTATTTTTCAGTTGACTATCATATGATCATATTGTTTTCTCTACGTTAACGTCACGTCTTTTCTGCCTGAATTGTACCTAACTGTGATCAATATAACAAAAGTCAGTTTTCACATGAATTGAATAAGATTTTTGGAAATAATATTATCGAACATAACTTTTATATTCATCATCTTATTCTTTGAAGATCTACAAGAGACGGCTCTTGGAGCTGCTATACCGGCACTTGGATTGTCAAACAGAGCAGTGTACTCGGCAGAAGAGAAGGATAACTCCGAAGACAAACTATCAAGAGAACAGTACAGCGAAGTGTACTTTGTACCTCAGGATTTGAAAGGTTTGTCCCTATTCTATTTCTATTATATGTGAAAATTTTACTAAAACAGCAAAACTACATACTCCATTCAATAAGTATCGAGACTGGTTCGCTGTAGCCTCAACTGAGGTTTATAGGGGGATTCTACCAGTGGGGATCGGTAGATGGGATCTTTACGAATAAAAATAACTGTGGTTCAGTTGTCTACGTGCATTAGTTGAGGCAGGAGGTCGATTTCCGCGCCGAGTGTTTTTACCTTGCGTCGCAGCACCAACCTGGAGCTTACCATGGAGGAAGCCTACGCTCTAAATTTTTGCTTCAAACCTGAAAAATCTGCGTCGGAGACCCTCTCCCTCGTGAAAGAGGCATTCGAAGAAGACTCCTCGAGTCGCGCAAGAGTTTTTCAGGGGGTGAAAAATGTTTCAGGAAGGCCAAGAACTCGTTGAAGTCGAGTTTTCCATTGGACGCCTGACAAACGCTTGAACCGGGGCTTGGTTGGTGAAAACTGAAAAAAATTTGGTCTCTGACAGGTGTATAACAGTCGCTTTCATCAGTGAATAGTCTTGTGGTGGAAACCACCCACACTATCGAAACAGTTGATTTGGCAATGAAAAAACTGTGAGGAATTCTCCAACTGTGGCGCTGTGCCACAGTGGGATTGTTGGGCAGCATCTACTGGCGAAATTCTGCGTTGCCAAGTCATATCAAGCCCCTAAACAATTCACCTGCCTTTTTTCTTACTCCTATAAGTGAAAAGGCAGCTGTAGTTGCAGGGGGTTGACTCTGATGGCTTGACTTTGGCTTCCAAACAGCTGCGACGCGCTCTCAGAACACTTGGCGCGAGAATCGACCTCCTAACTCGACGAATGGACTTGGGAGGCTAAACCACAGTACTCCTGAACGGTAAAGAACCCCTCTACTGAGCCCAACCAGTTGAACCCCCTACACATTTCTGTTGATACTACAGAGAACCAGTCTCGATACTTTCTGAATGGACCTTGTATGTGAATCCTATTTAAGTAAATGAGCACCTACAGTTTGTTCAGTATAATATGAAAATCTCTTCAGTATAAAATCTAGTCTTGTATAATCAGATAACTAAGAATTTTCAACTCGAATAAGAATTTTTATGGACTATAATTGAAATTGATAATTTGCGGCGGAATAGGCCTACTACATGTTAATAACAATGTTTCAAGGTGGCAATCCTTACATTTCAATCCATAACTTTGAAAAAAACCAATAAAATTGATTAATTGTATATTCTTAATCAATAGGTTACAATCAAATTAGATCTAATAAGATAACCGTAAATTACTGTTTTTGTCTTTAGTTGATATTCAGTTTATTAGGTAGATTTCCCTTTATGCGAAACGTTCTGACGGTCGGCCGCAGTCGAATCATAGCTCTTGTTGTTTAAGCTCAAGGACACGACAAGAGCAGTGATTGGCTACAGCTGTTCGACTGCGGCTGACCGTCGGTCCGTTTCGCATGAAGGAAAACCTACCTCAAGGTAAACTTACACTGGACATGTACTGTTGAAATACACCTATGCCAGAGTTTACTGATGTGCGAGAAAAATGATCACTATAATAATCATTATAAAGTATTTGCCTTGATTGAAACGTTGATTTTCGTTCCAGTGCCACCAACCGAA
This sequence comes from Sogatella furcifera, assembly GCA_017141385.1. NCBI lineage: Eukaryota > Metazoa > Arthropoda > Insecta > Hemiptera > Delphacidae > Sogatella > Sogatella furcifera. The sequence continues at coordinate 52,747,690 of CM029547.1, read as the reverse complement.
GATAATTTGAGCCAGAATACTCTATGGCCTGAAGTTATGAAACTATACGGTCATGGATACGAGTTGTACAGCTTGGCTACTTCGAATGATGGGAAGTTGGTTGCATCCGCCTGTAAAGCTACATCTGAAGAGCATGCTTCCATCTTATTATGGTAACTATTATCGCAAACACATTAATTACATACAGTATTATCTATTTATTTATTTTACAGAAACTATTGAACTTATTGGTTAAAAACACAGACTAATGTCCAAAACCTCTTTAAATGTTCTTGCTTGAATCTTTAACTTTTCTCCTTTCAGAAGCATTCCTTAATTCGATAACATTAAAATGTAGATAAAATAATAAGAATAAATCGATATTATTACTGCTTCACAAGTTCTCAAAAATTCAGTACAATTTTAGTATTTTTCATTTTAATACAACATGTTTCTTTTTTTGTTGAAATGAAAAATACTAGAAGGGTACTGAGATTTTGATTTTGATCTATTTTCATACTCTGATAGTAGCCCTAGCCCTAGGCAAAAGAAACACATTGAAGTTGCATAATATTTGGCAGAAAATGGTTGATTATTTACCATGAAAAGTCAGTTTTCTGGCTAGAGGGAGGATAACCTCCCATTCCTTGAAATTGGTGACGTATAAAAAAATGATTCTTTTGCTAGTATTAGTTGAAACCTAATTCGAGTCGGATTTAACCACTTTCCAGTCGGATTATTCCTATTTATAAAATTGTGGAAAAGATTATAATATGAATCATGAAAACTATATTTATAGTTTATCCAATAGAGTTCGACAATCTGTATTTTCGAAATATTTATTTTGTTCTTATTTTACGTAGCTCACTTATATTGTTCTTTTGTTGTAGGGATACGAAAAAGTGGCAGAAAGTACAGACGTTGACGTGCCATCAGTTGACTGTGACGCAGATGGCGTTTTCCCCTGACGACTCTTTGCTTTTAGCTGTTTCAAGAGATAGAAGCTGGTCATTGCATAAGCGTATAGGTGAGTTCAATATTTTCAACGGCACTGAGATTTTCTCTTTCAATATTAATCGACGCTTGGCCAGTTGAATGGAAATTAAATTGAATTTAATTACAGTACCGTACTAGGAAAATGCTGCGAGGTACTGATGAAAATGTACGTCAGCGTCGGTCATTTGTTCCTTAACATAATTTTATAGTGGTCAAATTTTATTAGATTCTCGTGCAACTACTGATTTAGTGTTTTCTATGTATTAAATTTACGTTGTAACGTTTAATAATGTTGAATCATTTTCTTAGCATAAAAGACATTTCTTTAGAGCAGATACTTCGAAACAAAAATCATAAAAATAATATGTCTATGCCAATAAATAAAAATATTCTTCATATCTTCCATTAACAAAAAGTACTAAATTACCAACTTCTCTAGTTGAGTCCGTTAACAAAGCCATATCGAATTGATGAATAATATGATGATAATAATATAATAATATGAATAATATAATTTTTGAATTCATCAATATGCGTCCAATAAATTAATAGGTCAATATACTGTATGATCTCACAAATATTGATCAACAATGCTATAATATGTAATATGATACTTATGCATTTAAATCTCAATACTTTTAAATACCACTACAAAATTCACTCTACAAAATATTAATAATTAATACAAAAGACAGAGCACCGCTTTATTCAATCCATGAGCTTCTAACCATATGTTTCTATGTTCAGAATATTACGTATCCATTCTTAAACCAATTCTCAATAATTCCACATTTTATTTAAGGGTGAAAGTGAACAATTCACAGTAAACTATAGTCTTTCCATGTAAAGAAGACATTTTTACAAGATGGGAAAATGACTCCAGCTTGGTCAATATTGCTTCAAAAATTATAAATTTGGTCTCAAATTGTAGATCAGATGTTTCCTACAATTTGACACAAAATGTGCGTATAATTTTTTAACCAATATTGACCGAGCTGGAGTCATTATCATTATCTTTGGAGTCTTATCTTGCCAGAATGTCTTCTTTGCTTGGACAGATTATAATGCGTTGCATTTTACTTGATTTTTAATTCATCGCATTTGACATTGTATTTAGTACAGTATCTAATTGAATTGTTTTATTGTGTTTGACAGGTGAAATGCAGTATGAGCTGTTGTTCAGAAGTGACAAGAAAACCGGCTTACACCAACGCATCATCTGGTGCTGTGCATGGACGCATGACAGCCTGCACTTTGCCACCGGCTCCCGAGATGGAAAAATGGTTCTGTGGTCGGCCAACACTCGCAAAGACGTAACTATCATCGATCTGCCCAAAGAGTCGATCACAGCGCTGGCATTTGCACCGGACTTCGTTACGAAATCGAACGAGTATCTGGCCGCGGTCGGATGTGAATCTGGAAAGATAAACCTCTATACCTTCAACATCAACGGTAGTGAGAGCACCTGGAAGTTGTTCTTCAGTATTGATAAAGAGTATCCTTTTAAAAGCATCTTTTTATTCAATGTATTAAACATTCAATACAGACAAAAATTTGTATTAATTTTGATATAGAAAAAAATTCAATTCTATAATAATTGAACAAAGGAATGTAGGTATTTTAATTTAAAAACAAACCCTTAGTATACAGACGAAATTATTAAATACCAGTAGCTTCAATCAATCAATAAATAATCAAAGTAGCCTTCATATACAATAGGTAGTCCTAATAACAAAGTGAACAGGTAGCTTGATTTTTCCTTGAACTTGCAAGACATTTCAATAAACAAGTATATAAGTTGATAAATACCGCTTACTTTATTCATTTTTCAAATTAGTAAAACATTTCAATAAACAAATATTTAAGTTAATAAATACCTGCAGCTTTATTTAGTTTTTCTCGAATTAGCAAGACATTCATTCAACAGACAGAGACAATTCATAACATGATTCAAATATCTGATAACTTGATTGTTCAAGCCAGACACTTTACAATGGGAAATATCGCGAATTATGACTGCATTCTTTTCTATTATCAATTTTATTGCGAAGATTTTGTTTATCCAAAAGTTGAAATCCGTGAGAACGGTACTGGTGGAAGATAGAGGTGTAGAAGAACTTACCTTAATTTATAAAAATAAAACCAATACAGTGAGAACTCACCCATAATTTTCCTCAACCTATACAACTAGTCTAGTGAAAACAACATCACTATTTTTAAATATTACCACTAGTATAAACCAATTCCAATAATCTAGAACAACACTATCAGTCCCAAACAAAACGACTTGTACAAAATTTATTTTGCAAACAATTTTTGCAGACTGTTCCTAATAATTCAGTGGCAAAATATTTCATTAATACCGGTATTACAAACTTTCAACAGTTGCATGAAAATATTATCCAATAGGCTTGATCGTTATCAATAAATCACCATTTAATCAAAATTGAATTTGGGTGAGTGCAACAGGCTTCAACTTCTCTACTAATTTATACTACAGTCCATCACCAGGTTATTTTAAATCATTACACCTAATATCACAAATTTCCATTAGAAAAATAGTTATTTGTGTAACTAGTGCCTAAAGTGGTAGATTGCTGCATCGAGTGAAACAGTTTTTTTCACGAGCCGGAGGCGAGTGAAAAAAGTTTCTCGAGTGCAGCAAGTACACTTTAAGCTCGAGTTACACATTACATTTTTCCTACAGTTACCATCAAATGTGAAAAAAAAATTTAAAGGGTGTTGATTCAGAGACCTATAACATAAAAAACTGAGGGTTGTAGGGTCACCAAGAAGGGTAATAATATTATAATATCTCACTGATTATAATACACTATATACAAATGGGCTAATAAAATGGACTAATAGAATGGACTGATGAAATAAACTGACAGATTGGACTGATCAAATTGACTGATTGAACTGAAAAAAATGAACTAATGAGATGGACTGGAAAAATGAACTGATGGAATGTACTGACAGAGTATACTGATGAAATGGACTGACAGAATAGACTGATGAAATGAACTGACAGAATGGACTGATGAGATGGAATGAAAAAATTAATTCATGAAATGGACTTTTTTGATGGATTAGTCTTACAGAATGGACTGAAAAGATGAACTGATGAGAAGGACACAAAAAATGAACTGATGGGATAAACTGACAGAAATGGAATGATAAAGTGAACTGACAGAATAGACTGATGAAATGGACTGAATGGACTGATGAGATGGACTGAAAAAATGAACTGATGAGATGGACTGAAAAAAATGAACTGATGAAATGGATTGACAAAATGGACTGATGAGAAGAACTGACAGAATGGACTGATGAGATGGACTGAAAAAATTAACTGACAGAATTGACTTATTAAATGGACTGAAAAAAAACTTATGTGATGGACTGACAGAAATGGAATAATGAAATAAACTGATGCAATGGAATAATAAAAAGGACTGACAGAATAGACTGATGAAATGGACTGACAGAATGCACTTATGAAATGGACTGACAGAAAGGACTGATGAAATGAACTTACAGAATGGACTGATGAGATGGACTGAAAAAAATGAACTGATCAGATGGACTGGAAAAATGAACTGATGGAATGGACTGAGAGAATAGAATGATGAAATGAATGGACTGATAAAATGAACTGACAGAATGGACTGGTAGAGTTAACTGACAGAATGGACAACTGACTAAATGGAAAGATGAAATGGACTGATAAAATTGTTTGAAAGAATGGACTAATCGATAATGGAATGATGAAATGGACTGAAAAAAATGGATTGAAAGAATGGACTGATAGGATGGACTGAATAAATGAACTGAATAAATGGACTGATAAAAAATACTGACAGAATGGACTGATACATTGAATGTACACAATCCGCTAGTTTTGGAAACACATATTCAAAAATTTCCTCTTCTGTGATTGGTTGAAAATCTGGAAAGTCCAGATTACTTTACGCACTAGTGTGTAAAGTATTTTAGGCAATCGTGTGAGAATGGCCCATTTTAGAAACTCTATTCAGTGTGTAAAGAAGCACTTTTATAGCCATCTGTAGGGAAAAAAACATTTTCACAACATAATTTCTATTGTAACGTTTTTATTCAATATTGATGTTATTTGCCAGTTTAGAAATTACTAATTAAATATTTGAAAATGTTTAGATTTCTAAAATATTGTTTTGTTTCTGAATACTGAACATTTCCTTGACTTGTTTGATCAGATCATGTCATTCGTTATCAATCAAAAGACTGGCGTTCCGGCCTAAGATGGGGAGAACGGAGGATGCAGGGGGTGATGAATCCAAGGAGAAAGGAGTCGCCCAGCTAGCAAGCTGTGGATTGGATCATCTTGTGAGAGTTTATAACATTTTTACTGATCTTGATTAGTGTGTATTTTGTATCTATAAGCTTTTATATTTGTGTTGATTGTACATTATTTATGAGAATAAATATTATTTGTTGATAAATGGAAGTTTCTATGTTCGGTTATCTCCATTTCAGTTAGTTAGATTCTGGTAGAGATCATCGGAATACCTTGGAATGGATCATCATTAGTAATGTATTATCATGATTTTGAATCATAGCCAACAATAGTTTGATTCCAAGTTTTAAGAAGCATATTTATTAGGAGGCATAAACAATAGCATGACTGTATTGTCCCTACTGTAGCCTACTATCTATTATTGGAATACTGAAAGTCCGAAAATTATTTATAAAATAGGATAGAATGACTTCTTCATTTTAATGACGTGGTGAAGTTTGGACAGTATTGTTCACTCTACCACTTTGAAAATTATTCATCTATTTGAGTAAATACAAATATAAATACGGCGATCCCCTGCTGGCTCTCCTGCAACAACACAATGTAGGTCTTGTGGCTGCATTTATAATCAGAGATCTTGACCATATGGATTATTTATGTAGACCTGCTTCGTTATTACATTGTATTTACCAATTAGTCATTTCCTATCTGTAGTCAAATTATTCATTACCTGAAAAATATTCCTTCGCAGGCGAATCTATTGTCGAAGAATTTTCGACTTCTTCCGGTCGAAAACGAAATGCAGCTAATTGTCAAGGACATCTCATGAAAATATGAAAAGTAATCGGACTTTAGAATGAAAACGAAGACTTAGTCACCGAAGACGCAAATGCCTGCAAAATTCGAGCTACCATAGTGTTGGCATTATGATGAGAATCTCAAGTGAGTAACCATTTTAAAGAATCAATTCATATAAATTCCACTTGAGCCTACTTGACAAGAAGTTGCATAGTAAGCTCTGATTCTACGATATAACATTCCAAAGTGAACAAAATTTCGAGTTGGAGTAATTTATCGGTTTCTACGATTCTGTAATCTGTAGTTTAATTTTCTAGGGTAGTTTTTAATTAAAGGTTGAACGCACATCTTGAATAAAAAAGTTTCAAATATTTAATAGTTTAGCTTGGACTTAAATCGTTTGTTTCATGCCAGTTGAGCACGTTTATCTTTGAAGTAGGTGAGACAAAATCAATGAAGAAAAATATGTAATATAACACTGACGTTCCAATGCCTTCGAAACGAAACTGTTTGAAATCGTTTTGTTTCATTTGGTGTACGTTCGTTTTGTAGACTTAATCACAAATGCAAATTTTCTAAACTCTACCACGAACCATTCCTCTAGTAACAAAATATTACTTCAATTAAAACAAGCTGTTTTACAGCTTTTAAGACATACGCGTATAATTCAACAGAAGGATCTCAATATTAGGATAGGGTATGTTTCATAGTACTAATATTAATAATAATATTTTATTATTAATTTAATAAAATATAATTTATTTTATAAATTAATGATATTAAGCTCCATTCATTTGAATCATTTGGAAGTATTAGCAGTTGATAACTATTAGTTGAAAGTGAATTATTACTAGGCCTTTCGTTCTAGAAATTCTAACGATCTTGTTATCAAATAAAATGCATGTGAAGAAAGGCAAGAGTGCGTGATTATCTCCGCGTTAGTAGAATATTCTCGATTTGAGACAGCTATTAACTATGAAAACAACTGTAAACTTTTAGCGAGAAACTTGCCCAGAGGCCAGAGTAATGGCAGGAAGATGCACAATCTTCCATCATTTTAGAACAAGAGAGATAGCGCTAGGTCCAATGCAAGAGGATCGCTTGGAGAGTTGGCAAGATTGCACTTTTCTCTCCTTCATCCTCCTCCTCCTCCTTCTCCTTCTTCTCCTCCTCCTCATCCTTCTATTCCTACTGCTCCTCAAATTCATCTTCCTCCTACTCCTCCACCTCCTCCTCCTCCTCGCACACCATCACCTTCCGCACTCAGAATAGAACTCACTCTGCTCTTTCCCGGGACAAACAACTCTCGCATTATCATTCTTCACCTGTACCAATAATAATATTATGAGTTGCGTAAAAATTATTGATCTATAATTTTTAAATTCATGAAAGTCGAATTTTTTTCAATTAAAGAATGTTTAAAAGACAAACAATTAATAGGTAATATGTAATCAGGTATTGAAAAGAAAGATACTATTAGAAAAATATTATATTCAATAGTATAAATTTTCAAAACGATACTAAATAACTAAACGAAACGATAACTTAATTTTATCTATCGTTTGGGAGTTAGTGAGTTGCTGGCTCAATGAAGCGTTTTTTACAACCCTTGAATCGTCTAATTCCTGCTAAAATTATTAAAAAAAAGAGCTTCCGACTATAAAATTTCAGTTATCCAACATTGTTCATAAATAATAATAGCCATAAAAGAATTTTGATTAGTATTTCAATATGGAAATATTTTCCTTATTTCAAGATATTACATCTTCTATGAAATTCAATTCATTTTGATTCCATTACTTCTCTCATCATATCCACCAAAGTAATACTAAAATTCTACATCGAAGTACTACATCCTAATCGTAAATGTTCTTGAATAGCTCAATTATTTTGAACAAATTTTCATCAAAATACATATAAACTCTAAATGACGTTCAGAAAGAGTTTAATATCCATTTCGATTATCCACTGTTTCTTGCATATAAATACTATAAAATCGTAAAACTTCAAAAAGGGTGTTTGATTTTTATTTATTCAAATACTATAAAAGTTGTTGAAATTTACTTGAATTTGATTTCAGTCTGACTAGGAAAATAAATTGAAGGGGTTGTAAAGAGCAAATAAAAAATATTTATTAATTCATTGTTACAATTGCGACTTGATAGAAAGTATAGAGATTGTATGATAATGATTATAATCATGATTATACAGTCTCTAGAATAGAAAGTATTTTAAGCAAATTATTCCTTAAGAATAAATTCACGATTCTAAGGAAGGAATTATTTTTTCAATTACCTCCAGAAACTTTACTCATCTGAATAGAATGTTGAGCACTAGATCCTTCTGGATCTGAACTATATTATTAAGATTTATATTTTCATCAAATTTACCATCTCATGCTTCATAATAAAATGTCGTCATTGAAACTTAACCAATTGAATCTTGTGATTCCATTTTTGAGTGTAGGACACTATTGATTAAGTAATATCCAATCAAACCTGAGGCATATGAAAAGAGATGGAAATATAATTTCGTATTTTAATCTCAGTTCATATGACAAATAAATATTACCGTTCAAATACAGGCCTAATACATTACTCATTTTATATTTCTTTTTTATGAAATGTGGCATCTCATGAAACGATGCAAGCTTGAAAGAGTATTTGAAATTTTAGCTTCTGATGTTTATGACCTCAACAAGATTTTTAATGAGGTTGCATAACCATTGTTTCTCACTGTATTGTCTCTATGTACAACGATGTATTATTATGTATGTATTAGTATTTTTTGCATTTTTTTTGTGAATGGCATATCAATCAATGGAATTATATCCATGTAATGTTTATTGGCCTTCCACCGTTCAAATAGGTGCTTAAATTAGTGGAATGCACAGTTCGCCACCCGAGTGTATAGTAGGTACCAGCTCAACCGCCATTAATTCAGCTAACTCTCGTCTCTAAATAGAACTCTAGCAAAACACGTCAGTACTTTGAGCCAAATTTCTCAGACTCGCCAGACATCGTTCAGATGAAACAGAAATAATACTTTCATTTTTTCGTTACTGGCATGTGAGAATCGGTTACGTAAGTGGTCGAATTGTTGAAAGGCTATTGTAACTGGAAGTATTACGTTACTTTGTATATTTTTCGATGAATAATTACAAAATTGAAAGGGGAATAACTTGTTGAAGTAATTGAAAGGTAATTAAAAAGGAAATTAGAAGAGAAATAATTAAAATGTATTGGAAACTTTATATTCATTGCAACTTGGGTGATGGGAACCTTATAATTATGCATTCATTATTATAAGGTTCGTTCACAATCGAACACATTTATGAGATCCATGTTTGAGCTTGAGAAGTCCAGAATCACTTTTGCCTACACAATCCGTGTGATCTGCACTTATGTATACGTATACATTATTCTAGGTAAAAATATCGACTTGTAACTGATTCCGCACTCAATTTAGTGTAATTGTCGTAAGTGATCGAATCAGAGTGCAATTGAGTGAAAAACTAATCTCCATAATGTATTTAACATTGCAAAAATCTATAGACAGATTAATACCCCTTATTATATAAGATACCGTAATCTAAATTGATAAAATATTCTATTTTTAAATACTTGTCTCAAGTAACACGTATCAATGTAATGCAAAAACTGGAAAAGTTGGAATTTATTTACTATCAAATCAGTAATAGTTATAATTTTTTGGGGAGAAATTTCTTGAGAATTCTCACATTATACATGTGAAAATATAATAATTTGATGTTTTCACAAGTAATGTGAGAGTGCTGAAGAATTTTCTTCCCCCAAAAAAATACTGACTTGTTTGTAAATGAATTCTAACTTTTTCATATTGCAAAACATTCTACTCCACTCAATTTCAACTATTTCGTACTCTGCGAAGTAGGTACCGGTACGTTAGATGATTTCCTACATACATAATTATCTAATTATGTTTCGGATGATGCCCACATAAGTATTCAATTTTACTTGTGCTTGGGTAATGGGGTGTGCGAGGGTGATTTATGAGGTGCATAACCGACCATGCCCCTGGTGGGATTCGAACGACCGGGTAGCGCTAGCGGACTGAAGGTTGTAACGCCCTAGTCCACTCGGCCAATCCGGCCGGCAATTAGTTTTGTACAAGACCCAAAAATTGTGTTACGCATTCCAGATTCCACACACACATTACTTGTGTTGGATAGTTGAATTGAACATTGGAAGCTAGATTGCATACCAAAACCTACTACAATCTTTTTCGCCCTAAGCAAAGAAGATTCCCACTCTATCTTCTGTGCCCAGGATGCTTTTCAGGAACAATATTCCTGGGGAGAATGGTGTGGCGATATGTTGACTTTTTTCAATCTCTATTTCCCACCCCATCACCTCACTTGTTGAACCCAGCAGATGTGCGGCAGATTGAGCTGGGAATTTATTTATGCCGCAGGGAAATTTGTCGTCCGGAGAGTGTCGCTTCTGTGGCAGCCTGCCGCAGTCAGTGTCGTGGTTGCGGCGTTTGAAAGCAGTGATCGGTCGCGACTTGTGGCGTCCGTCGCTTTGTTCCGCCGCGCGATTTTCGAAAATAAATCTCGAAAAATCCGGTGCAGTGCGCCGGACCATGATCTGGTGATAGTTACAAAGTTTATCAACAGAAATGGCGGACAGCGAGGGTGGATCTGAGCAGGATGATGTCTCCTTTCTTCGGACGGTGAGTTTCACTTTCAATAATAACTTGACAAAGTTTTCCCATGTAAGGAAAAAGCTATAGTAAAGTCTGGTCGAGCAAAGAATACATTGTGGCAATATGGGAAAATGACTTCAGCTCGGTCAGTATTGGTTCAAAAAAGATAAATTTGGTCTCACTTTGTAGAGCAGAATTTTTTCTAAAATTTGAGACCAAATTTTTTATTTTTGAACCAATATTGACCGAGCTGGAGTCATTTTTCCATCTTGCCGGAATGTCTATTTTGCTTGACCAGACTATAGCAGGAGTTCCCCATCCAAAGTTGTAAGTAGGATGTAAGTTTGATAGCCAAGTAGACTACTCTATATAGATAAAGTTGGAAAGAAAATGAAAAATACATAATAATTACAGTAGAGTAAATAAATAAATACAGTGGAGTCTCGCTTTTCCGTCATTCCGTTGGCTACTACCCGGCATACTAATAAGAGAGGACATTGTTCAAATTTCTAAGAAGATCAGTCGAAGAGAGGAAAATTTGTGTTAACATCAGCCCAAATAATACTTCCAGTTGAATTGCACTATCACCATCACTTATATCAATCTGATACAAACTTTTTTGGACTAAATATTAATGATTTTTGCAAACAAGATTTAATACAACGTTCTTAATCAGTTGAACATATTTTTAAAAATATTCCTTATTATCCGTCTTTTTCGATTATCCAACCCTCTGCCGGCCCTTTCATAGGCTACCTTTCCTCTGTAGTAAAGCATCCAATAATTCAAAATCGAAATACGTTACAAAACTCTAGTGAGATGTATGATTCTTTTATAATATTAAGATCTATGTCTTAGAGGTAATGCAGGTGATATGGACGCGTTCCCTAAACAATTAGATAATTGTATGTTAGGTGTGCCAATTCTGTATGAATATAAGAAACTACATAAATTTAGAAACTTTACACGTTCACTATAAGTTATTCATCTAAAATTGTACCTCAGTAAGTTGTTTACCTCTAGTGCTTATTATCTAGGAGTGACCCTTACCGCAAAGCAATCCTCCACCACTTCTGGAGCTAAAAAAAATCACAGGTTTAATAATATTATTGCAACGTTGCTGAGATATATAATCAAACAAGGCAAGAATACTCTAACGTTAGGTTTATTTATATTATTATTGTTTTATCTTATTGCTCCCATCCGAAGTTGTAATAGATAGCCTATACAGTATACCGTATTTACATTTTCCCTAAACACTGTAATTTGTATAGTAGAGTTTTTGGTTCCTGAGGGTGAAGCCCACATGAGCTCATAGGCTTGTGCGTGGGTAATAAAATTGATAGATGATGAGAGATGACGACTACGTTCTAGATTCTACTTTCTATAATCTTCTCTGAAAGATGGGGTGGCCGTATTTATGTGATTGTGCTGTGGTCAAAGAATTGTTCCCCGGTTGAGATTCGAACCCGGGTCCTCCCAGTTATCAGACCGGCGTGTTATCACTTGATCCAACGAACCACCCAAAATACTCTAATATAGAAATAAAATAATGTTGAGTATCCTATCCAATGTTCACTTCAGTTCAGTAAGTTGAATAGTATTAAAGTGATTGTATACTGATTTCGCAGTCTCTGTAGATAATTCTATTTAGAGATAGCGAAAGTTCTATGTAAACTTATTCCCTATAGATATAGGCCTACTCCAGTAGAGCCTCCCATTCAAAGTTGCACACGCTAGCCAGCCACGTTGCCTCTATAGTAAACTTGTTTGTTCAACGGAAATAGACTAACTTGAAACTTAACTGACACTTATTGCATTACGTGTGTGCAGTTGCCGAACTTGTGGTTCGTAAACTTTGAGTCGACAAACTTCCTTGAGTGCAGTTTAGAGTGGTTCGGTATAATATTTTATGACCCCTGAATGAGCCTTCGGAACAGAAGTTTATTATGAATCACAGTGGATTTCAAAAATTGAAGAAGGAAGGCCTTGTTTTTGCTTACTCGTCAAATAATAATTTATGGCATAGAATAGCGGTCATCGCAGTGAAGTTATTGAAACTTGTGACTGCTGCTGCGATGAATGCTCGACTTATCCTTATGTATTAAAAAAATTGATGTAAAGGAGAGGAAACTTCAAGATTGGGTCAGAACCAGAAGGTAGAAGTGCTCGACTTATGGGGTTAAATTATGCACTGTATCTGTATGATCATAAAAGAGAGAAATCTTTAAGATGTGTTTGGATGAACTGGAAAGACAATAATAATATGGAATTCGAGTACAAAAAACGGCTAGAGCTGAAAAATGTATTACATATCTTCTTTATTTTTGTTGAAAATGGAAATTTATGTTGAAATAATTTGTTTTTTTCTCTAATCAATCTTTTGAAAAAATATCCTAAAAATATTAATTTTCACTCATCGTTATTGATCTGTACATAGGATTTTATTCTTTTTGTACTGCCCTTAGATTTCCACGATGTAGTTATATATTTTTATTCGAAAAATATATTGATGAAATTATTCAAATTTGAATCGGAATGTCTATAAAATGAGGTAAATCTATTTTTGGTTACATTGATGCAATTCATAATTCGCCCTCGGCATTCCAGTCCCAATTAAATCGTTGGCAGTCACAAACATTTTTCTGATCAATAAATTCCGACCTTCGATAGGTTCATGCAGGAATGTTGAGGAAGTGTATTATAAAAACCTTACATAGAACCCAAACAAAAATAAGCAGTCAAAATATTCATATAGCCTATGTGGTTCATTCAGTATTATCACATTAATTTATTAAAAATAGGTTTACTTTAAAATTCGTATTTTTATTAAATTTTATTTTAACGACGTAAATTTATTTAACGATTTTTATTTTAAATTAAAATTTAATTAACGTATTTTATTTTAAAATTCGTTCATTCAGTATCATCACATTAATTTAATAAAAATAGGTTTACTTTAAAATTCGTATTTTTCTCGGAAAATTTTGAAAGAAATTGTTAATCAATGACTTTGTACAGTAGGTAGGTCTATTTTAAAGTAGGTTTAAAAATGAAATTTTCATCCAAGTCTCTATTGTAATTGAGTTTCTTGTTTTCTGATTTGTTGTCTATTGACCACACTCACCAGTGTTGTACCATTGTCACAAATTTATAATGATTTTTCAGTTTGCTTATTGATCATCATTATTATTCTGTACCTTACTTTATCATCAACTGTACTGTGCAATTAAAAATTTCATCATATTGTTATGGAGATAACTAATACTGTATTTTATCCATGATTTCTTTCTTCAAATTTGTTTTCACAAAAATATGAGATGCTTTTATATAGTTTATTTGATAGTAAATGATCATCTCTCATGATACTAGTGTTTGCTGGAACTCTTCCATTAGATACTAATAATCAATGTACCAGAACTGTACGAAACAACAAAAATCCACAAAATAACTTATATTTCATACGTCATCTGGGTCCCCATCCCAATATTTCGAGCTGATACAGCACTGCAGTAGTCTCCATAACCAATTCTCATTCACAATACTGAACGTAATTCATATTTATTCCTGTACCGTCCTCAGTACTGGCTTGGAATCGAACTATGTGTTGGCTTGGCCGTCTGCCGTATAACCATAGAAATGATTTATTTTGCTCTATTACCATCTATTCTCGCCATTCTACCCAGATGAAAGCCATCATCTCGTTCATCTTATACGTGATAATAATATTTATCAACTTGAGATGTAATGTGACTCCTCTGTCCAATTTTTGGAATTTAAGTTCTCATTTACATTAAAATTAAAATGAACTTGTGAATTGGAGGTATCAAGAACTCAAAATTAACATAATAATGGAATCCGATTATTCAATATTCGGAAAAGTTTTACTTATTATATGTCTTTTTAGCACTTTCCAATCTGTCAATCGACTGGTAAGTGTGTTTCTTCGTGCATACAATAATAAATAGACAGGTAAATATAAATAGACACTAGACAGGCTATCTCTATGATTATCAATATTGAATCATACCTTCACGCTTGAATGTATTTCTTAGCTCTGTTCTATATAAACATAGCTACAGTACGTTTGACAGTTTATTATCTATTAAAGGTAGCTATGATATAACTGAGGAAAAATCATGATAAGAACTTCTATTTAAATACTAAATAAATTCTATTTATTCATTTAAATACTAAATCTTTAAAACTTCTTGATATATTTGAAAACCAAGTTAAGCATGGTAATTCCTTCTTTTGCTTATTATTGAAGATCGTATATATATTCCATCAGAGACCGATTATCGAGCTCTACCGTGAATCTACCATTCATTTAACTCACATTCATTGCCTACCTTTGAAGTTGAACTATTTGAAGTTTGTGAGGTATGTGGGGAAATTCAAATAGACTGTAACTAATCCTCTTATTATGTAGTCTATGCTAGTATGCAAATCATGTCATTGCCAAACTATAAGCCCTAATCAGTGATATAGTTGTGAATAACTAAAACGAAAGTATAGAAAATGTTACAAAAAAGCATCGACATCACCATCACTGGACATAACCGCTGCTACCTAAATACAAGTTTACAAACCGTACTGTCTGACAAGGGCCACTGCAACAGCTGGATCTGTTGTATGCAGTGAAAACATAAATTTCATGCGGTCAGACGCGGAGGGATTGTAAATTATGTAGTCGTGTGATAGAGATGCCCTCTCTCTCTCTCTCTCTCTCTCTCTCTCTCTCTTACTCCCTCTGTACCACTGTCTCTCATTTCTCCATTCTCTTCTATTTCTCTCTCTCTCCTCTCTTCCCACTCTGTCTCTATATCATAGCAAGTGTGTGTGTGGACACGTGTTTTCACTATATTTGTAGAGTATAGGTTATCCAGAAGTTACATATCTATCACACTGGCGGCTCGTGCCCACGAAACAGGTGAAGTGCTGTACAGTAGAAGATACGGCCACTTCACCTATTTCGTGGGTACGAGCCGCCAGTGATCTATCATAATCTGCATCCCTACCGCACTGACCAATGCTACATCTTCTGCTCTGCCATAAATCAGAACGTGGACATATCTATTTTGATTTGTTTTGAAAGAAACTATAGTTCACGCAAGCTGAGTTGAGGCACTATATACCTTCCCTTATCAGCTTATCACCGTCACAACAAACGGTGCATTCTGACGGCGTTTCTTCACAGCTTGAGCCAAAATTCCCGGTAAATTTAGCAATTTGAATTTTTGCCCTTCCAATTGAATTGATTTACAAATAATCGCAATTGTTATGCTTGAATTTATTTGTTCTTGGTCGATATACAGATCTTGATGGAGACATCTTAATTCAACCGATGCTTTATGTATATGATTATTGAATTTAATGATGATTAATGGAAAGTGCTATTTGTGATACAGTCTGTTATGTGTGTTTGTACACTACATACCATTGATCACTCTTGTTATGTTCAACTCTATTTGCAATTTTGACTGGTCAATATGACTGTTAAAGCAGGTAAATTAACTTGAAGAGAACTTTAGCATCGATTGAAAAAAGTCTAATTCATCAAAAGTAGACAGAGCAGATTCAACATTCTATCGATTTTTTGTTTCCTAAAATTTTAGTAAAAAATAAAGGTGCCATTTCGAAATTCTAATCAACAATATTAATTTTTATTGTTTAGCCTACTCTGGTAAACTAATCAAAAAGCTGAATCAAATCTTCTGTGTAGAAAAAATTTACTAGAGAATTCCCATTATTATTCATCTAAACATTAAATCTATTCAATTATTCAATTCTTGAAGCTATTGTGCCATCTTGAAAGAATAAGACTCATTTCTGTATCATTAACCGTTTTTTGTGCTATTTGACTGGACTAAGTATTGTATTATTTATTCACTAAATTATACGGTTACTAAAATCTCATTTCATTTTATCTCAATGATTCAAGATTTGAAAGTTCACTCCTTATGAAATTCTCAAACATCAAAATTCAAAATGTTATTTCTAAGGAATCCAGACCGTACAGTTTTAATAGTAAATTTTTCGAGAATACGCGAAGAAAGAAATCGATGTTTACTAGTTTATAGGAGCTGGGGTAAAAGTTCCGTAGAAGCTTTCTGCAGGAGTTTACGACTTGAGGGAAAGATAACTAGATTTCTTCTGGGACCACCCGTGCACGTAATAACGTTACTAACAGCGCAAATGTATGTTTCAGTTTGTCCTATCAGCCATTAAAACCTGTATAACGTTTTTTATAGTCATTTCTCCCATTAAACTCACGTCAGAGTCTTCCAGATTCACGTCATGAAGGGGCAAAAATATAGTGATTGATATCTTACTTGGAACAAGAAAAATAAGATCTAGTTTTAAAATAATACTGTGCTGTTTATACATTCTGTGTATTCCCATGTATAGTGATATATAAATATAGTAATAACCCCATTTCGGAAAAAATTGACTTTATTTTTTTTCAATTGCGAGAGGAATAGTACAGGCTATGCCTAGTTTTCCCTCCCCATTCCAGTATTTGTATAAATGTATGAATAAATAAATAAATTCGACCCTGATTTTAATTTTTTTTAAATCCCTTTTATTTTACAGTACAAAAATCTCACTTTGAGTAGAGACTATCTCGAAATACTAGAATAATAGTTGATTGTAGATCAATATTCGACTGAATGGAAAAAACTTCTAATCACTATACAATCCAATTTCTAAATTAACAAAAATCTCACTTTGAGTAGAGACTATCTCGAAATACTAGAATAATAGTTGATTGTAGATCAATTTCGACTGAATGCAAAAAACTTCTAATCACTATACAATCCAATTTCTAAATTAACGTTCAAGAAAATAATTACAAAATTAAAATTTAACCAATCGGGCACAAACTAACAAATCAACTTCCTGTCTGGTACGGTATTTTCGCTCACTTTAAATCAAATTGAGCTTCACAAAGGTAAAGTTTAGAAGAAAAACAAAATAATATTATTAATCGTACGCAGTGATTAGTTGTGCTTTTGTTCGCAGAGCACTTGATATGAAGATGTTTTGATTTGATTGTGCTCTCGAGCTCGCTCGCTCGAAATAAAAGTTGGATGAGAGGCAGGCAGGCCCAAGGGTGGTGGTTGCTGTTTCGGAGAGACAATACACCAGGCTTGAACTATTTGAAGCTCTGGCCGCATGCCAGCCACAGACAGAGAAGCGCCTTCATCCTTCTTCATTCCTCACAGATTGAGTTAGATGAACCCGGCATCGATTCTATGCTAAATTGTTGCGATTCCTCTGTGATTGGAATGATCGGATGTGCAAAATCTCATTGACAGGATAAGAAAACTTGATTCAATATAATTTTCCTGTTAAAGGTATGTTGTTACTGGTGCGATGATTGTTGATCATGAACGATAATCGTTCTTGCTATTCAAAAACAAGAGTTGTGATTGGCCACAGCTGATCGACTACAACGATTATCGTTCATGATCAACGATAATCGCACCAGTAACAACATACCTCAACATAACTAACCCTGGCAATAGTACTAACGTATACTCCGTTACCGGAATTTTGATAGAACATAGAAGTAACGTGTACACCGTTAAAGGGTGGATAGGTATGTACAGGGTGTATTACTTAGTGCATCTCATATAAACCGTGTACACAGTAGCCTACAGGTGTTTTAGGAAGAATCTGTCACACTCCATTTTTAGAGGCTTCATTCGAGGCCAAAATGATTCATTCAATAATTCTCTTGTAATGAAATTAGCCGAGAAATTCTGGGAGTCAGGAGAAAAATTGAAAGCTAGATTATTTAGGAATGAGAATGCCAATGCTTCTTCTGTATTTACACCATACCAGTAGACAAATTTTTGTCTTTTTTCCTCTTTTGAAGTCTGTGCATTTTTGCCAGTCGTTACTTTCGGAAATTCAGTGATTCACAAAATTCAATTCAATTATTAACTGAGTTCTTGGTGTAGTTAGGACAGTTTTCTCATCCAGAGCTTGTTTCGTATTATGCGTCCGACGCTCTAAGCAGATTCCACACGGTTCTACATGCTCTAAATTACCGGCTAGCCTACATGATTAAATAACCTACGTGGCCCACAGTAGCTGAGTACTAATTTACGAGTTTTTCTGGAGAACTTCGTTGAGGCAGCCTTGTTAGGATCCTTTCTTGATGCGGACGAGTCTGATTAAATTATGAATCTTTTATAGTGGTACTTCCTTATCATCTGTCTCGGTTTAAAAGGATAGGGAACAGCCCGGAAATTTTACTCAAGTAAAAATTGAAAATAATGGAATATGAGATGGGATGAATGGAGTTTCATTCCGAAATTTTTCCATATAAATTACATATTTCGCTTTCCTAGCCTCTACTTTAGCCATGGAGCTACTTACTTGGACCCCAGAGTATAATTAAATTGAGAGAACAGATACCATACCCTCGTTCATCTGAGTATTCAATTTTAACTCTTCCTATTATTTTGAAATACATTAATCCTATTTTGTGCTTCCTTAATCGTTTTTATGCATTATTTTGGGGAGAGTCAAATTATTCAACTTTTCAAGTCACATAATAATATATTCCTTTTAAGGAATTTTCAAAATATATAAGAAAACCTTTAGGTTGAGGTTGAGTGGTAGAAATGACTTCCCAGTCCTAACTCCGCCTAATAAATGATTTTTTTTTTCATTTGAAACCCCTCTTTATGTAAGTTTTGTCAGCTTCATGTGTAGTTTTATCAGATAGATGAAATAATATGAGATCTATATTTTTTTCTTGAGAATAATAATAAATACAGTATTCAAATTTGTTTCGATTATAATGCAATTTTCCTCTGTCAACACCATATTGAAAGTTATAAAAGATCGAGAAATCCAATTTCTAAAATATATTCCCATTAATCATAGAACTAACGCATAGTCTAGTAACTATAGTCGCCCACAGATCATTGGAATGACCAAGGTCATGGGATTGCTGAGCCCTGTTGCCACTGTTGTCCACCCTCACCCAAACAAAAAATCACTCCTCTCTCTCACACCCACTCTTACTAGCTACCCCCAAGTTGAAGCTGCATCACCGGAGGGATAAACAGGGAGTGGTGTCGGAAGAATTGGTCGTCTTTGGTCATTCCAATGATCTGTGGACGACTATAGTTCCACAACCACATGAGCAGAAATTATCCACCATCCAGTAACTGGTGCTATCTACCGGCAGAGTTCAGAAGTAGTTACAATTGTGTCATTGACCAATCGTGGGGGGAAGAGAAGGCGGAGCTTTGAAATAAGCCTGTGGGCGGAGTCTTGTTCACCGAGTAACTGCTGCCACCTACAACTGCTTTGTCATTGGCCATTCAGGAGAGAGTAGGCGGAGCTTGGTAATAAGCCTGTAGGCAGGGTCTAGTTCACTCAGTAACTGCTGCCACCTGCCCGCGGAATACAGAAATACCATACCTTCTTCATTTTTTACCAATGTGGAGTCAGTTGATTGGAGCCTGGTAGTTTGTCTGTTCGGGCTGAGGCCGCACTGCCGGTGGGTAGAGCCTGGAGGGTGGAGGGTAGTTGTAAGTAAGACCTATTTAGTATTTTAGACCTAAAATACCGTATTTTAGAACATGACACACCATCCCAGGTTTAAAATAAAGGCAGTAATACATCGTATGAATGGTATGACGTCATTCTGTTTTTTGAGGTTATGTTGTCCATATTTAAGAATTTCAAGATGGCGGCTGAACACATACCATTCATACGATGTATTACTGTGGATGGTGTGTATGTTCTATAGATTTACCAACTACCCTCCACCCTCCAGGCTCTACCCACCGGCAGTGCGGCCTCAGCCTAGGAGTAGTATTGAATTGTATCTTTCAATTTTTATGCTGTTTAGGTGATTTTATGGTAGTTATCTATATTTAAATCTGTGGTTTGACAATATCTAGTATTTTAATTCAAACCGGATTTTATTGTTTGAGATTGGGCAGTTTGTGATGGGTGATTCGTTGGAGGAGTGATAAAGCGCCGGTCTGATAACCAGGTGGACCCTGGTTCAAGTCCCAAGCGGAGAACAATTTTTGAATTAAATTGGTAAATTGGTTCTCATTAGTCATTACATAACATGGTTGTCTTTTACAGTGTTTGAATTCCACTGCATTTCTATCTAACCAGTGGCGTAACAGTTTTTTCGGGCCCCCGCAAACATATTTTCGGGCCCCCCAAAATGACTTTGATTTAAAACTTTTTTTACTACTGAATGTGTATTGGATTGTTTTATGTCGAAATAGCTAGTAGGTATTCGTATTTCGATCATTATAGATTGAAGCTATGTCACATCCAACGATCAATACATTATAGCTTGCTAGTTTGAAATCCCTTCAATTTTGCTAGAATCGAGCAATCCTTTCAATCATTAGGTGTTACATCGGCTTAAAATTTATTTGGATCATATAATTAACTACCGGATTAGTTAGTTTTTTAATTGTTATACAGTAGTTTATTGAAAAATTTGTACACCAAAGGAGATTTGATTTGAAGGTTTTCGTAAAGCTACCATACACTGAAATATTGAAATTTTGTAAGTTTCATCTTTGCATAAGTTAAATTTCAATTGTTGACCTACATTACAAATAAATGACATTGATTTACTACGAATCTCTAGGTGAAATAACATACATTTAGTGGAACATGAACATATTATATAAAAAAAATATTACCACAAAACTATTGTAGAACTAGAAAAATTTAGAAAAAAATGACACGAATGTCTTCACTTTAAATTTTGCTGATCTTACTGAGTTGTGAGAAGCAAATGCTTAAATTGTCTTTTTCAAATAAATTTCCCTAACCACTTTACTTCCAATAATAAGTATTTTTTGAAAGTAATAAGAAAAAGTAATAATATAAGTTTACTTGAAATTTAAAAGTTATATTAAGTCTTAATAAGCTTAGCCCACTAAGTCTTTCGAGTGACATGACACTTCGAAGGTAATTCTTGATCAATTTTAATTTTGAGAATGACCTTTCAGCAGAAGCTTAAGCTACCGTTACTTGTATAGTTAAAAACAAGATTAATGTATGCTGTGCATAAGTTACACCTGGGACACTGCAAGCAAGAGAGTAATACACAATTAATAGAAGTTCACAAATTTCTTTCGCTGTTTCTTTTTTGATATTTCTACTTGTAGAGTCCTTCTAAAACTTAGCATTCGATGGGGAAAATGTATAATGAAGTTTTTTTCACATTCAGTGTCATTTCCAGCTCACCGGTTCGCGGGCCCCCCTGGCTCTCGGGCCCTCCCGCATTGCGGGCCCTGCGGGCCAGGCTGTTACGCCACTGTATCCAACTCGCTAACACTGTTACAAAAAACGCTATTTTCATTTTTCTGTTTGTAATGAAATATGAATGAAGCATAGTTTTGAAACATTGTAAACGAGTTTCACTGAATAATTCATTATGCTGAACTCCTTCTCAATTCTCAAATGCATCTCAATTCAATCTGATCTTGATTCAACCAAGGATTGTTTATTCGTTCAACGTTATATTTTTATCGAAAACTCCAGTAAATTCTGACACACGGCACTTGGTTCACATCCAAATGCACTTTGGCAGCCTCAACTAAACTATTTCAATTCTCCACAGTTGACTTATCAGTATTTTTGTAATTCACAGTCAATGATATTTCTACAAACAGATACATAAATTCAAATGCATTTGCTTACCAGTCACCGATTTAGTTCGTATCTCATGAACCCTCTGTGAAATACCGTAACAGATTCGTTAACAATGAACGGAGAAATATGAATATTGCATGAGCGTGCGTGCGCGTATGCTAGCAGAATGATCAAGGATGGTATTTGTAGTGGAATGATGGCAAAAACGTTATAGTATTTTGCCGAGCCAAAAGAATCATCGGAATTTAATGAGAGCTCTCGCAGCCAATATATCTTTCGTTATCATGACTCTTCTATCGCTGGCGGTCTAAAAAACCGACGTTTATTTTCCTGCATTCCAGATTTCAAATCTAGCGCAACTGATCTGCATAGCTGTTAGCATACCGCAGATTAAAAAGGGCTGGATTTTGGTAACAAAGCCCCAACACTTTATCCAAAAATGATTCTCTGTGTACAATATCAACAAAGCCCGGTTGCTACAGATTGAGTCACATACTATTTGAATATGAGTTATTTTACTGAATCTCCATTTAGGGCTTTCTATTTGATTGGATTACGAGTAAAAAAATGTACTCCCGATGTACGAATGACTAAAATGGACTTGAAGAAATTCCCCTTTGAAACAAATTTCAATTGAGAATGATGAAATTTTTCTTCCTGAACATTTCTCGTATGCAGGAATATGACTTAATCCTTAGCAGGTTCTCTTGGAAGGAGCCAACTGTACAATAGAAGCATGTTTCTTTGTATATTTTATGAAACTTGCTGATAAATACAAACAGCCAGTAAAAAATTTGCTATTCATTCAGATTTGATTACTATTCATAAAAATTAATGTTGTAATTTTTGTTCTATGTAATCATGCCAATAAAACATTTCTGATTCTGATGGTGATATTCACCAAAATATGAAGTAGGGTTGATAGAAGGTGTAGGAAGGTAGAAGGAAAGAGGGTATATTAAAAAGAAAATGAGACGAAATGACGTAACGAGAGATGGACAAGAAAACCTTCACTATATTTAAAAGAGGATGGAAAAAAATAAAGAGATAAAATATCAGGCCTAGATGAGATAGTTTTGGAGAAATGGACTAGGCACAAGGGTAACCTGGAAATTGGTTCCTAGAGGTGTTTGTTTGGATTCGGGGGACAGACACTAAGCCCCAATAACAACATCACGGGCTCTACCAAGGCCTCTTCCTCTCATGGTTTCCTGTTGAATATTTTTCTTCTGTACATATTTTTTTTTGTTCAAATTTATATGCTTATGCAATATAGATTTTGATCCAAATAGGGAGATTGTTGGAATAGAGGAAAAACTCCTTGTATTGGCTTATTTTGACTTTTTTATAATCACAGTGTGAAGAGTATATATCATATTTTAAATTTTCATTCTACTAGCAAGCAAAACTTACCTCAATGAAGTCTAATGAAGATACAGGGTTTTTTCGCATGTGATTTGCATTCCAATAACTCAACCTACATTATTTTGAAGAAGAAAAACGTTCTTCATTTTGAGAAATGACTTTGCCAAAAATTACATTGATAAAAAACCACATAATTCATTTTGAGAAATAACTTTGATGAAAATTACATTAATACAAAATCACATAATCAATAGAACCCTACAAACAGGCTTTCTCAAGACTGCAGGTAAACCAAATTTATCGTTCTAAAAGAACGAGTGTTCCATACAAGATGAAATGTTTAAAAATTAGTAGTAGTCAACTCGAGTATTTTTGAAAGAAAAATTTCTCATCAATTCCTAGACAATCTTCCATTACAACAAAGATGTTTCTAAAATCACGCCTCTGTTCAAAAGCACGGCTTCGTCTTAAATCTAGATAATAATTGCTCAGCATTTAGGAGAAAGCAATTCATTGATCTGCATTTTTCTCTCACAAAGAAACGCTTTTTAGCTTGATAGTTCGGGGAGTCCTGACGAAGAGGTCTCCGCCCATGAGACCCTAGATGTAATTTATTAGTCGTTGGATTAAAAGCTATGGATGAGAAACCCTTTTCCAGTGCTGATGCTGATGTTATTACTTCTACGTTATTTCACGGTTGAAGTTAGAGCAGTCAGCAGTGTTTAAATGTTCTCGTTTGGAAGAAGCTGTTGAACAATATCAGGTTTAAACGAATCAGTATGTTGTTAATATCAACTTATTGATATTAGGCCTACATGTTGAATTGTCTGTGTTTCTATCCACAAGTATATTGTATTTTTTCAAATAAATAAATTAAATAAATACAGGGTTCGCCAATGAAGTGGGACGATTTGAATAAGCAACAGGTTGTTTAAGAAATTGTATTTTTGTTATTTTTTCATCATAAATAGAAAGTAGAAATGTAGCCATTTAGTGTACAATAAGTCAAAAATAATTTTTTTAATATATAACATCTTCCAAATATCCTCCATTGGAATCTATGCTTTTTTGCAGCCGGGCCTGAAAGAAACGGGTAGATTTGCTGGGACTTTTAACTTTGTGCGTTACATCGAAATAAATAATAACTTTCTTACACCAGAACTCGCTCGTTTTCTATTGAATGAACAAACAATATGGAACAACAATCCACACTGCGAGAATTGCCATGAATGCTGTGAATGTTTTGTTTCCAAGCCGCGTCATTTCTCGAAACGGGGATATCCCTTGGCTCCCTCGCTCTCCAGATTCATCAACCTGTGACTTTTTTCTATGGGGCTACTTAGAAACGAAAGTTTTTCAAAGCGATCCACCCAGAACTATCCCAGTTCTAAAACAACGGATTTAACGGATTCGAGATGAGATTGGAGGAATACCACTCAATATGCTGTGTAATGCCATGGGAAACTTCCAGGCCCGGCTGCAAAAGTGTATAGATTCCAATGGAGGACATTTGGAAGATGATATATTCAAAAAATGATTTTTCACTAATTGTACACTAAATGGCAACATTTCTACTTTCTGTTTACGATGAAAAAATTTCAAAAATACAATTTCTTAAACAATCTGTTACTTATTCAAATCGTCCCACTTCATTGGCGAACCCTGTATATGAAACTAAAAGATGTGAAGATCTGTTCCAGTACCTAGTAAAACAGGGAGAAAATAGTACGTTTTGTTATCAATTGGATTAGTACTTTCGTATTGGGATAAATAAGTTTATGAACTTATTGCCTTATTATAGAGTTAATCAACTCACAATGAAAAACTTACCTAGATTATACTTTACCCAGCAATGAAAAATATAAAAGTTCTAATGTTTCAACATGGAATATTCTCTGAAATTCTGATTTCATTCACTCGGATTCGCTGAGTAATTATGAGAGCTCACTGTATTACATTCTGGTTTTCCATAACGGAATTTGATATTGACTAACAGGTGATGAATTAGGACTCACTATTGTTAGGTTGACGTATTCCGTTGATTGTTAATTGATTTATTATTGATAAATTGATGTAAATTGAAGATGAATATCGATGTACAGATGAACTTAGAACTTGATTTCTCAGTGTATGTGCACAGTTGGTTAACTGCAATGTATGTATCTTTGAATCTTTCATACCTAGATTATCTAAAACTAACTTTGGAAGGGAATGATGAAGATTGGGAATAATGAATAGAGAATCGAATATATTTGGAATGGTTTCCTAAATGAACACCGAATATGATTATCTAGCAGTAGGCTACTAGTGTAAGTAAATTTTTCCTCAGCTACTCGTTTTTCAAGGCTTTGTTTATATTCGAGATCAAACTTTCTCGTATTTTATCATCTTCATCAAAGCTTGAAAAGTTGAAACGGAGGAGTTGATTCTGACAGTAATTCTCATTTTCCATTTTACAAATGAAAAACTTTGTCATCACAAGAATGCGGGCACAGCTTTGTTGGAACACAAATGGAATTTCAATCATTTTCATCTCAAGAGTTGTAATAAACTTTATTCAATAGAAATTAAAACTTAATAGACCAGCTAACAACCGTATGTTATAATTTTATCAGTAAATTACAAGTTTCATCATCAATTTTATATTACTAGCATGAAATAATTATTAAATTTGTTGAAAAATGAATCTGTTCCATGCCTAATCTTGGATCTAGTTATGGAAATGATTCCTGAAATTCCAATCTTGAACTTTGTATGCGCCTTGGTAAGCTGTAGAATTATTCAGGAGTAATGAATCACACTTCACATTGGAAATTTCGGGGAAGACGAAACGGAAGTCATTCTGTTCCTTGATTAATATTTTGACATTTTAGGTATTTTTAGACTCAATTCTATTTCATTTTATTTACAAAACACTTGAATCAGGAGGAAAAACCAGGCAATTCATGTTTTATCTATTTCCAAATAAAATTTTATAGAGACAATGTTGTTCGAAATAAGGTTATGACATTATCGCTCTGCTTTAACGCTCAGGACTTGAGTGATTTTCATTTTAACTCTCAGACATATTTTATTTTTATTCCTTTGTCACATTTGCCAATGTCCATAAACTTCTCTATACGTTAAATTAATAGCATTTTCTCATTGTAGATAGCGATAAAATACAATGGAAATCGATATATTTCAATTAAATATTAATTAAAGGTCTTAAATTTGAAGATTTTTTTCTATCTATTACTCTCAACAGTTCTCTTTATTTGTGTAAATGAATAATTAGCCATCCGTTTTCTCAAAAAATGAAGAGTCTGAAAATCAGATTTTTGGCAATGCAGCTCTGTTGAAGGATCTCGGCTCTTTGAACGTCTAAAAACCATTGCCAACAACATGAGTAATATTCTCTGAATTTCAAGATGATGAGTATATTCACTTCTAGAATGTCAAAGGTGACGAAATAAAGATGCTCTATTCAGTTGAGGTTGAGAAATGAGAATATTCTGCTTACATGGAGGCGATATATTCGTAGGCTAAAATATCAGCATTAAATTCATGATTGCTTAATTTCCATGTGCTGTGATTTGACGAATAAATTCTTAATATTTATTATAAAAAAGAGTTGATCCCCACCATTGCCATAAACCCTTCATTTCTAGTTTGTGATATGTGTCGGTTGAAGCTCTATAAAAAACATGATAAATAAATTATAATAACAGATTGACGTGAAGTACGTGATACCAATAGCCTAATTCTCTCAATACTCTGCTGAGCTAGGATACGCCGGCAATTCTCTGTTTAGTCCACTGCGCCTTACATTGATATGCTACTAAACGCATTGCACAGTCAAGAACTCAGAAGTACTTGTTATGGTCTTATCTCAAGATTATTAGACACTGTGTCTAAGAATCTTGGTCTTATCTGTCCAAGCAAAGAAGACATTCTGGCGAAATGGGAAATGATCTCAAATTGTTGATCAAAATGTTTCCTACAATTTTAGACCAAATTTATTGGTTGGAATCAAACTATAAAGAGCCAAATATAGTCAAATATATAAAGAGCTGGAGTAATTTTCACATCTTGCCAGAATGTCTCCTTTGCTTGGAAAGATATAACTGTACTATACTTGTAGCATAACGAAGGAAAGAAGGCAACTTCTGTAGTTGTAGCTTGTAATGCTGTTTTAATTTTTTCCTCATTGTATGTGTTTGAATTTTGTATTACTTGTAATAATAATAATGAATAAAAATAATAGATAATTTATTTTTTCTACAACTGCGCGTAAAACAAGATTTTACATACTGAATTCTCCTCGTAAAATCGCCCATTTCCAAGGAGAATCTTCTTTTTCGCTCGCTAACCATCTGCGCATGCGCAGTTGAATTACTTCACGCTCGCTAAGCAAATGCGCATGAGCAGGAGATTTACTTTACGCTCACTAATCAGCTATGTTGTGATAAGCTTCAGTCAGTGAAACAAAAAAGATGCAATTTCATGTAGCTAAATTTCTGCCCTCTTCTGTAAGGATCCAATAGCCGCGGTGGCTAAGGCGGAGTTCATTACCTTTGGCGCTTTGGCCGACGGTTTGTTTGTTTGTTTGTCAATGGCGCAACAGCCCTATGAAGGGCCTAGGCCTACCAGCTGGTTGCCAGTTTCATATTCACCCAACTATACAGTCCATCCAAGCGAAGAAGACACTCCGGCAAGACAGGAAAACGACTCCCGCCCGGCCAATACCGGCCCAAAAGCCATAAATCCTCAAAAGAACCCACAGCCCCCGAACCACCGGCCGACGGTATGAGGTTCAAATCTGATGGCCGACTGATTTTTTTGCAGTTCGTGAAATTGTTTTTTTATTTCGTATAATGAAAACATATAATAATAATAATAATTGAAAATGAATTATAATTTTCGAGTTTAACTGGATGGATTAATTTTATTATTACAATAATCATCAGAGACATTTAATAATAGTTTTCAGTAGGCTATTTGACAGATCAAATTAGTTCAACAGGTTATTATAATGGGCAGCTGTAGATAAAATGTTGTATGTAATTCGTGTGTAAAGCTTCTTTATCGCTCTTGCAAAATTATCACGCTCCGCTATCGCGTCGCGCGATAACTGTTTTGCGCGAGCGATAAAGTCGCGCTTTACGCTCTTAATACATAAATAACTATTATTGTGTTTGCAATTGTGTGAATGGAATGAAATGAAAGATTAGTTCAGAAACAAATTAAAATTGTTCAAATAAAAAGCCAACATCCAACATTGGAACCAGTTGTTTTTGTAGAAATATAATTGAAGAACATTGTTATCCAACATAAGGTCAATTTATACTACAGGTTTATCAAAAAACAAAATTTTGAACTCTTATCCCATATTTTGAACTGAGAATTAGAATCCGATTTTTTTGCTTTGTGTTTTTTCAGACAGCAGCAACATTTTTTCTCAAATCAAATAACTACGCCATTTCGCGTATCATTCTAAAGCCGCCATTTTGTTTCTGTAAAACTCAATTCTGAAGATGCCTTCTCATTGGCTGATGAAGTGGATTCCGAAACCGGAAACTTTATTTCGACCAATGTCATTAGAGTATTTTTATGACGTAAACATCATTGTATCGTGGTTATGGAATGTGAAGAATGAATTATGAAATCTTATAGATGTGATATTTCCCATTTTCCAATTTTTGCTTTGGAAACTAACCTTGGAAGGACATAATAATAAATTTAACAAATCTTCCATTTCCAATGTGATACTCTACTATTCTGGAACTGATGAGATTTCTCAACTGTCCATTATTCCCTTTGTAAACAATCTTGGAAGTATATTTCGTTTTGAATTATTGATCAATATGCTCGAGAGAAGAGCCACTAGCAATTTGTTGTCTTGAAGCAGGTGTTTTGAGCGTGGAAACTTGACATTCTTTCCTGCTCCAAAAGTTTTTCTTTGAAGACAATATCAGTAATTGTTTTATTTAGTTCATGGAAAATTATGTTGAAGTAAGTTCGCGAAGTTGTCAGCCTCACCACAAACGCTTCTCTTCGTTTTGTAAATACTTTATCAAGCTATAATTCACCTTTCCGTGCGGTAGACTAGTCTGGATCTTTTTTTGGTCACGCAACCATCATTTGAAACAGCCCTAACCCTGTAAACGTCGCCAGTGTGGTTGCGAAAAATATTGATACGGTCTCTCATAACTTGTATTCGTCGGCTAATATCTTATCAAATTTATTTACAAATAAGTTTTCTTGCACTAATAAACGGTATTTTACATTGAATGTACTCAAATGAGTTCATTCTAGTAGGTTAACATTCCCATCATTGCCTTGATGACGATATCACGAAATTTAAACTAGGATAATCCTAAATTACTCATACAAATAAACGGTAAATTTATCTATTTATTTATTTGGAAACTAAATGAATATTAAAGTTGAACATTGTATGGTTGTAACTCGAACTCATAATTTCATCGAAGCTTAGATTTAGCAGGACCATTTCGTAATGTCTTACATAGAATGAATTAAAAAAGCTACAACTGAATATCATTGGAGATAGAGTAGGTAGAAGAAGATAGAATGATCAAGGCAAACATTGATTTTCAAGTGAAGGCAATCCAAAAATATTGTAATTCAA
The DNA here is from genome assembly GCA_017141385.1 of Sogatella furcifera. Classification (NCBI taxonomy): domain Eukaryota; kingdom Metazoa; phylum Arthropoda; class Insecta; order Hemiptera; family Delphacidae; genus Sogatella; species Sogatella furcifera. The sequence goes on along the minus strand of CM029547.1, from coordinate 52,717,295 downwards.
TATAAGGAACTTCTTCAATTTGATGAACCCTAAACACAAGATTTGCTCTTAATATGGGTTAAACCAGTTTCTGAACAAGACGGTTATCATGATGTAATTGTTAATGTTAGGTCTATTTTCTAAGATCTTCAGTTGATTGATTACTCCATCCTTTTCAGTAGAACTTTGTTTACGAATAGCCGTAAAGGATTCTATACAAAAACACAACATTTTTCCTCCACCTACATTAATTAGCTATTGATAGGAATATATAGAGTGTCCCAAAATTAAAGTGCCAAACTCTGGGAATACATTCTATGGCTCAAAATAAAGGAAAAATCACGATTAATCTTCTTTAAAAAAGCGATTTGTTCACCAGATATCCGCCTTTCTGCATTTCTTACAAAATAATTTTCATCTTCAAATTTATATTCAATAAAAGAAATCAGCTGTAAAATAAATCCAACTTGGTTCAATCTGAAATCTCAAAACTACGGTAGGTAGCTGCTACTTCCCAATTTATAATAACTACAAACTAAACAAAACTGGTGAAATAAAAGTATGACAAATGGAATGACTGGCAAGTCAACTTATATAGTAACAATAAAAGGAAGCAAATAAGTTGATATTGTAATGATACTGATAATAAAAAAAGTTATGAGAAACTAGATTGAGCAATGAAACTTCTATTTCAATTTTTGATTAGGCTAATATGAAGATATTCAAGCAATCAACTGAATCATTTCAAATTTACTATAATAGACTTCATTTTAATTTACGTTACATTAGACATGTATGAAAGAAGTGAAAACAATCTTTTAGTTTTAATCTATAAGCTACAAAAATAAAAGAAAACAAAAGCATCAATAAAATTTATTTATTTCTAACAGATATCAGGCTACTTGCTTCCACATACCGTATATTACAAATGTTAAATTGTAAATTCAACTTTCAGAGACAGTACAATGTTTGAAGGCCTATTTTGTCCACAACACAACAGTAACCGATCGTGAAAACCTGTTCATTAGGACAATGAAAATCCAAATAACATAATATTTCGTGTTGATACAACTCATACAACATAATAAAGGCTATCTAATGGAGGATATTCGTTTAAATTTATGTTGAAAAGTCCGGTTTCCAATTGAAAAACTTTAACAATTTACTAAAGTTTACTAACTTTAACGATTTTACTGACCTCAACTGCCATATAAGTTGAGGTTAACTATACTCAAACCTCAAAACCAAAAGTCTAATTCAACAAAGACATTCTATCATTGTTCCAGTATAATATGACAGTGGACTATTGATAATTAGTCGTAATTAAAACGATAAACACACTATTATAATAATAAACTTAAATTATAACACACAGATCTCAAAGTACAATAAACCATTGTAGGAATGAATAATTGAATTCGATTCTATCTAATTCTAATCGATTCGATAGTCGATATTTGATAGTGATCGAGAATTCTAGCTTTTAAATCATGAAGATTGTTTTTACTTTGGTACTATACTTCCATATGTATACATTTTTACATTTCTATAAATTTATGAATAATATACAAGTATTTAACTTTCTTCCATCATGATCCATTGTTTTATAAATATTCCTTCAAAATATCAGCGTAACCAACCTTTCTTCCAAACTGTGCACTCTATACTGTTTACTGTTCTACAGTTCACGCCTAAGTTCCAAATTTAGACACAAAATATCATAGAGATGCTTCCCATGTTATTTAAATGGGTTTACTTTATTCCCTAGGGAATTTCAATCTTCTTTTTCTCCCGAGGGAGAGAATGAAGCGCTTTAGTATTCGATTCCAGGGAGTGAAATGCGACTTTAGATAGTAGGTGGAGGAAAAAGACATTCAATGCACGACATGAGTATCGTAACATGTTACGTGTTCTTGTAACGTCTTTTCGAGTAATATAAGTCTATAAATCATTCACTAATAGTGGTTATAATAAAAAGGGATTTAAATATTGCTTTTAAAGTTTCACCAATGTTGTTTAGAAAATATCTTGAACCTCGATTTCTCACTCTCACATTATTAATTTTTTATCTATAATGCTCAATTTATGCTCAACTTGAACTCACAAAACCACACTCGCTTCTCACAAATTTCTTCCAGTTTATTTTACAAACTTCCGCAAATTCCACAAACTTTCTTCAGTTTATAAAGCTTCTTTGCATCCTAGATCCTACTCATGAATATAAACAGTTCTCTCCTCTCTCAAATGGAAGATGCGATTTAAACTTTTTGTTCTACATAGAAATGAGCTGCAAACTTTGGTGAGAAAGTAGACAAGGAAGGTGAACTTGGAATTTCAAGAAGTGATATCAATGTTCACTTTGGAAGAAGATGGAAGTTTTTTGATTTAGTTGATGTAGTTCATATTTTCATTTTTGGACCATGTAGATCTCATCTCAGTTGTTTATTCTGATAAAGGAGTCATATCAGGGGGCGCTCATCAAACATTTAATAAATATTATTCTGCATTATTCAGAAGAAGGTACCTCGAAATCTCTAGCGACTTAATCAATTTTGAGTCATTGTGCACAGTTAATTCAGAAACGATCATTAGAAACATTACTGTAATGATAACGATTCATCTTTCATTTCATGAATTGACACTATAAAAAATATAAAATATTTTGATGTTTCGCTTCATAAAAAATATTGATTAAATATTGGTTTAGTGATTACGTTTTTGATAGTTGATAATATTTTTAAATAACTGTGTTTTAAAATGACTGTTTTCAAGTGTAAAATAACTAAAACCTACATAGTTTTCCATGTTCCCATCAAGGGAAAATTAGGTTTTATGGTGAAGCGAAACAACCCTTGGGTCTCCACTATTAAAAGCCATACTATAAATAAATAATAATAAAATGTACATTTGGATAAAGTGGCTAACCGTTGAGTAGCCTCATTAGAATCAAGTTAACAAATATGCTAAAAAATATCATAGTTTCAACATGCATGCAATATTCATGTGTTTGTCCTGGTAGTCGTTTGTCAAGATCATGGGATTTCCTCTTGAATTCGGGTTTACAAGCACGGGAAATATTGTAGCTCATTCAAATAATGAGTATTTACATTTTTCAACCATATGTCTCTCTCAACAATACTCAAAGTAGTTCATTGTGGATTGGAGTAACAAATTGCGAGCCGAGGAGCGTTGAAAACAGAGGCGAGAGGAAAATGCAGCTGAGGATGAGCTTGATTAGTAAGAACGACCTCATTTGCAGTTAATTGGTCAGGCAACACGTTGTAGGGTATTCTGTTCAAGGACTAGTAAAAGCTTTTCCAGCTCCAAGTGCGAGTTTCATTTTAAGGGCTGTAATCTCATTCCGGGCAGCGTCTAAAATAAAAAGTATATCCTGTTACTTCTCAACTCCTGGAATTGAAGATGCATTTTATTCAATAAAATTTCTACTTTTTGCTCTGAAGAAATTTTCCCAGAAAATTAATTTCAGTGAATTCCTGTAATTAGCTTTTCAACCTCGATTCGCTCACCCGGTTTCAATATAGAGGCGGAGATGAAAAAATAAAATAAAATTAAGGGTGATAAAATAAGAAATGAAGACCACGATTCTATCCTATTCATTTCACAAAAAAACTGATTCATTCATCGGTAATTATTTCCTGTTTTAGTGTCTTATGTCTAGTATATTTCTTCAGTTGGAATTGACCATTTAAGATTGATAAATACAGAGTGGTCCATGAGTCAGTTACCAGAAATGAAACTGTCAAATAATGAAATCATAGTCTGAAAAAATTGCTTGTGACAACTGACTTGAGGGCTACCCAGTATTATTAATTGAAGCTGACTGACAAATTAAAAGATTGAAATTCATATATATTTATTCAATTTCATTAATTTCAAACTTTTAAATCGGAAGAAAGCATCAAACTCACATTGTTTTGACGACCGTTTTGTCTTTTGGTGAGATATTATCTCCCAGATTTTAAGGGTTTGGTATATGAATATAGGTATATGTATATCAGTATTAAACCGAATCTTACTATCAGGGTGAATCAGTATTCCTATTTCCAACGCTTAAATTAATTATTTGTTCACAACCGTCCAAACATGTTTAACAGCCTAAATTACAAGTAGTGATGTTATAAGCGGTCCAATAACAGCGGAAGCAGTCTGGCATGGTGTGCTGTATATGTACATTGTAACCAATATCCAATGTCACCGATAATATCGGTATATAGGACTAGGCACAAGTATATCGGTAATATAAGGAATCGATGGCGGAGTTTTCTGATTGTAACCGGATATTCTGTTTATAGTTTGTGACTCCACTAAAGTTGAGAATTCCACTAAAAGTTTGAATTCAAAGTTCTCTAGAGCTTCTGACACTTCAAGTTTGTGACACTTTTCTAAAGTTTTTGGTATTTTTCCACCATCCATCAACATTGCTGCCAAATAAGGGCTCACTGCTCATCGCGCGTCTTGTTTTCAATGAAAATTATTATATACATACTTTCTAATATCAATAGAACATTAAACGTTCTTTCAACAAATAAAGGAGATTTTTTGTTCTGTTTGTTTGTTATGCTTTCTGAGGGTGATGCCCACATCTCAATGGGCTCATGGGCTCAATTTATAATTCAACATTCTTATTATTAATTTACACTTACAGTACAGTACAATATCTGTACAGTATAATACATCAGCCAGTGAATGATAAGTCTCTTTTACTCGATTGACCAAACATAGCACAAGTGATGAATTTGTGTTTAGTAGCGATTTTGCGATTTTTGATCGCTATTTCTGAGATTTGGGTAAGATTTACACAATCGCCGCCATTTAACTTTTTCTTTAGAATCCGACTCTCTTCAACTTCCATCAATAAAAAATACAAATTTATGATTCCTTATTTAGTTATAACCCTTATTGTTGAAAAAAGGCGTTTTCTAGCATATTATTCCAATTATCTGAATAACCGTTGAAGTTACAAACTTGAAACTGGTTTTATCGAGCTCCTCAGCTAATTTTACATGGGAATTGATTATTTTAGAACCTCACTAAAGCCTCTAAAAAATTAGAAAAATTAATATATTTTTAAAAACCTCAATTTTCCGCCATTGTTATCTCGGTAATAAAGCGTTTTTGGTGGTTGATCCCATGAAACTTTTTTGTCTACTTGGTGTAAGGAATCAGCCTGAGGAGTATTGCACATTCCTCCTGAAACACCCTGTATATAGGCCTATTATTAGAAATGATTTATAATCTGGTTGCCGCTTGGGAATCGTACCTTTAAATTTTATTCTATTAGTGACTGACCACCTCACACTTCTTAATGTAAGCTGAGAACGCCCCTCTAAAATTCAATTCTATTGGTGGCTGACAACTCCCTCCACTCTGTCGACCAATCACAAGCCAGTACAAGTCCACGCCCACAACGCCCTCTCATTGGCTAATGCCATTACATCATCATGGCCTATAGCATAGGCGTAGCTTTAAGGCGTGTCTAATAGGAGTCAAAGCGAATCACCCTATTGCTATTGCCATCTGCTGGCTGGATTTGGAACCAACTTATTACAAATGTTTTCTCAAGAAAGTTGGGAAGGGCAGTTAAAATGGCTACAATTTTCAACTTACTTGTTATTAAGTTTCCAATTTTTTGTTAGGACAAGTATATTTACAGTGAAACTCAAGATTTATGATGACTCCCAATATTCTTCCTGTGAGGAATTCATAATCTCACTTATTTGCTTTCATGCAAGCAAATAGAAATAAATCAATTAAAATTGAATGATAATCAATAAGTCGCTGGAAAATTTTCCGTTTAATAGTACAACACCTAACTTAGTACAGTATTTTTATTTCTAACTTAGGCCTATTCCAACCAGAAATATCCAAGCATAATTTTCAAGTGCTCTCAATGATAAAGTACGGTTACAGTTTTGCTCAATGCAGGTAGCCTATACTTATTTTTTATTCATTTCTGTTAAGGTTTTGTCTATTGCGTATCACATGTCTGAATACATGAGAATACATAAAAATACAAAACAATACATTAGAATAGGAAAGTCCCGATAATTCTTTTTTTGCCACACAACAAGCAACACTGCCATTACAAATGAGTAAACTGTGAAAATGAAAGGCAGCTTTAATCATGTTTGGCTTAGAATATATTATAATATGTTGGATTGCATCTGTCTATCAATGGTGGTGGGGGGGCGCCTGCAGAAATCTCGCACAGGGCGCTGAAACACCTCACGAGGGCCCTGAACATCCTACTTTGCAACATATTAGTGTGCGGATTATAATCATAATGTGCGGATAATTATCATAAAACGTCTCTTGATTATATAGTACGTACATGTCCAGTATGATGAATGAAACTGATAATACATTTCTAGGGGAGCACACTAGGATTTAGAATGATCAGTCAAGTTTGACGCTTTGTCAACCTTTTTGAATTGGATGGCAAATTTTATCAAACACGAACTGCTTTACAGAATAAAATGTGCTGACTGTGCAAGTCAGCTAGTAATAATTTGAAAGTGTAGAATGGGTAGAAGGCAGTAAACGTTCATATCTCACTGCTATCCAGTTCTCTGTTATTAACATTGTTTAAATTAAACACTCCTGGTCTACTGAGCATGCTCCATTTCTCTTCCTCTCACTCGCAACTTCCTGTTAACGAGCTCCTGGAGTAAATTGCTCCCCGTATTAATTAAACTTTAAATATGATTAGCTCCGCTAGCACTAGCCTAGTACTGTAAATCGATACAGTAATGATTTACGGATTTGACCTCTCAGGTTTATTACTCAAGATTCTCTTGAATAGAATAACTCTGAAATCAATTTATTTTGAAATTATTATGTGTATAATTTGAGATTAAATTATTTATTACTAGTCGGTAGACTCGTTTCGCTCGCCTTTCAACTCTATAGACAGGAGGCTTTACCATGGTATTTGTAAGGTCTACTCTAACGTGATCTCGCTGTAAAAAATGAGTAAACCGATCAATTAGATATTTTCGATTTAATTCAATTTCAATTTTTTAGTGAAATGAAAACGCTTAAAAGGAAGACTCTTATAACTCACGTTATTTTAGGAATATTTTTGTCAATTGAATTTGGAATTTTCTTCGGAAAAAAAGAAATTATTTTTTTAAAAGAAAATAAGGAATGTTGAAAATTAAGAATCAATCACAAAATTGAGTAGAATTTCCTCCACTTACTCTTCTTATGACATCAATATTATTTGATCCAATCTCTGAAATTCCTAACTACATTCTATTCTACCATATTACCAACATGAATATGTTTGTGAGGTACATAACGTTTTCAATCTTCTTCAAGCTTATTATCATTCTTCTGAGAACATATTCTTATCGAAATAACATGAAGTCAAGAACAAAGAAAGTTTTTATGCTGAAAACATGAACATTTCAAAAGTCAAAACGATTTTCTATTCGGATTGCAACAAGAGAATTTTCAAAATCTTTTCTTTTAGACACAGTAACTTAATCCTGGACGTTACATCGTGAGCGTTGTTATGCAGAATTCAGATTGGCGAAGGGATGCTGACATGAGACCAGCTGCGAAAGCTGAGCGAACGTATTGAAAGTTCATGCACGCAGTCACGCCTTGAATATTGCATGCTTCTTTGTATTGTCTGTCCAAACAAAGAAGACATTCTGGCAAAATGGAAAAATTACTTCAGCTTGGTCAATATTGGTTCAAAAACTATACATTTGGTTTCAAACTGTGGATCAGAATGTTTCCTTCAATTTGAGACAAAATTTATAAGTTTTGAACTAATATGAACCAAGCTGGAGTCATTTGCCCATCTTGCCAGAACGTCTTCTTTGTTTGGATAGACTATAGTACTCGGGTGTTGACTGTTGAGCAATGGTGTTTAGGGGGGGGGGGGGGTGGTTTTATTGCTAGGATGCTGGCGTGAGACTTTATCTATACTGTAATAGTTACAACTTCCGTATCCGTTTAACAAGTATCAGATAGGAAGTTCAACGCATTCTGATGCGGAAATTACATAAAATAAACTGCTATAGTTTGTGTGGGTGCTGCCTACTACATTTTCAAAAGCAACCATCATGCAATTGACTTTCAACTGAATCCCATATAACATTGCTGCAGTAGAACAGATTGTAAGATGTATGAAACGTTTACTTTACGTCTGTTGGCTCTAATGCGAGAAGGAACCAATGTAATGGGAGTTGAATGCTGTAAATTACGTCATAAAATCTCCAAGATAGAAGATCATTGAGCGTGATTCTTTATTGGAAGAAAGTTGATGATGTAGAATAAGACGAAAAAGAAATAAGAAATTGATAATGGAGGAGAAGAAAAAGAAGAAGAAAAAAAAGAAGAAAAAGAAGAAGAAGAAGAAGAAGAAGGAGAAGGAGAAGGAGAAGAAGAAGAAGAAGGAGAAGAAGGAGAAGAAGAAGAAGAAGAAGAAGAAGAAGAAGAAGAAGAAGAAGAAGATGATGAAGATGATGATGATGATGAAGAAGATGATGATGAAGTTGGGAGAAGAAAGTAAGGACTAAAAGGAGATGAGGATGATGATGAGGAGGATGATGATGATGATGATGATGATGATGATGATGATATACTATAAGCAGTGGTAGTACAAATAGTCTACAGTACTATACAGAGGAAGTGGAAACTTAGGAAAAGTATTCATTTATGAACTTAGCAGCGAGATGAAAATTTCTGAATTGTTGTCAGGATGCAGTTTATAAGTTATCATGAATTCATTTCTCCAGAGTGAAATTGTTGTGCGTGTCGCAATATTACCTTCTCTCCTATATATTAAGCTTATGTTTACATGTATCTGTTTATACAATAATGCTTACAAGCTTACAATCCAATTTTATGTATCCTATTATAATGGTAAAACCAAAGAATTACCGTAAAAAAACAATTGTATTACCGTATATCAACGATACAATAACTTTTAATGTTGATTGGTAAGAATGTAAATGGCATTTTAAATTCGAACATTTTTTCAAGTGACAGGTCTGTACATTGTTGCTTGCTTAAAAGCGAACAACAATATTTGGTATCTTCTTGCCAAACCATCACTTTGGCCAATTGACAGCTAACGATTTTATTATTGATTGATATCACTTGCACGTTTCTTGGCATCTCTCCATGACAAATTCATAAACAAACTCATGTTTCCATATTATTTTAACAAGTGAATTCGTATTTGCCTTGATTCAATACAAGATAGATACGTATAAAAATAATATGGAAATTCGGTAACAATTTCTAATAAATTTAATCACGGATATACTACAATAAATGTGTTCTAGTATGCGTGAATTTAATGTTTCGAATCTCTCAAACAAAATCCACTTTCGTAATACAATGGAATATAATTCCTAAAATGTCAGTCACCAAAAACACCAATAACATTAGATATTGTTGATATGAATCTAGTTGATTGACAATATTATAAAATAATGCGTATTTTGTTCGAATAGATTGATGTGCCACAATGAAATGGAACTTCCATTAATTTATTATTGCCAATTAATGAAAGTTTCATTTCATCTTCGAACTTGCGTTGCAATTATATAAATTTTGAAACAAGGTTTTTTGCTATATGGCTTGCTGATAATACTCGCTTTCATTTCTTTGCTCTTTTACACCGTTTGTATCAACTGTATCGTTTCTACTGTATTGCTTCATCGTCTGGAACAAAATGACTGGCTATTATCAAATAATAATGGGACATTGAAATCAGTTTCAAATGTTGGAAGGCACTGTTATATTTTGTAATTGTTGTGCAATAATCTGAAAATAAAGGTGTGATGAAAAGAATACGGAAACTCATAAAGAAAATGTGTAAGGCGTCGAGAAATAGCGTACATTTTTTCATTAGTGGTCTGCTTTATTGTAGAGAAGTCGAGCCTTGTAGAGGCAATTCCGTTTCACCTGTTCGTAGTCCCCTGTGGTGGTGGGAATATCGTTAATCATTGTAGGGTGTTGTTTCAGCTTGAGTGGTGTGAGAGGGTGTTATGGTCGCTTGGTGAATTCAGCATGATATGAGTTGTACCGACCGAACTCGACAGATAATGTTGCAGCTTACTCTTTCGTTGCTACATGGCTTGCTGATAATACTCACGCTGATAATACTCGCTTTCATTTGTTCGCTTGCCACTTTTACACCGTTTGTATCAACTGTATCGTTTCTATTGTATTGCTTCATCGACTGGAACAAAATGGCTGGCTATTATCCAATTTGGATCAAAATTTTATGAATATGAATGACTCCAGGGATTAAACGATGAAATGGCTACGGCCTAGTTTCTACTTTGGTAACCTATTGACCGATTATTAGCCCACGGAAATGAGATGGCTACTAACTATGTGGATATAGATAGCTCATCTATGAAAATTTCACATGTGAAAGTGACATAGTTATTAGATATGAGATTAAAAGGTCTACAAAATTATTATGAGATCTACAAAATTATTAGTATTAGAATATTGATCTTTGATGCTTACTTCAAACCTATTGGTATTGGTTATTGATCTTTGAGGCTTATGGCACAAACGCGGTCAAGTGTTATTCTCGCACTACTGGAAAGAATAATTAACATTTCTAATCGAAGTTCAGGTAAACTTGAGCTATGCATTCGGGTCAACACTTTAGATAGAGTTAAGTCATTACGCATTCAATGATTCTAGTGATTTGATAATTAGTTGTGAAACTGACTCAACCAAACACATGAATCGAAAAAATACCTACCTGAATGTGGTGATGTCTCATGCTAAACTTGGAGGAAACGTGGAACTTCAAGCATATTAATTGTCACCTAAATCTGTGAGTTTCTACTTCTAATCGATGAGATCTCTCAAATGGAGACCTGAACGAACTTGATTGGTTGAGAAACCACGGAGGAGTTCAAGTTACAAAAACATGCTTGCGTATTAATACATAGATGAACAGCAGAAATCTTTTACATTTTCTTCTACTGCTCGTACTTCTGTGAGACTTTTTGTGGTACTTTTTGTGAAAGATTTTACTGACTATATAAGTAATGTAGGTTCTCTACACTGTACAACAATTTCTCCAATACACAATTTCTCTCCTAAAATACACAGATATTCCAAATCTACTTGTTCAACAGAGGAACAAACTCTAGTGTCATAACATTGTGTGCAATATCCTTTCAACCTTTCTTCTAAATCGGATATTTGTCTCGGTAGACCGCGTGATATTGGCTGTAATATTCTGCTTGCTACTGCATTGCAACGGTTGTGTGTACAGCTACTTAAAATGAGAGCGAACTTGCTACAGTTGAGCTCAGTGTCGGGCAAAATCGGGCATTTTGGCCAGTCGAGCATGATTTACTGTGTTTACATGAAGCAAGGTGGTGTGGTGGTGTTCTCCCATATTTGCCCCTCTCCTGCATTGGTCGGCTCTTTATTTGAGCACATATGTGTGACTGCTGTAAACAAGAAAATTCTCATAAAGGCTGCTCCACTACTGTGTTACAACACGAGTCACTGGGTAATGAAACTAGAACCCTTGCCACTGATCCATAGATTTAAACTGAACTAAATCAATGTAAAAGTTTGTGGTTTATATTGAATTTTGTTCCATGTATGGATCCATATGTATGTGTACGATTTACAGAGACTGTAACCCTTGCCACTAATCCGTAGTCCGTAGATTCATGCTTTCAACTGACCTAAATGAATGTAGAAGGTTGCAGTTCATACTTGTGATATATGCATTTAAACCGCCTATTGATGAGCTGAGAAGAATGAGCTTTGATTTGTTGAGATTCGTTCGCTCCCACCAAACTTAAAGGCGTCCTTAGCATATGATCCTCTTTATGCCAGAAAATGACCTCAATTGAGTGTGGAAGGTGGGTTAATGGAAAATGTTAAAAAATGATTCAATTATTTCTGTCCGAGGCTTCATTCTCGCGTAAATCCCAGAAAACTATGGACGGAACCGAGATTTTGTTGTTTTTGGGGCACTCATGTTTATCAAGCACAAGGTTTAGAAGGTCAACTTTTTGAATGTAAGTTGTCCAAGGATCAAGGAACGTTACACGAAAATACGGCAGCGTCATGAATTTTTTCGGGTGTGAAACCTAGAATATAAAAACTGGACTAAATCTCTATACCTTTGAAGTTGAAAACGTATTACTGGTTTTATTGGATTTCTCAGCTAACTTTAAAACCAATTTTTCATCATATCAGTAAGTGATAACGTTCTATATTATCGTAAGAAGTCATATTATGACAAATAATATTTTACCAAAGTATCGTTTCAACGGTTACATTATATGAATTTGATGAGAGGGAAGAGAAAAATAATTTTAATAGATTTTATTTTGTGTGAATCGGAAGGGAAATTGGTACAGACTTCCACCCCATTAAGAGTTGTTAACGACCAATAAAGCTTTATCACTAGGCCTGAACAGTAGTTCCGTTAGGGCATGTATCCCTGGCTTGTAGGCGAGACTTCTGCAACTGAATTGAACAGAGAAGGAATGAGAGAAATCAGACTTCAATAGTGAGAGTCGTTATCGTTAGTAAAAGCTAATGGCTTGGTGTGGTACACCTGGAAATCTTGTATATATTTCTCATAGCATTTGATTTGCTTCCAGTTCTTTGGAAATATCACATCTTGTATAATTACTGTCGCAACTTGTGGATTGAACAATGGGTTGAACCTTCTCAATTCTCAAAAATTCAAATTATTCTATCTTATTTGCTGTCTATAAATTTTATTTATTTATTTCATCAAATTGATTCAGTGAAAGGAGAGAAAAAACAGGCGTTAGTTCAAAACTTCTTCTACACCAATTTTATTAAAATGTCCAAATTCAGGTTATGTTTCTTTTCACACTTTCCACTCTACACAATTTTCACTTACAAAAAAATATCATAGAGAAACAACTATATATTTTAAATATATTATACTCTAAATATTTTAGAGGACAACTTCAATTGAATTCCACTCTCTTCATTTCATTTTTTAATTCAATGATAAAATTTCTTGAAAACCTATTATTTTATTTAGATGACGAAGTCCAAGATTCACATTTTGCAAGGTTTGGTTTTGTGCCTGAGCCTAGTTCAGTTTCATCTTTCATAGAAACCTGTTTCTCATCAGAAGCTTGAAGTATATCCTCTCAACGTTTCATTTTATAGCTATAATAATCCCCCGTTCAAACCTTTTTGCCTTCAGCATGGGTCATGAATTTTATATTTTTCAATTAAAAAAACTTTCAACTCTTCTTGAATCTAATTATTTGTGTTGTTAGGAATGATTTTCCCTTCTTATTTTGAAAATGTTTTATTATTGCTTTTTTCTATAATTTATTAAAATTGATCTTCAAATGAAATATATTTTTTCCACTTCTAAGAAATGGAAAATAATCATGATTTCAAATTTATTTTATAATGCTATTCATCATAAGTACACCCTATTCACGATAACTTGAGACAAAGGAGATGAATTTTCTGCATATGCGTGCGTGGGGTGGTCACCCATAACCATCTATCTATCATTTCTCGAATGATAGAATGATAGATGATTATGGGTCACCGTAACCACAAAAAATTATAACCAAAACACGACATTAGCAACGTCATTAGCAAAATGCGTATGTGTCTGCAATTTTTCTGTTGAGACTGTTTCGTAGCATACTTTGTCTCAAATTGTTGTGAATGAGGTATAGTATTAAATTTCATGATGATGAAATTTTCATATTAATATGGCTATTATAATTTTTTAGTTATATCGAACGATATTGAGTTCAGTACATAATTAATTAATCTCAAAGTCATTTCATGATAATACGTTTTCTTCCCATTTTTTCTTCTTCCTCTTTTATTCGCCTTTTTCATCTAGAATAATCAGATTCATCAAGGAATCTATGCTTGGCACAATATTCTCCCTGACCTTAACAATCCATCAAAAGGTGTCCTTGTCCGCAGCTGGAGTAAGGGAGAAGAGTGGGTGTCATACAGAAGCCGTGAGAGCGCGTGCTTGCAAGTTTCAATTAAGCTTGAGCTTTGTCCACCGACTTTCCGCAGCCTTATTCATCTACTAAAGCACGATGAAAACTTGTTCTCAGCGATAGTGAAACTTACACCCCTTGCGGTAGCATCCCTCTTTCCCCACCCCTTCACCTAACCCCACTACTGTAGTTGGTCCAAGCAAAGAAGACATTCTAGCAAGATGGGGAAAATGAGTCCAGCTCGGTCAGTATTGGTTCAAAAATTGGAAGAAACATTCTCCTCTACAATTTGATACCAGAATGTATTATTTTTGAACCAATTTTGACGCAGTTGGAGTCATTTTCTCGTCTTGCCAGAATGTCTTCTTTGCTTGGACAGACTATACCCGACTTCTTCAACTCCCTGCACCCCTTATCGCCAATCGGCCGTGCCACAGCATCCAATTAACAATTCATATCGCTTTGTCACCTTCAAAAAGCAGCCTCAACTTACTAATGAATTTCCCTTGTGAGTTATCAATATGATAGTGGACGCAAAAGTCAGCGTGTCTGACGAAATTGAGCAAAAATTATTCCAAAAATTATTCATTCGCGTACATATTGTGAAAAGTTGTCATCTTTATGATTTGAATATCAAATTTGATGAATATTTGTGTTGAAATAGACAATTTTGAATATGAGGCAGGTTCAGAGAATAGGGATTCTGCTGAAAATCTTTTTAAAAGCATAAATCTTTATCGAAGCATACCCAACAATACATTGATGATTCATGCATCCTGCATTTAGTAGAATGAATTTCTACGCTTAGAATGCTGATAACTGCAATTATTCGAGTAGGTTACAAGGGTGAAAATGACTTCATTCATCATTAAAATATAGTGCATTATTTACAATTGAATAAATTTAGTATTAATACATTATGCATTTTCCAGGATTGAATAATTGTATATCATTACTCGATTTCATTTTTTATTTTTTCATAAATTTATCAGTTCTACTCACTTTCGATGATAGATTGACCCCAATAAGTATGAATTGGGCCATTCAAATTCATTCATCTAAAATTTTATCCCAATTGAATGTTATTTGTATGCTCTTCACCTACATTATTTTGTTTAAAATGATCTTGTAGTGCATCAGTGTCCTAAAATTGCTCTGATTAGATAAATGATCAATGAACAAAAATAAATTATAATTAGTTTTTTAAACCCATTGAAAACAAAGCCAATATTGAGTCACTAGTCCACTTCAGACTTCACATTTCATATACAGTACTTTACTACATATTATTCCATAATACCATACATGAAATGAATTTGAGAAGTAGTGAAATTGTCGCCCTAGTTGTTGAGCGAGTTCATATCAAAGCAGCGCTGTTTGGAAAAGCCAATTCATCACACACTTTGCGTGAGTAAACTTCTCATGTGCTTGATTGCAAATCACATACTGCACGACAACTATACTCTTTTTTATGTGACCTCCGACTTGAAACACATGTACTCCCGAACTTATACATGTTACACAAGTTAAGAAGTTACATTGAATTGAGTAGAGAAAACTAGAATGGCGTGACCGGGTGCGTGAATTAAAATCGAATTCCCCGCAATTGCATACCTCAGTACGTTCTCAAATCAATTCGTATTCAATGCGCGTGAATTCTTGAAATTTTGTCTCTGATTGATATTGATTCAATTGTATTATTGTTATCATAATTTCCTTTGATAATGCACTTTGGATGACATGAAAGCTATAATTTGCAAAAATCAGGTTACTGGAATTGATTGAATGTTCCAGAAGCTCAGGTCTTATGAGGTCAAGCTTAAATAAGGTAAATAGGGCAAAAGCTTAAATAGGGCAAATTAACAGAAGGCTTCTGCTTATTGAGATTCTTTTTGTTCCAGTCATGAGTTTCACGATCTTGGATTAGTGATTTAAGTGTTCTTTTTTGTGTTTTTGGCTCTAAAAATCAGAACTTCACCAACATTTTTATTACTGTGCTGTGAAATCGAGAACTATCACAACTTCCCATGATGGAAAATTGAGGTCATGTCACCTGTGGAACTTTTTCGCAACTCTCCACTAATAAACGATACGCTAATAATAATGATAGTAATAATAATCATGATATGGGTGTAAATACGAGTTTACCATAAATATGATTATCATATTTGATACCATGAAATGTTGAGTTTCAGAATGTTTTTGGATAAACTACCCGCTATTGAAAGTCATAGGCTACGATAAATATCGGGAAAATCGGGAAACTTCAGAATGCATTTGAGACCAATCACTGATTGATATTGAACATTCCCTTCACTTCGTGCATGATTACATCTGCCACTGACAAGAAATCTCGAGGAAAGACCTGCAACCTGCGTTTATTTGTATGCACGTATCGGATATTGATTTCATGAAAAAACTCCCTCCAACCTTCATTAGTAGGTGCTTGACTGGGAACTGTCAATGCGTCGCTATAGAAGATTTTTCAACTCTGACGTTGATCAGCGGATAACGAGATTCTCACTTGATTTTTTCAATTTTGTGAATTTGAGATTTTGGACAGAATTCATTCTGTTGGGAATTTATTAGTACTCGTAATATGTGCACTGATACATTCTAGTAAAAAAGGAACCTTTTAAAACAACTCGTACATATAAATAAAATCGCTCGTATAATCTCTAATTTTTCTCGGCACGAGAGAAAATATCTCAGTTTATTCAGAAAATGGATTTTTCAGCGAGAGAATGCCATTCTTTTTACTAGAATGCAATCTTCTTCCTAGCTCTGTTGTTGAACATCATCTCTCTTATTGTGGTTGAAAATGAAAGCATATCCCACTCATTGAAAAGCGAGCTTTTGGAATTCTCTCATGCGTAGATAGTTCATTACTGAGAGAGTAAGAAAGGCCTTCAGAATTCTTGGCATTGTAATTGAATTGTAAACCAACTGATTGAATCTTGGATATCGCAAAACTTTCAACAACTGAGTTTTTCAATTTAAATACTTTGAAACGTCATACTCTGAAACGATGAGAGAATTTAGACTAACTGTTGAAAAATTACAGTGATTTATGATTATAAAGGAACATTTTCCTACAGTACATTGTGAAGTTCTATCGAAATTGACTTATTCTATTAAAATAATGGCTATGCAACGAAATTATTCTAATCTGCTCCTGACGTTTTTAGAAAAAATTTTCAAGTTTTTTAGCAAGTTTATTTTCTTACGACCCATTAAAAAGTGTTGCAAAACATATTGATAATCATTTCCTCAATTTCTGTTTTTCGTAATAAAACCAATACTTTATTATTCGGATTTGAATAGGATGCACCTTAACCTCATCCAGAAAAAGGTATTGAAATGAAAAAAAAACCATTTCTATTGAAATTACCTTCCAAGTAGTATAGTGACCCAGTATTTCCGAAGTTCTAATCTTGGTTGGAAACACAATTCAGCTCCAACGCCTTGCAAGGAATACAAACGACTTGCCTTGCCTTTCTGATGGAAATTATTCCTTTACGTGTGATAGCCTTCTCTACTAAACTGTATTACATTAGCAACGCAGTGCAGCGTCTGTACAACCAATAGCAAAGCTCTAATACATCTTCTGATTTCGGGAAAAAATAGAGTGTCTTAAATGGGGGATTAGGCTAAGCTAACTGGAAACAGAATGAAAGAAATGAAGTCCTAGCCTTCCTGTTTATCTTAGATTAATGGAATGAGCTCACTGCTCAGCTGTCTTCTTTCTTTGTCTCATTTGAGAAGATTAATAAACCCAGTAAAATAGTTAAAAAGACTCACATTAATCAAAGTGTGAATAAACATTATCCTGACAAATTGTGAAAACCAATGATAGAATGAAAAATTTTAGCCATAAATTTATCAACTTTAGTTACTTTACCATTGTTATTGATGTTATGGACATTTCAAGTCTTTGAATTCACAATTTACTAGGCTACCTCTATCAGAACCCATCTTATGAAAAAGTTTTATTCATCATAATAATAAGAATATCGGAACTTTTTATTTAATTTGCTACAGAAGGAAGGAAAAAAATTATACATTGCATAAATTTGTGCGTGCTGGTTCTGTACCTGTATGGAGTATTGAAATACAGGTTCATACAGTGATTCATGGATTCCACAAAAGCCATTTCGTTCATTAGCATTCTCTCATTTCCAACGTATTGATATTCTGCTGTAGTCAACTCTACTATTATGAGATGAAGCCGTATTTTCATTGAACAAAATTCTTAATTCTGGTAAATCTATTTGTAGGGCAGGATTTTCGCCCTGAAAGTGGTCAATAGAAGCATAATCAGATCTGCTTTGTCTAGCAAGTTGGAACACAGATGGATCAATAATTTTCAAATTCAAATTATAGTCGTAACTTACAATGAAATAATCTTAACACTCCACCCTATCAAATCAGTAGAAACTCAAGGGAATCATTGAGAACATTGATAACAATTAATCATTCTTTATTGAAACACACCGCCTGTTGCACGAAAGTCAGTTGGAGTTTGATCATTAATCATTCTGCTAATTAGAATACTGTACCAATCATTTAAGTAGGTCACTGGTTAACGTGATAAACCTCTTAACTAGAAAAAATTCATGCTCCATGATTAAAAATGAATCTATAGAATAGTTCTCACTAAAAAATTTAAATCTCTTTTATCTGATCAAAAGAGATTTAATTGTTCAATAAGTGAATTTGATGTATGAGACAAGAGTGAGGTCTGAGGTGTATGGACATTGGTCAGACAGGTTAAAGTTTCAAATGTAGGGTAAAATAACATTATTATCAGGCATTGGAATAAATGTAATTGTGATTCCAACTTTGATGTATATTTAATAGCAATTAATCTCGAGTTTAAGACCGAGGAGAATATTGAGTTTCTGCATTCTATTAACAAAGGTAGACTTCTGAACATTCTTGAGGCTTTAGAAATAACTAGAGTAGCAATAAGGATAATAATTCAGTTCAAACCATCAGATTCATTTAACCCAATTCAACACCACCAATCTAGTTCTAGTTTCATAATAAATTTGTTGGTAAACAATTCTCGTATTTTTTCGTAACATCTTTCTATTTATTTATGATGTTATTGTAGTCATTTATTATTTTTTCAGTAATATGTTTGATGTCTGTGTGGTATTTATATGATGTATGTGGCTAATTGGGGAGGAGCTTGTCCAAGCCCATGGCAGGCGTTCACTTTCTTTGATTGGTTCACGCAACTACCAATAACGGTGCTCTGCCGTTATTATAAATTAATACTCTCTTTTAAAATAAATTAATACTGCTCTTTAGTCCAAGATTACTGTAGCCTACCTTGATTTTTTTATGAATCTGTGGTTTTACAATATCTTGTAGATTTATCCAATGCTGGATTTCTCCAGCACCTGCTAACTTTTTTCGCCACGTCAGAAAAATAATCTATTCCAAAGCTTACTATTTTTCTCAAGAGAATGTACTTGAAAACACCCATTTGATACACTATCACATTCACGAAATTGTATTTCCACCGCCAACCACTTACTTTTCAATTTAATGATCAAGCCAAGAAGTTCCATTCAGGCTAATGCACTATCGCATTCATGAAATTGTGCTTCAATTTAGCATTTGGTTAGGAGGAGAATCCACAACAGTGCGGTAAATTTCCGGTGTAACAATCTGGCTGGCTGAGTTAGGATACTTGAATTTGCAAGTTTGCGTTTTGGCCTTCTGGACGGGGAAAGAGCAAGCAAGCAGGCAAGCGTCCGTCTACAGGTGTTTGCGTGGGGGTGTTACAAGAGAGTGTCGTAAGCTATAGTCTGCGAGAAATTTCTTGTTACATAGAGTTAGGGGAAGCGACTTCCCCCTCCACGACAACACAGTACTGTGGTGGAGTCTAGAATGACAAGTTGAGCTGCGCAAAAATAGATGCGCCATGTCATTCTGTCTTTCGTTATTGTGATGAGCACATCGTCCGACTCTAGCTCTCCTCATAATACGATACAATTTGTTCTACCTTTGCCTTTAGCCTATTCGCAAGTCGTTTCCTTTCAGTTTGTATTTTCTTCTTTTACTCTTATTATCATTCGGGCAAAGGAGGGTGGAGGGGTGAGCTGGAGACTTGTGACGCGAGAGCTCACTCACACCCACTCAGTAAAGCAGAGGAACGCAGTTAGGTAGTGGGGGAGATTAGTAAAGGACAGAGTATCCGGCCTCTCTCTCTGAAAGAGAGGGGCAAGTGACAAGAAAAATCTCGCAGACTATAGTGTGAGGTTGACCGTGTCTTTGTGCGATTACTGTTGGTGAGTTGGGGGAGGAGGGGGATTTTGAGGGGGTGCCCGGGCCGTGAGGCTGCGAACTGCATTGCGTCAGGTGAGTGAGGGAGGGCCAAGGGCTGAGTGAGTGAGGGCTAAGGGCTCAGTGAGGAACCCATGCTATCCGTTACGTTGTGTCTCTAGACCGAATCCCCCCTCGCGACCCCCCATCAACTAGCAAACGTCGAGCCGCACTTCCGCAAACTGGACTCTCATTCCTACCCTCCCTCTTTCTCTCTCTCTCTTTTACTTCCTTACTCTCTCTCTCTCACTCCTACATGCTTGTTAGTTGTACAACTACTACTACACAAATACGACAGAGTTTACATTCACATGTACCGTACACACAAATACGATGTGTACCTACTGCACAGTTATACGACTGCACAGTCTGATCGAGCAAAGAAGACATTCCGGCAAGATGGGAAAATGACTCCAGCTCGGTCAATATTGTTCAAAAATTGAAAATTTGATCTCAAATTGTAGAGTAGAATCTTTTCTACAACTTGATACCTAATTTTAATTTTTGAACCTATATTGACCGAGCTGGAGTCTTTTTCCCCATCTTGGCCGAATGTCTTCTTTGTTCGACCAGACTATAGCAGGTACGAAGAGCCGGGTCGGATTAGACTGCTGTTGATAAAGCGATTGTCGAAACTGAATGGCATCCAATTTATCTCCCCTGCAACATCACTATCAACAGTACAATGTAACTATCACCATCACAGACTATCATTCCTGACATACCACGCTGGTATTTAAGATTTGTATTGTACTTTTTGATATTATATCTATGTTCATTCTTGGAAAAATTGCAATAAATATTGTAATCACAATATTGTGATAATTAACGCGACGATATCTCAGTTGAACGAGTGAATGAATATAAGATGTACTTTACTTTTTACTGAGAACCTTTATCATAAGCAACTCTGAGAAGGAAACACTTCTCTATGAATTCAATAAAATAAGTTTACTCGTTTTTAAAATAATTTTTGTCTTTGTAATTTTCAGGAAGACATGGTCTGTCTGTCCTGCACAGCCACCGGAGAAAGAGTTTGCCTTGCTGCAGAAGGATTTGGTAACCGCCATTGTTTCCTGGAAAACATAGCTGACAAGGTAATATTACAGTATATTACTAAACATTTTGGCAGCCTACCTTCTGAATATTAAAAGACAACTTGCATTCTCATGAAATGAATCATTATGTACGAGACTATAAAGAACCTAAATTGACTTTTTTCAGTTAATTAAAATTAAATAAAAGGAGTTATATTAAATACAGATACTTAATATTAATACAGATATTAAATATCCTGTTGAACATTTGTTATGTATAATTTGATGATTGTTCAGTTATTGAACCGTTTCATAAATATAAAATGAAAGGGGAACTTGAGGAGAAAACCTCAATATTTTTGTATACGTTATTCTCATATACGTATCTAATGAGAATAGAGATTCTAATTAATAATTATTAAGAAAAGATTTCATAATTCACTCCAATAATTAATGTACTAACAGAGTTTATTTTTTAAATTTTCTGATTCAAATATATTTTAGGAAGTAAAATACAGTACTTATATATAGTACTTTGCTTGTTGGGATGGCCAAGAATGTTACTGTAAGTTACTCAACATCAAAACCAATACAATAATTATTGGGGTACTCAATTGTAATACCGATAGCTGTTTCTAGGTTTATGTTTGCATAACTTTATTAATCTTCTTTTTTACATAGGAAAAACTGTATTTGTTCTGTTTATGGGCACATATTATTTAATTTATCAAGATTATGGAAAAATTTTAGTTTTTGATTCTATTAATACTAGATATCCATTTTCCTCTACTCTCCCAATCCTAATCGTAGGATCTCCCAGAAGAATAAAACTAATAGGAAACCTTTTCCTTCAGAATTGGAATAATTTATATTGCAATCAACTACATAAAATTTCCTCTTGCGCTTCGGCATCTTTTCTTTGAAAGTAACTAAGTAGTTTTTCTCCTCGCGGGTATTCTAAAACAAACGAACATTTGTATAGACCAACCACGGTTAGTGATAAGTAACAACTTAGACATAATAGTTACTGTATAATTATAATATATAACTATAATATTATATACTTCGTCTATGGTAATAAGTACACTTGTTGCAGGTAATTAGAGTTATTAAAGTTAGTTATCTTTAATAAACTTGCACTTGTACCCCGGGCGCGCTGGGCTACAACGATCGTACAGTAATCGATAACGATTATCGATAGCGATTTGACATCTCGATAAGTTTTGTCTGTCGTCTGCAGCATTTTCCGTTTTGGTTTGGTTTGCACGCAACACGTGAGAGATGCATTTTAGGATTTTCAAATGTATTTATGTATTGAATTTATTTCAATAATTTAAAAATAAGAGTGTCATGTTTCAGGATTGGAAAATCATATCAATTTGGGAATATTACTGATTTAGCCTTAGTGAATAGGCTAAATACTTTTGAAAACAAGCAACCATTTTCGTGTAACTTTATACCAAGATGAGAAAATGACTCCAGCTCGGTCAATATTGGTTCAAAAAATATTGATTTGATCTCAAATTATTGATCAGAATGTTTCCTACGATTGAGACCAAATCGATCATTTTGAAACTATATTGACCGAGCTGGAGTCATTTTCTCATCTTGTCGTTGGGTCTTCTTTGCTTGGACAGACTAGCCTATAGAAAGGTGACTGCAACAGTACAAAAGCATATTTTAATATTTTTCATTTGATTTGGAGCTTCTGTATAACAACTGTATTTTGAACATAGGTTCATAAACCAATGTTCTGTGTACTGTGTTCTAAAACCAATTTTATTTTCAGAATATTCCACCGGATTTGTCCACCTGTGTGTTTGTCATCGAGCAAGCCTTGTCAGTTCGAGCTCTTCAGGAATTGGTCACTGCCGCTGGATCAGAAGAGGTAACATGCATTAACAATCGATTTCTTTTGCACTGGTTAATTGAATAATTTTAATTCCTCCCATTTTGAGACCATGGCGATTTTTGATAGCCCCTTTTTTTATTGAAATGTTTTTTGAATTTTGCATTTTCATTTTTAATTTTTTGTACAGTTATTTACTAGTGAAATTTCACACTGATGAATACTAGAATACTTTTTGCACTCGCTTTGAAACATGTTACAACATTCTTCTGAATTGAGTTGAAAGAAAAGTCAGGATTATTCTTTTTAAATACTGTCTGTTACTGAATGTTCATTTTAAATAATGTTATGAAGAACTCAATAACTTGTCTGATATGACGAGGGAACTCAGATAATGGCTTGATGATGTGACAAGAAGTGACAATCGAAATGGCTTGCTAGTCTAATGAGCTATAAGTTCCTGATTTGACCTCAGTTGACTGCAATAATAACCTATTCTTCTTTCGGAGGATATTTGTCAGTTTCCAGTATTAGCTGGTGCAAAAAAGTTGAAGCGATTTCATCTGTAGGCTAGGGCCTACCTTGTACGTCCCAATTGATGGCTAGTAACTAGCCGGCTGCCTAGAGTAACTTCTCAACCATAACCATGGCCTTAAAAGTTGCAACTACCGTACGTCAGTTACGTTGTAGTCGTAAGTCAGCTACGGTACGCAGACTATTTGCAGACAGCTGTTGTTACGCAAAAGGAACAGACGAAATCGCCTTAATTTTTGGCACCAGCTATACCTAAGAAGTAAGTAGTCTGATCCTCTAGTCTGTTCAATATCTATTCCACTGACTTTAATTTTGTCTACAAATGTATAATTCCTCAAATACAATAATTCCCCCAGGGAGATATATATTATAGGTATTATATATTTTTGGGATTTTTTTTACAAATCAAACCAACCACTATCACAATAATAGGCTACTCAAAAACAAAAAAAATTAAGTAGGCTACCGTAGCAATTAAGTTATAACATTATTTTCAAATAATTGTGAACCTGCGCACAAAAACTCAATAAACCAGCAATACTTACCTACCATAATGTTTGTCCGATTTCGAGTGTTTTCTGAATAGTATTATGTAGGCTAGTTTTCCAAATAACACCTTGTTTTTGTTTTGTGTTTTCTCATGAAATTTGATGGAGACATGAAATTAATTCTCAGTTTGATAACTAATTCGCGAATTTCAGATCCCTACGGCATTTTAAATGACAGGCAAATTTGGTAGGAATAGCCGACAATTATTTTAAATTTTAGTATTTATTTCGGTCATTCGCAGAACTTTCCTATCTCCATTATCAATAATCTTATAACAGTGGAATCAAATTCAGTAGGCCTAGATGCCATTCTAGCGGGTGGGTCAGTCATAGAAGTTTTGTTTCATTCCATAGATAGGTAGGTTATCGAATTGAAACAAAAAAGTGCCAGACCCACCCAAAAACTTTGAATTGATTCCGCACACGGAATTTCATTGTAATTAGAACTGTTCAAAATTTCAAGTTTTTCTATTACTACTCTTGTAAATATTTGTTGATATAAAAATGCCCATATGCTTTATTACTTTTCAGGAACAGGACTCACTTGTAAGTAAAGCATATTGCGCCAAAATTGAGTAAACCATGTTTTGCTTAATCTAATTTTTTAAATCGCACTCATAATGCTTTACATCTGTCTTTTTTCTGTGTGATTCTTCAAGCTTTTTCGATTTGATTTTTGTTTTGTCTTGAATTTCATGCATCTAATGCTTTATCAATTTCAATTGTCATACTGTTTAACATTCTTACAAAGGAGTTTATCAAATCTATTCTTCTCCATATCAGAACATCTTTGCAGTTCATTTATCACATTTGAATAATACTCAATTGAAATACAAATCCTTTCTTTCTCAACGTTCTCTCAATTCACAATTTTTTTCTGAGCTACTTCATCGTAGATCTTATATAGGACTGAGAGAAATTACACCAAAACAGCTAAAAATGAAATTATTCATCATATTTTGAATAATTCCCCCATTTTTTCTGTATCCTCTTCTGGAAGGGGCACCATGATTGCAATTTTATCGGACCGCCTCTAATTATTATACATTTATTATTATTTTTTTTGTCAATGGCGCAACAGCCCTATGAAGGGCCTAGGCCTACCAGCTGGTTGCTATACATTATTATACATGTATTTATTTTGGGACTTTTCCATGGGTGTAATGACTCTTTGCAGACCAAAAATCATTCAAGAATGAATGTTCTGTAACGCCTCTCGTTGTGAATATTATCTTTCACTTGCATATTTCATACAATAATGAATGCTATTACAGTATTTTCTATTCTACTTGAAAATGTTATTTTCACAAAATTTTGAATTTCCTCTTCTGAAGAGACAGATAAATTTAGAGAATTTTAAATGATTCATTCAACTAGGACGTGCGCATATTTCTGTCCCATCAAATTCCACCTACATGATGTCAAAATTAATGTAATCATGTAATTTTATTTTCATTTGCTATTTAATTTTTATATGTGCGAGTACAATAGCTCGTTCTTGTATGTGTGTTGTGTAGTAGGCTACTACTCATCAGTTTGATTCATCTGTACTTGTTGAAAATTCACTTGTACTATTTGAATATACATGCATTCAAAAAATTAACAATACGCAGAGGTAACTTCAACCATAACTTTAGAGTTTTCATGACTTACATGTAGCATTCATCTTCAATAAATAATTCATACTTCATCAATGACATTAACGATCAAAAATTACAAAGTACAATATAATAATTTTGATCATCACTCCTAATATCAAGAATTCTAATAATTGGAGTTTTGAGTCCATCAATACATTAATTAGAATTTCATTATTATTATATTCCACTCTCTCATTTCTTTATGATTATTATTTCTTCTTTCTGTTATTTGAGAATTAATACATATATTTATGAAAAATTTTCATTGATAATATTGTCAGAATGTAAATTTATGAATCTAGACAATGATATTACAGGTTGCAATCTTCAAATATCTACATGAAATCTGAAATCTTCATCAACCAACTTATTGTTTTAGAATACTGTACTGCAAAACATAATGAACTGAATAATTGAACATTTTTGTTTATTCTAGAAGTACCGTAATAGTCTAGAATTCTGATTTTCAAAAACTTCTCAGTTCATCTTGAGACTTATTTAGAGATAGGTCTATACATATATAATTCTGCTCACTAATTATTACACTAGAATCTATCAATGTTTTGCTTTGATTTTCAGGGAAAAGGAACAGGATCAGGACATAGAACTCTACTATACGGAAATGCTATCCTATTACGGCATCAAAACAGTGATATGGTAAGGATAAAAACAATTTAATTACTTGAAAATTTATTAGTAGGCTATTGCATAATTATTACAAATCTGCATTCTTTTCAGTCAAAGGCACAGTTAGTGTACTTTAGTACAACTTGAATATTTAATTATAATTCTCGTATTTTTAGTCTGCTAAATCAGAACCAAATGTTTTTACAGTTCAGATTATGTACTTGAAGATTTGATTAGGTACCAAAATGTCATGTTGTACGCTGTGATTTCAGGCTCTTGTTACAAATCAACTATTTTCATAAGCCTTAATTAATATAACCGGTATTTATTAATTAAATTGCTTTTCCATTTCAGTACTTGGCTTGCTTGTCAACCAGTTCTTCGAATGATAAGCTGTCATTCGATGTTGGTCTCCAAGAACATTCACAAGGCAGGTTTCATGTTATTTTATTTCTATTGCTCAGAATTGAGTAATGACACTTGAATCTAACTACTATATTTTAATCAAAATTGTGTTACAAATACTTAGGCTATGCCTGTTATTTCTATCACTATATGTTTTCCATTACATGAATGAAGAAATAAATTAATCAAATCATAGAATATATAGATGTAGACTATTCAAACATTATCAGTCACAGGCTTTTTATGTTATAAACGAAACCGACTTATTGATAGTTTTTATTTTTATCAACACGTAAACCAATGTTTTGTTTTTTTGCAATAAATTCAATACCATTTGAAGTCTTATTATCTTATAGGATAAACTAATTAATCAATTATTTATTATATCTGTTTCCAGATCTTAATTTGTAGGATTAAAAGTCTCGGTACGGAGAGATGGACCTAGTCGGGAGGGGGGGGGGGGTTCACTACCTCCACTAGAATGATTTTAAAGCTTTTAGTTATGTATTTCCCATATTTTCGATAAAAAATTGAAATTAGTTACTCTTTAAATTTATTTTTTCATATCTTGAATTATTTATTTTGTAGGGGAGGCATGCTGGTGGACGGTGCATCCCGCTTCTAAACAGAGATCGGAGGGTGAGAAGGTGCGAGTGGGAGACGACCTGATCCTGGTCTCAGTTGCAACTGAACGATACTTGGTAGGCTAATCACTAATCAAATATTCATTCAAGAAAATGCAACTTTTTCTAACGAATTCCCATTATTAAGTTACTCGTTTCTACATTTTATCAATTACGTACCAATTGGTACTGTATAAACGAAATGTTGTTTCAGTAGTACCATAAGGAAATATTGATTAGCAATAGTTGACAAAATATTAGAATAGTTAGCATAGAGAAAGTTAGAGAATAGTTAGCGCTTAAACTATCCTTACTCTATGTTAGTAAGCAATTGCAGGCTACTTATGTATAAGTTGGCTGAACAGAAAGGCGGTTTCGTATGTCTCTTATTCGTGATTAACTTACTAATAGCTGTTGTAAAGCATCTATTGCCTCTTCTGAATTCAAAAACATCATCTAGGCATAGCTAAATGACAACTTTAATTGACAAATTCAGCTGTTGGAGCACACTAGGAGACGAAGAAACCGCCTATAACTTTTTGTAGTCAGCTATACTGAAGTAAGGGAAAATTGAATGAATTATAAGATATTGAAGATACTGATTCAACACGAATTCATTGAAGTTGAATTTATAAACTATCACCTCCAGTGCAATCATAAAATTTGACTATCAAGTTCATTGAATTCATAATTCCCCAATCATGAGAAAAAACTATGCTTTATTTCCATATTTGCTGTAACTTAGATGGTACCAGTTTTTTGTCAGATTCTTGTTTACATGAACTTTCTACTATCAGCGTCAAAAAGGCATTATCACCACATCAGTCACTTAATTCAACTTTGGAAGGTACACACTCATAGTTATTCATGTGCATAGCTAGTATGTTATAGTTACAATTTATAGTAGGCTAATTATGATACTCCTGTATAAATTGTGTATCATAGCTATTGAAGTAAATGATTATCTTATGTAACTGGTCGATTTTATCCGAATATTTATTCATTTTTGTCTTTTATAACAGGCGAAGTTAGGACTCGCAGGTCGGCTCTTACACTTAACCTTAAAACAGTAGTTGCAAATGTAAATTTTGCATTCAGTTTATTACATTGTTGTTTTTTTGAAATTAGAGCTTCTTACAAGTTTAGATAGAATAATTATGGAACTACACGCAGAAGTCGGACTTGAGAATATGTTACTATAACTCTTTGAGTAGTTGTGAAATTGATATTGTGGTAGTTATCCATAATAAATGAATAGACAAGATGTTGTCAAACCACTGATTTATTAGAAAATTATCTATTAAATTATTTAGTTCCTAATAAATCAGTGGTTTGACAACATCTTGTCTTTTCATTTATTATGTTACTATAATGTTGATTGTTGTTTCAGCATACGACGAAAGAGAACGATTTGTCGATCGTGAATGCTTCCTTCCATGTTACACATTGGTCTGTTCAGCCCTACGGCACTGGAATTAGTCGTATGAAATACGTTGGTAAGCTACTCACCAAAATTTTGGTATATATTTCAGAATCGATTACACACCAGAAATCTATCACACAGTTTCTGATTATTGTTGAAAATCATGAATTTGATCATTATATTTCAGGTTCTGTATTCTCTCCTTAATTAATTTGTAACAAGGAAATACGTATTTGGAATTATTCGGAATATTCAATTACTAGCCATTCTTTTAAGGATGTACAAATTCGGTGTACAATAATATCATGATTGTTATGATAAGTTACCTTCAACTGCTGATGTTTCATAAGTAGTTTTACTCAATTAATATTTTACAAACTGAAAATAATTAAGGGTGGGTGGTAGTGGACGGCCAACTGCCGAACGGCAAAATTATGTCCCATAAGAACAATGAAATTTTTATCAATCTCTTGGAGCAGATAGCGCCGTTATTCATGAACAGAATTTTACGTTCTTTATGACACTGGAAAGAGAATTAAATTATCCAGGAGCGTGACTTTTACTTATCTGATTTTAAGTCTATTTTAATAATTATTGTATAATTAATTATATATAAAAGTATTGAACTCTTATTATTGAAAAAACTTGAAATCGAAAAAGTAAATGGTCCCGCCCCTGGATAATTTAATTGCCTTTCCAATGACATAAAGGTGGAATATAATTCCCTTTATAAATAACGGCGCTATCTGCTCCAAGAGATTGATAAAAATTACATTGTTCTTATTTATGGGACATGAAAATTTAAGTTTTGAAACTAAGAGTTTTACATGACTCTTAAGAAAATAAGATATCCATAATATTGTATACCTGAAGTTTTCTAGTCGAAATAATTATTTTCACAGTTAGCCTATCTTCAGTAAATTAAATAAATGCAGTTATAATGTTACATGAAGGCTTTTTATCATTTTGAGTGACACATCCATGTGTTAGTGATAATGTTGTGTCAGTTGATCCCGTCTTCAAGATGATCAATGGAATGGTCTAATTAATCTAATTAATCAGTATATTGTCAAAGAGCGGTTGAAGTCTTGAATCGATAGTGTTATGCTATCTACTCATTTATCTTTCCGTTTTCAAGTATGCAATGTCTTCATGTTATGTTTTGTTTTTGTTTTTCAGGTTATGTGTTTGGTGGAGATGTGCTTAGATTTTTCCATGGAGGTGATGAGTGCCTTACAATACCATCAACTTGGAGTGAAGCTCCAGGACAAAAGTAAGTAAGCTTATCAATTTCTTTATTTAAATAAATATTGTTTTTCATACATAATTAGAATCATAATTCACCTCCAAAGTGATTGAAGTGATTCTCAAATAAATTAATTCTCTACTATCGCAGTCTAAGTTTATATAAAAATACTATAATAAGTTACCATAAAAAGATTATTATTTTTCAGTACCTACATAGATCATAATTGATACGTTATACTGTAATAATGTTATCATCATCATTAATATAAAAATCTTCGATAAATTAATAGAAGTTCAGCTCCATGGCTGCTTCAATGAATTCGAAGATTATAAAGTAGTAAAATGTATCTTCATTCTGATTTATAATATATTCTATTACCTTCAGACTTCTACACTATTCCATCCATCTATTTTCCATATCATGTATCTATCCTATTGCAATCAGTACATTAATTAATTAAAGAGCACAATATTCAGTGTACTGATGATGATGTAAACACATCGAAACAATTGTATGTACCAAATAAAAGATTTTTGTGTGATATAGACAATATTGTGCTCTTTAATTATGTTCAAGTATCACAACATCTCACCTGACACTGTGTCTTCAAGTACATTAATTATTGATGCTCCATGGCTCACTTCTTCAATAGAATTTGGAGATCGAAGGAGAAATTTATTTCTAATTTCGAAAAGACACAACCTCTCATGGAACATCAAATGGTTAAAAAATATTAAAATTTTCACAAAAAAAGCTTCAAGACATACATGACCATTATTCCACGAATAATTTGATAAATCTATCGATTATTGTGTTTTATTTACAGTATTGTAGTGTATGAAGGAGGTAGTGTGATGAGCCAGGCCCGTTCCTTATGGAGACTGGAACTGGCAAGAACTAAATGGGCCGGCGGTTTCATCAATTGGTATCATCCAATGAGAATACGTCACTTGACTACTGGTCGGTACCTAGGTGTCAACGAGAATAATGAATTACATCTTATTGTGAGGTAAGAATCGTCACAATTTCTCATGTTAATCTTACTATCTCATTGTGAAGTTTTTGATTTGAGGCATGCACACTGATTTTTTTCCTGTGGAAAACGGGATTGGTCCTTATTTAATCAATTTTGGATAGGTAGCCGTAAAAACCGCACGGCCAATAATCGACTTGTGTGTTGTGCATTTGAGTTAATAAAATTTCCAAGAGTTTATAAACATTTGAAGTGTTTTCCTCCAAGCCCAATAGATTTCACATGAAGAAAAAATTATCTTACTGGAAAAAACTTTCTTCAAGATTAACTGTACCGTTAGGCCAAATTATAATAGAAATGTTCAACTTGATTTTATAGGATAATGAATCATCAAATTTCTTTAAAATGTTCAATTTATCTGTCAATTCGTCAAAAATATCCAAATCAAAATAAAAATCTTGTTTATTTCACAATCAATATACAGTACCGGTACATGAAAAAGAAATATTTTATTTTCTAATAATGCAATCTTATTAATACAGTACTCGATTAAACTTTTTATTTACTAATGATGAAATCTTATAAATACAGCTCTTGAGTAAATTTTATATAATCAAATTGAATTCATCCTGAGTAAATAATATCTTATCAGTTTTAGAACATAGTTAATCAGACAAGTTTCTGTATAGTTCTTCTTTTCTTCTAGGCCTATTGTATTTTTTGAAACTTTAAAAAATGATTACAATCAGAGTACCCTTTTAAAAATATTTTTCATTTCACACAACATGTTTCGGCTCATTTGTCATTTTCAAGTGTAAATAATAACCATTATTATTATGTGTTATTATTTACACTTGAAAATGGCAAATTAGCCGAAACATGTGTGAAATAAAAAATATTTTCAAAAGGGTACTCTGATTGTAATCATTTTTAAAGTTTCTTCTACAGTATATGTTTTTTGATCATTAAAATGCGATGTGTGGCTGGTTTGTAAAGATAATTCCCAGTTCAGTATGCCGTTAAAAGTATGCAGTTTTCGAATTACTTGAGTTGCTGGATAGTTTTTCTATGCTGTTGCTTCATTTAAATGCTATGTGTCACTGGTTTGTAGAGATCATTTCCAGTTCAATATGCTGTTCACAGTATAGTCTGTCCAAGCAAAGAAAACATTATGGCAAGTTGGGAAAATGACTCCAGCTCAGCCAATATTGGTTCAAAAGTTATAAATTTGGTCTTTATTGTAGATCAGAATGTTTCCAACAATTTGAGACCAAAATTATAATTTTATTGAACCAATATTGACGGATCTGGAGTCATTTTCCCATCTTGCCAGAATGTCTCCTCTGCTTGGACAGACTATATCTATGCAGTATTCGAATCACAGAACTTGCTGAATAGTTTTGTTATGTTATTGCTTCCTTTAAATACTATTCATCACTGGTTTATAGGGATGAAGCTACAACCGCGTTGTCAGCATTCTGTTTGCGGCAGGAGAAGGACGATCAGAAAGTGGTGCTGGAAGACAAAGATCTGGAAGTCATTGGTGCGCCAATCATCAAGTATGGTGACAGCACTGTTCTCGTTCAGCATTCGGAAACTGGCTTGTGGCTCACCTACAAAGTAAGATGAACTTATTTTCAAATTAATTTATCATACCATAATCATAAATAATTTATTTAATGATTTACAATGGAGAGTACAACCGGATTTCCCAAAACCGTACCCTTTTCAATTTTATAGATAAAAATAAAAAAATCAAATACCCTTTTTTAAAACTTTAAAGTATTATTTTTACACAGACTTATTTCAAGCTTAAGCCCATTTTCAATGTGAATAGAATAATACCTTCTCAATTTATTTATTTAACAGTCCAAAAGTAGATTATGTAATTCAATCCAACATTACGATGATGATGATGATAATTATAATCAACTACACATTATTCATTGGGTTTAAAAAAGTTCAACTGTATGGTTTTTCACAAATTGAACTTGATTAACGTGAGATGAATCATGATAATTCAGTTGTTCGAAATATTTCTATTGATTCGATATGGAAATCATCGGGTGTATGTGTTATCCAATATCCATGACTTCAGCTTTCAGTGGCATTAGTAAGACAATGATGAGCGAATATATTTTTGTGTAAGATTCCTGCCTCCATATGAATAGATAGCAGAAGAAAATATAGTCATATTCATCATAAATATTTGAAATTGCAGAGACTGTGTAATAAATATAGGCCTAGCTGATGTGTCATTTGCTATGCCAAGATTTTGCTTTGAAATGAAAAGAGACAGTAGATGCTTTACAGTCATGAGCTGATAATAGGTTACATCTCATACAAAAAGAGACAGACGAAACCGCCTAACTTTTTGGTGTCACATTTACATTTTATACAATCTCTGTATTTCAAATTAATAAGCTGGATTATGTCATCTGCTTTACCGTAAGTTATACAACTTCAGTAGCAACCCTTGAAGCTTCTTCAATGAACACACTCTTATAATGTGATGCGCAGTTCACTCCTGAACACATTAGCAAAACACGGGGAATCAACTAAGTCTCATCGATATTGTTATTATTAATTCCATTGATATGAAATTTTTAAACTAATTGATTGATTTTTGCTATACGTTTTCATTATTTCTCTCTTGCAGTCGTATGAGACAAAAAAGAAAGGAGTCGGAAAGGTAGAAGAGAAGCAAGCCGTTCTCCACGAGGAAGGAAAGATGGACGATGGTTTGGATTTCTCTCGCAGTCAGGAAGAAGAGTCGCGTACCGCCAGAGTCATTAGGAAGTGCTCATCGTTGTTCACTCAATTCATCAGGTACTATATCTATTACATTAAGTTTGTATCACTCATGTTGTGATGAGCTAAAATGGACTGAAAGTTGTAAATTTCATGATGCAGTATGATAAAGTACAGTATAAGTAAGTGAAAAAAGTATTATTATTATTATTATTTTTTATTCTTTTATTGTACAATTGCTACTTGATAGCAAGCATTTTAAGCAAAGGTGATGATGAGTGAGTGATGATGATACGTTCACATGATGAATGAAAGAAGACGTAAGTTTAAATTAAAATTTCACTTTGAAAAACACTTTTTACTTTAAAAATTTTGAATTTTGATAAAAGTTAACAGTATAAAGTTTAGTACTACAGTATACTAACAAAGTGAACTTCTCTAATAATAATACTAATGGAGTTCATTTGCTCATTTATGATGAATGTCGAGCAGGAATTAAACTAACTAATTCTACAAACTTATGAGATACAGGGCAAGTTTTGGAGTCATGTAAACATTAGAAAAATTATCATCAGTTGATAGTTTTCTTCATTAAATATAATTTTCGCTTATTGGGATTTAACCATGGAAACTGTTTGATATTCGATTCATTTCAAAGTATTAATGATGTCCTTTTCTATTTTCTAGAGGTCTGGAAACATTGCAGGTGAATAGAAGGCATTCGTTGTTCTGCGCCACAGTTAATTTGAATGAAATGGTCATGTGCCTAGAAGATTTGATTAATTATTTCGCTCAACCCGCAGATGATATGGGTGAGTTTTTCAACCACTACCTTCATTCTATTATTATAATTGCTAATTGGTACTTCTCTACTCATTGACTGTCTGTGATTCATACGCTGTATGATCACGATAATGAATTGAATGAATGAAGCTTCTACTCTCTCAATCCTGTCATTTGATTATTTCAAATGCAGCGAATATGTAATTATAATACTATTATTCATCAGACTCTTCAATTTAAATCATCACCAACCTAATTGGTTCATTGTAAGAATCAACTTACCTCTTCAAAAATTATAACAATCACTTATTGTATTATTGTAATCAAATGAATGAATAAATAAATGAATTTTACCATCTAATCATCTAATGTTTCTTTTGCAGAACATGAGGAAAAACAAAATCGGTTTCGTGCGTTGAGAAATCGTCAAGATCTGTTTCAAGAAGAAGGCATATTGAATTTGATTCTGGAAGCTATCGATAAAATAAATGTGATTACATCGCAAGGTTTCCTTGTCAGCTTGGCTGGAGATGAGTCAGGGCAAAGCTGGGATATTATTTCTGGCTACTTATATCAACTTCTTGGTGAGTGCTCTGTAATTTGAAAATTTTGAAATATATTTCTATTTATACCACTGGCGGCTCGTGCCCACGAAACAGGTGAAGTGCTGTACAGTAAAATATACGGGCACTCACCTGTTTCGTGGGTACGTGCCGCCAGTAGTGATTTATACCTACATTTAGGAATTCGAAATTTTTGGGGCGATTGCCTGTTTCTGATTTCCATGAACAGTGTATTTTTTCTACAAAAATGAATGGTTAATTACTCTGTAACATTGAGAAATTATAATGAAATATTAATTTTCAAAAACTCTTGAATTCGCTGAAATATCTAAACGATATCATATGGGCCTGGAATGTGCAATTTCCCTAAGATATTATTTATTTCTAATGATTGTTTCTATGAACTCAATACAGTATTGAAATTCACCTCAATAAAAAAACTGAACTGACATTGAAATGACACTGCTATGAAATTCTCAAGTTCCTTGTGCATAATGTGAAAATAATTATTTTGTGCAGCTGCTATCATAAAAGGAAATCACACCAACTGTGCCCAGTTCGCCAATTCGAATCGTCTTAATTGGCTGTTCAGCAGACTGGGCTCACAGGCGTCGAGCGAAGGCACTGGAATGCTCGACGTATTACATTGTGTTCTCATTGATTCGCCTGAAGCCTTGAATATGATGAGGGTGAGTAACTTTGATTATAAACTTGACTTATTTATTGTAAATATTCATTTCCTTTCCATCAAGTGTGTGAGTTTAGTTCAGTTCCATGTTCTGTGATCCATTATTCGAGCATAACAGAGAAGAACTTTTCAAGACACTCTGATAACGAGTATAACATTGGAAAAACGTGTAAGTAACTTATTTCTAGTATCTAAACAATTTATTATGAGTTTCGCTGGATATTAATCATTATAGTCATACTATTAGTAATGTCTAGAAAAGTTCAATTCATCAACCTAAGCAATATTTAATTATACAGTCATCCGGATCCGGGAATAGATCTGTGATGACGTTACGTCGATCAATAAATATCGATTCATTTATTTATTTAATAAATACAATAACTATGAGTAAAACACATATATATTACTCATGAGGTACAGGGTTTTCATTGTATGAGGTGTGAAACGATTTATATTTTCAATAAAAGAAAATATTTTCAAGATTGAAATCATGAAATAACCAATACAATAGAAAATGGATAATTTCGAAGGATCTCTTCACTATGCAAGAAAAGTAACTTGAGTGATTTAAAATATTCACAGTGAAATACACGTCTTCATTTATTTTGAAAATAATAGAGTGGTCTTTCATTCTTCTGATATGATGATGTTTTGACTGTAATATACACTCTGTCACTTGACCAGGTTGATGACTTGAGTATGTGAAGATAACTAGCAGTATCATGTTGTAGTAAAGGCATGAAATAATAATAATTATTATTATTAAAAAAAATATTTTTAATGCTTCTTCCAGGATGAGCACATCAAAGTGATAATATCTCTTCTGGAAAAGCACGGAAGAGATCCAAAGGTGTTGGATGTACTGTGTTCACTATGCGTGGGTAACGGTGTTGCCGTTCGCAGCTCTCAAAACAATATCTGTGATTTCCTTCTGCCCGGAAAAAATCTTCTGCTTCAAACACAACTAGTGGATCATGTTGCTAGGTGGGTGATGGCTTGATTAAATATTCAATATTAATATTTACATTGAATAATAATCATCATCTTTCATTCACCATGTAAACGTCATCATTCACTCACCCATTATCACCTTCGCTTAAAATACTTGCTATCAAGTCGCAATTCTAATAATAAATAAATTAAATAAATGATAGAATGATAAAATAAATAATAATTATAAAATATCAATATTTTACAAAATAATATAATAAATATTTTACATTGTAAACTTAGACCTAATAGCACAGAGTTCTTTTCAGTACATTAACAGTAAATTAACTTAATTAACAATGTTTATTTGTTTATGAATAGCCTAATTTAATCATAATTATTAATTTGAATATCCATATATTGCTATATTAATAGACAAAGGGCTTCTTCAACTGCAAATATTGACCAATGTACTAGATAGCAAGCGAGATCCTAATTGAGTTGAACTTTTGCAACTCGCCTGTAAACTTTAACTTTTATTAAATGCGAACTGTGTTATCAGAAACGATGAATCCATTGAAAATACAATTGACAATGTTGTTTTTATTGGATTGAATCCATACTTTTATTTATAGATATGGAATCCATACTTATAAGATGCAGTGTTCTCATGAATTGAAAATACAGATTACAATATGTTGTTTTCATTGCAGTGTCCGTCCGAATATATTTGTGGGACGTGTTGTTGGATCTGCAGTCTACCAGAAATGGTATTTCGAGGTTACCATGGATCACATAGAGCAGACCACACACATGACACCGCACTTGAGAATCGGATGGGCCAACACTAGTGGGTGAGTTCATTATTAAAACATTGTCCTAGTCACTGTATATTGAAAACAATATCAATTTCATATGAGATGAGGTGATTTCAATCCATTCAGAAAAATTATATTGATTCAATTCACATAAAGTACAGTATTATTCATCAGTAAAATTGTATGATCTCATTTTAAATTTTGGACCATTTTAGTAAAGTTGCGATTTCTTCTTGATATGGAGTAACTTATTCGTAAGGCATAATTAACTACCTTTTCAATGACAAAAATTATTTCATTTGCAGATATGTGCCTTATCCTGGTGGAGGTGAGAAATGGGGAGGAAATGGTGTTGGAGATGATCTTTACTCTTATGGATTCGATGGTGCTAACTTATGGACAGGTAAAGTATCATAGATTCAATTTAAAAAATTCATTAATGAGCTTACATATGATGAAGTAATAAAGTTTTTCTAGCTAATTCTCTTCTTCTATCTTTTTAACTTATAACTTAAACTTAGTAAATATGTTAATAACTTTCACTTTAACAACAGTACTCACGATTTTGTCGCTTGAGCCATCTCATGGCATCTTCTGCGTACAAGGAGTAACTTCTTTGTTGTGTTACATATTTACTAAGCTCAGATAGAATGAAGACAAAAGAAGAAATTATATTTTTTCCCATGAATTTTCAATTCAATTCCATTGAACTGACTTGAAATTGATTTATTAGTTCTCATTGTTAAACTATTCAAGTGTTATCCATACTCCCAAACTTATTGTTACTTTTCAC
The DNA here is from genome assembly GCA_017141385.1 of Sogatella furcifera. Lineage (NCBI taxonomy): Eukaryota > Metazoa > Arthropoda > Insecta > Hemiptera > Delphacidae > Sogatella > Sogatella furcifera. Next base: position 52,678,743 of record CM029547.1, on the reverse strand, counting down.
CAATAGTTACCTTATTTTAGGATCAATTAATTCTTATTTATCTGAATTTATGTAGTCATGATTGATTAATTGATTTCTACAAGTTGAATAAAAACATAGAATAAGAATAGTTTGATGATTATAAATACCGATTCTGCTATTTTCTACATCTCGTTATATCCTAATTTCATTTCTCATGTTTATGCCAAGAATAACATTCTGAACTTTCAAAGAGCTCTACTCAAATGTTTATATTGATCTTTATGCTATGCTGTACCAATCCCTATTCATTCGAAGAATTAATTTGGATTCATTTGACACTTGGATTTGAAATAGATAACAATATGACTCCCATCAACTTCTTAAACTTATTTCACAGGAGGACGAAAAACATGCGTTCTACCGCATGCAACCGAGCCATTCATAAGAAAAGGCGATGTTATTGGAGTGTCCCTAGACTTGACTGTGCCAATCATCACATTCTCATTCAACGGGTCACCTATTAGAGGATGCTTCAGGGATTTCAATTATGATGGAATGTTCTTTCCAGTTCTGAGTTGTTCGTCCAAGCTCAGGTGTGTATAAATTATACCTCAACTGATCAGGGTATCTATCTGACATTGCTTTCCCAGACTCCCCATGTCATGAATTATTTTTCGTCTTTCAGTTAATCCCATTATCTTTATTTCTCCCTTTTCTTACAATTTAATTTGTTACTGAGATGATCGAAAATGAGGCAAATCTGTAACCTTCCAATTTGTTAACCTTTTGTAAGCTTCAAATAATTGTCATCCATATTTTCGTCTTTAGTTTTCTAATTCATTTCATGACTTGGTATCTATCGTAGTTTCAATGTATGTTTGCTGTAATCAATCATTAATATCATCCATGGATGCAGTTTTCAATCACTGGTATAATTTTAAAGTAGGCCTACTCATAATTTGCGGTTATTAATGACTGGGAAATTGCGGTTATGACGGCTGTGGAACTTTTTCTGAATTCCCAGTAATAAACAAGTCATTGATACGCTAATGATAATAATAATATGACGGAAATTTGATTTTAATTCGCTTCGCAGTTGCCGTTTTCTGCTGGGCGGCGATCACGGTCGCCTGAAATACTTTCCGCCCGAGGAGTTTTCGCCGCTTGTCGAGAGCCTGCTGCCGCAGCAGGTGTTGTCCATCGACCCTTGCTTCTACTTTGGCAACTTGAACAAGTGCGTGCTATCCGGACCCTGGCCAGTTGAGGATGACACCGCCTTTGTACCAACACCTGTGGATACTACAAAGGTAGAATGGGAAAAAACTTTTTTTTCTGAAATTATATAGGCCTATGTCATTTACAATCTCATATTTGCTACTATCATACGCCTAGTAGTATTGATTAAATTATAGTATTGATAGTATTGGATTAAATTATTTATTATACACTAGCTTCACTGAATTCAATAAAAATTGAAAGTGATTTTGAATCTTTTATCAATAGTCAATCATAACCCTTCAACTTGAATTTATATGATGAACTGCTGTTTGTTATAATCTACTATGAAACTGATTTGTACCTAATTTGTACCTCTCAAATTTGAAAAAGTAATCGTATTGTATTTTTCCATCTAGTTTTCCATTCTAGTCGAAGGTATCAGAATTATGTAATATAAATGAATTGAAGTATGCATTCTCTGTAAAAGTATGGGGAAAAGAAGTTACTGGTACTTATCACGTTTTTATTACTGTACTTGTAAAAAATGAAACGTTAATGTCGGCTGAAATATTGAAATTTTTCTATAAACATTTTGAATATTGTACAATTGTCAACATTAAATACGTTAATTTATTTTCCATATATTTACGAGACTTTTCCATATATTTAATGTAAAATAAACTCCTACTTGTATTATAATAACATTTTGCCATCGTGACCATCTACAAACCGTTAATTCTTTATTATTTTTCGAGAAAAAGGCTGTAATTTCTTCTCACCCATCCTTTAAAAAAATCAGCAGAATATCCTGCTTCCAAGCTATTGTTTCGACATTTTCAGTTATGAGTTTACTCCCTAATTGACTATAGGTAACATTGGTTTCAATTATCTATGATTCTCAAATGCTTGAATGAAAGTTCCTTATTGAGTTTGAATTGTGTGCATTTTCTTCAGGTTACACTGCCGAATTACATTGAGAGCATACGTGATAAACTAGCTGAAAACATTCATGAAATGTGGGCCATGAACAAGATTGAAGCCGGCTGGATATTTGGAGAGAAACGTGATGATATACGTAAAGTGCACCCTTGCCTTATCCAATTTGACCAACTACCACCAGCTGAGAAGCGCTACGACTCACAACTTGCTGTCCAAACTCTCAAGTGAGTTAATTGTTACATAATTATTATTTTTTTGCGGATGATGCCCACATAAGTATTCAATTTTACTTGTTCGTGGGTAATGGAGTGTGTGAGGGTGATTTATGAGGTGCATAAACGACCATGCCTCTGGTGGGATTCGAACCCACGACCGGGTAGTGCTAGCGGACTGAAGCTAAATTTAACAATTCATCGATTCTTTGACCTGAATTGCGTGGTATGATAATGACAGAAACTGAGGCCACATTTGATACAAATGAAGCCACAGTTCATTTAAAATTCTTATTCAAACATTATATTATCATCCGTTACTATATCGTGTACTTGAAAACATTGAAATTTTATTAGATATTGTAGAGAAAAATCACCTTCTACGATTAACGGCACACATTATTGTAAGAAATCACTGATTTTTCAGGAATTTCTCATTCAGCTACTGTCCAAGCAAAGAAGACATTCGGGCAAGAGGGGAAAAGACACCAGCTCGGTCAATATTAGTTCAAAAATCATAAATTTGATCTCAAATTATAGAAAATATTTTAATCTACAATTTGAGACCAAAGTTATAATTTTTTAACCAAAATTGACCGAGCTGGAGTCATTTCCAATCTTGCCAGAATGTCTTCTTTGCTTGGACAGACGATGCCTACCTTCAATTGAAAATGGATTCTTGACAATAACAAAAAAATTCTCTTTATTACTTTGATTCCGTTAATTTCTATAAATTTTATTGATACACAATGGCATACTCCTACATTATTAGCTTACGATTGAAATTCATAGATGCTTTTCAATAATGTAATGATTCAATTGCCATATGAATTTGATGTATTCATCCGACTTCTTAAGAAGTTGTAAAGGTGATATTGTGGTAGTTATCCATATTGAATAAAACGATAAGATAATGTCAAACCACAATTTTATTAAAAATCAAGTTACCAGTTGATTAATGTTGCTACACCATTATTAAGAGAGGTGCCGAAAATGCTGGAGAAACTATAGTGTACCGGATTTGATTGTTACACCATTATCAATCTGAGAGTTTACCAGAGATTGATAATGGTTTAGCAACGGAATCCGGTATCTCGATCTTTAATAAATCTGTGGTTTGCCACTGTCACCGTTTCAAGTTTGATATCAAATGAATATTCTTTACAGAACCATTCTCGCTCTCGGCTACTATATAACAATGGACAAGCCTCCTTCGCGCATAAAAACAATTCGTCTTCCAAACGAGCCGTTCATGCAGTCCAATGGCTATAAGCCGGCGCCGCTCGATCTCACCGCCATATCATTGACGCCAAAAATGGAGGAATTGGTCGATCAGCTGGCCGAGAACACTCACAATCTGTGGGCCAAAGAACGTATCCAACAAGGCTGGACCTACGGACTCAATGAGGTAGGTAATTGGAAGAAAGCATGGTCCATTACAAAAAATAATATTAACTTTCAAATAGGCTAAGTTTATGTTGATACATAATTTCTTCATTTGAAGAGAGTCATCATTGATTAAACATTCAAATCATTATTTAATTAAGAATTACTTTTAAACTTTCACTTCAACAACAGTAGTTAGATTTCGTTGCTGAAGCCACATCTTCAGCAATTAGATACTCCTTGTACGCTGAAGATGTGGCTGAGTGGTGCCGCGAAACGCGTCCGATAAGCAACGAATTCGTGAGTACTGTTGAAAGTTTATAACGTAATATATAAATTATCATCAACAGTTTAAGAAGGATGAAGACAAAATAAGATATTATCTAATATTTGATCAAATATAAGACGTTGTTATTAAACTGAAAGTTGTATGATTTACTTTTATAAATTGAAAAATAGATATAGTATGAACTCTTATTTATAAATTAGACGTTGGATGAGTCGTGGGTCTGTAATATTATGTGAATATTCAGTTCATCAAACTAGAAATATAATGTAGAATAGGACTATACTCTACTGGGCATCAATGTGTCAAGTGTTATTACTATTATTAGCTATTACTTTTCAGGTTGTTAGCTTACTTATAAGCTATTTATACATGTTTAACAGATGAAGAGTGTCACTTGGAAATTCAAGGAATCTATAATCCTCGTATTGTCAAAGTTCTATGTTCTAAATGTATAGATTTCCAAGTTTCAAATTAATTAAAAAATAATATTTTCCAGGACTCTGATATGCTAAGGAGCCCGCATCTCGTTCCTTACTGCAAAGTTGATGAAGCTATAAAAAAGGCCAACAGGTAATATTATTTCAACTAAATTAAGAAAATTATTCAATCTTGAACAAGAAAAATATACTGGTTCACTGCCAACCTATACACAGGTTTGACATGGTATTTTTGATTCCTTCATCAAAGAATAGTCTCTAGCCTATAATTTTCCTTATATTTTCGCAATTAGGCTACAATGTTTCCCATATTTTATAAATTTTATTGTTATGGCCGTTATGGGCACAATACCAATACCTGCATTCTATAAAAGTCTATTGAATTTCTCTTGGGTTTGAGTTCTCTATTTTATTATCTGTTCAACTATTATAATCCATTATGTGATCCTGATTTTCCTATTATCTATTTTTTAGCACCAGTCTAAGAATAATGAATTGTTCTTGATTGTAGGGACACTGCAAGTGAAACGGTCAGAACTCTTTTGGTGTATGGCTACAACCTTGATCCACCTACTGGTGAAGCCCATGAAGGTAAAAAATGAAATCACTTTCTTCTTATTCAATAATTTCAATCGAACAACACTTATAAATGAATGACCTTGAACCTAATCATCTAATATGTGTGGTTTTTTATTCAAATTTAAATATAATTCCTGATGAAAAGTTATTTATATTTAAATATATTTAGGCTATTGTTTTTTTTAAATTGATTTTATGTGAGTTCTGGCAGTATTGGATGATCAAATTTTGAATATTTTCAGCTCTTCTTGCTGAGGCTAGTCGTCAAAGACAGCTGCTCTTCCGTACATATCGAGCAGAAAAGAACTATGCTGTATCTACCGGAAAGTGGTGAGTGGCAATAAATTGAATTTTTGTAAACTCGACTGATATTTTGATGATGTATCAGTGTTGTTTTTATATTTTGATGATTTATCAATAGTGTTGGACTAGTGTTAATTTTGCTATATTTCTAAGTAGAGTATTGTAGATCAACTACATAATGAATCTACAAAGAAAAATTAAGATGTTGTACTTTCATCAAATGCAACAATAGAATCGAAAGGCCCTTTAGCATTATTAGATGAAGTTTGTCGAAATTTTGTATCATTATTAGTTCTAGAAAGTGAGATAAATTGTTTCAGTAGACTATTGTATTGGAATTGTTCATGTTTGAAAATCATCAGATTCATTAGGATTATTTCGTTTCAGGTATTTCGAATTTGAAATCCTCACTGCTGGACCAATGAGGGTAGGGTGGGCACGATCTGACAGTCCCCCAGGATCTCAATTGGGTAATGATGAATACTCTTGGGCATACGATGGCTTTAACGTAAGTAAAGCTAAATATTTGATTGAACTAATTCAACTGCTGATATATATCTAAATTATTTAAAAGAATGATAAAAACCATTAATTTTTCAGGAAAAGGTTTAAAATATGGAATTTAATCTTTAAACTATTGTACTGTTTCAATATATATGATATTATGTTGAAGGAAGACTGATTCCTTTCTGCAAATCTCCAAGAAATTTGAAATATTCAAATTAATTGTCTTTTCAAATAATATAAACAGCACAAAACAAAAATTAATAATTATTCTAATTAAATGGTTTCAGATATTAATTAATAACAATCTATCATCTGGAATCAAATATTGAATTCAATAGGCCTATTCTATCAATCTTATAGACTTTTTATTGTAATTTCTTATTATAGCATTGCTAATAGTTGTATATTTCTTCATTTTTTAGAATATTTTAATCAACTTATTGATATCTTTATTTGATAGAAACCATGCAGTACGATGAAAACAATTAAATAGTCAGAAGTTAATGATTAAATAAATAGAGTTAAGTTAATAACTTGAGAGTAACGTAACTACTGAAGTAACATTCTTGACATCAATGTTATCTAAGGAGTTATGTTTGATTTAAGAACGATAAGGTAAGATTCATTGCATCAATGCTTTTAGTAAATTTACCCACCCGTTTTATATTCTACTTGATCCTTAAGGCTGAGGCCGCACTGCCGGTGGGTAGAGCCTGGAGGGTGGAGGGTAGTTGGTAAATCTATACAACATACACACCATCCACAGTAATACATCGTATGAATGGTATGTGTTCAGCCGCCATCTTGAAATTCTTAAATATGGACAACATAACCTCAAAAAACAGAATGACGTCATACCATTCATACGATGTATCACTGTGGATGGTGTGTATGTTCTATAGATTTACCAACTACCCTCCACCCTCCAGGCTCTACCCACCGGCAGTGCGGCCTCAGCCTAACGGTTTGAAGTGATGAACGCCATGATGATTTATTGTTATATTCACTTGGATTTCTCTTCTTTCTTACATTGAATGTTTGTCCTGTTTCAATTGGTTTTTATTCTTCACTTTTTTACTATTTTATTCTCAATTTAAATTATTGATCAATTATTTACACCATTAAATTTATTCAAGTTTATTGCACAATAACTTGATGAATGGACTTATGATTAATGTGCGTGGAGTCAATAGAAGCTTTCTGCAAATCACTTTCTAATCATGAGTCTTATTAGAGATGACTAGCAGTCAGTTTTTTGTAGTTACTTTTTGTAAATGTGTGGGTGTATTCAGGTGACAAAGCAGCATCTTGGTGTTGCTGAGTCTTTTGGAAGACGATACCAAGTAGGAGATATGGTGGGCGTATTCCTTGACTTATTTGATAGAACAATCAGTGAGTACAGATGTTGGCGCCTCTACTCGCTGTAGCTTCAACAAGTAAATTTCCTCTTCGAATGCTCTGTCGTACAGATACAAAACCTTCAAATCAACTCTCTTCTATTTAAACACTTCATTGTAAATAATTGATAGATTTTAGCTTATCCTGTATTCTTCTCAAGTTTCAGTTTCAAATACTAGATATTCTCTTCAATCTTCAAATTTTTTCTTCTCATATTTCTATCAACTCATTCTAGAAAGACAAAATTCTTCGAAATTGGCAAATTGAATTGGAAATTACAAGGCAAGTTTCAACTTTTAAATGTATTCAGCCCAATTTTAGTAAAATTTGAGGTGATAGGAAGTTTACACTCCAAACATTCATCTCCGATATTAGGAGCATTAACTTACTCTCTTCTTCGGAAAGTAAAAATCTTCTCGGTTTGAATTTTCGTTCCATTGCCAACTTTATTTTAAAATATATCAAGTCTAATTTCAATTCCATATCCTCCATGTAACACTCTAATTCAATATATGAAACTATTGAAAATGTCAGAGCTGAGGGTAGTCGAGCGAAAACTCAAATTAAAATACGGTGTTGAAGTTGTTGTTGAAAAAAACTTTCTAAAGGTGTAAGTCTCAAACACTGATATATTTAATAATTTACAGCTATCACCACGATTTTTGGATGTCCTATTTTTTGTCTACTTTATGAATTTTACTAGATTGAATTAAGCTCGGCGAACATATTTTGATGTGTGCACAGACAATTCAGTAAAATTTATAAAGTTTAAAAAACCGGACGTCCAAAAATCGAAAACCTGGGTTTACAGATAATCCTCTTGGTGTACAACTAATTAAAAATTTTATTTTCTCGATTTCATCCCAAAATCTTACGTTGAAGTTAAGAAACACATCTGTTTGTTTGAATCTTCAGGCACTGTTGCATGACTATAATGAATCCCTTTTCCTTGAAAACAGCATTAGTGCTTGTCATAAACCCGAAGTGCATGTTCACTTGTGAAAAACCACCACAGGTGTCAGATCATTGAAAGCCTGTCTAAATCCAGGTCTGTTTTGAAGTCTGCCAAACATATGAATGTCAAAGGAAACTATTTACAAATTGGAAGTGTAGATCAGTTATCAAATTGATGAGCTGGTAATTGAGGCTCTTTTTCCATTCATTTTTATGACTCCATTTTTGGAGCTTTTAAAAATTCTAGCCATTTAGCTCTCGACCATTTTTTATGTCCTGAGCTTATCGGGTGCCTACTGGATGGAAGACTGAAACACAAATTTTTGAGTTACATCACTGTTGATTCACTTTTTTGTCGTGAATAGTGATTGATACATACTAATGGATCTCAGTTGATCATATTTTATGCATTTTTTAGTGGCTCAGTTTATTCTTCCTTAAGCAGGAATATTACTTTTATCAGAGAGTTAAGCTTTCCTAATCCTTTCTTGATTAACTGACAAACTAAGATGATGTTATATGAACATTCCCGTAAGCCGAGTACCACCAGGATCATTTATACTTCAACTTTAATATTTATTTATCTCATTTCAAGTTGAATTTTAGGTTGTTGATTCTTGAAAGTATTCACTCCAAACATTCACCTCCGATTCTTCAATAGCTGATAATAGTTCAAATAAATTGGAAAATACCAAGTATGATACAGAATTACTAAGGAATTTTCACCTCTAAAACATAACGTGAACTACCAAAGTATGAAGTCAAAACTGTACAGGAAGATAATTTTGTAAGGATTTTTCCGAGCGATTTTTTATATTTTCCAAGCGTTTCCATTGAGAACGTTTTACACTAGAAATTTTTTCAATGAAAAAAAAACACATGAACAATAGTGGAAATTTATTTGTTGAAGTTGAGTTTTGAGGTAATTTATTGTTTGGCAAAGTTGTGCTTGCACCTCATGGATGTGAAAGATTGCATCATGTTTCTTTGTCCAATCTAAAAAGTACTTGTGCTGTAAAATACTGTGCCCGTTATGGAGAAGAACTCAATTGTAATATTTGTTGAATATGTGACTATAATACATTGTAGACAGTTTTTATTTTAACCCCATTCAAAATTGTGATCATTCTCTTTCGGTTAACGATAAGGTAACTTACCGAGTTAATGAAACACTTTTAACTTCTCATCTTACATTGAAAAAATTTGAGATTCCTTATAAGCTCTAGTAACATTTTATGCTCAATTTAAGCTCAAGTGATTTTTTATTAAGTAACAGTGATATCATCACTATTTCATTTAGCCTAGCTTCTTGACCCTAAACATGAGTAACGTTTTCAATTTTTTCTATCACTCAAGGAGAATAATTTTGATAACTTTTGTAAATTATATGTCGGAGCTCTCAATTACAAATAAATAATGCTTATTCTCGTTTCAAATATGGAGCCACCTTTAGGTGCATTTTTTACTAAAATTGAACATCTTGTCAAATATTCATCAGTCCCTTTTGAAATCTTAACCAATATCAATTACTACAATTTGAAATTATCATATTAAGATTTATTTTGTTCAACCATGCAATTATGATGTAAATAAATTTTAATAACCATCGGTTTAAAAATTCTTAGGTATCAAGTTTTTTTATTATTTTTTGTAAAAATTTTCTACAATAGTTTTTTAGTCATCCGTATGTAGTTAGTTGCATCTTGAGCACTTTTTTGGCTCCAAATGTTTATTGCAAGTCACTACAAATCAATTAAAATTGAAGTAGGAGTTTGAGATGCACTCGTTTTGTGTCCTCACTGTTTTCATGAATGGACGGGTGTCATACATTCTGTAAGTCGTTTATAATAACTGTGTGATTATAATTTAGTGATGTCGATGAGATGAGACAACTAGGAAGCGTTTGGTGTGTGAACATGTGTTTGTCAGCATTGTTTTCATTTGTGAAGGAGGAAAAAGTGTACTTGGGAACGGGAGAGTCGTTTGGCCGGCAGTGGCAGGTTGGAGATGTGGTCGGCGTATTTCTTGATCTATTGGACCATACCATCAGTAAGTCATTACATCAACAACGTATCCCACCGCTCAGTAGGCTATACCACTAATATTCGTTAAGTTTTGATGACCTCTTCTATCCTAAATGATCGGAATTCTCCTCGGACCCCCTCTCCCCCAGATGTAATACTCAATGAAACCAATTACATTGAAGAATGTTTTGAGTTGGCATGTTTGAAGGAAATAAATAAATTTTTCAACATTTTGAACTATTGTAATTCACGTGAATTGTTCCCTCAGAACATTTTTGCTAAGTCTAGCTTTTTTGAATTCACTTTATTCAAATCACAAAAAATATTGACCAATGAGGTATTGAATACTTTACTTTTATGCTGTACCGGTATGTGAAAGATTTTCCCTAGAAAATTTTCACCGAGCCTAGCTTTTCCAACTTCACTTTTTTCAAATCACAAAAATTCTTGAATCAAATATTTTTGATTAGACAACATAGTATTGACTCATTTAATACATTCATTGCCAAAATGTGAAAGGCATTATATACCCGTGCTTCAATATTGAATGCTTGTTCTGATTTCTGTGATTTCTATTTGATGTGCTATTCTCTTCTGATATATTTTTCACACCGACTTATATATGCAGTCTCAGTACTTTGTGTGATGAATTTCACAAAACTACATAGCATGAGGAACTTCATGCTATGGGATAATAAACGTCAAGCTTCATCCTCAATATGCGAACGATATCATTTTGTGCTTGGGTTTTTTGCACATTTATTTCAATGACTCATCAAGTGTAAAGCCGGTTGTATAGAAAAGTTTTATTATCATTTTGAATTAATATGAACAAAATTTTCAACTTTTTCATCTCATCATCAACACAGAATAGTGAGTTTTTTCTATTTTTCATATTTTTGTTTTTTGAATAGTCATTTTGAATTCGTGAAATAATACCTTTTATTCCTCTTGTGTTGTTTGTAGTTCAATTTCTATCCAAATGTATAATATTTTTAAAATACTGAATGAAATATCATTCCATTGCAGTTCATATCTTGCACGAATACTTCTCTGATAGTTTCATTCCTTACACGTGTTTCGTTTTGCGTGAGTTAATAATAGGTTCTAGTTTATACAGTTTCCATTAATTTTTTCGCATCAATATTGACAGGTTGTTATTCTTAGCGCTTTTTTTATCATATTATTTAGTATGTTATTCAACCACTAAAAACAAGGCTTTTTACCTTTAATATTCATTGAATTTGATCGTTGAACAGTTAATTTCATATCAATTGTTTTTAAGAAATAAATAATTTTTATATACAGTATTTTATTGAAATTAAATTTGTATCAAGTGCGGCTTATACTGAATAATTCACTAAATCATGTATTAATCTAACTCTTTCATTTAATATCCATCTCTTTATGTCGATGGAGATTATTATCAAGGATATGTACCTTGACAAGGTAATCTGAACAAATTTAAATTCAGAAGGAAAATTTGAAAACTTATTCGCCTATTAGTCGATAAAATAATAATAATATCTCATAGGTATTTTTTTATTGCATTTTCCAATATTCAGTCTGCTATTATATAATTTTTTTACATTTCATAAGTTTTGTGTGTGTGACCACACTGGTCATATTTGCTGAATGTTGTGATCAGTTCATTCTCTTGATATTTTTTCAAAAGTGTATCACACCTTTTTTCTTTGAATAAAAATCCAGTAGCTAATTTTAATAATTGAGTGCCTATAAATCTATAGATTTAACACACTTTATAATTGCAGGATCACGTATATATCTTATAGAATTATAGATTAATTAAATTTCTCATTTTATTTTCTTAACAAAATAGTCTGGATAAATTTTCCGACTTTAATGAGCGAAGAAAGTAATAAATTCAATATATAATATTTCCAGGTTTCTCTCTTAATGGAGAACTTCTCATGGATGCTCTGGGAGGCGAGACTTCATTTGCTGACGTTCAAGGTGAAAGCTTTGTACCTGCATTCACCCTCGGCGTGGGTCAGAAAGCCAAACTCACTTTTGGACAGGATGTTACCGTATTGAAGTTTTTCACAACTTGTGGTCTTCAAGAAGGATATGAACCGTTCTGTGTGTATGTATTCCAAGCCCGTTCTTAGTGATATTCGATATAATGGTATCGGGAACTTATAATAAACGTGATTAAGTTCATGTTGCCTTATTTTTTTAAATTAAGAGACAATGCTCGTAATAGCCTACATCATATGTAGCCTACCCTAAGTTATAGATTTTATATCAATTTCATATGTTCATTCTTATTTGAAAGAAGGTAAAGGCTAGCAGACTGAGTGAATGATTATGAATTATTATAATATTAGGAACTAGTAAACTAGTAATGACTTTACAAATTGTATTGCTGTTTTGTTGTAATGTAGCTAACAACAAATATTATTGAGCTGTTCCTCGAAAAAGAGATTTTAATGTTCTAGATGTTCCTTGCTGCCCATATGCACAAGTATTCTCAGAACTCTTCAAATTAGCCAAATTAGCTTTTGTTTTTATTATCCAAATTCCAAAATATATGATTATCAGAATAGGTCTCGCAAATTCATGAATTTTGAAACGAATAAAGAATTCTTTTGTTATAAGTATATAATATGTTTTTACTTGAATAGAATCAAGACAAATCTATTAAATGTAATCTTATAAGTATTTTTTAGAAAATAATGATGATTTGATCGTGATAGGATGATTCTGATCCTATTCATTCAGACACAACAATTACATAGATAGATGCTTTAATTTTTCAATATTCAAGCTCCCAGCATATATTGATCGACTCACTGCCTGAATAATTTAATTTTTATTTATTCATCTTTCAAAATTTGTTTACTCACTAATTCAAGTATTCATGAAAATATCATTGTTGTGATTCTGTTTTGAAAGTTTCTTATTCTTGCTATCTTACGATTTTTTCAGGAACATGAACAGAGCAGTAACGTATTGGTACACCAAAGATCATCCGATTTTCGAGAATACTGAGGACTATGCTGACTCTCGAATTGATGTTACAAGGATTCCGGCTGGCTCAGATACTCCGCCTTGTCTCAAAATCAGCCACAACCTATTCGAGTCCATGGAGAAAGCTAATTGGGAATTTCTCAGGCTTTCACTTCCAGTCATTTGCCACTCTACATTTATCGAGTTAGTAGTCTAATTTACATTTTCAATATCAAATTCTCAAGAACACAAATTATTTGAAATTCAAGCCTATTATTCATTTATTCAAGGAATAACAATCAACTTAAAAGTGGAAACACAAAAATTGAGTCCAAATTGTCTCCTATTCCCAATTTTGATGGAAATTTTCATTCACTATTACTATTTACCACAAATTTCTTCTTTTTCAACATTGAAAACTGTGAGAAATCAATTTTGAATTGGAAAAGTCGAATTAGAAGCCGAAAATTACAAAATTTAAGTGGAATAACTATTTCAATGAACAATAGTAAAGCTGCGAAAAAATATAACCTAGTTTCGAACTTATTGAACAAAATTTTGTATAAAGACGTTTTGGACAATAGTCTGTGTTTCTAACCAATTAGTTTACTTGTTTCTGTAAAATAAATAAATAAATATTGCTATCAAACAGAGTAACGTATGCTCCAGTGGATGAATACAGATATAATTAAGAATATTATATAACTCATCCATAATACAAAACATTTACATGCGTGTTGAGGTGATACTTTTGCTGTGGCTTTTCTGTGGAGATGATACAAATAATACAAATACAGTATACTGTTGCTTTAGTTCAAAAACCACACTTTCATACTTATTTCAAATCTTTAAAGTATCTCGAATATTGGTCCTCCATTCCAGAGAAAGTGAAAAATTGAAGCGGTGGCAGGAGATAAGAATTCGCCAGCATAGGCTGTTGGTTGAAGCAGACCAAACCACGCCAGCTCACATCGAGCAAATTATGAAATCTGGATTCTCCATGAGTGATATCAAAGGTAATCAAGTAGATACAAAACAGTATCATAGTATCAAACAGTCCATAGACTATTTACAATAATTTATTATTAGGGAATAATTTATAAGGTAGGAATCATTAGTACACTTTGTTATTAGGGTACAAATGTATAATAAATCATTGATGATGAAATGAACTAATTCAAGGGTACTGTGATTCATTATTGAATTATTTGATATTGGTGTTATCCAACTGCTTGAATATTCAATAATTCGAGTAATTTATTCGAAAATACTAGGAAAACCGTATTAATAGTACTGGAGACTTCTGCAAGTGAAAAATTTCTCAATATTTAATGCTAACAACAATTTAGTACAGCTTCATACAACGAATCTCCTACTGTTATTTACTGTTACTGTTATGTTACTCGCTTTGGCTATAGTAATTTTAGTATAGTATTTTTTATAGTACTATAAAATTCATACATTGTAAAAATTATATAATGATAATTGCAAAATAGAAGTTGTCAACAAATGTGAAGCATAATATACAATTGTTATAAGTTAAATAATAATAAAATTTGTCAAGAAACAAAATACTTGAAAATAATTCATAAAGTATTGAATTCTAGAATAAATTATATTGTATTATTACGCTCCAAGTTTTTTTTCTGCAATGTACGGAATCCAATATCAATCTGTTGTCCACAAAACGTCCTGCTTATTCTGTAAATTATCTAAACAAAAACTTCCCTGCTTGTTCTGTTCCCACAACTAAAGTATTTATTAATTCTTCCTATGTCTCATTCTGTAGTTGCGTTGAACGCTTTAATGACGTTTCATTTTTTCAGGCCTGCATAGAGGCTATTCGGAGGACGCAGTTGAGGCAGATGAGATGATGATGCCACCTCAAAGCACACCGACCACTAAGAGCAAAATGAGACAGCCTTCCAGACCGCCCAGGAAGGGATCTCTGTCCAGAAATGAGGACATGCCCATGATTAATGGAAATTTAGAACAAAGTAAGTGAGTATTACTAATAATTAGATACATTAGAAGGGAGCGTTATGTGTTTTGCTCTGAATCTTTCCGCTGTAAACAATATTTTAATGTACACGCGCGCTGAGAATAGAATTCAAGCTTAGATAGTAGAGATTAGCAGCAGAGATTAACCAGATAAGAGTGAATTAATCATCTCTGGAGTAACAAGAATAGGCTAAAATAGGCCTTTCTTTTCTGTTACTCTAGGGCTATTCTATTGTGTACCGTATTTTTTTGGTGTGCGTGTACTTGGTATCCTTGTAGTACAAGGCTTGCACTTGTTGTAATAGTGCCTGCTTTACTTGTCCCTATTGAACTTGTACTTGGTGTACTTGTAATTGGTGTAATTGTACTTGGAGTACTTGCACCTAGCGTTTTTGTACATGGCTAGGAATTTCAGTCTCAGAGTGCATGGAATAGACCTTCTTTTGAAGTTTTCATCTTTAGGTTATACTTGTACCTAGATGGCACGTTTTGTTATATTCAGTTTTGAAATTTATATTACTCTTTACGAAAAAAAAATTATACTTATCACTAGGAGGTTATATCTGAAAAAATTCCAAGTTGAATCTGATATACATTTCTTTTTTCTACAATCTTCCATGATTCGTAGCTTTGATAATTCGCAACCATCCATAATTCGTAATAAACCTTCGGTTCCTTGAACTACGAATTATGGAGGTTCTACTGTAGTAAGAAATTTGAATGCATCTTGTTGATTAGTAGAGATGAATCTATCGTCCTAACGCCGCCTATTGAAGAATAATAATTTCATGAATTAATTGTTGATACAATAATAATATTTCTCATCGCGAATAATTCATGCTTAATTAATTTTTTTGGCCGTGAAGTGTTAATTAAATTTTGATGAAAACATAATTATTCTATTCATTGTTTGCATTTCTCAGGTAAAATGAACAGATCGACCAGTGAACTGGATCTCAATAGGTACAATGCTGACATGCAAAATGATAAGGACGATAAGAAGAAGAGAGGACGATCTCCTTTCAGGTAGAATATTTTCGTTGTTCAAAGAAAAAATAATGCATTTATGAATAATTGATAAATTCGAATACCAAACTAGTGAATTGTCTATTCCTCTTGATATCATGGAGTTCCATATCTCTCAGAAATGTACCATTTGAAAATTGAACGCTTTCTATCTGTAATAAGAGTACTAGGTTAACCTGTATCACGTTGTGAATAACTGTATCAGGAATAACTTACTTGGTTTTATGCTTTACAGTTTAAAGTCTAAATTAATGATGATGGATATTGTTCTGTTCTGTTTAGCAGACTCTAGATAAGTTGGCGGATTTCCAATGTCTGTTATTCATGCTCAACTCTACGTGGACAGTCAACGAGCGGTCTGCGAAAGTATATCGGCTCGAGAACTATTACAGATTAACCTTTACCCACTCGCAGACCGTTTTCAGACTGTCCTGATAGAGCATTAATAGTAGGCATTAGTCATTCGCTAATTCAGATGGAGTCTGGTATATTAATCTAAGGGTCCACATTCACTGTCAGTTTGGACTAAGGCAGTAAATACTATAAATGTATGGGGAAATCTGAAGTCCAAAATAGCTGTAAAATGGCGGACCGATCGTTCAACGATCTAACTGTCAGTAGACAGTTAGTAGTAGTGGATGTGGACCCTTATGTGACTGTTAGTTTCCATATCGCTGATTTATTCATTTAAAAAATAATTTGAATTCTTGTTGAAGGTTCTTCTCGCGCAAACGTGAAGCGAGCAATGAACGATCGAAGAAGGCGAAAAGTCCAGAACCGAACTCTATGATGGAAGCCGATAGAGGGCAGCAGATGAGCAGAATGCAACAACAGCACATGATGAGAACACCCACGGTCAAAGTAACTGCTGTAAGTTCTCCTTATTCTATTTCAATTGTTTACTCAAGTGGAGTTATCTTCTCCTTCGGATGATAAAGAGTTTTAGAACATTAGTACAGTACTGTAGTATATATTTTTATCATTAAAAAATGATGCCACCTTTTTGTTCAATAATGTACAAGAGAATATAATTAAACATTAGTAAATGAATAGATTGCATTTAATCTTTTATTCGTTGAAATTTATTGTTTTTCTTGAAAAATATGCAATAAAATGATTACTCATCAATCCATCAGGGTTTCTTCAAGTTGAAACTGTGTTGCTTCATTCCCATTTTGTAGTCGATTAGTTTTCAGCAATCATGAAAAATTTTATGAATGTTCAGTTACAACAAAATTATTTTATTTCAAGGAATATCCCATACATTTTGTCTTGTCGTCTAGTAAATTAGATGTTCTACCATGCTGTGTAATTTTAATTACTCTAGTTGAAATAATAGCTTGGATTAATTTTTTCATGTTATTGAAACTTGTCTTGGAGACAAACAATTAATTTTCAGTTCATTTCTTCAAATACAAAAAAATGCTTCAGTTCATCGATCGATGGAACAACCTGCTCTGAGAGCATAATTATTATTATTTAGCGTATGGCTTTTAATAGTGGGGAGACCCAAGGGTTGTTCCACTTCGCCAGATAACCTCATTCTCCACAAACGGAGATATGAGTTACAGCATAATAAATGTTTATTATAGTCTAATTTAAATTTGTATAAATAATTAATAAATAATATAGAAATGATATTTTTCCAGCCGGACATGAAAGTTATGCCTCCGACCATACCAGAGCGTTCCAACCTTCCGAAGCAGATGACGGGTGCGCCTCTATCTGGTAGTGGCATAGAGTCGGTTGGCAACGAGATATTCGATGGCGAGTGTCTCAAGCTGATCAACGAATACCACTACGGAGTGCGTATTTTCCCCGGTCAAGACCCGACTCACGTGTATGTCGGCTGGGTAACAACTCAGTACCACTTTTTCGCCAATGAGTTCAACCAATCGAAAGTTCGAAAAGTCACAGTGCACACACTGGATGAGTTCAGTCGTGTCAATGAGAGGTAAGCTTCATCTCTTCAATCCGAATTAGATTTCACTAATTCAATTCACTGTGTCGAAAAATAATATCAAATTGAAAAACAAGATATTGTCAAACCACAGATTTATTGGAAATCTAGATACTGGTTTCGGTTGCTACTCTATCATCAATCTCTGGTAAACTGAGATCTGGTCAGTTTATCAGAAATTGATAATAGAGTAGCAACCGAAACCGATATCTAGACTTTTTACAATTGTGTGGTTTGACAATATATTGTGTTTTCATTTAATATGGTAATATCACATTTACAACTATTCAACAAGAAAAATAATATTTTTCACAAAATAATGTCTTAGTCAATAGCTACTTAGTTAAGCATTTGGTAAAATTTGAACTAAAATGGAATAATTATTTGTTTCAATATTATTTATTTAGGAGAATCTATATATCCATAGAAAAGTCTATAAGCTATGCTCATCACTCATCAATATAGATAAATTCTTCAACATTATAATACGTGTTTACAAAATAAACTGTTGAAAATTCAACCTTTCACGTTTTATGAAGAGAAATAATCAAGTTTATTGTAAATCTAGACTAGAGAATGATCCACATAATAATTTCTTCCATTAAAAATTATCAATACATTTTTTGTTTAGTGCACTCTCACACATTTTTTGAATTGAACTTGTTGCAGTGTTGATCGCCAAAGCTGTTATATGGTGAGAGCTGATGAACTGTTCAATGAAGTTACAAATGATTCATCTGGAAAAGGAGCTTCGCAAGGAATGTTCATTGGCTGCTTTATGGATGCTGCCACTGGCTACATTACATTCACTTGTGAAGGAAAAGAGACCAGTCATAAATTCAAGGTACTTGGAAAAAATTGTCAGTCAATTCATGAATTGATATTGGTAAAAGAAAATTAATCATTTATTTATTTTGCTTTCCTTCTACTATTGCGATCTAGTCTCATAAGAGGCTAATGAGCAATTCATTTCTAACTTATAACATTTGAGTAATTATTTCAAAGAGATATATCCTCAGTGATAATGTAATGTTGTCTCCAACTATGTAGTCCTGCACTGCCGTTTCATGAAGATCAATCGCAATAATGTTATCATTGACATATATTTTTGCTATCATATAATCATCTCGATCCTTGCAGGTTATTTAATTATATACTGTTGATTCAATTTTGATCAACTTTGTTCTTATTCGTGCATCAAAAATCGATAATAAAATATTTTGTAATCTCTTTATTATTTTTAACAAATTACTGTAGTTGGCTAATTTAATAGGTTACCAATAAGCCTTGTCTCGATTCAAACTGTTTAAAGGTGAAAACACTGCTTCTAGTGAATAATTCATTACAAAGTTATCAATTCCTGTTGTATATGAATAAATAAATGATTTTTCTTTGAGAGTGATGCCCTCACGTGCGTTGGTAATGAAAGTGGTGATAATAAGAGATAACGACTGGTTTTTGGGCAGTCGGGGGTCGGGACCGACGACTTTACGTCTCCTCCGAAAAACGGGGTGGCCGTATTTGTGATTACACTGTGGTTAAAGAATTGTTTCCAGGTCAAGAATCGAACTCGGAACCTCTGATTACATCAGACCGCCGCGTTGTCAATTACTCCAATTACCGATTTGATACTATTTACTATACATAATGAATATAATGAGAGAGTACAATTTATCCAGTTTCAATAATTAGAGTGTACAACTTGATCTTAATAGTCATGCGAATTGAATAAATTTGAAATGCCAAAGCACACGGTATTCAAAACAAGCTAAACTTCAATTTTAAAATGCTGCAAGTCATAACGAGCTTACTGTTGAAGTTTCGAATTTATTTCTCTTATTGAATACGTTGATCAATGTGATTTTATGGCATCTTTTACAAGACGTTCTCTCACTTAAAATGATTACAGATGGAACCAGAAACAAAACTATTCCCAGCTATATTTGTTGAAGCAACGAGTAAAGAGATCCTTCAAATTGAACTTGGACGAACCTCAACCACTCTGCCACTTTCAGCTGCTGTTTTGCAGAATTCTGAACGACACGTTAATCCACAAGTAAGTCAATCATTCTTATCACTATATATTTTGATAAATTATTGTTTAGGAACTTTCTTAATTATTTTTAGAAAATGTTAGTATGTTGCGTACATTTTAGGGAGAAATACAAACTATACGTACTACCTAAAAGGAGAAATATTTTCCAAAAGCTATAATGTTAATAACTTGGAGCTAGTGAATGTTGTATTCACCAACAAAAAAGGTGATGGTGACTTCTTATCGTCACAATATTTTTCGTAATCAAGTGCCTGCCCTATTATATTGAATGAAGAGACTAGAAATTTTCACAACCGAATTAATATTTCCATGAAATGAATAGTTTTCATTAATTTGTATTTGTAGTTTTCATATTGTTAATTACTCTTGATTAATTTGCTCGTCTATTATCCTACAGCTCAAGACATGTGGGCCTACTATAATATAAATTCGAATTTATACTGATAAGGAAGAATTAATTAAATTACAACAAACATACTTGAGAATTTTGTAAATTCAATCATTAGTTTTGAAAAAATGAATTCTTAAATAAATAACAATTCATTTCCAGTTTCCACCACGATTGAAAGTGCAATGCCTGAAGCCACACCAATGGGCCAGAGTACCCAACGTATCACTCCAAGTTCACGCTTTGAAGCTATCCGATATTCGTGGTTGGAGTATGCTTTGTGAAGATCCATTGTCAATGTTGGCTCTACACATTCCCGAAGAAGATCGTAGCATTGATATTCTGGAATTGATCGAGATGGAAAAATTGTTATCGTGAGTGATCTCTTGTCCTGTTATTTCTATCTTTTTAGTTTATTTTTTATTTTTGTGATAGGAGCTGTAAAGGCTTGAATGAATCTGAAATTTAAAAAATTGTAAGTATTAAACATACTTGAAATAGTTACATTAAAAATACTCCTCTGCTAAGTTGGCGAATGATTATTATTAATACTCAGCAGTCAGGATAGTCGGTGAGAGCGTGATGGCTCAGCTGAGGTCGCTCTTGAGTCTATAGGATATTATAGACGGGGAAAGTAGAGCCGGAAAGTACTTTCCATGGCGTTACTTTTCACCAAATTTCCAATACACAGGGAAAGTACTTTCTGCAAGTAGGCCAGGTTCTACTTGCCGAAAGTAGACTGTAGTCTGTCCTAGCAATAAAGACATTCTGGCAAGATGGGAAAATAACTCCAGCTCGGTCAATATTGGTTTAAAAATTATAAATGTGGTTTCAAATTGCAGAGGATATTGTTTTCTACAATTTAAGACCAAATTACGCCTCGATAAATGCTTTTAATGATCTGAAAGTCATGACCATCCGCCAACTATATGTAATTAGCATCTTTAAATACTTCAATAGATATAGGAATAACTTTCCAAAAATAAATAATGAAGCACATAGAACCAGATTCAATGAAAATAAATTCGAATGTTACGTTTCAAACCTCACACTGATTCGAAAACAGCTCATTTATATTGCACCAAAAATTATAAATAACATCCCAAATAATCTCACCAATCAAAAAGTTATTAAATATATCCCAGCAACCGTTAAAAACTGGATTAGTCAATCTTATTACTTCAATATCAACGTAATATAGGCTAGATACTTTCCCCAAATTGTTCGACATCTTGTTTTTTAGAATTATTAATGATCTAGATTCTTTGAGCTCTGTAACCTCTTTTCTTTTACTTCTGTTATAATATAATTATTGCTACTCCTACTGGCGGACAAGTTATACTTTTGCCAGTAGAATTCCACTGTGTATAATATAATAGCTCAATCACTATGTATATTAGTAACTATGTATATTAATAACTATGTATATTTTGCTTTTGATATCTTGTAATTTGATTGTGTATTGTGTACATTTTGTGGTAATAAATTTGAATTTGAATTTGAATTTGAAAATGTATAATTTTTGAAACAATATTTACCGAGCTAGAGTCATTCTCTCATTGAGCTAGAATGTCTTCTTTGCTTGGACAGACTATAGTCTGTTGTGAGATCGTGAGTGAGCAACATGTCGGATTGTGATGGAAAATATTGTAAAGCTTCCAATAAAGTAATTAAAGTAGGCCTACGGTAAATAGTGATTTTCAGTGAAGAATTGCAATTAGTTTTTAATAGAAAAATAGTATTTTCCTATCTCATTAGGACAATATAAAAACTGAATTCTTATCAGTTATGTTCAGGGGTCAATTCCTGACGATATGCACCAGTATTCAGTAGGCCTACCGGTATCTCGTCTCAGAGGGAGAGGGAGGGGAGTGAATGAATTACATTTTTTATTGAAATTATGGTAAAAATACACAACTAAAAGCTTTAAAATCACTCTAAAACGAGTTTTAATATGTTTACATTCCATTTTTTCTTGGGGAGGACCTCCCGTTAGGCTTTTTCCCCTTTGTAACAAAACCTTCTATTTTTACAAATTAAGCACTGGTATAGTCTGTCCAAGTAAAGAAGACATTCTGGCAAGATGGAAAAATTACTCCAGCTGGGTCAATATTGGTTCAACAATTATAAATTTGGTCTGAAATTGTAGATCAAAATGTTTCCTAAAATTTGTAATCAAATTTATAATGTTTGATCCAATATTGACCAAAGAGTTCCGCAAAAGAAGACGAAGTAGATTAATACTTTTGCTATTACCTAAAAAATGTATTATCAGTAGTTTCAATGTAATATTAATCACAATAATAAGGCCTACGCCCTACCATACTGTATAAACCACCAGCAGAACGAGACTACTAGCGGAAAGTGAGGGAAAGTGCATGTTTTGACAGGAAAGTATGGGAAAGTACTGGCCGCTAGTGGTCACGTGACCCTCTACTTTCCGTGGAGTAGCAAGTAAAAATAAACAGGTTTGTTATTACTTTCCGGCAAGTCATACTTTCCGCTGAAGTGGAAAGTACCCCTTCAGGCAGGGAAAGCGAGCGGAAAGTTGAAGTGGCAAGTACTTTCCGCAAGTTACTTTCCGTCTCTACTTTCCCCGTCCATAATATGCTTATATGCTCTCGCAGACGGCTTGCCAACAGCTGTTGTAACAGAACTGAGCATTAATAACTCTTATCCATCAAGTAAACTGTAGTCTGCTATACTACTCTTTGCACAGAAAAGGTAAATCTACGATGTCACAGAGAAGGTAAATAGAAGGATTCTCTATCTATGCTATAGTTTGTAACCACATCCTAAGATCCTTCATCACAATTCATGGATCTGTAGTAAATCTTAGAACTCCATGACTGAATTAGGTCTTTTGTATTTCAAGCAATTATGAATAGGCTAAGTGATTGATTCTTATTTTTCAGATTCCACGCTCATACTCTAACCCTGTACGCAGCTCTGTGCTTCCAGTCGAACTATCGAGCTGCTCACACTCTGTGCTCGCACGTGGATGAAAAGCAGCTGCTCTACGCTATTCGCTCCGACTATATGTCGGGTCCACTGAGACAAGGCTTCTATGATATCCTCATCGCTTTGCATCTTGAGTCACATGCCTATACTATGTACGTTGCATTTTATTTCAACAATATAGATTTCGCCAATATGTGTATTGATTAGATATTATTTCCTGAGATTAGATATTAGAATATTATTATTATTAGATATAAAGATATTATTATATTAGAATTATTGATTAGATATTATTGATAAGAATATTATAGTTCCATTTAATAGAAAAAATGCCGTTCCTTCGAATAGAATATTCATTCTTCTGACACGTTATTGTTATTGTTATGAGGGTGAAGCCCACATGAGCTCATAGGCTTGTGCGTGGGTAATGATATACGTCATAATGAATTAATTGTTTTCCATTAAGTCTGGTTTAAACGCTCTTTAGTTTTCAAAATTCGTTTAGTCTTTTGTCGTCTATATAAGTTTGGATCAGGAGCTTTATTGCTCAAGTTCTGCGCTGGACAAATTTTGTAAGACGGTTAAAGATGGGATGATTTAAAAAAGAACGAATGGCGTAGTAATAGTAAAGGTAGTAGAACCGGACTTTATTAGAAATAAAAGTTCTGATCAATGCTGATGATCAATTTAAACCCTGTTTCAGTTGTAGGATATTTTCCGGAATTAATTGGTAAATCAATATAATATTTACTTCCATCTCATTTTGCTGTTGATGTGTTTAAAATTTGATTATTATCTTCTTTGATAGGATTTGAGTAATCTTGGAAATCAAAATATTGCAAATAGTAATACAGTATAGTAATCCACTGATATAATAATGCTCAATTGCGGAACTTGTAATAAGAAAACAATGAGGAATATGAATAGTATATTTATTTGTAGCATATCCGGAACTGGTATACATACATTTGAAACATTCTGCAATCGTAATAGTCAAGCAATCGGCACCGGCTTCATAATTTCATATTTATTCCTTGCATTACCTGTAGAGTAATAGTATCAGTATTGGATGCAAGTAATAAATATTTGTTTCAACTTCCACAGGGAAGTGTGCAAAAATGAATTCATCATACCAGTAGGACAAGATTTGAAAGATTTATATGAAGATCCGGAAATGTGTCACAGCTTGAGGTCTTTGAAAACTGAATCTGTGCTGCCCACAATGAAAATGACTGATAAAGCGTAAGTTGAAAGCAATTTCATTTCAATAATGAATAGGAACTAATCCATTTTCAACCCCCACGTCTTCTCTCTTGATAGATTTGAATCACTGTAAGTAGAATAACATCACATATTCATTATTTACACAAATTCAATCACCAACCATTATTTGGCATTGTAGATTTCCATAATGAATTTAAAACACCTTTAGAGCCGCTAATGTGAATTTTATTTTGCGATTCAATTGCAGCTATAGCCTGCATTATTCCTATTCTTACATTATTCTTTTCACGGAACGTATAAGCCTATACATTCCTTTGATATCATATCCATGTAATGTTCCTAACTAGTGGTTTCTAAAGCTAAGTTATAAGTCTATTCTGTTAAGTAGTTAGCTGAATCAACATGAATTATTATTTTCCAGTATGATAGTAATTCATTCTGTATTTATGTAGAGTTCTTTGCAAGGCATTTTCATCTTCCATTCATCTGATTATTTAATTTTTTTCGACTATTTAGCATCGAATACATACTATGCTGGCTAATTATTCATGCATTTCATACTCTGCTTCTTCATTATCATGTATTTATTCACATTTTTATTTTATAGATATTTTATTTTCTATAGAATAACTTACCTGACTGTATATTTCATAATTCACTCACTTTAGCTGTTGAATATTCACTGCTTATAATGATTTATAAGTAGACTCACTTTTATCTTTGTTTTAGTCCGGCCAATTGTTTAATTCTCGCTTTATCATGAAAATAGAATTGAGACTCTATTGTAGTTTTTGTTGTTGATGTAATCCATTCTGTTCACAGTGACGCACCGCCACCTGGGTAAGTCCTTGTGTTTGAAAAGATGT
Source organism: Sogatella furcifera (assembly GCA_017141385.1). Classification (NCBI taxonomy): domain Eukaryota; kingdom Metazoa; phylum Arthropoda; class Insecta; order Hemiptera; family Delphacidae; genus Sogatella; species Sogatella furcifera. Next base: position 52,653,084 of record CM029547.1, on the reverse strand, counting down.
AATGGGTTTTAAATCTCACCGAAGTTTTAAAAAATAAATAACCTGTCAGTTTCAATGAACATAGAATGTTATGAAATAAATTTATTTTAGAACTTACGGTATGCGTATAGAATGTGTTAGAAAATGGTAATTCCTTTGAAAAGATTATTTTTTGTTATTCATTCAATTCTGAGTAAAGTAAAAGCCAATTGAGTCAATTCTTCAAGTAGATATTTGAACGAATTAAAAGAACGAATCTAAAGAACTTAGAATTCGAAGTAACATATAGACTCTTTTGTGTTATCAATTCAATTCTTCATTCAACTCCATTCAACCCTTATCGTCATATGAATCTAAAATTATGTACATAAAGAGTATCTCTATCTTTTTATTTTGTAGCTGAGGAGTAACAAACAACAATATTTACAATAGAACATAATTTATTATTTGATTTCAAAGTTACATTGTATAAATCACATAGAGGTTCATATAATAAATTCAATTTTGGTTGACACCTGAGTCGTATCAATCTCACAGTTCTATATTATCTCACAACTATATTATATTTGAAATTATTGTTTCTGTAATAAAATCAGTGCTTGTTTTAAATTCTGTAAAATAGATATTTTTCTCTTAATTCATTGAATAACGTTTTGTATCGTCTCATAACGGTTTTGTGTTGAACTTTTCTACATTATTCAGTAATCTGCATCATTAACACTTGTACAGTCATATAAAGTAGTCGAACACGGCTTAACCATTAGATAGATAACAAATCTTTTAGTAAAGTGTTGAGACCGCACAAATGCGGTTTAGAATAGGTTTATAGTCTGGTCGAGCAAAGAAGACATTCTAACAAGATGGGAAAATCATTCCAGCTCCGTCAATATTGGTTCAAAAACTATGAATTTGGTCTTAAATTGTAGAAACAATTTTGCTCTTCATCTGAGAAAACCTATATTGACCAAGCTGGAGTTATTTTCCCACTTTGCCAGAATGTCTTCTTCGATTAACTAGACTACATCTTGCATATTATTTTCGCATTTTTTGTTTCAGTGTAGTTCTACTTATATAGTTTTTACAGATTTTCTTACAATATTAACAAATTTATCAGGTAGGCCTACTGAATTTGTCTTACAAAATTGTCATCACACTAAATTGCATTATAATATAGAGATTCAGCCGATAATAGCTGATTGAATATAAAATTTACATTTTTCACAATAATTATTCTCATATTGAATTATTGATTTCATTCCAATGAGTCGTATTTTTACATTAATAATACGTATACTGGCTCATTTAAAGCTTACTATCTAATGCTGAATGTGGTCTGTCTCGTCTTTTCTTTCTTACACGCTTTGAAGTAGGCCTACTCTGTAAAAAATAAATTCTTTGTTTCGTCAAGTTCAATATATCACATCCACTATCCACCCTCCAGTAAATATTTCATTGTAGAGATTTTCATTTTTTGGAGAAGTGTATCCTTTAAAGCAAGCCCTGCTTTCTCTAATATTGATTCCAGTATTGTTTAATTGCTTCAAACTTTTTCAATTATCGTTGTCCATCTTCTAGTGTTTCATTCGGTGATATTCATAGAAATTGAAAGATCAATAGAAATTCACAGATGATAGTTAACACAATTGAAATTGTACATCTTGTGATGAAGCATAATATTGCTCATACCAGTAATTATCATTATTATGATAATAGCATTGCTCAATGCTCAGGTAACTTCAACAGGACTTCTTCCAACTCTAGCACAATACTCGCGTTCTACATATTACACAGTTTCACTGCAAAGTATAAGGTGTTTTTTAGCAATTGAGTCCTTAATTGGGCTATCATTTATGTTTGATATTGCTCCAGTAGTGTATGAAATATATGAGCTTTACAATTCTATGTGTTGATTATTTTGTCATCTTTTTTAATTTAGTGAAGTGGTGGACAACATCAGGAGTTTGTACAGTCCTCAGTTTCCTTTGGATGTTGTCAGAGATTTTGTGATGGCGGCTCTTGATGAAGCAGTTCAAATCAACCAACTACACAACAGAGATCCTGTGGGAGGCTCCAATGAAAACTATTTCCTGTGAGTTGATTGATGACTACTTATTACATGCTATATAGATGAACTTCTTCAACAAAAGGACATTCTTGTAATTTGAGTGAAGGTAGAATCTGGAAATCTGGAAATAGGCTATATTAATAATGCAATTTTGGAATATCATTCTTGATGAATTTAGGAGTGAATTGCATCATTATCAATTTAATTTTAATATTTTGTTCTGGATCAATCTAGAAATTGATTTTTTTATTATCACTAAATATTTTATTTCTGCTCTAGAAGGTTCTGGTTCCTGGGTTGATATTAGATCTCTTGATAATAGACCGTTCTACTCCAGCCATTATCTAATTCTATCAAACATCAATCAGTGAATGAGGATACTAGTTATTTCATTCAGCTTATCCTCATGAAACAAATGTCTTATTGGTAATCAACTGTATTTAATGTCCAGAAGCACTATCAAAAGGCTTAGTTTGATTGATTAAATATTGTATTCATTACTTTGATACAATTAGCAAAGCTATTTTATTTGAAAAAGATAAGTTAGGAGATAGTGAGTAAACAAAAAAAATATATAGAGACCTACGAATTGGTTGGTTCCATATATTGAGCTACATTCATCATGATCGATATCTTGCTGAGTTACTATAGATGCATTTCAAACTGCGGTTTTCATTTCCAATAAAATCTATTATCACCTACTCTAGCACATGGGGTTCCCATAGTTGAGTAGGTTAATTTCCAAAAAGTAATAATAATAAAACTTTATTATTTAATTCTTTAAACACTAACTGAATTTAAATTTAAATTGTACTCATTACATTTGCTTGCTTTTTTGTTCATTTTTGTTTGTTTTTTTAAGGAAATAAAATGATTATTTATTTATTTATTATTGATCACTTATACAGTAGCCTACTATCTTTAATTCATTATATGATTTATAGTAATGATAGATTATTCTCTCTCTTTCCAGGCCACTTTTGAAATTGGTAGATCGCTTATTGTTGGTTGGTATGCTGCGTGATGAAGATGTTATGAAGCTGCTCATTATGTTCAATCCAGAAACATGGGATACATCATTCGAAAAAGGTTGGCTTATTCACTGTATTTATCAATTTATGTAATCGAACTTGCTCTTATTTAATACCAGATTCTATTATAAATTATTTTCCAAATTCGATCCATTATAGGATTGACTTCGGGAGATTGGCTGTCATTAGTCAAGATAGCCAGTCGTTTCCCGTCTCTGTAGGAATAGTAATTGTTGCATTACACTCTAACTGATTAAGTGGATGTTATTCAGATGAGTTCTGCGCTGCCAATTGGTTGCGGAGACTGGCTTATGGTTGAGAGGATCAACGTGCTAACCACACGTTACCTCTATCCTGGTTGATGATTATTTGCTTGCTGTATGGTCTGTCCGGCCGTGGAGGTATTCTGGCGGGGTGGAGGGGGTGGCTTCGGCTCGGTCAGTGTTGGTTCGGGGACTGTGAGTTCTGATTGAGAATTTACGGCTTTTGGGCCGGTATTGGCCGGGCTAGAGCCGTTTTCCCGTCTTGCCGGGGTGTCTTCTTTGCTTGGACGGGCTGTATAGTGGAGTGAATATGAAACTGGCAACCAGCTGGTAGGCCTAGGCCCTTCATGGGCTGTTGAGCCAGACAGACAGACATAGGATTGACTGGAATTAAATTGGAAATTGCTTCTCTTTCTAACGATTACCAGAATATTTTGTGTGTCATACGCACCAAAATCATCTCAAAATTTCAGATTTAGTGATGTGCCTACAACTCAATTAACTTTTGAAAAGATACACAATATGCATATGAAGGTGCCAAGCTGCAGATAGATGTGCTATCTATAGCATCATCTTAACGACAACCAGCTTCGCCACAGGGTCGAAGCTATCATTTCATTCAGCATTGATTTCGTGGGAGACTTGTACATCAATAGAAACAATCGAGTTGTAAGGTATCATATCATTATTGTAACGTCTTGTATAATTGTACCAGATATTTTATTCTTCAATAAAATATTGATACTACAATAAAATATTGATGCTTATGAATTCTTGATACGTGCTTATCTTGTGTATTATTTTGAAGACGTCATTTTGTAAGTAAATTGGACCGAGTTCATTCCTATTGAAGCTTAGAACTTCAAGTAAACTAATAAGGCGAGTAGATTCAATTTCATTCAAATTCTTTTTAAAAAATTTAGAAAGTCCGAGAACACCAAAACACAGATCAAATATAATCATTCAGTAGATAAGCAAGAAATTAGTAAGAGGTTTCTCACAAACCTAATTCCATTTCACCCCTAATTTATTCCATTCAAACCTCATATTATGTGGGACTCATCATCTTTGCTCTTTTAAACCTATTCTTCACCATTTTATAATAATATAGTGCTTCCGATTGTTAAAAAATCAATGTGTTCGTCATACCACAAAGTTGATAGTGTGATAATTTTTCTGTTTTTATAAAGACGGCAAAGATGAACATCGCAAGGGTCTACTGCATATGAAGATGGCCGAAGGTGCCAAACTGCAGATGTGTTACCTGTTGCATCATCTTTGCGACATTCAGCTTCGCCACAGAGTGGAAGCTATCATCTCATTCAGCATTGATTTCGTTGGGGACTTGCAAGCAGTAAGTATGTTTGGCAAATCCATTACAATATTATGATTATATTCATGAGTTTCTTGTCATTTCGTTCTAGATGAATAGTGTGTATAAATAGAATAGAAAACTCATATCTTTAATTCAATATTATGACTTGTGCTTTGTCCACTTGTGTTGAATCCACGATTCAACTTTCTTTTATAGAATACGTAAACGTGTATAAAATGAAATTCAAGATCCATGTATGAAATGATTGAATGATGATCAGTATTGAATTTTTACTTGCTTTTTAATGTTATATACAATATACATGTATCAAATTGTATAACTTCTTGGAAGGAAATTTTGCTGTGAGCTCGCAGTTTTAGAAGTAAGTTATGATTTTGCGGCATGCAAAATCAAAAATTTCCAAATTGGTGGAATGAAGTAGGCCCACATTGGTTGAAATTATATTTAATGAGTTAAATTCTTCAAATAGATTAACACAAGCTCATTATTATGTTGTGTTATAAACAACAACAAAATACGTAGCCTATCACTTTACTCACAAAACGATTCAACAAATAATTTGAACAAAAATTCAATTTGTTGTAAAAATTTTGTATTGTTATTGTTTCCAGGATCAGCTCAGGAGATATATTGAAATTAAACAGTCTGATTTACCATCTGCCATCGCTGCTAAGAAGACGAGAGAGTTCCGATGTCCGCCCAGAGAACAGGTTTGGATTGAGCATTAATCAAGTTTGTTTTCAAATAAAGTTATTACAGTTAAAGTTAAAAGTTATTGCATAATGTAGGCTTATTAAATTTTCAATTGATAAGTATTTTTATCGATCACTGTTCCTACTGTATGTCTTATTATTCTTGGATTGAATTGTTTATAGTTTTTGGTATGTCCTCTTGATATTGATAGAATCATGACTTTTCACTGTTTCCTTTACTTCAAGTCGATGATTAGAACTGGAAGTATTCAGAGATAAGACTGAGCTTATTCATTGTTATTTTCAATGTTTTACAATGAGGATACTCCTTTATCAATCTTAAACCAGCATTCTTACATAACTTTTTATTAATCCCAATATGCGCTTGAAAGGCTTAAAATAGTATCTTTACTGTATGATTTCTTTCTGATTGGTTCACAGATGAATGCTATACTTGGATTCAAAAACTTGGAAGAGGGTGATACTGAGAACTGTCCTTGTGGAGATGAGCTCAGAGAACGACTCAATTCTTTCCATGAACAATTGATGCATAAAGTGTCTCTTCTAGCACTTCAGGAACCGTCGGAAGAGGTGAATTGATTAATTTCCACAATTTTGTTAGAGACTCAGTCCTAGAAAATATATATATTTTGCATTCTTGTCCTTCTTTCATTATTAAAATATACGGTAGTTACATTGTTTGATTCATACTCCAACTATTTCTTCTGTCTTACCTACTACTTGAGCCTTACTATAATTATTATTCTATATAATTTACCATGTATTTTAAAAATAATATCAAAATACAAAATTGCGTGTTTTGGTTCTATTCTGGATATTTTTGGTTCTAGGAAGCGTCCGCTGAAGACTCAAAAAAACCTGGTGCACTTAACCGCCTTTATAATTTCATAAATGCGGTTAAAGAGCTTGAAGAAACTCCTCGTATAGAAGAGGAGCCTGAGAAGAAAACACCCGAAGGTAATTATCACTACTTCTCCAGATAGACCAATTATAAACCAAAGTTTTCTATAATTTCACATTACGTTATAAATGTAATTTTACATTACATTTTATATTTCGAAAAGTATTTGTTTATTTTTTCCAATATTTCTCTGTATTGAATCGTTCAATATGTAATATTTTTGTAATTTTCAGCTCAACATACTTTTTAAGTAGTTGTGAAGGTGATATTGTGGCACTTATCCGTACAAGACAACATCTGCGTTTTAATCAATATACTTTCTCTTTATTCTATACTACACTTTCAGTCCTTGGATGTTCAATTTTTCACGAGCTTTGTAAAATTGTTCGAAACCTTCTCAATTGTTCTCTTCCACATGAACTATTCATTCATCTCATTCAAAACCGATAGGCTACAGTTTTCCCACTGTATTTATTTTTTATTTTCACAGAAATCTTCAGGAAAGTTCTGATCAGTACCATCGTCAAATGGGCTGAAGAAACTCAGATTGAATCGCCTAAGCTTGTTCGAGAAATGTTCAGGTCAGTTTTACAAATATTTTTATCTATTTTGAATAATTAAAGATACTTCTTTATCATATATATTATTTATTCCAGATTTCTTCGCCAATGATCAAACTCTTGACTTGAGGTCAATATGGGACTTTAATATTTCTATGTCTTATGAAATTTAAATCTTATTGAATAACATCATCTCACTTTATACGGTATGCAATGGGTCTTTCAAGGCCTAGTTTACAATTTGTAATTTCTAATCAATTAAGGATATACGACACAAAAAAATTATGAGCAGATATAGGCTTAACTCGTTTTAAACAATATTTAAAAAGACAATGCAATCAGGTACCGTACTCTTCAATGACCAATGATTATTCAAGTAATATTTTTCTGTTTGAAAGAGTATACTACAAAGTATACTTATTGTATAAAAACATAGACTATAAAGCTAAAAACGTCTCTTTTTAAAATTTAGAGGAATATTTTTAATTGTCTGAAGGTTGTGATAACCACATTCGTCTCACAAATTTCCACTCAAAATGATTGAAAACGATCATTTATTGATTTAGAAGAAACTGATATTTAAATTAATAATATTTTTCACCAATTTCAGTCATTTCGGTTCAACAGCTTAGAACTACACACTGAGAAGTCTTCATCAATATTTTAATTATTCTTTGTAATTTGTTTGCAGTCTGCTAGTACGTCAGTACGATACGGTTGGCGAGCTGATTCGAGCGTTGGGAAAGACCTATGTGATAAATAGCAAGACAAAGGATGACGCTGCCCTCATGTGGGTCGGACTAAGTCAGATACGTGCCTTATTGCCTGTCCAGATGTCTCAGGAAGAAGAAGGTCTCATGCGAGAGCGGCTATGGTGAGAACTCATTAAATTCATATTATTTTAGCAGTTAGTGTGGTAGTGTGCATCCGAGGCATTTAGAAGCAACTACTTACCTTAGTGTGCATCCTCATCCACATTCAATTGCTTCTGCTACCAACTATTATGATGGAAACTTCATTTGTTAAATAGAAATTTAGCTTCATTTATTATTATTATGATCAGAATCAATCACATTTCTACAAATCTTTGAATCTATCATAGAGTAGAGTTATAATTTACTGGAAAAAGTAGAAAAAAACATATTAAATGATTTTCAGACAGTATGTGATAATTGATGAGCTGTGTGTGCACAGTGGAACATCTACTTTCAATAAACACTGGTTGACAATCCAGTGTTTTATTGCTAGATTTTGTTGATTTTTAATTTGATTTCAGCCGTATTTAATAGAAAATAAAATTAAAATATCATTTATTAGACCGAGTTAAAAGTAGAGAGTCCACTACCACTCAATATGTATTGTACTATCAATTGAATTCATGAAAATATTAATTCATTCAAACTCTCCTTCCTCTAAAACTGACATTGAATGTAGTACAATGATTTCATCATCAAATAAACGAATATTATCTATCCAATCTCTTCTTCTAGATGAACGATGAAGTATAATAATTCAAGCATTAGGCAAACCTTATTCGTTCGAATTCTCATTGTGGTTCTATAATAAATAATACTCATTGTAATATCTCTAATGAATAAATAAATAATGAAGTACACAAATTCGTGCATTCAACAAATCCTACTTATACCGGGGATGATAATCTTTTGCCGCTAATTATACTTTACCACTTCAATATCACTAATAATGGTCGTTCGTTTTGCAGGAAATTGGTGAACAACCACACGTTCTTCCAGCATCCGGACTTGATCCGAGTGCTGCGCGTGCACGAGAACGTGATGGCCGTGATGATGAACACACTGGGCAGGAGAGCGCAGGCGCAGTCGGATGCGCCACAAGCCGGTCAAGAAGGCGAACCGGTCGCCAAAGAAAAGGTATTAAATGAATCGCAGAGAGAAGCCAAGATAGCGTCTGCAGAGAGAAGAGGTTTTCCAAGAAGTCGTCTGCAGGGAGAAGAGCTGTTGCCAACATGGCGACAACTCTATTGAATGCAATGAGTGTCGTTATGAAGCGGTCGCTCTAGATGAGAAAATAACCCTACTCGAACACTTTATGTCTTTACTAGAACAGCTGCTATTTTGGCAGAAGCCCTTCTCCCTGTAATGTATAACCTTATTGTAATGAGTCAAGCCTATAGAAAAGTCACTCTGCTGAATGACTTTATTTCCCATGTTTGAATTACTAAGACTGTGACCTCGGTTCAATCTCTTGTCAAGATGATACGCATACGCAAGTTGATTCATGTATCGAAACAAACAATTCAATATCTAATTTAGATACATCAATCCAATTAGAAGTTTGTTTCATTTGATACATGTATCAGTATCACCTTCATAGAAAGAAATTTTGTTTCGATTTTTCATTGTAGATAATTTACAATGATTTTCTGGTTGATCGTATAAATGATGATTTGTGAAGTCTGATTTATTGAAGGGTGCTCATGGAAGCAGAATTGCAGGTTGTCGTGAGCTATACAATAAAATACCTAACTAGTAAAAATGGGTGATGTATTCTGATTGTGTCATACATATCAATTGTGGAATAGTTGATATGTATGCTCATCGCCATAACCATTAATCACAATGAATTATTTGTCAAAGGATTCCCTACTATGAAGTAAATATGACGGATTAAACATTTTCTGTCAATCAATTGTTATAATAAATTTTAAATAATTTAGTTCTGAGAATCAATAAGTAATGAACATCTTTTGATAAACAATAATCTAACTAATTTTACATTTGTTGTGTATTTTTCAGGACACATCTCACGAAATGGTTGTAGCTTGCTGTAGGTTCCTGTGCTACTTCTGCAGAACATCCAGACAGAATCAGAAAGCCATGTTCGATCATTTCGCATTTCTGCTTGAGAACAGTAACATTCTACTATCTCGTCCTTCGTTGCGAGGTAGCACACCTCTTGATGTCGCCTATTCATCACTCATGGAAAACACCGAGCTTGCTCTTGCCCTTAGGTATGTTTTTTGTTTAATATTTTTTAAATTCTAAAATAATAAGCCAAATCAGATCAACCCATTACTAAAATTATAATTCTCCTTTTAGCCAATGAATATCAAGAATATTAATATTAATATCTATATATTTACTGCTCTAACTTGAGTTTGTTTCTTTTTTGGGGAATTATTTCCTTTTCTTTCATTTTTTTTTAATTGTGATCGACTCATTCTCGCTGTCTATTTTCATATTCTGTCTCATTCATGATATTCTAAGAATAATTGAAGGAAAATAATTCTAAAGGAATTAGTCTATATTGATAATACATGTATGAAACTTATATCGCGACTATGTTACAACGTAACTCACTAATATTCTTTCCATCCCGAATTTTGATAAGTAGGTGGTGTGTTACAAAATGAGGTCATCTTGCAATTCAATCCCAGCATACTCGATATTAACTACTGGGATAATATGATGATAAATATAATTATTATTATTCAAAATGAATGAATTTAAATTAATTATATTGTAAGAGACAAAATATTGAAAATTCAAAAACTGGAATTTTTTTATTGAAGTTTCCATTATTCTAGAATAAGTTTAAGTATCGTAATATTCAATTATTGCATCTATTCTATGTATTCCTGTTCACATAGTCCAACCTGATTGAAATTATTCTCCATCTTCTTCTCCATAAAATTCAAATCATCTCCATGTTTTTCAAAAATGTTCTGTTTGTATTTGTTCAGGGAACACTACTTGGAGAAAATAGCTATCTACTTGTCCCGCTGTGGACTTCAGTCCAACTCTGAACTGGTCGAGAAAGGCTATCCTGATCTTGGATGGGATCCCGTCGAGGGTGAACGTTACCTTGATTTTCTCCGTTTCTGTGTTTGGGTGAATGGTAAGCTATCTTCCAACACAATTTTCATATTATTCTCAAACATACTCTCAACCTTGTTCTTATTTTCTCTTAGGGCTACTGTATTCATTAAAACTTAAAAATAATTCAAATCAAAGTACCCTTTGAGAAAATTAAAAATATTTTAAAAAGGGTACTTTGATTTGAATTTTTTTAAAGTCTCAACCTACTGTTTCATATAAGAAAAAATAATGCTTCCTTGAAGTGTTTGATATCTTCAATTCATGTGAAAATTACATATTATCACAGATGTGTAATTCTGGGTGGCTCATTAGAGTAAGTGATAACGCTTCTGTCTGATAACCAACTGGACCCGAGTTCGAATCGGGGCACAATTCTTCGATACAGTACAGTCATATAGATGGCTTGAAAGTACCGTATATTGCTCACAACTTTGTTTTATTCTTGTCTAATGGTTGTAAAATTAGAAAGTGATGATTACATTTACAATTAAAAATATATTTCCCTTTGATTTCAGGTGAAAGTGTTGAAGAAAACGCCAACCTGGTTATCAGGCTACTGATTAGGAGACCTGAATGTCTTGGTCCAGCTTTGAGAGGTGAAGGAGAAGGCTTACTGCGAGCCATAGTGGATGCAAACAAGGCAAGTAAAACTATTAGGAAGTTCAAGTTATCAGTTTATAAAAATATTAATTTTGTATGGATGATAATAATACTCTATTCAAATTATCACTGATGACAATTATTATTATTAGCTGGCTTTCACATTGGTGTATTATTTATTGAGCCTCATGTATTGAAATTTGTCCCTATTTATGATCTTGGATATTCAACACATGTTATCGTAGAGATAAATTTCAAAACATGAGGCTCGATACACACCAAAGTTGAAGACGACTTGTCCACAATATTTTAATTATTTAGAATTATCATTTATCAAATAATATTTTCATACTAAGCTACCTAACAAGCTTGAGTTCAATGTTTATTCTGTGAATTTATGTAGTTTATTTTCTCTGACATTATAGATGTCAGAAAGAATCGCGGATCGAAGAAAGGTTATGGACGAGCCGGAAGGTACTACAATGGTTATGCACTTCGAACACCCTCTACCAGAGTCTGATGATGATGAGGACTACATTGACACAGGAGCTGCCATTCTTGCGTTTTACTGTACTTTGGTCGACTTGCTAGGACGCTGCGCGCCTGATTCTTCTGTTATAGCCCAGGTAACAAAATAAACCAATTTCTATTAGAGCATTGTCTTCCCAGTTATTCTACATCCTATTACTTTCTGAGAATCGTGTGCTACAAAGGCTGTATATTTTCTGTATCACCTATTTGGATTTTTCAGCAAGAGACATTATGAAAGACAAGAAGGTCAGACCAAAAAACCAGAAGATCAACTGCAAAATTATTTTAGATTCACTTCCACTTTTAAATTTGCTCGTTGAATTTAAGCGAAAAATTTTCAATTATTCAACAATATTTATAGTTTATTTCCAACATTATTGTATTTCAGTTGAAAATTACTTTTTTCTCAAAACCATGAATTGAATTAAATTTAAAATTAGATGAATCATTTACATTTCATATCGGCAATACGTCCAAGGGTCCAATCATTAAAAAACTTAATTTTTGTTTATTCATTTATGAATTGAATAAAAAATGAGTTTCCTCTTTTGCAAAATAATCTATTGGCAAACTACTAAACACATTGGTTAGAAAGAACAAGCATACCCCTTGGTATTTCAAAACACAATTTTCATTCAAATATAGACCAAAATTAGAGGTTACAAGTCCAAATTTCTTTTTCAGCCGAAGGTTTCTCACTCAAAGAAATGATCCAAGAGTGATAATAATTGGAAAAATTTTGAATTTTGAAGGATTAAATAATAAAATAATGAAAGAGAATTTCATGCAATAATAAATACATTACACAGATGGAGGATAAAATCTGCAGAGTAATTGAACAAAGTATTGTAATGTAATACTCAGGAAAGGAAGCCAGTTGTCCATCTCAAAATTCCTATTCATCTATGCTTGAGCAATTATGGCATTACAGGAAACAATTCGTGTACTACATGAAGAGGGATAGATTGATCAAATATGTTATTCAAAATATTCATATATAATAAAAATTCACATTTTGTTGATTATTTCTGTATCAACATTGATATCTACAGTTATTTCTCGGTAAACAATATATAAAGGCTTAATCGTTTTGAGACTCTAGTTTGATGATGAAACTATTTCTGCTTCCAGGGTAAAAACGAATCATTGAGAGCCAGAGCCATCTTACGATCTCTTGTGCCCCTGGAGGATCTGCAAGGAGTTCTCAGTTTGAAGTTCACTCTGCAAAACCCTGCCGCCGGCGAGGAGCGACCCAAGAGCGACATGCCCTCCGGCCTCATTCCCGGCCACAAGCAGAGCGTTGTTCTATTCTTGGAGAGAGTCTACGGCATTGAAACTCAAGAACTGTTCTTCAGGCTGTTAGAAGAAGCTTTTCTACCCGATTTAAGAGCGGCCACTATGTTGGATAGGAATGACGGTTCTGAATCAGACATGGCGCTGGCTATGAACCGCTACATTGGAAACTCTATTTTGCCTTTGTTAATCACTCATTCCAAGTTCTACAACGAGGCAGACAACTATGCCAGCTTGCTGGATGCTACCTTACACACAGTCTACCGTTTATCGAAAAACAGAATGCTGACCAAAGGACAACGAGAAGCTGTTTCCGATTTTCTTGTAGCACTGACATCTTCCATGCAACCCAGCATGCTGTTGAAGTTGTTGAGGAAGTTGACGGTCGATGTTTCCAAGCTGACTGAGTACACAACGGTCGCGCTAAGATTGCTGACCCTGCACTATGATCGCTGTGCCAAGTACTATGGATCGACGGGTGGACAGGGACTGTACGGCTCGTCGAGCGATGAGGAGAAGCGGCTCACCATGATGCTTTTCAGCAACATATTCGATTCGCTTTCGAAAATGGTGAGCTTTCAAATAAACATTCTATTAGGCAGGAAAATATAGGTATGCAAAATGTTGTCATTTATTAAAATTTTTAATTGAATCCAGTTAGACATAAGTTACATTAAGAACTATGTAACTTATTTAAGTAACTTCAAGGATTCTTTTTTATTGATCTTCATGAACCAATTTGTCTTTTACTGAATTCAACGAACACTAGTATGCCTGTTCATGACTTAATATCAGGGATAAAATTGAAATACTGAGGTAGGCTACATTGAAAATATTTCTTATGAAACTGTGCCTGTATTTGGATTAATGCTCTCTATCTGTCATGTTTTCAAGATATATTCAAACAATATCTACAGAAATCGATGATTTGGTGGAATAAATCTTGAATAAAATTAACAATTAGAAACATAATTGTAATATTAAAAATCATATTTCATTTTGTCTTTTGAAACTTCACTCTTGAAAATTTTCCAACGGTTTTACTATCGAGCCGTCTCTTCATGGTAAATTTCTACCATACTACAGAGAATTGAATTTTGTTGAACTGCTGACTCTAACCCTGACACAAATTCTTGGTATTTACTGTCTTTGTATGCTGTGGATTCATCTCATCCTCATTTCTTATTCATTTCTTTTTGATTGATTATGATCCTAAATTATATTATCACTCATCTTTACTGATCTCTAATTGCAGGATTACGATCCCGAACTGTTCGGCAAAGCTCTTCCCTGCTTGACGGCGATTGGTTGTGCTCTTCCGCCCGACTATTCGCTCTCAAAGAACTACGACGATGAACTGTATGGTGCTAGAGACTCGCAAGCTGGTCCGTCAGACGGTCCTTACAATCCACAGCCCATCAATACTCAGACGTGAGTTATTGCTCAATTATATCTATTTATTCTTGATGGCACAAGGATATTATATCCAATATATTACCCTTTCAACACAAAAATAGAGAAAATAAGAGCATCAGTTGAATAACAGCACAGATATATGCTTGCATATCGGCATGACGAATCGGGTGGTGTATTTGGTCGCTCAATACTTAACACAATAATTCTTCTTTCAAAATTTCATCAACTACTAGATCGACTTCTCTATTTTTATGAAATTTTTAAGTGTAGACAGTAATGATCAGTCTACCACTTGGCGACGAATCGATAAGTAACCCCATAAATCGATGAGGAGTTTTGCAACATAGATCGATTTGCACCAGTCAGTTCAAATACTACAATAATCTAAACACTTTTGTGAGGAAAGCTTGTTATTCAATTTTGATCAATGTTGAATTTTCAATATAACATTTACTCACATATTTACCAATTATCAATTTGTAACTCGCTTCTTCTGTGAATTATTCAGGTTAATAGTTTCATAATTTGATTTTATAAGCTGTTGTCTCCAGATTGGATAGGTTGAGTCACTTTTCAACATGATTTCTTCTAATCTCTTTTTTCTAATCAAATTTCATTGCTTCGTTATTCTCTTACAGGCTTGAATTCTTATTTGGATGGCATTTAATAATGTTTTATTCTTCCATATTCCAGTGTTGTCCTCAACAATGATCTGAACACAATAGTTCAAAAGTTCTCCGAGCATTATCACGATGCATGGGCGAGTAGGAAACTGGAGAATGGATGGACCTACGGTGACCAGTGGAGCGACTCACAAAAAACTCATCCAAGGCTCAAACCATACAACATGCTCAACGACTATGTAAGTTCAATCCATCCATACTTCTATCTCAATTTCTATTTTACTGTTTAAAGATTGTGTCTGCAGTGCACAAAAATCCACAAGAAGTATGGTGATTATTGTCAATAGATACTTCTGTGATATGTGATGCATTTATGATTTTTGAAATAGATACGTGAAACACGATAATATGACTTAACTAGCCTTCATTCACATTGTACCATAGTGTGAGCAATCAATAGATTCCAAAGTAAAATCTTGAATCTCAGAGTCTGTATCATTTGCAGACTTGAATGATTCTGCTGAATTCAGTTCGCAGCTGGTTAAAAAATTATCTATCCTTCAAAGGATGTCAAACAAAATCCCTAAGAAGCTAACGCAATACTATAATATATTATCAATTAATTGATTAATTAATTATTTTTTTAATCAATCAATTAATATTCTTTATTTTTTTTAGATTTTTCAATAGTATTTATTATGATGGTTTGATTAATAGCTTGATATTTTTTATCAGGTTGAACCATCAATCGTAAGTAATTTTTTGAGATTTACTTCCGATGTGATTGTCTTTTAACTGCGCAATTGTGTTAACAATTTTATAATTCAGAAATCACTATTTAATTTTGATTCCTGTTCTGGCGTCATCCTAACAATATCGTGAAATATATTTTTCTTTTCAAAAATAATAATCTGTGACAAACTCACAATTGAACTAATTCACCATTCCGATTTAAGCTATAGAAAACGTTAGCTCTATTATGTGTACAAAACTAAGTACCTAACTTGGTAGTTACCTGTTGTCTTTGTGAAGAAACATCTGTACATGTACCACTTATTATGTAACTTGTTGGTGGTTATAATGTCTTCCATCAGTCATATTGTGTATATTGCCATGTAATGGTGAATGTCTCTCATAGTACTGGCACCATTAATTTCAGTTTTTTGGAATAAATTAATAACTGTTCTAGTTTGAAATTTTGACGCTTCATTCAAAGTCACCTACCCTCTCGCTCTAATTCCAAGTTCATGTAAAACATAAGTTATACATTAGCGATCCTCTATCAACAAATATTCTCATTCAATGAACTGGAATGAGACTAATTTGATGCAGATTATGATATAAAGTTGATAATTTTTTGATCCATTCAGGAACTGCGGCATGTCGGTAATAAGGTGAAATTGGAAGTATATCAAATAATCGAATAATAAAACCATCGAGATGTTTTTGTATAATTTTGAACAATCTGTCTCGTGCAAGAGAATCCTACTCTTAGGTTGCGGCCGTTGTGCCGGTCGGTGGAAGGTGGATAATGTGGTGTGTAAATTGCCTGGAGGGTGGTTAGCGTGGAGGGTGGTTGGAACCAACCGGTGGCCGAATTTGTCGGGCTTTAACCAACCACCCTCTACCCTCCACCCTCCGTTCTCTATCATAAGATATATTACTATGAATGGTGTATGTTTTGTGGATTTATTAACCACCCTCTATGCTATCCACCCTCCACTCACTAGCACTGCGGCCGGTTTAATTATCAAATTGAGCGCCATTTATTCGTTTTCCACAAATTAAACAGAACCCTTAGCTTTTGGTATCAAAATGGTTTTCAAAATCCATTCATGTTCTTTATAAGATTTCAGTTCAATCATTGATCCAGGCATTGAACATTGAACTAAGACATTGACCATTATGCTCAGTTGGAAATTTTTCCATCAGCTATTTGGATAGAATCAGTCATATTCTTTTGTACATACAAAAGTTGTACAGTGAATACTGAGTACAGTGAAATACGACTTTTGTACATTATTCACTGCCATCAACAGTATTATAGTACCATAAAAATTGCAGTGTAGACCACTCAAGTTTGTGTCTGTTTTCTTTTGATCAAGTTTGTCTGTTTGAAATATTTCAGGAGCGAGAGCGTTACAAGGAGCCGGTGAGAGAGTCGATCAAGGCTCTGCTGGCCATTGGATGGACGGTGGAGCACAGCGAAGCAGACGTTCCTCTCACCAGTCGCGGATCTATTCGACGCCAGTCCAAGCCCAATGCTATGGTTAGTACAATATGAATAAATTAAATTAGATTTATTTTGAATAACATATCACAAGAAACATATTTACAGTTCACAAGAAAATAATGTTTGCAAATTTTTATAATCAATTGAAAACAAAGAGATGGTTTTATACATTAAAATACATTGAATTGAAATTAAGTGAGCACGTTTTAGGTTTGAATGGATATTGTTTAGAATCATTGGTATTAAATTGAGATCATTCGTATTTTAAATTTAATTAGCTTGTTCTTGTATTATCTATAGCTTTCTGTTTTGCCTTGGGTATGTTCTATTATGGCGTTCGCTTTAGATCATGTCCAAATTGGAAGCGAA
Organism: Sogatella furcifera; assembly: GCA_017141385.1. Lineage (NCBI taxonomy): Eukaryota > Metazoa > Arthropoda > Insecta > Hemiptera > Delphacidae > Sogatella > Sogatella furcifera. The sequence continues at coordinate 52,635,311 of CM029547.1, read as the reverse complement.
GTTAAATTCTATATCTTTCATTCTATACAATGACCTCTTTCATCAAAGGCTTCTTAAAAATGAATGATGTTGTTCCAAAGTGCTTACTGGTTCTGCTTTATTCTTGAGATTATTTATAATTGAAAAGTGATGTATTATAGAAAGTTTTTATTTTGTCTGTTTATTGTTTTTATGTTATGGAAGTGGTGGAATGTGAATATTGTATACAGAGAAAACTAAAATTATTCCAACAAAGCCTTCTACATAAAATTCGAGTAATAGAATTTATAAACTCAGAAGTAACATGATAGTTGTGCCTTTTACTAAATTAATTGAATTAAAATGTGTATTTAAACAAACTTACTCATTCAGCAGGTTGATTCTTCCACGCCTTTCAATTATCATCCTAATCCAATCGACATGACGAACTTGACGTTGAGCAGAGAGATGCAGAATATGGCTGAACGTTTAGCTGAGAATGCTCATGACATCTGGGCCAAGAAGAAGAAAGAAGAACTCATCACTTGTGGTCAGTTGAATCAAATCAAGCTTACGATTAATTACCTCCATATTAATCTTTCTTTGGATAATATATGGAATTAGGTATCGATATACTTTTAGTACAGCCCAAACTCATAGAAATGGCAACTAGATTTGAATCTGAACCAACTAAGAATCATACTACCAAGTACCAGGTGTTTTATAAGTCAGTAGGCCGGCATATAGTGAATGATTAGAACTATTCAATAGTTGGGTTGATTCATCGCCAGTATTTTATGCGAGTATGTAGATTGTTAACAGTGAATGGAAGAGAATAAGTTTTCTATCTGATTATTCAGAATTACTCCATCTAGAATATTACTTCCCTTCGTTAGCATTCCAAACAACTTTCATTTCATAATGTCATGATTTGAAGCGTATAGGTTTTCCTTTTGTTTATTCCGAATCGCTCTAGAATATTACTTCTTTTTGTTAGGATTCCAATCAACTTTCATTCCATGATGATCAACTTCATTGATTCATTTTTTCATTGACAGGTGGTGGAATTCATCCGCAACTTGTTCCTTATGACTTGCTGACCGATAAGGAAAAGAGAAAGGACAGAGAACGTTCCCAGGAGTTCTTGAAATATCTTCAATATCAAGGATACAAACTGCATAGGTGAGGCTTTGAAATAATCAATTTCCTAGTAAATATTTTTCTCATTAATAGTGATGCATATATCGCACTGCATGCATACATCCATAGCTTCTTTTAATAGAGGCCCTGCCCAAATAATATGGCAACGTCGCACCGTAGACACAGTCTTTTCATATGAAAGCATTAAGTACAGATACAAATCATGCATGTTGACTTGGTTTTTCTCTCTTTGAGCATAATTTCCATGAAAAACGTTCATGAAACTCTTCGTATAGAATTCCTTTTGTTTTTTTGTAATAGGTTGTGATAGAGATTAGCAAGAAAGATTAAGAAGAGACAGTTATTTATTAAAATAGCTTATGATTTGTAGCAAGTCAAATGTGAGAGCGCACACAAGAAACGCATCCATTAGAACAGCTGATTGGAAAATGATTTCAATGCTTTTAAGTGGACCCAATTTCCTACTCTACATAGTTGCCATGGCTTTCCATTAAAGGAAGCTATATCATTCATCCAAGGAGGTTCATGGAGATGACATAATATGATATTATCCTATTCAACCCATTATAAATCTTTGTCTCCACTTTTTCATCACTTTAGTCAGCTGGGGGTCACTCCCATAGAGAAATCTTAGGTGGAGTTGGCCACTGATGCTTTGGGTATATTGGAAATGATTCTAAAGTAGAGGCAGATGATCACAGCGCAACGAGTGGTGTGAGTTAGCGTTATTGCTTTTGCAGGATGTAAGTTCTAACACTTATTTCAATCACATCCATAAAAGGTAATTTATATTGTGATTCTAACAATCATTTTGTGATTCCAACGGTCATTGCCATGAATGAAAATCGGGAATTTTCTTTGTTATGGTTTAAAGATTAATTTTATATAGCTGCTACTGTATACAATCAATTCATCTGAGATATCATCTTATTGATTCATAATGAAATATAAGTGAAAAAAGTGTTATAAAATATCTGCTCTAATTTTATATCAAATAATTAAATATGTAATGCTATAGGCCTACTAATTTTTCAGTACTAACCTGTGAAATGTTAAAATTTGATTCCGAGGAACAATCCTCCCTGAAGAAATTTTCATTTGAGCTCTGTTTTTGCAGCTCAGAACAACACATTTCTTCATAGTGCAATATGTTTGGGTAGGTAATTGAAACTCTAAAGTATTCTAAAAATACATTTTCTGATGTAGCCTGGAGAAATTATTGTTTCCTTCTAATTTATACTGACAATATAATACAGTACTGATCAGATATGATATTTTCAGCATTACAAAAAAATATGAGTTGCAACACACGCTACACAATTTTTTGGTTTTTATATCAGTGCTCTAACAGTAATTATATTTGTATTAAAGACCATACTATATAGTAGAAAATGATCCACCCAGAACGGCTTTGTGACACTCACATGGTTACTCCACCCCCTATGATTCAAAAGTGGGGACAAGATTTCTCGTTATGTCATCTCCATGAACCTCCTTGGATTCATCATAATATGATATATTTTCATATCATATGATTTGATAATAATGTATCGTCTCAAGGTAGAGTTCCATTACTACAAAATTTGCACGGGCACATGTGCCTAAGATGCAACTGGATGTGCCTAAGATGAACTCAAATGAAAAATTAGCTGACTAGTATGCGTTGCTCTACACAACTCCGTGTTTCTATTGCATCTGAGGCACATGTGCCTGTGCGACTTGTGTAGTAATAGAATCCAAGGTTATTACAAGGCTCTTGAATAGCTACTATGGTAACCAATACCTTTAGTGAGCTGACTCGGCATGTCAATTTCTAGTCTCTTATTCAATATAGATAATAACCACAATATTACCTTTACAACTACACAAGAAGCAAAAGTGAATTTCATATGAAATTGAAGATACACTACTAAATTATATCTTTTTAAGTAATGAACCTATTTGATTGTTCTATTTCGTTTATGCTTTAAATTCGATTGATGGTATGGGTGTTATGATTCTGTATAAAATTGAACTAGAAACACTAGTGACACTTTGAACACTTTTGTAGTCTCAAACAACTTGATAATCATAAACTATCCTGATTTATTGAAGGTCGGTTTCTTCTGAAATTTCAGTTTGAACTACCGGTATCAGTTGTCAGTGTATGGTCACATAATTTTATTATTATTTTATGTTTTAATTGAGCCAGCTAATAGTTTAAACTAAAATTCAGTTGACAATTTTTTTGGAGAAATAACCCTGAGCTTGGTCATAATGGTGATTTGCTCGATTATATATGGTCTTGTTTGTTTGTCTTGTTTTTGTTAGTGAATCGGGAAAATTTTAATTTGTAAACTTGTTGCTTTTTTAATAAGGCCAAGTCGTACCGGTGGTCCATCGGAATCGGAGCAGCTGGCGGCTCAGGCAACTGGCGAGCTGAGATTCGCCTACAGCCTGCTGGAGAAGCTCATACAATACATCGATAGGGCATCCATCAACATGAAACTGCTCAAGCCATCCACCACGTTCAGCCGTCGCTCCAGCTTCAAAACTTGCACCAGAGACATCAAGTTCTTCTCCAAAGTAAGTCGCAATAAGTTCATGTTTTTAGAGATTAGAAATTTCTAGAAACTTGCACCAGAGATATCAAGTTCTTTTCAAAAGGAAGCTGTAATAAGATCATGTTTGAAGAGATTAGAAATTGCTAGAAACTTGCAACAGAGATATCAAGTTCTTCTCTGAAGTAAGTCGTAATAGGTTCATGTTTGTAGAGATTTGAAATTGTAAGAAACTTGTACCAGATATGTAGAATTCTTCGTCAATGCTCGTCTGCTTGCAGGTGGTGTTACCTTTGGTGGAGAAGTATTTCAGCACACATAGAAACTACTTCATCGCGGTAGCTACTGCGTCTAACAATGTCGGAGCGGCATCATTGAAAGAAAAAGAAATGGTAGCTAGGTAAGTCCATAATACTAAATCAAACTTGATTGATAATCCACAAGTAGACTATAGAGTTAGGAGAACTATACAATTAAATGACTCTTCTGTAAATTACTTGGGTATTATTGTTTGCTTCTACTAGGTTCGATGTATTTCCCTAGCCTATATTATTTTCTATATTATATGAAATTCTATATTTATAAATTAGTGATGGAATGAAGGCTTATAAGTTTATAGTCTATTTTAATCTATATTAAGCCTACAAGTCTTAACAACAATTCAATTTTGATCAGGAATGTTCTACGGTTAAAGGTTCTTCGATTAAATTATTTATGTTATATTGTTTTGCCTTTGTTACAGCTTGTTCTGCAAACTTGCAAATCTGCTGAGATCGCGGCTCGCAGCGTTTGGTGCTGATGTACGGATTTCTGTCAAGTGCTTGCAAGTGCTCGTCAAAGGTATCGATGCAAAGTGAGTACACATTTCTCATTCCTGCAATAGAACAATGAATAGGCTATTATGCAATTCATGCTATTGCGGTAGTTTGAGACAATGAAAATAATCTAACAATTGATAGTTCATTGATCAATTCTTGATTCTTTCAAGATCAGGACAGAGACAAAAGTTTTCATGCAATATAGCTTGAAAGTTTCTGAAATCTAATAAAGTGTACTTTAATTAACTGATTGATTGAATTATAGTTATCAGCCTAGCTATAAGCATAGAATAATAGAACTCTCCTAAATCCTAGAATTCTCTTTGCTATAAGGTGGAACCAATAAGGTTCCATTTTCCCTGCTCAAACTATTTTTTAGTCAGGATGAGGTGTACACAGTGTTCATATTTAATATTATAGTCTGCAAAAAATATAGTACTATTTTTCATGATAATATTGTAATACTTCTTTTCAATTTCTCTTGATATTTAAAAGGTACCTATCTTAATTTCAAGCAAATATGTTTAAAACGAAGATAATTACATCTCATACCTAATGTATAAGGAAATCCTTATAACTTTGTTCAATATTATTCTATTACTTTTTCCAGGTCGTTGGTGAAGAACTGTCCAGAATTTATCAGAACATCGATGCTAACGTTCTTCAACAATACAGCTGATGATTTAGGACACACTATTCAAAACTTACAAGAGGTAATTCACTACTAATTGAAAAATAAATTTTTCTACTTAAAAATAGTACCCATGAGTAAATTACTCTATGGAAATATCATGACTTAAACATTCATAATGCAAAGAATTATTTGTAAAATATTTGTACTGTCTAGTGAATCTTTCCCAATATAAACATACTTTGGAACTATCATTCCCAAAACATGCATAATGCATAGAATTATTTGTAAAATATTTATGTAGTGAATCATCCCCAACATGAACATGCTTAATGAGCATGAGGATGAACATACCCTCCATCACTGGCTTGAATATTAAGTTGTTCTCACTTTTCTAGGGTAAGTACAGTCATTTACGTGGAGCACATCTGAAGACATCGACCTCACTATTCTACATCAACGATGTTATTCTTCCAGTCTTGACAGCCATGTTCGATCACCTGGCAGCATGTGAATATGGCGGTGACTTGTTATGTGAGTACTCTTTCATTCTTGATACGATAACTCAGAAATATTCAGAAATCATTCAATAAATAACAAATATTGTATTTGGTTAATTGGTTTATCAATTTTCTGGTTTTCATCCTGCAAAATATTGTAATCTCTCGCAATATCAACACTTTTCTCAAAATTGTTCAATGTTGCTTGTTATTTTTAGAAATAGATTTCTTGGTTCAGTTTACAGGATCCCAAACACGAAGACTGATAAATTGAATGTGATAAAAATTGAATTTTGCCTGTGTCTGAGATCAAAATCAAAATCACAGTACCCTCTGAGTATTTATTTATTTCAACACAATATTTTTTGCTCTCCTAAAAATAAAAAATACTTGAAGGGTACTGTGATTCTTATTTTTATTTATCAACATACATTGATAGTAGCCCTAGACAACAGAGAAAATATGTGTAGATGATCAGAATAGAAGTTATTGAATAATCGTATTCCATTGTGGTTAACATTTTTCTTAATTAAAAATAAATAATCCCTTGAATGAATACATTCTGATATCCAGCAAGTTCGATACTTGATAGATATATGATATATCATCTACGTAAAATTACTTTGTGGAGGAATATTCTCAATTGATTGACTATTCCCATTTCGATTGATATATTCTTACACCAAACATTTTATTTTCAGTGGATGAAATTCAAGTAGCATCCTATAAAATGCTAGGAAGCTTGTATACATTGGGAATCGACGCTACGCTAACTCATGACAGGTAATATGTTTTTTTACCTAAATTTAATTTTGTTGAATCAATTACAGCTTGGAATGAATGAAATTGACTTTTTTCAAGAAACAATGCTATTTTGTGAAGTTAGTTTTCAATGACCCGTTTTTCAGGCACCGCCAGCAAATTGAACTTTGTTCCAAAGTTTTGTGACCATCTAATTTTGAGTGTTCCTATTCGAGCTCTTCACCAGATTATTTTTAAGTTCTTTCACTTCCGTAATATGCTATGGAATAGATTCGTCTACTCTCGAGTTAAATTTCCTATATTTAGTGAAAGTAGAGTATAGAATCTTGAATGAATAAATTAACCGATATTTTGCTTGGATCACTTTCTTAATCGTTTCAAAGTCTCTTTCAAAACTACACATTTTTAATACTCGTAAAGAGTTAGCAATCTTGTTTACTTATGCTCAACACTTCTCATGTAATGAATTGCAGGAAATACTTGAAGACGGAAATTGAACGACATCGTCCTCAACTTGGGAGCTGTCTTGGAGCATTTGCATCTACTTTCCCAGTTGCCTTCCTAGAGCCGCATTTGAATAAGCACAACCAATTCTCCCTTGTAAATCGTATTGCTGATCACTCTCTAGAAGCTCAAGGTAATTATAGCTTGTAGGAAATCCAGTTTTACTCATCATTGTAAATAAATTGATGAATGATTATGATTATACTGTATCTTGAAAATAATATTGTAATTTAATCAAACTAACTTGCTAATTTATTCAGCTAAGAAAACCATAATATGCACTATAGTCTGTCCGAGCAAATAAGAGATTCTGGCAAGATGGCAAAAGACTCCAGCTCGTTCAATATTGGTTCAAAAGTTATAAATATAGTCTCAATTTGTAGGGAACATTCTGATCTACAATTTGAGACCAAATTTATAATTTTTGAACCAATGTTGACCAAGCTGGAGTTATTTTTACTTTTTATCAGAATGCCTTCTTTGCTTGTACACTTTACCTTTGTTGATTGTTGTTCTCTTCATTTTCACAGATATTCTTTCTCGCATGGAAAGTACAATGCCAACTTTGGACAATATTTTGAGTGAGGTCGATCAGTTTGTGGAGTCGGATAAGACGCACAATGATGCGCCACATATTATTGATGTGATAATGCCAATGTTGTGCTCCTATCTGCCTGTTTGGTGGAATCAAGGTCCTGATAATGTAGCACTCACTGCTGGGTAAGTTGCTTCGATTATTTAGTGTATTTTTCCTAAAATGAATATGTTTGAATTCAGGAGTTGGTTTCATAAATATTTTTGTGCCATGTAGGCTCACTGATACTGTTAAAAATTTGGTGTACTGTAATCTACCGGTTAAAACTGAATGCTTGGTTTGAAAATGAAACTTTACTTAATTATGCCTTTTTACGATAGTACCGTATTGCACTATATTAATCCACATTATGTAGTCAGTTGGGTCTAACAGATTCAACCTTCTCTCCTGGTTTTGAGTTTGAAGTTGAAGTTAAAGTTAGTTAAAGATAAAGATAGTTGAAGATAAAGTTAATGAATGAAGTATATTCATTATTTCTAAACTCTCTTGACAGAATCTTGAAAATTTCATAAGCTTAGCCACAGAAAAACTAAATATTGTCTACTCATCTTGAATTATGCAACTATTCATATTTTCAAGTAAATAAACTTGACATCATTTTCCTTTTTTTAGAAATTACGTTACAATGGTAACGAGTGAACATATGAATCAACTTTTGAAGAATGTTCTAAAAATGATCAAGAAGAATATTGGAAACGAAAGTGCTCCATGGATGACAAGGATTGCAGGTAATCTATTGATCCATACTTTTTAAAGACTTCTTAATCAAATAAATTCCATTCAGAAAAATGCTCATTTCCTCTTCTCCTAGATTACTTTTATTGATTTAAGTGTGATTGAAATAATTTTCTTTTTTCTACAACTTCGAATCTTCGATTTTGCACTTACATGATTGTTGTTCATATACAGTTACTATTTTAATTTTTTCAATTTCTCGAATTTTAAATTAATTTATTCTTCGAATTTCTCGAATTTTAAATTAATTTATTCTTTGAATTTCTCGAATTTTAAATCAATTTACTCTTTGAAAGATCGTGATTTCACTTCAATATGATTTTTCTTATGATGAGTTGGCCGCAACAAAAAATTTGCAATGTTGGCTCCTGGACTCATGCCTTCTCTACTTTAGTGAACAGTCTCGCCTTTCCATGAAAGGATATATCTCGTGGAAAAACAATTCCAAGAAATTCTTCGTTCTAATTTTTTCACTTTTTATGATAGCCTCATTCATTTTTTGTCCACAGCATATACTCAACAAATCATAATCAACTCCTCAGAAGAGTTGTTGAAAGATCCGTTCCTACCTCTAGCTGAGCGAGTGAAGAAAAGAACTGATGCCATGTTCCACAAGGAGGAATCCCTTAGAGGATTTATCAAATCGGCTTCTGATGATACCTCTCAGGTATATTAATTTTTAATATAAGAACCTCAATTACTATGAACAAAATAACTTTATTAGAACACTTTAGTTTCTGCAGAATATCGAAAGATGAATACTAGAAAAATATTATTGTTACCTGATGGATTTTCCCTTCTTTCACATCACTACATAACAGGTGTGTATACATGAGATGCATTTCAAATTATAAAATTGAAGCCATTAACACCACGAATATCGAAAAGCTTATTCGTTTTCTTTTGTATTGTATTTAGTCTTGAGTAGGCTTCTGTAATGAAAATAATTGTTGACGGACCCATCAATCTGGAGACTTTGTTTTGATATTTGGTAAGGTATAAAATATTATACAGTTTCCAGGGATGGAACCCGGGATCTTATTATTATAGTGGATTTTTATTTATTATTTATTTATTAGTGGAGACCCATTATTTTTTTAGTGGAGACCGTTAGCCGAGCTATACCAGACAGCCAATAAATATTTTCATGTAAAAGTTTATTTCTAATACAATTATATTGTATAGTTATACAATACAATTATATTGTATTCTATATTATTGTTAATACAATAATTAACAATTTTTTGTTGATAATATTTAACAATCAGTTGTATTATTCCAGATCGAAGCCCAAATCCAAGAAGACTGGCAACTGCTAGTGAGAGATATCTACTCATTCTATCCGCTGCTCATCAAGTATGTTGATTTGCAAAGGAATCACTGGCTGAGAAACAATATTTCCGAGGCTGAAGACTTGTATAATCATGTGGCAGAAATCTTCAATACTTGGTCCAAGTCTCAGTACTTCCTCAAAGAGGAGCAGAACTTTATTTCGGCGAATGAGATTGATAACATGGTGCTTATCATGCCAACGGCGACTAGAAGAAATGCAGTGGTTAGTGACAGTGCGGCACCTCCAGGAGGCAGTGGCAAGGTTTGTTGAATTTACATTTTTGTCAAACATAAAAAATATCAACTAAGTTAACTGAAGATTACATCAATGGTTTTGAAATACTAATTAATCTACTTAGATCCATTCTGTTTTTGCCATAATGCTCAAATTGTTTGGAGTCATTTTTGGAGGAAGGTTTTATAGTTAAATGTAATAGTGTAATGCCTGTTAAATAGGTAAATTGACTTGTCGCGAAGTATTCGTGTGCTGCAAAATATTCATTCAACATGTCAAGCCAGCTTTTTCATCTTTAACTGGTGTTTTGAATGGAAGACATATAAAACCTGAAATAAAATAGTAACATTTTTGTCCAAAGCTGCCAATGCGTTCTCAGAAACCAGGGCTCAAGTCAAGTGTTCTCTTGAAATCGGATTGCAACAAGTCTTGCAAAGTTGAATCAATATACATTGTTAAATAATGAATAATGAATAAAAGTTCTCCGTTTCCTACAAACCTTAAAGCTAGAGAATTGTATGAAGACAAACTTGACTAGTTTACAGGTTTCTTTGTAATTTGAGCTGTATAGAATATTGATAAATATTTGCAATGTTATAAATGCTATGATTAGCCAGATTGCACGAAGAGAGCTTGAATGAATCAACTAAATTCATGAATTAATCTTCTTAATTCGTAATAGAATAAATCAATTTGAAATCGTCTGCGAATTCTCTAGCTTTTGCTCGATTTTTCTCACAAAGAGTGTCAGTCATAAATTAGTTTTGGAGGAATCCTTCATCAATTCATTAATCTCATTTCAGAAAAAGAAGAAGAACAGAGAGAAGAAGAGAGACAAGGATAAAGAACTGCAAGCCAGTCTGATGGTCGCTTGTTTGAAAAGGCTGCTTCCTGTCGGCTTGAATCTGTTTGCCGGAAGAGAACAGGAACTGGTTCAGCATTGCAAAGATCGATTTTTGAAGGTAACGAAATTGTCAAATTTTATTGAATAACATTCCAAGTTGATTATTCTTGATATTTTTTCTTATTGCTAACTCTTTTATAATATCATGATCCAGTATGCTCAACATATTACCTATATTAAAGCAGTAAGCAGAAGGTTTTATAATTATTGGATGACTTTGAAATTTATATTGAAATTCGTGCTAAAACCTGATTTTACCTGGTCGATTTGAGAAAGAAAGCATCCATATATTTCCTGATACATGGTATATCCTCTCCTATATTGTGAGGAGAAAACACTTCCTTATATTATAATAGGTCTTCTACTCACGGTAATCAAATAATTGAGATTCGCTCAAATTATGGTAGTGAGTCCAGGCTACACAATATATCGTGATTATAGCGCATTTTCCAAATCTAAATGATTTTATTTCATTATAATATTGTTACTGTAACGTGTAATTTAGCCATGTATGCACAATTTAATCTCGTTTCAAGAAAATGTACAAGAAGAAACAAACAAAATGAAATGTGCTAAGTTGAATCATTATTGGAAGGCATTTTTGTTCGCCTAAATTCAATTTATTAAATCATTTATTCTTTTCACAGCATAATTATACAAGCTATTATTAACAAGGAAGGTTTAAAGGCAATATTTTCGCTTACTCAGATTTGTTTATTGACAAAAATTTTTGAGAAAAACTTCCTTTCTGTTACAGAAAATGCAAGAATACGAGATAGTGGAGTTCGCCAAAACTCAGTTGACGCTTCCCGACAAGCTTGACCCGGGAGATGAGATGTCGTGGCAGCACTACTTGTATTCAACTCTGGGCAGCAAGAAAGAGATCACCGAAGGTGGCAAACCTGAACAGATTGACGCTGTAGTTGACAGGATTGTTGCAATGGCCAAAGTACTCTTTGGTCTGCATATGGTATGTGTGTCTTAATTTTCAAATCTAATTCTACTCAATCTCTTATTCGATTGCATGTGATTACTTGAACAATTCAATAAACAAATTACTTGGATAAATAATGTATACAGCATTGAATCTTGTTTTACTAGAACTTTTATTCAATTGCATGTGATTACTTGAACAATTTAATGAAAAAATTACTTTGATGAATCATTTTTCAACGTAGAATCTAGTTCCACTCAAAATCAATTGCATGTAATAACTAGAATAATGACTCAGCCTATCTCTGAATGAAGTTGCTTTTTCTGCAATACGATCTGATACATCAGGCTGCCTGACATGTACAAATTTATGATAGTGCCTTTTAGTTTACTGGAAAGATTCAAATTTTGGAAAGAACGTTTTGATTCAAATTTACAATGCTGAGAGCAGGATAATAGATTTGGATTTCGATTGCAAAGTTCAAACTGGATATGAATAGGTAACAAACCTTTTTTTGTTCTGGATGTTGTTATTTGCAGCCAATTATCTTTTTTAGTTAATAAAAATTAATTTTGTGAAATATGATTACATACGTAATTTCATAAAATCTGTATATTTTTTCAATTTTCATCGTAATTACCGTAGGTACGGTGCTGTTTAATGTGATTGGAAATTTCATGTTTTTCATTGAAAATAGATGTTATCAAAAACTTTATAATGTTGAAATGGATTCACAAATATTGTATTTCAATGTTTTACTCTTGAATTTATTGTTTGAAGACTTGCATAAATAAGAAATGGAACAGCAATTGGAATTCAAAGAATTCACATTTCACAGACTGATTAAATAAAATAGATTTCAAATTTTAGAAGTTTTAATTTTTCTAGAAGTTTTTTAAATAGAATAGAAGAAGTTAGATTTTTTGAAATTTCAAGCTATATAATTATGCATTATAAGATATTGTAAATTCGTCACGTTTCATCCATCCAGTATTCTATTATCACATGCAAAGTAAAATACCTATAGTGTTTGAATACTGGTAATCCTGAGCAGCCTATTGCATGAATAAAATATTGTAATTGTAAGTGCGGCAATAATCTTTTATGTCGCAGGTATTCACAGTACAAATAATATGAAATTTAATTTCTCATTTCAAGTTATCTAGTTCATTATGTAACTTGTTGCTTATTTATTGTGTCTACAAATTACTTATATCTTTGAGAATTAAGTTACCGTATATGGACGTTATTAATTGAAAATTGATTTTTTTTAGAAGATTGTATGCATGCTACTACTTTTTATAGTTCCACAGTTCTGAAATGTTGAGTTTGCTGGTATGTTTGACTAGATTGACCACCCTCAGCTGCAAAGCAAGGCCAGTTATCGGTCGGTTGTATCAACTCAGCGCAAGCGAGCCGTCATTGCTTGCTTCAGACACCTATCACTAAACGCTTTACCAAGGTCTGACCATCCTTTCATTTTCATTTCTGTTTGGTTTCAATGTTTTAATTTGACATTATTATTGTTGTAGAAATACCCACCCAACAATGTTTTTGATATTTTCATTTGTGTTTCGTTTGATGATTTCATTTGACAATGTTATTTTGTAGAGATATCCATCTAACTAAATGTCGTTTGATGTTGCTCATTTGAAAATGTTACTGTTGTAGAGATATCCATCTAACAATGTTGTTTGATGTTGACTCCCTAAACTGGGGCTTGTTTCATAGAAATTCAGCAGTCCTGAATACAGGGCTCTCTAGACTTGTAAATTAATTCCATAGTAAGCCACTTTTATACCTCAACCACTACACGACTCGTATTTGCTGAAAAAATTTAATGAGACTCGGTTTTAGAAACTGATTATAAATTGCATTTCGGTTTGTAGAAACTATTTTCATTTTGTAAAAACTAATTCAAGTCTACTTGACTGTAAATACGTATCGTGTGGTTGAGGCATTATGTCTAATTCATATTCATTGTGTGTTTTTCTTTCTGCCATTCTACAGCTCTGCTGCATTTTAATGAAACATACCCATGTTTTCCACTCAGAATCTCTTTAAAAATGAAATATGATGATAACGCTATCTGTATGGTGATTATGCTATAAATTTGATGTACTCAATTCATTCTTAATTTTTCACCCAATCCTCTTTATTTAAAGTACCTTATTGAATCTATGTAATCTTTATTTGGTACCTTATTCCATCTATGGTTTCCTTTCTCTCCATCACTTTTTTTAACAAATTTTGAAATGCTGCATAACTCTTGTTTTATTACGTTCTATGCGTTGACATTTGCGTTTGTTCGATGTGTGTTTTGTATTTTTGTTAGTATTTCGTACAACGATATTATTTTCTGATTTCGAACTTAGAAAAACAAAATTGAATTGATGATGACACACCAGGGAGGATTCACAGATCCTCCCTATTTGCAACAAGCTCTTTTGAAGTACCTATGTGTTGGTTAGTGTTATAGGCTTTAAATATATCTGTCCATTTAATTATTTATCATAACGTCTTCTCAAAAACAATAAAAATCATTACTATACATAAAGACCATGCATTTATCACTGCAGCTTGTATCTAAATACTATATCCTAGTAATTTCATATTCTATTTGTCTTCGTCACTAGGAATCACAATTTATTTAGTTGTATCTAGAACCTGTGTGTTTTTCTAAGTAGCTAGCTTAAATAATTGCCTATAAATCATAATTATTCTAATAATTATAATTACATTCTTTAGCATGAAGATCAACTTATAATTAGGTTTCCACTATTGTAAGATTATGAATTCCGAATGCGTATTGCATCGATTTCCAGTGAACATAATAAATTTGATATAATAGTGTACATAATAAACGTGAACTTAGTTGAAACTTTTTATCCTTCTTATAAGCATGTTTAATATTTTTATCATACTACTTCTCTCACCTAGTTACATGCATGATTTTGTTTGTCAAGTTTCAATTACCTCTAATTTTGTGAATTGTTCATTCTCCATGTGCAGTTTCTTTTATCCTTTAAATTCAATCGTATACTATTTGAATGGTCTCAATCACCAAAAACAATATGCTAATAAATAGCGTTAAAGTAGAAACTACAATTAGATACCAATATTGATAGATGAGATACCAATAGTGTATCATTATTAACACGTTTCGTATTGAGTAGTATTTATCATCTTATAAAGGCTAACAAATGTGATGAAATTTTGTATTTTCTTAAAAGAAAATTGAATCCTATGCTGTATGTAGGAATTCTGTTATTTGAACGTTCAATTGGCTCTCCTGAAAAATAATGATTCAGGATCTTCTCACTTCAGTTTCTGAGGTACTACCTCCAGACTAGAATCAAGTATTTGAAATCAATTTAATAAATAAATAACTATCTATTTTTCCAATAAAAACGAAACAAAATGAAGAAATTATATTCAAGAAGGATCGCAATATTCACTGAGGTATATTACCGACATTGCAGTCAAGATTTTTTTACAGAAGGAAACAGTTGGCGTATGGCTACACTCCAGCAAGAGTAATTTAAAAGTTTCCTCATGTAAAAAATCTCAACTGCATTGTCGGTAATATACTCCAGTGAAATTTATATTCAGTATCAACGATACGATAATTTCGGAAAACTTAATTCCTGATTCGAAGCTGTGGGGTCAAGTTTAAAGTAGATTAATGCACTATAGAATGCCAAATTAAACATAAATTATTATACATTGAGATTTTTCCCAGCTAATTTTTATTTGATTTAATACCCATGTATCAACTAACACTAATAGCAATTCATCTTATTGAGTTTGCAAATTGAGTAGTGTGAGATATTGTTTGTCTAACTTGTTTGCGCTTTGTGTTTTTTTCTACAAATTATTATGAAGTGTGTGTTTTTGTGACTAACGACAGCATGCTAACAAGCCAGTGGCCCACGAGTCGGGGTGGAGAAGAGTGCTGTCGGCGGCCCGCAAACGAGCCGCCATCGCCTGTTTGCGAACTCAGCCACTCTATACGCTCAAAAGGTGATCAAGAATATGAAAATCAACAATCACTTCATTGCATTACGCTGAAAAGTTTATACAGTAACAGTATATTGTTACTGTTGAAAAAGTAATGTTCAATAGCTGGTATCGTTCCAAGTGAGATTAGCGTATAAAATTGAAATACAATAATCATATTGTCTGTTTTCACAAAAATACTATTACCGAACTATTACATTACTATTACAGTTTATTTATAATTTGACAAGATATTTGTAATCTGTTCTAATTTTGGTGAACGTATGTTCAATTATTCGATTATGATTAGAATGAAATTTGTGGAAAGAGATTGGACAAATTTAATAAATTCACTTTGTATCAAAAAGTTAATTTGTCTTAGAACATTGAACGACCATCCACTTACTTTAAACTTTGTCAATTTCTAATATTATTAATGCCAATGTTCGGTTTTATTGCATTTATCTCTGCACATAAAAGCCGCAAAATACTGTGATAGTGAAATCTTTCATCTGAATTGAAACGTCTACTGTAATTCTTGAGCAAACTTCCAACACTTGACCTTATTGTTAAGTATTTATCATATTTAAACATCATTGTTCTATTGCAGGCACAAAGCTATTAACATATTCGCTAGATCTTACTACGAGCTGTGGCTGACTGAAGAAAATGTTGGAACCGAAGTTTTGATTGAAGATTTGACGGTGAGTTTACCTTGTCTCAATCATCTGATTTGAGTTTTAAAATTATTTGAGAATGAATAGGACAATACCTCTCCCAGGCATGGAAACCATCATATTGAAAAATCTCAGCTCCAACAGTAAGGTATTTTAAACTCTATAACTGTTCTAAGAGCCACCATTCTTATAGATGGAATTCGAATGGATGATATATTATCTATTAAGTTCCATTTACTTGGAAAACTGTGAACTTCTTTAGTCGAAATGAGAAATATCTCATTGACATTGTCAATAAAGGACTCAACAGAAAGAATTGATTACAGTAAATTTATCTTATTTTCCGATTGTTTTTTGATTATCTTTTGAATCCGAAAAGTGATTTATAATACAGTATTGATTGATTGATAAAAAGCGGAGTAGCCTATACACTGTGGTAAAATCACTAAAAATATTATATTAAAAGATGCTGTGTAAAGATACACTTATCAAAATGGGTCTCTCCTATCAAGATGCTTCCTTCCTGCATAATTTTTCAATCACATAGTGGACTATGTATTTTCTAGCAGCATTTTTTTATAATATATACTGTAATAAGATACACTCATTAGGATGTGCCTGTCGTATCAGGGTGCTTTCTTCCTGTATAATTTCTCTATCACATAGTGGACTTTTTATAAGAAATAGATGCGGTGAAGAGATACACTTATCAAAATGTGCCTCTGTTATCAAAGTGCTTCCTTCCTGTATAATTTTCGATGAAGTCGTATTCTAGCAGCATATTTTTTATAATATTTCTAATAATTGTATCACCCTGTGCACACCGCGTTGATAACAAATTTTCATCTTAATCCTGATTCACACCAATTATTATTATTTGTAGTATAGGCCTATATAGTTATCATTGAATAGGGAAAGAAATTAGCCAATTCAAAATTGTTAATAAATACGTGCTTAGCTTTGCCTGTGTTTCAATCTCATATTGTATTGTAATTTCGTGAGTAAATGATCAGAAAATATCAATTGAATGCGAATTTGTGTGTGTAGCAATCGTTTGAAGACGCTGAACTAAAGAAAGCCGATGAAGAGGTGGATGAGGGCAAGTCGGATCCGCTGACCCAGCTGGTCACTACCTTCTGCCGAGGAGCAATGACCGAGCGAAGCGGCGCACTGCAGGAGGATCCTCTCTACATGTCCTATGCTGAAATCGCTGCCAAGTACGCCTTTAACCCTTTTATTCAGTTTTTCATTCTTGTTAATTCACCCATTTATTTATACTCGTATTTTTATTTACTTGAATAGAATATGGAATAGAAATGAATTTCATTGAGCAACAAAAATTATTCTAAAATTCACAGTAAATAATTTATCACTATCATAAATAAATTATTGATATTTATATTTTTACATGACCTGTTGTCTTAACATTGCCATCTGCCAAGTTGAGTTATTTGCTGGTTATCTTTTTCACGAAATAGCAGGAGAAATATACAGAAAATACATATTCATCTAATTATATTCATTCATTAATATATTATATTTATATCTATTTATACATCTATAACACCTTCATCTTCACCTACTGAAATTGAAAATTCGAGGACACTAGAAACTTAACACTGTTTTGTCCTCATAAAGCACATTAATCAATAGTACAAATCGAAACTTACCAAATAATGTCTACAAAAAAGAGGAAAATTGAAGTTTGGAATGAGAGTAGACTCTTCAAACTGAATGGTATGATTAATTATAATGTGAAAATCAAAATTCACACTTATGGCTATTTTAAAATTGATAGATGAAAATAAAAATCAAATACCCTTTTTAAAACTTGAAAAATATTATTTTATCACTGACATGTTAAGCATTGAAAATGAACTAAAGCATGTCTGTGGTGAAATAATATTTTTCAAGTTTTAAAAAAGTATTTGATTTTTATTTTTATCTACCAATTATATTGTGAAGTTTGATCATGGAAAAAGATTCAATCAGTCTGGTTAAACAATCTCCATAGGCATACTGATTATGATTTGACGAATAAATTTTGTCAACGAATGAATTGATTAGAATAACAACAACGATACTTGGTTGAAATTGATTTTAAAATCATTTGTTTCAAGATCTTGTGGCGAAGAAGAGGAAGAAGGTGGTGATGAAGAAGAAGGGGGCGAAGGGGAAGAACAGGGAGCCTCAATACACGTAAGTAATAATATTTGACACCAATTTCATAAATGTAAATCATTATTGAAGTAATTGATTACACTTGGAAGAAGTCGACAATATTTATTCGATTATACAAATTCATAAAAACTATGATTAAGAAACATTTTTCTTCTCCTCTTTCTTCTTCTCAGTATAATAGCTCACTGGAGAGTATTCTATTTTCTTCAATATTAAATTATGTAAGTAGGTAATAGAGCATAAATATAATATTGTCATTATTACTAAATTATAATAGTTGATCAAATTCACAAAACTTGATTGGAAATTTTTCTAGTCTTCTCATCATGAAAGATTTAATATATTGTGAAAATTGAACAATTTTTATTTCGTTCAGTTTAAATCCATTCTTTTTCGTATCAATAAACAATCTCCTAAATATCCATTGTCACACATTCCGGTTTTCAAATAGAGTGTAGACTATTTTTAATCATACAGTAGGCCTAATGGCCCTAGAAGTAATAGTGAAAATGTAGTAATAATGTGAGTCTGATTAAGTGTGATACTCATTATATTTTCATTACCATTATGCCTTTCAACAAGAGGACCATGGATATTCTTATGGTAAGAAGCTAAAACATATATTTCTATAAACTCTCAAATAGTCCTAGATTGTATGGAATATTTTTTTTATTCAAAAACTATTTTAAATATTTGTTATTGACAAAATCTGATTGACCTGTAGCATGTAAGACAACAGTGAGGTTTTCAAAAAAAAAACATATTACAATTAAAGCGTAAATAGTAGGCTACATTATTTCACATTATATAAAATATTGCTGTCGATTTCTCATTTTATGTTGTAACTGATAGTCCTGGGATACTAATATTACATTTTTCGAGTTCAATAAACTTCCAAATCACCGTTAAAACTATAATAATAGCAAAATTTTGCACTTTTTACGGTTGGGTCAATTTTAACACGAAGTATCATTTTTTCATGTAGGACACGGGATCATTTTTCAAAGTATACCAAATTAACTGGAATTCAATACCAAACTTGTTCAATTAGATCAATTAATTTGTGAGTTATGGCTCTACAAAGTTAGAATAGAATAACTTTATTCATGTATAGTATCAAATACAGTTATTGAATTGTAATAAAATAACAATATTCTGTTTCTAGACATGAAGCGGTGAAGTTAGGACCAAGTCTTACACTTTACCATTGATCAGATACCAGAGATCATCAATGCCAGCTCATTTCCGAGAGAACAATAGGCTCTGAATTTATGATTTATCTAATTGTTTGAATTCGCTGGAAATTATTATTGATAAAATGAATTTCATGAATTCAGGAACAAGAAATGGAGAAACAGAAGCTGCTCTTCCATCAATCAAGACTGGCCAACAGAGGGGTGGCTGAGATGGTATTGCTGCACATTTCCGCTTGTAATGGAGTTCCCAGTGATATGGTGGAGAAAACACTTCAACTTGGAATTTCTATACTCCGAGGCGGTAACATCGATATCCAAATGGTGAGAACTCTTCGATAATGAATATTCTATTGAAATCGTATCGATGGAAATTATTTTCCAATAATTGTTTTAGTTCTCTTTAATAATTACAAAGTGATCTGTCCCAACAAGAATTTTGACCAAAACTGATGAACACAAGAAAATTTGTTTAGCTCTAATAATTAACTTGAGCTTTTTCAAATTTCATTAAACTATTATCTCAGATAAACTGAAATTCTCACATAATGTTTTTTGAAAATTTTATGTACCATAAGTTACTCAATATAGAAAACATAAATAAAACGTGGAGAAGAAGTTTGCGTTCTTCGAAGAATCAAGTTTTGCTTTCTTCTGGAAGTTACTGGAATTTTCAATTGAATAATTTGTAATGCAGTAACCTTTGTCAAAATTCATTGTTTTGTTTTTAATGTTGACACAAATCAAATTGGGAAGTTTCATCCCACTAGACTTACAAACTGTAATCATACGATAGTAGATTCAATATTCTTAAGTTGTTATCCTCAAATTGGTTCTATTACTATTACTGAATTTAACTATTTTTCAAATTTCAGGGAATGTTAAACCATCTCAAAGAAAAGAAGGATGTAGGATTCTTCACATCGATTGCTGGATTGATGAACTCCTGCAGGTGAGATTTTTTTAATTTGAAAATAATTCAGAAAGCATATTCTAACAGTTGTGGCTACCACTATATTCTGATTCCAGCTTTTATAACATGAATATTTCTAATCAATCAAATCTATCCACTTTTCTAGACTACCATGTTTCTCATTCTTATTATGGTTAGCATATGTTAGGATGGCTGAAACTATAATCTTATTCTATGAGTAACAAGATGTTCGAATTAGTTTCTAATAGTTACTTATGTTTCAAAATCTTGCGGCTTTCATGTTTTAATTAAATTATAATCTATTGGTATTGATATTCTATTCGTAACAATGAGTGGTATATGGCTCCAAACCTTATTGTAATCATATTGATTTGCAAAAATTGGAAAAACTAAATTATGAAGAAAATAAGAAAAGAAAAGAAATACAAGTATAAAAACAATGTTTAATAATAGGTGCAGCAAATAGAGGAAAGCTTTGAACAACTAGATAGAAAAACAAAATAATAAAAAACAATTAATTCTGAAACTAATAAAAATGAGATTGAGTGAAAAAAACAGAAATAGAGAATAGGTTTAGATAGTAAGTAATAATTGATGGAAAAGTAAACAGAGAAAGGTTGAGTCTAAATTAAGTGGTCTACAAACTGTTTAATCATCTAGAATTTGAGAGCTTGATAGCATTTTCTACTGAAATTGTGTAGTGAAGATTAGAAAATCTTCTCGATTTAAATATACTAGATTATATAGGGAATGTTGGTAGAAGTATGATTTTAATAGTGATGCGATGTGTGCAGTGTGCTGGATTTGGACGCGTTCGAGCGCAACACGAAGGCAGAGGGCCTAGGAGTGGGCTCGGAGGGGGCGGCCGGAGAGAAGAACATGCACGACGCCGAGTTCACCTGCACCCTATTCCGATTCATCCAACTCACCTGTGAAGGACACAATTTGGGTGAGAAGTCAACAAACAAGAAGACACTATGAAAACTTCACCCCACTGTTATGAAAAAATATTAGAATTATCTGTGCTAGATCATACATTATATTAATCTATATAATCTTCAATATGTACAATCTTGATTTTGTGTACGGTATGTGCTGTATTAGCAAAATAATGTTTTCCCATTATTGTGGAAAAACATAAAAATCATTCATGTGTGGTCAATAAATTAATAGTGGGGAAAGAATGATATATTTTGGTTTTTTCATGATAGATTAAAAATAAATCATAAAATTCCCAGTGAAAATAATTATATTATATCGGAAGTTTATTTCAATCTAAGTAGTGCAATGGATCAATTATTTATGATAGATGGAAAATTAATTGTGAAATTATTCACTATTTCAGAATGGCAGAACTATTTGAGAACTCAGGCCGGAAACACTACAACTGTCAACGTAGTCATCTGTACAGTAGATTATCTTCTAAGATTGCAGGTAATCTTTCTGTTGCCCTTAACTTAAACATCACTCATCTTATTGTTCTATGGTTCTATCAATTCTACCAAGTCCATAAGTTAGTAATTCTTGAGTTGAGAAATATCCAGCTAATTTATAAAGTTTTATAAATTAAATAAGACCATATTTTCTGTTTTTAATATGATAACATTGATTAGTAAAATATTTTCCTTTGTTTAAAATGTCCTCTTCTTTTGAATGTTCCAGGAATCTATCATGGACTTCTATTGGCATTATTCGAGCAAAGAATTGATTGATCCAGCAGGAAAAGCAAATTTCTTCAAAGCAATTGGTGTTGCCAGTCAAGTTTTCAATACGTTGTCTGAGGTTATCCAAGGTCCTTGTACTCAGAACCAGCAAGCTTTGGCTCATTCCAGGTAAGTCTTATTCATTTATCAAGTTTTTTCCAGTTCTTCACTTGAAACAATATTGAAATTCACCGCCAAAAGTATTGGATAATATTCTCAATATTCTTCTATACAGTATATACAATACATGACCAAATAATTTCATTTATTCTCTTGTAAGTTTGAATTTCATCTGAAAAATCATCTTCGAAAATTGATCTCTTTCAGATTGTGGGACGCTGTTGGAGGTTTCCTATTTCTTTTCTCTCATATGCAAGATAAACTATCAAAGCATTCAAGTCAAGTCGATCTACTCAAGGAACTTCTGAACCTACAAAAAGACATGATAACTATGATGTTATCTATGCTTGAAGGTAATTTGTTTACAACATTTGTGATCAGGTTCTAAGGATTAGTGATGATCCATGTCTCATTTGTTTTTTTTTCAAATCGATTTGATGTACAGTAGATCTTTTAAAGAAATGCAATTTTTATTTTCATCCTAGTACGATTCATGTATTAATTATTCATAGTTTATATCTCACTGAAAACTCCATACTTCCAGTATATTAATTTTTATACTTTCAGAATACTTATTAAAAAATTGGGATAATTTTTTTCGGACACATCCGAGAACCATTTTCATAGGATGTTTTCATTGAAGATACTATTATTTTATCTTGATAATGAGAAAACAAGGATATTGTCGAATTCCACTTATTTATTACAAAAATTGCTTACAGTACCATGGTTTCAAGTTTACCAACGCGTCTTCATCTTCTACTATTTATCGTTTTCAATCAAATTCTTTTGTTTTGCAGTCTCATAATATTCCTTATGATAGAATAGAAATATATCATTCATTAATCAAATTAATGATCTCGGGTTTTGGAAATCAATGATAATGAATTTTTTCTACAACTGCGCATAAAACAAGATTTTACGAGCTGAATTCTCCTCGTAAAGAAGCCCATTTCTGAGCAGAACCTTTTCATTACGCTCGCTAACCATCTGCGCATGCGCAGTAGAATTACTTTACGCTCGCTAAGCAATTGCGCATGAGCAGTAGAGTTACTTTACGCTCGCTAATCAGCTGATCATGGCTCGCCAAAAGTAGGTCAGGTGGAGTCATAACATAACCTAATAACAAAAGTCGACAATGTCTGATTGTACCTGTACCGGTAATTACACAAGAGTAATTCAATAGTTCGCAGTATTTGATGACTGAAAAAACTGTAGATTAACAGGTTCGTGCAGTTGTAGAAAAAATATTGTATGTAATTCGCGCGTAATTCTTTATTGCTCTTGCAAAATTATCACGCTCCGCTACGCGTCGCGTGATAACTGTTTTGCGCAAGCGATAACGTCGCGCATTACGCTCTTAATACATAAATAGCTATTATGACAATGATAATGTTTTTTTTTTGACAATGCAGTATAATTCTACCATTATTTTCAGGTAATGTTGTTAATGGTACCATCGGAAAGCAGATGGTTGATACCCTGGTAGAATCTGCTTCAAATGTTGAGGTGTGTGAACAATTTTTATACTGTATCTGAATTTATGTAATGAAAAATTGTTCCTCAATTGAAAAAATTAATGTAATGGAGAGTAAATAATCATTATATTACAATGTGAAAGGTGATATCGAAATCTCTTTTCTCACTTGTTCAATGAGTTTTCCAGCTCTGCTCTACAATAATTTATAAAGGCCTACGCTAGTAGTTGTCATTTTTACTATTCTATTTAACTCAGAGCTATTTAATAATTTTCGCTAATTTTTTTGAAAAGAGTACGTTTCAAACTCATGAGTTATGACTTGAACTTTAATATTTTTATTTTAAGAATTTCTCAATATCGTGTTATAAGTTTCTACATTCTCTCAGTTGTTTACAGCAAGAATATAAAAAATAATTCCAATTCTATTTCCAGTTGATTCTAAAGTACTTCGATATGTTCCTGAAACTGAAAGACCTGACTGAATCACCTACTTTCATGGTAAGTTGATATCCATTCTATTCAGATAATTAGGAATCTATCTAACTTGGTTATTACAATTCAACTTACCGCCGTACAGAATTAGTAGTCGTCATCTATCATCATTCCTCTAATTACCCACGAAAAATCCTATAAGCTCATGACGGCATCATCCTCAGAGAAAATAATTGTTTGATGACTAACTTGAAATAAAAATCGAAAAAAGGGTTTTCCCATCTTCATTTTTAATCTCACTTTTCACCACCTCAATTATTTGAAATATTAAGGCTTTTGAAAGTCACTAGGATTGATGAGAAATTTAAAGATTTACATCAGAGTTTATTTATTATTTATACTATTTATTTATTCATTTTAATGAATCAAGAAAACTTATTGATTAAAAACACAGACTATTGTCCAAACCGTCTTTATACCAAATTTTGATTAATAATTTTCGAAACTAGGTTATATTTTTTTGCAGTACTTCAATCAAGAATAGTTTAGGCTCAGATATGAGACTCTTGTCTCATATGATGCCTTATTACCATAAAATAATAAATTTCTCCAAAATACTTTACTAATTTTATTTATCTATTTCCCTGTTACAGGAAATCGATCCGAATCACGACGGTTGGGTTTTGCCCAAAGATTTCAAAGAAAAGATGGAACAACAGAAGAGCTACACACCGTAAGTGTATTAGGTTTTTGCTCGCATAGCCTAATTATTCTATACAGAGTAGGATATATCATTATTAAGAGTGAAAATTTTGTCTAATAGTTGAAAATATATATGAAGCGTACCTACTAGGATATCATTGATTTGACTGTTGGGTCCGCAGAAACTTGGAATTCAAAATAAAACGATCAAATAGCTAACTTCAAGACGCTGTAAAGAAACTCATACAAAAACATGAATAATGATGTTGCATGGCATTATAAATATTGCATGCCAGGAGTATGAGTATTGAAATAAGTTAATAAATAGAAATGCAAAATCATAGTTCCCTTCCAGTATCTTGTAGTAGGCTATTCTTGTGTTACAGGTCAGTATTTATCGACATTTAGAAATTATGTATCAATAATATTATTTCGTTTTTTGCAGGGAAGAAATAAGTTTTATGCTTCAGTGCTGTGAGACCAATCACGATGGAAAGGTGGACTATGTTGGTTTCTGTGATAGGTTCCACGAGCCATCCAAAGAAATCGGGTTTAATCTGGCTGTACTTCTTACAAACCTTTCCGAGCACATGCCCAATGAACCGAGGTAGGCCTAAAAAACAACAATTCTTCTTAATTTTGTAACTTCAGCTTCGCCTACTTATAATGAAATCAAATTTTCTCCCATTAACACTCAACCGTAATATTTTACAAAGACTGTATTATTAGACTACGAATTATTATCTTTTAATTGTACGGAGTTATGCAGAAAGGAACCAACCCACAATCAACTACTTTTGAGATATCGCTTACCAAAGTTGAAACTGCAATAATACCTCCCATTTTATTATCCAATAATATATTCGGATTTTGGGAACATATGTGTGCTCTTAATATAATAAAAATTATATTTATGTACAAAGAAAGCATTAATTCCTCATTTTATGGCATTTATGTGGGTTGGTTCTTTTCTGCAAAAAAACATATCCTACTATATGTGTTATGCAGAAAGGAACCAACCCACATTATTGCCATACGAACCAGACTAAAATTTTCGTTTTTCCAGAGATAAAGAATCATATGAGGCTATTTTTTTTACTCATCGATTGATATAATAATACAGAGAAGTGTTCTTCAGAAATTCCCCCCCCCCCCCCCGCATCTTGCTACCCCCTCAAAGTTTCCATTTGCAAGGGTTTCTTACATTGAATGTATCTCAGCACTCATTGGAGATAAGAAATCAAACTTTCCCTCATTTTTCAGAAAATTAAATTTTCTTTATATATTATATCTTACAATTTCATTGTAGCTCCTGGGGTTTGAAATTTATGAATGGGAAGAATGAAGGGAATCCCTAGAATTCTGCCTGATTAATTATCTCATCTCAATGAAAGTTTACAGAATGGCTCTGCTAGAAATATCTCATATGAAAATTACAGAACTTTTCAAGACCTACATTTTGAATGATAGTAACATATATTTTTCTGAATTTTAACATAAGAGTAAGTCAGTTAATAAACAAAAAGCGCAATCTCGAAAGCGCTTGGCGGATGGCCTGAAACTATGGTCCATCAAGTGGGTGCTAAAATATCCCGTTCAATTCATTAAATATGAAACTAATTCATCTGGAGTAATTATACAGAGTTGATTTTCTCCCCATCAATGACACTAGCATGTTGGCAAGTGTCCTGCCTGAAGTCCCCACCCCCACCCCTCTTATTTAAGAATTCTCATATCACATGTATCTCGGCACTCTCTAGAGATAAATGGTTGAACTTTGAACCACAAAACTCCTGAACCACATGAGCTAGAGTGAAATGGTAATGACATGAAAAAAAGTAAATTCTATTCTTTAAATAATGAGGAAAATTCAGTTGTCTTATCTTCAATGGTTGCTGTGATACATTCAATAAAAGAAATCCTTACAAATGGAAACTATAATGGTGTGCTGAGAGGGTAGGGACGGGAAGGGGTGAGGAACTTTTGCAGAATACTACTTGTCTGTATGATAGTAATCAATGGGTAGAAAATTAGCCTCATATGATTTTTCTCTTTAAAGAAACTAAAATTTTAGCCTGTTTCCTAATAATAAAATTTCCCATTTCATGGCAATTATGGGTTGGTTCTTTCTCAACACATATAGTAGGATATTCGTTTTGCAGAAAGGAACCAACCCACATAATCGCCATTAAAGCTGTTTCCAGTGATTTTTTCATTTTTCACAACATAAAGAAGAGTTTTATCAACCCAAATATTGAAAAAGCCAATTTTTTCATTTTTGTGGATTGGTTCCTTTCTGCATAACTACGTCCAATTGGAAGTTTACTCATTCAGTCTTTTCATTAAGTAAGTTACAGTATTGGGAAACTCCCATTTTTTCATAAGTACATACACATTATTTTTCATGAATTAACTTCCAATCCGCTCAACTGAATTTCAGTTTTCCATTCATATTATGTTTAATTTTGCAGGTTGGCAAGATTCTTGGAGACAGCGGGAAGTGTATTGAACTACTTTGAACCATTCCTGGGACGTATAGAAATTATGGGCAGTAGTAAACGTATAGAAAGAGTGTATTTTGAAATCAAGGAGTCGAATATTGAACAATGGGAAAAGCCACAGATCAAGGTTTAGTGAAAATAATACATATTATTCAGTGTTTTTATTTATCATAAATGTTATGTTTTTCTTTAGAATGTTTATTCCCAAGAAATCATACCCTATCTTATCCTTGTATAGTTTATGAATATGAAACTGGCAACCAGCTGGTAGGCCTAGGCCCCTTCATAGGGCTGTTGCGCCATTAAAAAAAAATAAAAATCCCTATCTTGGTTAGTTTTATCCAAGGACATAAATTTTAAATTTTTATAAAGTTCATCAATTTAAGGCACGTACTATATTTCATTTCATATATGTACTACATTCATTTAACATTTTTAAAAATTTTCCCAAAAATTCTTTCTTTTAATAAAAAAGGGAAATATAGCTTGAATATGAAGACTACATTCATAATATACGGTTTTATCCTAATCTATAAGCGGTATTTTACTGCACTATACTGATATAAATAAAAGCTTACTCGTAATCTCTGGTTCGTTTTTCTTAGTGTTGGAATTGAATATTGAACATCTTAATTGGTCCAATCATTGATTAATTTAAAGTAGATCAATGTACATTTGTGTAAAAATAGTTTTTAAAAAATTTTTTAAAATTGAAACAAAATAAAAAATTTAAGCAATAGAACAAAATACTATGTAAATATCCATAATCGGTAAAAAAAACCTCATATCAGACACCTTTTAAAATTTCCTTCTAAAAAATTTTTCGAAGTTTTTTCAATAATTATAAAAATAAAAATTAAATATAATATATTTTTGGGGAGTATAATTTGTTCGATTTTGAACGTTTTTAGAATATTTTAGTTTTTCTAAATTTCATGCTAAAAATTTAAAGTTTTCATCATCTACAATAATTAAGTATTTTTTAAAATTGTTTAAATTATTTTTCCCCAAAATCTTTTATTATTATTTTATCACTTTTTTATCGATGAAACTTACAAAAAAATTTCCCCTAAAATATTTTTCCCTTTCGTCTTTTTTTTAATTTAAATTTTGCAGGGAGTGGGAAAATTTTTTTTACCCCATAGTGACTAAAGGCGGGAAAATGGGGAAGCTGGGGGGTTTTTGTAAACTTCTGGAGGATGGATTTTTGGAGATGACTCACGCCAGTGGCCTGATGTCCGTCGATGACATTCAGGAGGGGCAAAAGCTCGAAAAGTTCCACACCTACAAATCTGAAGAAGGGAAAAGTAGTTATTATTTCATTTTCTCAATCGACATATACATATTAGCAAGCTTCCTTGTTTTAAATGAACAAAAAGGGGGCACCTATATTGTAATGATCGCCCCCAAATTTGTAAAGATCGGGTTTTCCATCAGTAGTATGCAGGGAAAGGGTTTTTAGTTTCCCAAAACCCTTGGTATGCATGAAAATTTTGGGTTAAATGACACTAAAGGGTGAGAAAAATAGGGTCCAAGTAAAGATTGAAATCATTTTCAATCACCCATTCTAAGGGGAAGCGTTTTTTTGTGTGTTTTCACATATTTGACTAGTTTGGATAAACCCATCTTAAGACGTAACTTTTAATTTTAAACCCTTTTTTCGATAATTCTTTCAGAACCAGTACAAAAAACCCTTTAAAATTTATAAAAACCAAAACCCTATTTCTTAAAAAATTACCCCCAAAAGAGAAAAAACCCAAAGTCCAGATTTGTAACTGTACCAGTGCCTTCTTTTAAAGGGGTTTTAAAGATTTTAAATCTTACATGCCTTTATGTCGAAAGTGTTGGAAATTTACCAATATAACGATATAATGTTTAGGGGAATGTGAATTACTTCCCGATTCCTTAAAACCGTAAAAAAAAGGTTCCATGGCCCAAACCCTTCCAAAAACGCTTTATCCCCGAGAAAATTTTTGGGGGAAAAGAGATTTTTCAAAAATTTTTGATTTTTCAATTTTTTAGGGGTTTAGTGAGCTTTAAAAAATAAATTTCCAGTAAAAATTTTTTAAAACCATTTCCCAAAAGGAATTAATGGTTTTTTAATAATTGCAAAAAATTCCCAAAAACCTTTTAACAATAAGGGTTATAACTGGTTAAGGAATCAAAAAATTTGTATTTTTTAAATAAGAAAAATGGGATTTGAAAAAAGAAATGGCGGCGATTGTGTGAACCCAATTTCGGTTTTCAAAATGGCGATCAAAAATTGGAAAAAACATAGAAAAGTGATGAATTGGGTTTTTTAGTAGTTTTTGGACTTTTGATCCTAGTTCTAAATTTTTGGGTAAGATTTAACAACCCCCCATTTAACTTGGGGTTTTTAAAATTTATCCCAGGGGAACTTTTTTTGTCTATTTGATGAAAGGGAATCAACCTAAGGTCTAACATTCCCCCCGAAAAACCCTTATAGTAGATTTTAAAATTTTGTAATGACACTTGAAAGTTTTCCCTTTCCCTTATTTTAAGCCCGGGATGAAAAAAAATTGGGTTTTTGGGTTTTTAACATTGAACGAAAGTTCATTTTCCAGGTATCAATCTTTTTCTTTTCCCAATGAAAATTAAATTTTGGGTTTTTAAAAATATCTTTGATATGAAATTGACCCATTTTTTATTTTTATAAATTTTAAGTTTTTCCCATAAAATTTTAACCCAAAGGGTTTTAGTTCTGAAATTTTTTAAAGGACATAAAAACCAAGTTATTTGAATTTTAAAAAAAATGAAAAAATTAAAAGTTTGAAGCCTATGCTAAAAAGCTTTAAAAAAAAATTTTAAAAAGGAGTCCAAAAAAATAGTTTTTATAAAATTTTTTAAAATTTATTAAAAGATTTTTAAAAAAATTTAAAAAAAATTTACTGGGCTATATAATTTGTACATGATTTTTTTTAAAAACGATAATTTTTTAACTTTGGGAAACGCCAGGGACCCTATTAGGAGGACGATTCAAGCTTTCAAGGACTCGATTTATTTTGAAATTGACAATGCTGTCCCCTTCAAACATAAAAGAAAAAAATTTTAACAAAATGCAGCAAATGAGCGTACCCAGTTTTGTCGGATTCTTCAAAATATTCTTCACATGTTTCACTATTCGGGATTCAGCGTATCAGTTGTTTTAGGTAAAAGGCCCAAGGTAGCTTCAAAAACCAGAGATTGTATATAAACGTTTTTTCAAAATTTCGGGGTCCTCAACTGTTTATGTTCAAAATCAAGTTCCTTTTTTAATTTCTTTTTCCCTAACCCAGTCTAATAAAAATTTTATTCTATTTAAAACCCCCAAAATTTTCCTAAAAAGTAAAGAAAAAGTCAAGGGGGTCTAACCCCCGTCGGGGCAATTTTTTGACCAGTTTTTTTAAGGGATTTTAAAACATTTGAAAGTGAAGTTCAGAGCCCTTTTGTCTTTTTAAAAGCAATTTTTGGGAGATTCAATTTAAATTTATTAGTTCTTTTTTCCTTCAATAAAATTTGAAAATTCAAACGTCCCAAAAAATTATTTATTCATGTATTTTTTGATTTTTATAACTGCTTCTTTTTTAAAAATTTTTTGTGATTGACCCCCTTTTTAAATTTCCTAGTTAAAAAAGATGAATAGAACAATAAAATTGAAGGGTATTGTATTTTTAAAAAAACCCCTAAAATTCTCGATCGTTTTTTTTGATACATGTATTACCTTTTGTTTTTGAAAGGAAATTAACCGGGTACACACCCTCGGGAATTTTTTTTCCGAATTCTGGGCAGTAACTCGAATTACGGCTTTTCTTCCGAAGTTCATAAAGTTTGTAACATAATATTAATAAATGTTCATTTACTTGAACTTGAAAAAAAAACGAAATTTTTTATTGTGAGGAATGAAAAAATTTAATGTATTTTTTTTTAAGTACGAGGATGGGGCAATTATTATTTTTTTAAAATTTGGATTTTTGCCCAAATCATAAACCCTTTCAACCCTTTTCTATTTGAACTTCGATGAAAGGGTTATTTTCAGGTACTTTAAAGGGAATATTTAAAATTTTGAGGGGGCCCAAAACAGAGGGGGGCCAGTCGAGGAAGTAAAAAAAGGGGGAAGAGATTAGGGGTCCCCCGAGGGCCCCTGCCCCCCCCGCACAAAGATGCAAAGGAATCGCCATCCGTTTCCCACCGATCCCGGATATACTGGCCAGAAGTTTTTTTTTACTTTCATTTTTTTAAATTATAATGAAATTTATAAAAATACTGTTTTTGGGGGAAAATAGGCATAGCCTTACTATTCCTTTCCAAAAATTTTTTTTAAAAATTTTTAAAAAATCAAATCTTGTTTTTACAAAATTTACAATTTAAAAAAACAGAATTTTTAATAGAAAAATTTTCTTAGGGAGCTTGTAGGGGTTTTTTAAGACCTATGAAAAATTTAGGGTTTTAAAACAAAATTTCCGAAAATTCCGGGTTTTAAATCTTCAAAAAAAAAAATGATTTAAAAAGAAAAAAAAGAATCATTCCCCTTAAAAAACAATTTATAGTTTTCCCAAAATTTTGGGGGAAAACGGGGAGCTAAAAATTGATTTTTCGCAAGGGGAAAATCCAAAATTCCAAAATTTTTTAACCCGAAGGAAATTTTTCCGGGCTAGACCCTTAATTTTATTATTCTTCAGGGTTTTAATTCATTCCAAAATTTGGGGGAAAATTGGGCCCCAATCCTAAAATCATTCATTTTTTTAAAATTCAGAAAATCCTTAAAAAAATATTTTACAGTTTGGGAAAAAACCCTTTTGGTTTTTTGGGTTTTCCTAAAAATTTAAGAATTTGGTAAAAAGGCCCCAAGAAGATAATAAATTCTTTCCTTTTCTTCCTTTTTTGCTACTTGAGATTCCGGCCTTTAAAGGAATTTTTTGTTAAATTTTTGGAAATTTTATTTAAAAATTTTTAAGTTGGTAAAAAACTTTAAAATATATTTAAAATTTAAAAATTTCTCAAAAAATTTTTTTGAAAATTAAATCCGTTTTCCCCGGTTTAATTTAAATTTTTTTTAGAGAAAACCCAAAGAAGAGACCTTAGTTTTTGGTTTCCATCCAAATTAGAAACCTTTTGACTGTAAAACGTGTTCTGTGACTACAAAAGTAAAATTTTAAAGAGAATCTAAGGGTAAGTGAAAAAGGGCTAAAAATTTTGGGGAAAAAAAGTTTCCTTTTTTTTTTCCCATGCGATTTTCAATGGAGGGACCCTTTTCAAAAAAAGGGTTTAAAGATTTAATCATTCATAAGATTAAAAAAAATGGGAAAATTCCCGTTTATATTTTAATTTGCGGAAAATTTATTTTGGGGAAAAAAAAATTCCGGAAAAAATTAATGAATACAAAGAACATTTCACACAAAAAAAAAAAACTAAAATTACTTTTTTGAGGGAAAATTTTAAATTGATTCTTTTGTGGTGGTTTTTTTCCTTTCCCTTTCAAGATGAAGGGGAGAATCCAAAAAACCCAGGAATTTTTTAAAGGGGGATTAATTTTAATAGTAGTTGGAGGTAATGAATAATTTTTTAAAAGAAGCAACCCGAGGAAAATTCAACGGGTTATTCAAATTCAAAAAACTTGGTTAAAAAGCTTTATTTTGTCATGAAAAAAATTCAGTAAATGAAAGAGGCAAATCCGGTTTTGGGTTTAAAAAACAAGTTTAGGAAAAATAATTACCCTTAATTGGGTTTTGTCCCCAGATTTAAAATCAAATAAAAGTTTGAAAGGTTCTGGACGTTTTTTTAAACCCCCTAATCATGATCGATGTTTTTTCTGAATGTATTATTAAAGAATTTGAAAAGGAAAATTCTGAAAAGTTTAAATTTCTCCCAAACCCTTTAAAATATCATAATTTAAGGAGTCTAAAAGGTTTTCCCGGGAAAATAAAGTTTATTTTGATGCACATACATAATTTTTACGCCCATTAAGTGGACTTAAGGCCAAAACAGCATCCATAACTAGAAACCCAATTTTTTCCCCAAACCTTTTAAGGGCTTTTAAAATTTTTTTTTAACAAGCCTCATCCGAATTTTTATAATTTATTCAAAAACAGAAACAAGTTTGAGAACTGCAAAATCAGATGGGGTTTCCCAACAGAAGTGCGAGTGTGTATGCCATAGGGGAAGGGTTTTTTAAAAGATAAATTTTATTGTTTAAAAGAAAAACAATTTCTCAAATATTCCCCAATAAACAAAAAAGGTTCACTTTTTTTCCTTTTTTCAATCAAATTTCCTAATTTCCCTCCCTTTAAAAAATTTTAGGGCTTGTAATTTATCCAATTTGGTTTAAAACTTTTTGAAAGTTTCAAGGAAAAAATGTAAAATGGGGAACCCAAAAAGATGGGGATTGATACCCCCAAAAAAAGAAAGGGAAAAGCAAAAAAACTTGTAAAAGTATTTAAAAAAAATAGATCAGTTAAAAGGGAAAAAATTGAAATATTTATGTCAAAAATCCCAATTTAAAGCGCCAGATCTATCACAAGTAATTTATTTCTACTGTTTTAAAAATTTTCCCCCATTATAGGGGAAAATTCCCCTTTAGAAGATTCGAAGTCCGGGTAGGATTTTGGGTTAAATGAGAAGAAACTAAAAGGGAAAGAAAACACTTTACAGTACTACTTGATTTTTTAAAATTATTTTTGCAATACCCTGCTCAACTTCATCAAGCAAAGAATTTGGGAAAAATTTAGTAAAATTTTAAAAAGCTGGGAAATTTATTATTACAATCCCAATGTCTTAGCCGAGGCAGAAAAACTTTTCTATGGGAAAAAGAACGTTTTTAGGAAATTTAATGAGTGGAGAGATTATCAGCTTGGCAATGCTTTTTCCCTCGGGAAGGCCCCCAAAAATTCCCCAACGGGGTTGGGGGTTTTCCGGTTTGGGGGGAAATTTTAAAAGGAGGTGTTTTTAAGAAGGTTTTGTTTTTGGGTTTTGGAGGAAGGAAAGGAACCCCTTTTTTTAAACCAAGTTTTGAAAATGATTTAAATTAAAAAAATTAATTAATTTTTAAAGTTGGGGTTGTTTTTGTTTAAATTTTCCTTTTTATTTTTGGGCAAATTTTGGCCTTTTAAAATTTTTTGGTTTTTTCCAAGGTTAAAAATTTTATAAACGTACGTTTTTTAGGCACCAATTCTAAAACCCAAATGGAAATTCTTAAAATTTTAAAACCCCCCCACCGAAAAGTTTAAAAACTTTATTTTAAAAAAATCTTTATAGACAAATTTTTTTTAAACTTTTAAATTTAAATTTGGGGAAAATGAAAACCGCCATTTTTTCTTTTTTTCGTTTTTTTTAAATTTCTTTATTAAATATTATTAAAAAACCTTCTTTTTTAAAAAATAATTCTAATTTTTTTATTAATTTGGAAAATTAATTTATTATTATTTTGAAAAATTTATAAAATTAAAAATTAATTATTTAATTTTTTTATTATAAACTTTACCTTTTTTAAAATCTTTTTTTTCTTTTTAATAAGGGAAACCTTTAAAATAATAGAAAAAAAGGAAGAGCCAAAAAACAAATGTTAAAAAAAGTTTAATTTTTTTTTATTTTAAAAACCCCCTTTTTTATCCAAATTTTTAAAATGCCTTTTCCCGTTTTTTGGGTTACTATTTATTTTGATTTTCATTAATAAAATTTTACTTGGGGGGAAAATTTTGTCCAAAAAATTTAAAGGTTCCAATTTTTAAAATGGTTTTTTGTAAGTTGAAAACTGTTAAATGGATTTGGGGGGAAACCCTCTTTTAAAAAAAGTTTTAAACCTAGATTCTTTTCAATGAATTTGAAATTTATCAGCTGATTTTTCGGGCTGTGAAGATCTAACGCCCGTGGATGTAGACCCCAACCCAAATCCATTTTGGTTCCAACGAGAACATGAAATTTCTTTGGGAAAAAAAATCCTTTAAAACCCGGGGTAAGGCTGGGGGAAAAAAAAATTCTCAGTGATGGGTTAAAATTTTAAATTAAAAGATAGGAAAAAATTTTTCCCGATCCCACTAGAAGCAAAACCCAACGTACCCATAGAGAAATTCGAGGAAAAAAATTAAATTTATGGAATAACCCAAATTTAGTTTTTTTTTCAGAGAAATCAACAGACGGCGCTACCCCTGGTTTTTAATTTTGGGGGAGGGCAAAAGATGGGGAGGAATTGGGGAGGGGGCAGCTGAAGATGGCTCAAACCGAGGGGAAAACAAAAACCCCTGAAGGAGCCAGCATCACCCTTGGAACCCCCAGGGTAAAACAAAAACAAACTGTTTTTTTTTTTTAAACCCAAATTCCCAAGTTGCCCATCAACATAAGGGGAAAATTTTAGATTGATAACCGACATGGTCAATTATTTTTTTTAAAAAACTATTTAAAAGATCACCGGGGGAGGTTTGGGTGCTCGAGCAAATTTAAATTTTAAACGTTACAAATAATGAACTGCATTCGGTTTTCAAAATTATCATGAATCAAAACCTTTCCCATTAAAATTGGGAAGATACGAAAAAACAAAAGGCAGGACACTTGAATTTAATAACAATGATGGATTTATAACGTTGGAAAAAAGCCATTGTCTTAAAAAAAGATTTTAAGAAGGAAAAAGGGGATTCCTTTTTGGAAAAATTTGGGAACTTCTTTGGAAACAAGAAATAGAATTCAACCTTTTAGAAAGATAAGACCTTTTTTGGGGAAGGAATTTTGGTTAAAGTCTTGCCGAAACCTTTTAAGATAGAAAAAAACCAAAAGGGGAAATTTCTTTGGGGAAATTTTTATTGAGTGATGGAAAACTTCCCGCTGAAGGCAGGTTTCCCTCATAGGATTCGCAGGTACATGGGGTGGCACAAGATGGAATAGAAACAATTTATAGAGCAACGAACACTGGTCAAACTTTATTTCCCCCCAAAATTTGCCCCTTGCTCCATTATATAAGTCAATGCTTATTAATATTATATGTTTTTATCCATATCAAAAGCAACAACTAAGTAATTGGTTTTTCCATGTCTTGTTTCCCACTTGTAAAAATTAAACGTACTTGAATTGGTACCAAAAATAGCCCATTGATAAAATGATTAAAACTATAAAATTGAGATTTCAGAGGAGAAAACAGCCGCAAAGAAGCTTAGAGCTAAGGGCAGCTGAACAGCAAAAAGGGCATTGGGGCTGGGCGAAGTTTAAACCAAACATGAAACCCCCTTTTTGAACCATCTGCCCCTTTTTCCAGGTACACTAGCCCAAAAAAAATAAGCAATTAATGTCTAACCCAAAATTGAATTGTTTTAAATTAAATTTTCCAAAAAAAAAAAGGGAACCAAAAACCAAAAAATTTTTTAAAAATCGGATTTTTCCAAAATTTTGGGTTTTGGGGTAAACCCCGGGTAACCGTTTTCCGGAAAAAAAATCACGGGAAACCAAACCCTTTAAAATTTTTTTGGGAAAGGGCCCTTTCAAAAAAAAACCACTAAAGGTTATTTTAAACCCAAACCCCGATTTGAAAACCAAAAAAAAATTTTTTTCAAAAAAACAAAAACGGGGAAAAGGCCAAATTTTTCCCCTTTACAGGAATCAAATATTACCCAAAAAAGTCAAACCCGTCAAAAATTTCCCCCCCAAACCCCCTTCTTTTCTACCCCTTTTCCCCCTCTAAAGGGAAATTTCATGGAGAAAAGGCTTTTGGGGTTTTTTTTTAAAAATTTCCCAACCCCCATAAAATTTTTTCCCCTAAGAATTTTTTTAAAGAATTTTAATTTTAAAAAAGGGTTTTTTGGGACCTTTTTAAAATTGGGTAAAAAATAATATAAAATTTGCCCAACTTGGTATTTTTCCAAAATTTTAATTCAACTTTCGAAATTTTATTGGCCACTCCAGAAAATTAAGTTTCCCTTAAATTAAAATTTAAAAGGGTTTTGGAAAAAAAATTCACCCGGGTTTTATGTCATTTCCCCGGTTAAGAAAGAAATTTAAATTTTTAGGAAAGGGGAATACAAAGGGAAAACTTTGGAATCCCCCCATTTTTCCCATTTTAATTAATCCCCAAAAACCGCGGGTCAAAAATTTAAGGGACTGAAAAAAAGGGAAATTTATTTTTTCAAAAATAAGTAAATAAATATTTATAAAAAGTTCCGATTTTTATTTAAAACCAATACTTTTTAATGTAAATTTTTTCCAAATTTCCCAAACTTTGATTAAAGAGCGATGGAAGGGGAAAATTTTTTTAAAAGGGGAACACCTCCTTTTTTTTTAAATTATTTACCTTTTTTTTGGGCCCATTCAGATTCCCGTTTTCCTTAAAAAAAAATTTTGGGGGTTTTTCTCCGGTAAAATTTTTTGGGTTTTTTTGCCCCTAACACAAAAGGGAAAATGGTTTTGGGATTTAAACTAAAAAAGGGTGAGTTTTGGGGAAAAACCCAAAATTTTAAAAAAGGATAAAATGGGAAAAATCTTTTTTTTTAAAAAATCCATTTTGGGTTTTAAGGGGCACATAAAAAGGCTTTAAAACGAAAATTCCTTAAAATTTTAAAAAAATGGGAAGGGATTTTGCAAAAATTTCCAATTTTTTATTAAACCCCCATTTTTAAAAATTTTTAGGTTTTTTTTTCTTTAACTCCCTGGGAAAAATGTTTAAAAAAGTAACCCTTAAAGGGAAAAAATTTGTGAAAAATTTTTCCTGTTTCTTGGTGTTTTAAAAAGCTCATGGCACTATTTTTAAAAACAAAGGTTTTAAAAAAAGGGGGCAAAAACTTAAAAACCCGGGATATTAATTTTCCCCTGGATGGAATTTTTTTTTTTTAAGGGCCCCCGGAAAGAACCCAAATTCCCAAAAAGCCCCAAATTTTCCAATTTTGGTTGTCCAAAAAACCCCAAAACAAAACCCCCAAAAAAAACCTTTTCCCCCAAAATTTTTGCCTTTAGGGGCCCTAAAAATCCCCAAAAAGGGGCCCCAATTTTTAAAAAATAATTTCCAATGGGATTTTAAAAAATTTAAAAAAAACGTATTCTGAATTGCTCCAAAAAAATTCGGGATCTTGGCATTGTTTTACTTGTTTAGTCGTGGTTTAAAACAAACCACTCCAGTCCACACATAAAATGGGGCTTTTTTTCTCTGTCTCAAGGGCCCTCGTGAATGGGAAAAAAATACAACCATGTATAGCCTAAAGACGGTATGTTTTTTTTTAGTATGTAATTTGGAATATTTAAAGGGTCATAACAGTAAAAAATATTGCCCAAATATTTTAAAATTAAATTTTAGAAGGTGATTTAGATAAACCTTTTCATAAAAGGAATATTTCTTTTTGGGAAACCGGGGTTTTGTGGTAGAGAGGGGTGGGGAAACAGAATGGTAGAGAGAGTCCACCTACGCCTTCAATAAAGGCCCTTTAATTAAAAATTTTAAATCTATAACAAAATATCTTCATTTTTTGAACAATTCATTTTTTTGTTTTGTTTCGAGGCTACTATTCAAGTATTAAATGAAACAGAAGCATTATTTAGAAATACAGAATACCTAGTACCTACATAATCATTGAAAAGTGTTTTGAAAGTTATTTCTTTGTTTTACTTAATGCTTATTCAAGTGGAATAGTGTATTGAAGAATGGAAGAGTCATATCAATAGAGGTATGTGTGTGTACTTTTTCTGCACATTAATGGTTTAATATGTTTTATTAAAATTTGAAGTTTCGATCTCAAATCATAAGCTAAAACATTCTACAGTTTTTGAATTTGAAAAATGATAAAATTTGTATTTCCACCATACAGTGGAAACGTAATTTTGGATTTTCAAAAATCTCAATTCCATTAAATCAAATTTGTTTTCGGTATGCTTATTCAAATTATTATCTATTCATGAATAGTTCCTACTGTAGAACCAGTTTAACGCAACTTCT
Organism: Sogatella furcifera; assembly: GCA_017141385.1. Lineage (NCBI taxonomy): Eukaryota > Metazoa > Arthropoda > Insecta > Hemiptera > Delphacidae > Sogatella > Sogatella furcifera. The sequence goes on along the minus strand of CM029547.1, from coordinate 52,595,881 downwards.
CGGTTTTTATAGAATAAAATTGATAAATTATGACTTGTTTATTTCATATCAGTTCATTAATTTGGTCCAGCGTTGAGACTATTTTACAAAATGAAATAATAGACCAATTCGTAAGGAAACGTAAGAATTTATTGAATACAATATAACTCCCAATTGTATTTTTCATTTTTTTAATATTTAATAATGTTGCCCACCCATAAATTCTAGAAATGTTTCTGATTATTTCCTTTGGTGTATTAATTTTAGAGAAAATATTAATTGAAAATGAAACTATTCACAGTTTCTATGTAATGAATTCATTCAAATGAAAAATCCTTCTCTTCCCTATTTTGTCAAAACGGAGGTTGATAATTCAATGGTGAATAACTTGATGTTTCATGCGTACTCAAAAGTTGATAAAATTTGGAATTATGGAAGAATGAGGTTTTGAAGGTAGGCTGATGTACAATTTCCTTCCTTCCAGTAGTAGCTCCTCCTCCATTCTGTAATGTATGAATTATGCTACTTTCTTAGTCACCCCTGTAAATACCCTTTAAATGTTCATTTCGTTTTTATAAATATATGTATATACTCGCCAAATTTCTTATTTATATACCGTATTTCAACTTTTTACCCTCTTCCATATTTTTACCTACATAAGTTATCCTAGATTGTATATTCATCATATTAATCGATTGTTTACAATAATTTTTCTTAATAACTATGTTTGTGTTGATGAACTTGAATAAAATTCAAGATTGTAAATTGAATTCTCAAATGATGAATTTTTAATTTCATGGATACTTCTCAATATAATGAAAATCATTGTCATTTATAATGTTTTCATTTGAACACAATTAGTTTCAAGGGTGCTGTGATTTTTCATTTTCTTAAAAATTTATTTATTATATTCATCATTTATTTGAATACAATATAGCCTATACTACAGTAGAACGTGCGAAAATCCGGACCGTTGATAATCCGGATTCGTCTCCAGCAAAAAAATAAAAATATTATTGTACCGTCTGCCCTTACATAGAGTTCTTTACTAGAGAGTGGGCGATGAGAGAATTAATACGGTACTGAAGTGTGTAGCGAATCGAATGAAATAATTTTCTATTATTTTTAAGAATACTATTTTAAACCAGTTTTTTCTCAAATGGAGCCTATAAGGTAATTTCGATAATCCGGATGGGGTCCGGTCCCAATTAATCCGGATTATCGACGTTCTACTGTAATACAATAAGGAATTATACATAACTTACATTAGTTGATCTAAAATTCAGAGTTAATACTTCTGAATGTTTATTCGATTAGACAGGAGAATATCACATTTTTCATATACAGTATTGCATTCTATCCATTCTTTATTCAATATTTTCTAGCTGATATTGAGTTTTATTATGACTTATTCTCATACGCAGTCCGTAAAGCAGTGCTGAGTTGCCGTCATGATAGTGATTATAATTATTAATATTTTTTACTCTTTCAGATTGATTTCAATGGATACACACATCGGGCAGTGAGTTTTCTGGCTAGAAATTTCTACAACTTGAAGTATGTTGCGCTGGTTCTCGCCTTTTGTATCAACTTCATCCTGCTCTTCTATAAGGTAGCCTACTGTAGAAATTTTATTCCAAGTTTCATTCACTCTTACAAAAAATATTTCTTGAAAGGCATATGTGAAGAACAGAGCTAAGGCCGGTATTACGCGGTAATATTTCTATTACTGTATTACCTATAGGATTTCATATGATGATAGAAATATTAGCATGTAATACCCCCCTAAATAACTGAAAATGAGTAGAGCTAAAATTACTGTAAAGCCAGTAATAATATCGTACAACTATTCCTGAAGTTTATAGTTTGAACATCAAAGATTATTACGAGCTAACCAATCGAAATTATTTACTGTGGAAGCGATTTTAAGCGAATTAGCGTTCTAGCTACCTTCTAGGCATTTTTCTAATTGTAGTAACCGTACTTTAAAACTTCATGATTGTTTTATAATAATGTAGTAGAACTTTGAAGTGGCTAGAACTTCGTCAATCTGCTTAAAAGCGCTTCCAAATATGCCACTGAATTCCCACTCTGTGATTATTATCTATTTGAAAGAATAAATTATATTTATTGAATGAAAACACGGACAATTGAGTCCCAAACGTTTTTCTCAAATTTTGATCAATATTCAATAAATATCAAAAATATAATAGAAAATCGATTCATAATATAGTTACAGGGCTCTGGCCTATGGTAACATTTAGTTTAAAAGAGATTGAAGATTACAATATTGGACTATATTTTGATGATAATTGTGTTAGAATTCTAAACATGTCTGTTCATTGTGTTACATTCTAAAGGTGCCTGTGCCTGTTCTTTGTTCCACCATGTATGCTTGTCATTAGTTAAATAAATAAATCGCATCTATTTGAAAAGTACGTAACAAATAAATATATTATAAGTAATTTAATATTGTTTCACAAAATGTTTGTCATTTTAGTCTATTTACATTAATAAAAAAGGACTGACTCTGTACTTAAAAATGTAGATTTAATAGTTTTTAAATATAATTCACTCAAATATTGTGTAAATGTGTCCAGGTGACCACCCTGGGTGAGGATGAGGACGGAGGAGGCAGCGGTGAGCTGGGAGGAGGACTCGCTGACGACCTGCTGGAGGAGCTGGGAGGTGGTGGATCAGGTGAGGAAGGAGGAGGCCTGAGCGGAGTAGGAGGAGGTGAGAGCGGTGAGGACGGTGGAAGTGGAGAGGAGGACGATCCCATTGAGCTGGTGCACGTCAACGAGGACTTCTTCTACATGGCTCACGTCATGAAAATCGCTGCCATGCTTCACTCGCTTGTCTCTCTGGCCATGCTCATCGCCTACTATCATCTCAAGGTATGTCTGCTTTATTTTGCTGAAACTGTACGCACGAAAAAATTTCCACTCAAGAAGATGATACAAACAAGAGACGTTTTGGACTTGATTGTCCGTGTTTTTTGTCCAAAAAGTATATTTTATTCTTTCAAAATAAATATATGCATCATGAATGAAATGTATTGGCAGATTGGTGTATCATTTATTCAATAATAATTGTAAACTTAGATGAGTGCAACAGGCTAATGTCCAAAACTGCTCCTCTACCAATTTTTACAACAGTCTAAAATAAGGTTATCATGATCATCAAACTTAACATTACATACTAACATACATGAATGAAATGAATTGGCTACGAGCTCAGTTGGCTACACTTTTACACCGTAAGGTAATAAAGTCTATTCATATAGTGAAAGTTATCATTTGCAGTAAAAAAACTAGGCTACTGTATTTCAAATTGAAAGGTTTCGTTAATTAACCGATTTTTTAGTTTGATAACTTACAACACATGCATTAGCTTGAGTATGAACAGTGAAAATACAGCTTCAGTCAAATTTATTTCATAAGATTTACTTTATTATTGAGCTTTAGAATGTTTTCAATTTCAGTGGCTAAAAATTCGTCCTTCATGATGCTATACATCTACAATATTATTAATATTGTAGGTTTATGGTGGTTGACATATACATTGGATGGAATCTTATGAACTTTGTACATTGTAAAACACATGTTTTTTGTACATTTTGAGGAAATATTCTTATCTTGAAAATTACTGACTGTTTAGAGTGACAAATATTCGCTATCATGAACATGAAGGCTAAAATATAAGTAACTGCCTCTCAAGCAATATATCCTACAAGCAATAATAGTCATACAATTCAAATATATTCAGTAATTTACAATTCTACAATTTGTATTCAGGAAGTTCGCTAGTGTTCACAATGTATTATTGAATTGCTCTTCAGGTACCACTGGCTATCTTCAAACGTGAGAAGGAAATAGCTAGACGACTGGAGTTTGATGGACTTTACATAGCCGAACAGCCTGAAGATGATGATATTAAATCACATTGGGACAAACTGGTCATAGCAGCCAAGTAAGTATGATTCCTAATAATGAGTCTTTTCAGTACATGTAACAACTAATTAATTGAGTGAAGTGAAATTAATAGTTCATTTTATTATTATGTTTCATTATTGGAAAGTAATAAGGAACATTTTCAGCTGAAATTTTCAAATTCCAAGATATAGTTGATGATATGGATGTAGTAGGTAGATGTCAGAATCAAGCTGAATGAATTAATTTAACTTCCAATCGGTAGAAAGAGTTTATTTATTCATTCGAGAAATTACAATTCTATACTTATAATGATATATTTTCATTAATACACAATAAAAATGAAATGAGCGCTGTATTAACTATTCAATGCACTTTCAAGATGATACACTCATTGTTTATTCATTCGAGAAATTACAATTCTATACTTATAATGATATATATTCATTAATACACAATAAAAATGAAATGAGCTCTGTATAAACTATTCAATGAACTTTCAAGATGATACACTCAAGAATATACACAGCGTGATACATGTTCCAAAACCAAATATCGAATAGGAAACTGTGTATCATTATTGAAATGTCTTATATCAACTACAGTAATATTATATGATATAAGAACATTCAATTCAATTGTCTTAGATGATACATTCATCTTACGGTTTACTGAAGCCATTTCCAAACTGAAGCAGATTGTCGAAGTTATTGAATACTTTTAAAATAATGAACATAAATCGAAGAAGTAGTTTGGAAGGCTTTTCAAATTTATTCTGTTCTTCAGTTTTGACTGCTTAAAATAATTCCTAATTCTGTAACAACTCTATAATATTTATTCCATAATACACTTTCTCATTACTTGCAGATCATTTCCAGCCAATTACTGGGACAAATTTGTGAAGAAGAAAGTTAGGCAAAAGTACAGCGAAACATACGATTTTGATTCAATAAGCACTCTACTTGGTATGGAAAAAACATCGTTCAGCTCTCAAGAAACAGAAGAAGGAACTGGAATTATCAACTTGTGAGTATCAAATATTCAACTCTTATTAATCCATTTATTTATTATAGAGCTATTGAGTATTATTGTATTATTTAAAGATATTGTTTCCCAGATATTTTTAAGACTCACAAATATAAGTTTTTTTATAATATGCAAATGTTTATAAAAATTAACTATAGATAGATATAATGTCTATATTTTTACACTTGGGGTGCGTTCATGTCGGAGCTTCGATCATAGAAAATAGCTCTTTTTTCGGCTGTATTGTATTGTATAACGCATGTACGGCTGATATAAGCAGAGCTATCATCGATGATAAAAGTTCCAACATGAACACACCCTTATTAGTCCATTATAAGTGTTGTGGGCGAAGATGAGACACTAGATCCCACTTCCACTTCACCGACTTATTTCATCAGCTGTCGATTCGATGTGTGAGTGTACACGGAAGCACAAATGCTCATGTAAATTAATTTTTATTGAAAATTGATGTTGAATTGACAAGTTTCCTCCATTATGAACAGGTTCTACAACATCAATTTTCACTCTACAAAATTCTAATGAACAATTAAAAAAATATATTCGAATAAACACGCTCATGATTAATAGTCAATATCCCATGATTACGTATTCCATATTCAGTATTTACTAACAAGCTCAGATGGAAAAGGGGTCGTCATGGAGGGGACTTCTTCCTTGAGTTATTTGCAACACATCAACAGATTGTTGATTGCTGGAATAAATCTCTGAACCTAAGAGTTATATATTTTTTGCGTAATTTATCATGCATTTTCAATAATCAAATTATATTTTCTTTCTAGCATACTAAATATCGATTGGCGTTATCAAGTTTGGAAGGCTGGAGTGACAATAACAGACAACGTAAGTCGATAAACTACAAATTTGATCTTTCATGTATTTTTTAAAGTTTAAAAGTTCTAAAACACATTCAAGAAAAGTTTCAATTATTTTTGCATTTGAATTATCTTCTACAGCATAATATTTCTGAAAAGCTCACATTTCTGGTTACTTATACTGGCCTACTAAAAAGCTTACTTATACTGGTCTGCTCTGAATGAGTTGCAGTGAATGAATAAATTTATTTTTGGACTATTCTCACATTTGCTTGATATTCCTATTCATGGGAGATGTGATAATGATGCCACCTTCCATATTGTTATTTGTTGTACAAATTTTCCTACATAAAAAGTTATAATTCATTTTTATTCACTAGAAGTGTTGTGCATAATATTGATACTTTTTACTAATTCATTTTTTTATTGTTACAGGCGTTCTTGTACAGTTTGTGGTATTTCATATTCTCAATTCTTGGCAATTTCAATAATTTCTTCTTCGCGGCCCATTTGCTGGATGTTGCTGTTGGATTCAAAACGTTGAGAACGATCTTGCAGTCAGTAACTCACAATGGAAAACAGGTAAAATATCGAAAAAAGATATTCAAGTAACGAAAAATTTCAAGTATATAAATATTCTAAAATCGTCCTATAATTTAATCCACTTCAATAACTATTTTATTAATTTGAAATATCAGTATTATGTAATATTAAAATCCCTCTATGTCCAAACTTCGCTGATTTCTATGAGCTGTACGGTATGTTGCATATCCTTATAGGCATTGGTTGCACGCTCTGCAGCACTAAAGTTAACAAAATGTGTAGTCTTGGATTGAGAATTACACATACATGGATAATATATTAATAAATACAGATAAATGTTTATTTAGAATTTCAATTTGATCCGTCTGAATTTGTGCATTTTCTAGAATTTCACTACAAGCCTACTCATTGAGATCTAATTTGAACTTCTCCAGAAATTAAGTTATCAAATTAATAACTTTTGAGAGATTCTCTTCAAAGTCTTCAGATTTAAAACTGGTTAGTTAATATGAGAAATAAATATCTCAACTAAATGCTCAGGTTGGCTTCAAAAAATGCCATTCTACTATAAAATAAAAGATTACCACAGTCCAAGCTATGAGGTGACAATAAACATTGTTCTAATATTATATGTGAGAAATATTTTTATCTATACACAGGATGTGGTGTCGAATCAATCTTGAAGAAAATCTGTTATATTCATAGAGCTTGGTTTACTATTTTAACATTTTCTGCTGAATTTGAGTCCACTTCATACTCCCGTTGACAGAATGATATAATCATTATATTGATAGTTGCTGATTTTGTTATCGTTATATCTTTCGGAACAAGATTTTTGAAAATTATTGGATACAAGTTCATGTGCACCCTTTTCAATTATTTTTTAATAAATTCATTACATGTTTCGACTATTTTCAAATGCTATTAATAGTCGAAACATGCAATGCATTTATGAAAAAATAATTGAAAAATGGTACTGAGATATTTTTCAAAATGAAAAAAAAAACAGTGATAAAAGTAGCCCTGAGATAAAGGAAGCACAAGTACATGAGCTTAATAAATTTTCTGTGCTGTCATTTCAATTTCAATTACTCCAAAACCGTACAACACTTCAATTTATGATAATTCATACTTCCTGAAATGCTGTGTTTCAACATATTGTCTTATTGTCAACAGTTGGTTTTGACGGTGATGCTTCTGACAATCATTGTCTATATCTACACGGTAATAGCCTTCAACTTCTTCCGTAAATTCTATGTCCAAGAGGAAGATGAAGAAGTAGATAAAAAGTGTCACGATATGTTAACAGTAAGTAAATATGTTTCTCATCGGTTTCAATCTCTTGGAAGTAATATCTATTACTATTAGTATTTATAAATCTATTTATATTGACGAAGGGTTTCTATTAATGTGGAAACTCGATAGTAGAAGCTCGATAAAATAATATTGTCTTAGAAATATTCCCATTGACAAGTACCTAACGAGTGAAGTGATGAGTAGAGATAAATTTCTACTTTCAAGAATATACTCAAGACGAAACATGTATAAAATTCAACTATGGTACCGAATAGGAAGCTATAGTGATGTCAATACCGCATCACTATAATGATGATACAGAAAGTAAGGTATTGTATCAATGATACATTTAATACATTTATCATCCCATTCTTGTTTTTTAATGGATCATTTTTATAGTAAATGTTCACAGTATTAACTACTCTTTTAAATAATTGATGATCAAAAACAGTACCACTGTTGCTATTGTATGGTACGTATTGCTGTGCTATTGTACTTTGAAGTTTTGGATTGTGGAAAGAATGTATTACAGTAGAAAAATGAAGCCCAATCTTTGGTGTGTTTTTGTATTACTAAATATCTTGCTCTAATTTTATAGATTATACTTATTATTCAGTGTCAGTAGACTGGCCTATGTATGTTTCATGTCAATTTATCGTGATACAATGTCTGCCAATCAGATATTCATCCAATTCTAAACTATTTTATTTTTCCAACTGTTTTGTTAGGGTGCATTTATAAGATGATAGAGTTAAGATAATAAGATGAAGATGAACTTCGTTGTATAATTACTACAGCTGATTCATGAATACTATCTTAGCGGCATCTTCATCTTTAAACCCACTATGGTTCACCTTTCTACAGTCACACCTGTCCCAAAAACGGCGAAATATTGGCTCCATTGGAGTAGGTGAGACCAAACTACAGACCAAAAACAACACAACCCAGCATTTTGTTGGGGCGGGCTTTATGGTTGGGCGTATGCTGGGACGATAATATTTCCTGTTACATATCTGATCTCATGGAAAGAGATGAAAATATGATTTAGTGTTTACCGACAATGAGAGACTGATAGACGGGCGTATGCTGGGATGCACGTAACGCAGCCCATGTGAATTAGCCATTCACAGCTCTTATTAATGACAAGGAAAGAACTGTGATTGGCTAGTTCGCGTGGGATGCGTTACATGCGTCCCAGCATACGCCCGGCCTATCAGTCTCTTATTGTCGGTAAACACTAAATCATATTATCATATCTTTCCATGAGATCAGATGTGTAACAGAAAATATTATCGTGTAATACCAGTCTCATATTTTAATGTAGCTTGTACAATAAAAATAGTTTTCTAAGCTGTGTATTTTGTGTTGGATTGCAGTGTTTCGTGTTCCACTTGTACAAAGGAGTGAGAGCCGGAGGAGGCATAGGAGACGAGATCGAGCCACCCGATGGTGATGACAACGAAGTCTATCGAATCATGTTTGACATCACCTTTTTCTTCTTTGTCATTGTTATCCTGCTGGCTATCATTCAGGGTTCGTATCTGAATAATACATTTCCATTATCGTAAATGATTAAAGGTTTGTAGTCTAATAGTGGGATCGGGCTGTATGTTGAGAAGTATAAGTGTACTTCTTAACATACAGTCCAATTCCACTAGACGTCAAACCTGTAATCAACAAGCGTTGAATATCGCAGATGTAAATGAATACAGCTCAAATCTACAATTATTATTATCAAGTAAATATGGCTCAATTAAATAAGTCAATATGGCTCAATTCCCGAAAGCCTGCTGTACACGTGGTAAGTGATGATGGCCAGTCTAAAAGCTGTAGTCAATCACAGTTCTTGTTTTTCAGCTCAATGACAAGACAAGGTCTTTGATTGACTACAGCTGTTCGACAGGCCGTCACTACTTAACCCGTGTACAGCAGGGCTTACAAGATGGATACTCATATTTTTCAATAAACTAATTATTGGACCTGTTTCATAAAGATTCTTAAATAGCCGGCTTAGATTCTTAATAGCCGATTCTTAAAATAGCCGGCCTTGTTTATGAGAATGAATAATTTATGGTTGTATGTGAGAATTTTTGTCCGAATCTGAATCAAACTTGGATATATATTTGGCTATGATGGGTTTTTAGCATAATGACAATATTGTTGGGATACTTGGTACTGAATTTGTTTATGTGTGTAACTACAGGTTTGATCATTGACGCGTTCGGTGAGCTGAGAGATCAGTTAGAAAGCGTGAAGGAAGACATGGAATCCAACTGCTTCATTTGCGGCATCGGAAAAGATTACTTTGATAAAGTACCTCATGGTTTCGATACGCACGTGCAACAAGAGCATAATCTTGCCAACTACATGTAAGTGTACTAACTTGTAGGCTATTAAGTTGATATACTGTTTAGCTGGCGCCAAAAAGTTGGACGGTTTCGTCTACTTCTAGTGCGCTCCAACAGCTGATGTGCGTTTCTCAACGGTTTTATTTAAGGAATTAGGTTTTATTTATTTAAAAGGTTTTATTTATCTAAAGGTTTTATTTTATTTAAAACGGTTTTATTTAAGGACTAGAATTTATCACCTAGAAGATTGAAATCGTTCCAAATACTCGATGAATATAGTTGGATTTAAATAAATTACAAGACATACAGGTATAGGTTTTGAAGATGAGCGAAATAATACCCAATTATATTAGGTACCTAATATTATTACGTCCTATTCTGCTAATTTCTCCCAATACGGAAGTTCAATATAAATATTAGGTAGCATACCTGATTATTATATCATTTGGAATTATCATGATGCTATGAGATACATCAAAAGTTGAAATTAAATTCTCTTACTATTATGTAATCAATTATATACCACGTTCAACGATGATATTTTGAATCGTGCTTTATTCTATTGTTGTCTGTTCTAATTCGAATCATGTAATTCAACAGGTTCTTCCTCATGCATCTAATTAACAAGCCAGACACAGAGTACACCGGTCAAGAGACGTATGTGTGGAATATGTATCAACAAAGGTGCTGGGACTTCTTCCCTGTTGGTGACTGCTTCCGAAAACAGTACGAAGACGAATTGGGAGGCGGAGGTGGATAGGAGAAGGACCTCTTCTGAAGATGTCACACTTTTGCTCATTCACTTCCACCCGAAAACTATCTTTAGGACCCGATTTGAATATTTTTCTAAGAATACTATTGTATTAAAACTTTCAAAGGCCTACAATACTCGATTCTGAACTAAAATATTGAAACAATCAATCTCTATCATATCTAGTCATATCTGTTTTTAACAGTTTTTCGTAAAATATCCATATGAACATTATCTTCTTGAAACTGTCTCGATTTTGAGTAGCTGGAACCTGATAATTCAATGGGTGCTGAGTGATAAAAAATTGTATAAAATCAATTAAATTAGATACTTTACCAGATGATATTAATTATTTTATTAAAACCGTTGAATACTATTTGTTTCCAATTTATGAATTAAAAATGGTTCTATAAAAAAGTTGTCGACTCAAATTCTAAATACAAACTTTATTCATTCCTTAAAATGAACTGTGTAACATTATTACAAAACAAAATAATGAAACTTCAATAGTAAGATTGAATACATCACTACAAAATTACATTATATACAAATGATATGACAATACTAGAGGTGATATTTACACTTTTCAATGAAATGTTCAGAAATTCTGAGCAAGTTTCTAGCTGCAATGAACAAATTATATCAATAATGAATTACTGACAATTGAATCGATCCATTGTGGACAATAATATTTGTTATTTAATAATCTAGATCACAATGAGAATCCTTCCAATATTGTAGAAGGATCAGTGTAAAATAAGCAGCATTTTCAAGTCATTACTCAACTTGAACGTCCAAATGACTGAATATTTTATTTTTCAAATTGTTTATTAAAAATCATCAAATTATCCAGTATAATATTTCGATTTCTCGTGACATTTACAGCCATAAAGCATGCTGTACACGGGGACAGTACTGTCGGCCAGTTGAATATCTGTAGCCAATCACAGCCTTTGTATTGTCATTGAGTCAAACAACAACAGCTGTGATTTGCTACAGATATTCAATTGGCCGACAGTACTGTCCCCGTGTACAGCAGCATGCTTAAGGAATACTTATCAAGTGAACACTTAGGATAAGTATTCATTTCTCTCTCACAAGTTCAGTCAAGTTAATCGACTGAAGAAAATATTAATAAAATTCCTTCCTTGTAATATTAAAGCTTATTTCAGATAAGAATTCTAGCATGTAGATTTTTGTCGTTTGATTGAGACTTGAGGAGTACGATTGATTTCAAGAATCCATAATGGAGAACAGGAAGAAACATTGAAACTTGTTACCACAAGCATAAGTCCATGACTCAGGCGATTCGCAGAAAAAAACAAATTCCAAGTAATTCTTCATAAACAATGACTGGATTGATTTGAACAGTCGACCTCAATAACGTTTTCACCCGGCTCATTGCCCACGCACAAGACTTTGGCTCATGTAGGCTACTAAACATACAATTCAAGGTTTTACCATTTATTACAGCTTCTAATAATAAATGCAAATCAGTCAAAAAATATATTTTTATGTCTACTTCAAATTGGAAAATACTAATAAAATTTAGTACGTACTCAAACTACAAAATTAAATATAGCCAGAGTTCTAGGCTTTTACGGTGGGGATGATATGAAGACTGATGATAAGACACGAATCAAACGACTATTTTTAGGCAGCCGAGACCGAAAGTGTTCTCCCAAACATGGGAGAGTTCGAAAAAACTGGAATTGAACAGGACAAGACCAGTGATAAGCCTACTCGGTTGAGACCATTGAATGAATTAATTTCAACAGTGTTAACATTTAAAATTCTATAATTCGTCGTGCAATTGAAGCAAATTTGTGTTATCATCTTGGATTAGTCACTTATATTATAGTACAAGTTATTCCACTTATTCTTCGTATATTATTACAAATTCATTGGTAATTTATCTATGTACACTATATGGATATACCCACGGTAAATAGGATTAAAAAGTATTCTTTATGACGTCACCTACACAGTGCACTTCGATTTGAATATTATGAAACATGTTACGATTTTGCAATCATGTTTTGCAAGCATAAATTATTTTTGTCACGGATACTAAAATGCTAGTATTTTGGATACTAGATTCTACAATATTACAGTATCCGTGGATTTTGTTATTTGTTAAGTTCTCTATATAAACCGTGGATATACAGCATTTTTCAAATCAAAGTATAACGTGCACACTTCAAAATATGTTCCAGAGAAAAAGTACATTTATAACAACAAATTCAATCAATTTTGACAGCAGCGTAGATTTTGGTCAAAAAGGCGTATGCTGCGAAAAATCCAATTGTGCCCGTTAGTATCCAAAATGTGAAGACCATGATAGCGGTGTAGCCGAAGTACAATAGGGTGGGAATAAATTCTGTGATTTCCAGCTTGGTCATAAAGTAGAAGACAGAATAGCCCAGCACGTAAACAGCTGATCCTCCAGACACAAGTAACGAACGCCACCACCAATGGTAATCCTGGAAAATCATTATATATTATAACCATTAATAGAATAACAATAAGATCATGTTCAAAAGAATAGAATAGACTGACTTCTTTTTTCTCTGACGAGGTAAAGTTTAGACAGTAATGTCCACTCTAAGATCCGCTTCGGACACCACGATTTTTGTTCACTATATAAATTTTACTAGATTGAACAAAACTTTGCAAACACATTATGTGTTTTTCAATTTCCTTTCAAGAAATACAAACACCCATAAAATTTGAAAGCTTATGTAATAAAATTCGTATCAATCATAGTAAAAGATTTGTATTGTTGTATTCTTTAATTTTATATAAATACATGTATTATTATATAAATACATTTATACATTTTAGATAAAATCGTCTTAGGTTATTGAATATATCTCATGGAAAGGAAATTGAACCGCGAACTCACAACGCTGGAGAGATTGAAACAAAATATCAATTAATGAAAAACTACAATGTAAATAAAAAATATAAAATACTTTTTTGTGAGAGTGATGCCCACATGGGCTCTTGGGCCTGTGCGTGGGTAATGGAAAGGATGATGATGATGAGTGATGAATGGACCTACTGCTTTAGGTGGGTTCGATTTTTGAGGCTCATAAATTGAATTCAGAGGAACCGGTCACCATTACAATAGTGGTGGTAGAGGCACGTCGCTTATCTAATCTCACCGATTAGACGCTCTCTACCACTGGGACAAACCGCTTCCAATAACATTATAATATTATATATAACATCATATATAACATTATAACTTAATAACATTATAAACAAGAAGATTTTGTTCGTCTTCATAAAAATCTATAGAAGAAAGTAGAATTAAATAACTATTTACAGAAAGGGGACAAGTAAAAATTTTGTGATTTCTCATATAAAACTTAAATCAGATATAATATTAAATAAGCCTAATTAGGTGATCACCTAATGGTTGTTAATTACCTGATCAAGGCTGTTTTAATAAATTGTCCCTGAGAAATTACAAATTTTGTAGTCCCCTTTCTGTAGTTAGCGATTCCATGATTTATTTGCATTAATCATCAATGTTATTAACCAATCAAATAATTATTTACCAATAGAAACACGACTGAATATTGTTCATTCTACTCCTTTGGAATGAAGAAAACAAGTGGATGGACAATAGTTCATTGTGTTTTCACTTATGTAACAATTTAGACAGATATTGAAGTCGATAAGATATAACTCACCTCTCCGCATAGCTGGAAATAGACCATGACAATAGATATTTGAGAGACAGATATCACAAGGATGATGAAAACTAGGAAGAGGAAGCCAAACATGTAGTAGAACTGATTCTGCCAGATGGCGGTGAAAATGAAGAATAGTTCGATGAACACGGCTCCAAATGGCAGCACTCCGGCCATCAATATACTGAAAACAATCAACAGTGTTCATTAGTTGACATTCAGAATTACAAATTCTTGGTGATATTGGCATACAATATTAGAGTGAAACTATTAGGCAGACAAGAGTGATCACAATAAATATTGACTATAAATACACGACATGTTTTCTATACACGCAGTAGTGATACTCAAGTCCAAAATTGATGAGAAATCGAACAGAAAGGAGCTTAAAAAATACCTAAACCAAGTTTAAATGCTCTCAAAATGTTTAATCAATCAGAAATAGAGTCAACCTATTTCTAATAAGGCGGCGATCCGTGATAATTACAAATGTCTCGTATAAACGAGCTTCCTTCCAGCATCAGTATTGGATTCTGTATCAATACTGTATCAGAAGTCCGCTGTGTGAAGAGGGCTTCAGGCTGATGAGAGTGATTACAATAAATATTGACCATAATAACTGAAATCCACAATTTTATACCGAATTACGAATTTCTACGAATACGGTACATAATAATAAACAGTGAATCTAGTAAATTAGTTAGAGCACTATAATAATAAGTATCGAAGTATTGAAAAAGTAAAAGTGACTCCTCTTATACGGTTATTTCAGTTCATAGTTTTTTATTGTTACTACTTTGAATATTCTATCAGCCTCCCACTATATTTTTACTTGGCCTGTCGCGAAGTTATAACAGATAAGGATACTCCTTAAATGCCTTATATTGGGCAAAATAAAAAAACGGATGGTAGCACGTGAAGTAGTTCAGATCAAAACTCCTAGTACCGTGCGCATGCGCTAATATTTTCAACAAAAATATAATATATTGTTGATCTGAAATACATCATTTTCTGGCTACACCACCACTTTTCTAGTTTTTTCAAATCGGACAAACCCATTTGTAATAATCCTGGTCTGATTAAATGTGATCAAATGTGGTCACCCCATTAGAAAATTGGGTTTAGAGAATAAGCAGAATTCGAGAAACCTAATAATATTTTGCTTAATAGTGACTGAGTTCACTTACCATAACGAAGGGTTCATGTACCAAATCTGGTCGGGTACTTGACGAGGAATCTGGTTAGTCCTAACCGGATGTGGAAAAGGCTGCTTTCTGAAGCCGAAGTAGTAACCCAGGTAGACAAGAGGAAGAGAAATGCCGAACCACAACAGCAGCAACGATAGCATAGTTGAAAACGGAACTGCACCACTTGAGCTTTTACCCCATATGAAGAAGTTCAGAAAGAAGCAGATTCCAAACACCAACGCTGGGTAAAATGTAGCCGTCTACAAAAATAAAAACCGATATGAAAGTATTAATTTAAAGTCTAAAGAGAAACTTCAATTATTTTAATAATTATTTAATAACTGGTTCAATTTGAGTATCAGTAAACTAATCATTCACTTAATATCATAATATGATCAAATTGACGTTAAATTTAATGGTTGAAATAAATTATGATGCAAATAGATCACAATGTAACTTACAATAATTTTATCAAACTGATTAATGATTATTACATAATATAACTTGCTTACAAAACATGACATGTGTTTGTTATTAAATTACATGTCCCTTCATAAAATAATTATATGTTTTTCAATTTACAATTATCTTTCAAGGAAATGAAGCACTCATCTAATATACACTCGAATTGAAATGTTATATTGCATTTGTTGCAGGTATCAAATTAGATATATTTTAGTAAAAAGTAGATTGAACCTTGGTCACCAAAGCTTTACAGAACCACAGTGGAGAGACATCATGGGCCAATTTCTAACCTAATGGTTCATAGGACAAAATTAGAATGTGATTGATATTTATAATAACATAGAATGACATAGTATAACTGTTATTTGCTGTAAATCCCAAATAGGTTTGTTGCTTCGGGAGTTGTCAACCTAATTTATTCATAGAATAAAGTTGAAGTTAATTCAACTATTTATTTGTTTTCAAGGCTTTGTATCTGAAATATTACTTTGATCTTTTTTTTTCAATAAAATTGAATTGTATCGTGAATTAAACACACCAGAAAAGCAGCTCTCTTCCATTCCCTGCCTTTGAGCGTTTTGTACAACCTAGCCGAAACATATCCTGCGATGAGACCCATAAAGACGTAGAGAAAAATAGCAGCGGTCATGAGGGCTCCACGCGACGCTGGAGACAGCATGCCAAGCATGGCGAAAACTGAAACCAACAATCAAATAACACAATTGAAAGCCACTGAGTTCATTAAAAGTATTGTGAAACGGATAATATAGGAAATAAGGCTGATAATAGGATTAAATACAAGTACACCAAAAATAAGTACAGAACACCAAAAACAATAATACTTGAGACGAGTACACCGAAAACGATTATATCTACAGCAAAAACCTCTTCTAGACCCTGCATCTTTTAGAGATGTATCCAACTTTGTATTAACTTTCAAGGAAATACATGGAATGATACTTCTATAAAAATGAAACAATTGAACTGTAAGATTTTGTATCATAAAGTGATGTGTCAACGGTTCGATTGCTTTCAAAATAATATATTAAAAAAATATATATAAATACATAGGCCTACAAGATAATTCATATCACATGAGAATATGAACAATCTGGTTGGCACGTCTCTTATCTTCAATACCTGCAATACCTATTCAAGTATTCATATTTATAATTTTATCCTCTCGAACGTAAATTGAACCGTGTATAGCTGACGCCAAAGAAGAGATACAGTTTCGTCTGTCTTTTGTACGTGATGTAACCTTTTGTAGCAGATGCAAAGCATCTATTGCCTCTTTGATTTTAAAAACACCATCTAGAGTCTAGAGAATCAGCAGAATTAGAGAAACATAGAATTTTTGTCGAGCAAAGAATATACCCCTTCAAAATGGCAGCTGTTAAATGCTGTTCGAAATTAAAATTGTTCCATTTTTACCAGATGTCTCTCATCACATCTCACCAGCGGTATGTTGGCAAAAGTGATTTTTCGCTACACTTCACGGAAAGAAGCTCCTAACCTCGATCCCTACTAGGAAGTAGGAAGTCATCATTTACATGCGTAATCAATCAGCTGTTGTCCTCGAGCGGTAAGAGCCTCTTTCCATGCAAGGACCATTGTCCCGAGTTCTTACCACAAGTGGACAGCTGGCGCCATCTAGCAGCAGATAATGCAACTACAATGACCTTCCTTTCTGTAAAGCTTGACCAGAAATTGGTCAAAAACAAGAAACTTTGTATTGCTATTGTGCAATTTAGGATGATCGTACAAAACTATCATGGGCTTAAACGTCTCTGGACTAAGAAAATCGAGTATTCTGATAGTTATTAAGTGATATTCAATAAACTTGATTAAATCAATAAACTTGTGATGTAATCTTTCAATACTTAGCAGTTTGGTCTACTCCAGATTCAGCTCAGCCGAAGCTAGTATAGTAGGTTATCTGGTCTAGCTGTTCTTAGATCTCATTAATCCTATTTGATTTGTTCATTCATGAAATTAGATTGATAATATTTATTTGATGTGTACCAAAAAAATTATACACAACTCGCCCAGGAAGTTTTTTACGGTATTCGGAATTAATCCCAGGCTCGGCAAGCCGCGCCCGGGAAACTATCCTCATACCGTAAACTTTTCCTTCCCGGGCTTGTGGCGTAATGTTCTATTAGACTAAGATTTTCAGATCTGCGCATGCCTAGTTACACTCTCGATTCAATCGGCCATTTGGAAGGAATGTCTTCTTTGCTCGACAAGAATATATAGCTGAATGACAACTGTTATTGATAAAATCAGCAGTTGGAGCGCACATTGAGCAGACGAAACCGCCTAACGTCAGCTATTCACGCCACTTAATGATGAAGAGAATATGTTTATCATCTTGTGTGTCTTATTTTACACTGAAAATAAATTCAAGCGTGGAAAATAAAAATGTCAACTCACATAGTGTAATGAGTGTCATGAAGAAGATCTGAATGCCGGATCCGATGATTGCGGCGAAAAGGCGTGGATAGCGAGGTGGCCTGAACACGTCTCCATGCACCAGCTTCCAGCCGGACTCCTCCAGTGCCTCTTCGATTCCCTCGTCGGCATTGTAGCGAGCTATATCACGCCTAAGTGTCCGCACCATTATCATTGTCAGAATGCCTGCAACAACAATTACAAGTAAGTAGATTGTAGTATATTACATAACAAGAGTGGAAAGGTCATGTTCACAAACGAATTTAATGTTTGTTTTCTGAAGTTGAATGGACAAGCTAAAATGCTTATATGGGCATCATCCGCAATAATAAAAGAAAACTCGAAAAAGAACTTTCACAACAAAACAAAAGCAATTAATATAAAAAACCCAAAGGCTGGCGTTGCAACCCAAAGGTCCCGGGTTCAAACCCAGGTCAAACCAGGAATTTTTCTTAGGCCACTTTCCCGTGTTTCGGATGGACACGTTAAGCCGTCGGTCCCGGCTGCCTAGAAACAGTCGTTAAGTAATGTCAGAGGCCCTGAAATTGATCAGGAGCGATCTGAAAACACTGACACCAGACCTGAGCCAGCCAGGTTACACGAATATTATTATTAATATAAAAAACGAGTAAAACTTCAGCCAAATTTTGATAAAAGTAGGGGAAATATATCATACAAGGTTTTTACCTAGGGCTTTATTTGTTCCCCTGATTTTTGTTCGCTTTATGTGATTTAATATTTTATGCATGGATATGTAAATTTATAGCGTATTTTTATATGCTATGTTTAAAATCTGGATTAATAAGGAAATTGAAAGTAAATATAAAAAAATGAATAAATTCTCACCTGAGAGAAAAAACACAACGACAAGCGAGTTGACAATGGAGAACCAATGTATTTGCACATCGGACATGGCGAGGTAGATGTCCCACCGTGAAGCCCAGCTGACCGGCGACGACTTCCATTCAACAGAGTAGGTGAAATGGAGTCCAATCGTGCTCGCACCGCCTCCCACTTGCTGCGGCTTGATTTTCTCCCTATTCAACGGACTGGGAATGACGCACTTGCCGTCTTCGAATTTCAACTCACTCAGGTCAATACTCAACGGTTCTACTTCGAATCCAACCACTCGGTAGGTTTCGCTGCAACAGAGTTCATAAATTATATATTACATATAATATTACATATAAATATAATAATATTACATATAATATTTATATTACATATAAATATTAGAGTAACATTCAAATTTCAAATTCTATTGAAATCATATGCAATATTTGCCTTGTTTATTTCTGGATCTTAAAAGTGGACTTTCATCAAAAATCAAAATTGTTTGTAATAAAATATTTTTGGAAGTGAGAAATTGTAATATTAAGTTTGATGATTTATACAACCTTGTTTTGGACTGTTGTAAAAATTGGTAGAGGAGCAGTTTTGGGCATCTGCCTGTTGCACTCGCCTATATGTATATAATTATTATTGAATAAATAAATAAATCCCCGCACACAAATTTGTCAGGGGGCCTACTCACATTTATTTTTTTTAGTTATAAATTTTCTTATATTTTATATTAAAACATTCTAAACTTGAAATTAAAGCAATAATCTGCATGAGCTATGAACAAACTTTGTATAAGAAAACGAAAATTGAAACATTAGTTTTACTCCAACTTATCAATTTTATCCAGATTAATATTGTACAATATATTTTTTATAAATGAACAATTTGGTTTGAAATTAATACCAAAACCTTTATGAACAATCACTATAAATAATAGAACAAAAAATAAAACATTTAGGTAAGAGAAAACAAATGTTGTCAGATCCACAAAGTTTTCTCTTACCTAAATTATGGATAAGTTCCACATCTCTGATCAAAGTGTAAATTTTAAATAAAACATTAGTTTTACTACAATAGATCATTCAGTTTACTACTTAGTTTTACTACAATTTCATTCAGTTTAAGCTATTAATAGCCTGCTTTCACATGGGTGTATTGTACTGTATCATGTATCAAGCCTTGTGTTTTCAAATTTGTCCCTATAATAACATAACTTAAGTTGATTATGATATTGGATACCTAAGATGTGTTTTTAAAAAGATAATATTTCAGAGGCTCGATACATGCTACAACACATCAATACAGGCTTTTAGTTGTATAGGTTTTATACTGTTGGCTAGACCCAGTGTACTTGGTGTTGTCCAATTTTATTCAAGTTGAAGTTAAATATTACTATACTTAATATGTTAAATATACATAAAATTTGAAAAACTTCCTTGCAATATCTTTCTAAAAATAATAAATTATACACAAAATTATCTACAGAATAACTCAATGAGAAACTTACTCATTGACAGTGTGGTAATGCAGAATTAATTTCAAATGGTTGTTTATGAAAGCTCCATTATCTGTGAACCCTAATCTGTACCCATGTTGATACTGGTCATCAGAGGTAACGACTTTGGTAGCGCAAGGTAGATTATCCACAAGTCTGAAAATAACAAAATACTTTTGTAAGACCAAAACTCAAACACATACATTAATTTAACACACGATACCGTGCTATCTACAATAGAGGAAGAAAACTCAACCAGGGTGTCCACAAAATCAGGCTCAAAAAATTCCCGCTTTTCCCGGTATAATTCTATATTTTTCCCGATTTTTATTGAGCTCGGATGTACTATAAAAACTTAATTTTAAAAATATTTCCTCATAAAAGGGGCGAGAATAACTTACATATTTTTTTATATAATTGTACTGAGCTTGTGTACACAAGTGCCTCCTGTTATACAAGTTATCAATTTCATACACAATGGTAAATCAATAAATGATCAAAGTAGGCCTACCCTCAAGATTTATAATAAGGTTCATTTTTCCCCACAACTAGTTTCGAACTTTCAAGTCATTTTCAAGTTCGTTTGATTATTGATTTATCATACATAATATTGTAGCCCTAATAACAATGTTATGGGCTGAATATCATCTTTTTGAATGTGTAATTTTAAAAGTAAATGTATTAAGTTACTGTTTACTCATATCGCTTAAAAAACTTCATTTAGGAAAATGCAATTTCCTTCTTACAATCAATTTCACGCCTTGCTTTCAACTTAGAAATTTGCTTTCAAACTTGCTGATTTTTGAAATCTGATTGAAAATACAGATACTTTATGGAAGAGAATTTTTGTGTCAAAATAGCGTGATGGAGCAATATTTCTTGAAGGATTATCAATAATAAAAACCTACACTCTAAGAGGGATCTTGAGAAATTTGTTCCATGTGCATTTATAATTCATACATGTTTATAAATTACCCAATTTCTCATAAATGGGTGAATTTTGAGTGATGATTTTCGCATCATTAATTGCCATTTAACGTGACAATGACTCACAGTAACAAGCCATCATGCAATAATAATTATTGCGATTGAAAATAAAAGCCTATTTCATTTTTTCACTGCATCCAAGTAAATTCTGGACTCCCCAATTCTTATCGAGTTTGTCAATATGAAAACTTATAAGTCATTTTACATTTTTGATTAATTATATGTAGCCTATTTCAAGCAACAAACTATAGTATAATATTAATTGTAAATTCAATATTTATTGATTGATTTTTGATTAAATATTCCCATTTGAGAAGACTTGAACCCAGCTTTTCAGGGGGACATGACCCATTACGCTACTGCAGCCAATTTGATTCGCATGACATTTCTTTTGAAGTTTATTATCAACTATTGGATTTAATGAGATTGTTGAATTTTATCAATTTTCAAGGCAAGAAGTACAAACTGAACAGTTGAATACTCTAGGAGGCTAATGTAATTATTCACTGGGAAATTATTTTGAATAAGAGAGTTGATAAAATCAATTGATAATTTGAAGGAATGATTATTGATTAGGATAGGAGTGATGATAATATGAGCTTACATATGAGTTTCTTGGTGAAGCTACTCACATGTGTTAGTAGTTTATAGTAAAACTAATATTCAAATTATTGACTGCAGTGTCGTGTAAAATAGTTCAGAATGAGATTATTTCAACTTTTTTTTGAAAATTTAGCTAGTTAGGGAAAAATTCCCGCAATTCCCGCACCTAGATAAAATTCCTGTATAATTCCCACTTATTTTCAGCACAAATAAAATTCCCGTATAATTCCCGCTTTTCCCGCAATTCCCGCTCTGTGGACACCCTGTCAACAGATGAAATTGAGTTACTTCAATATAATGAATGTAAGAAACATGGAAAATAATGAATTTATTTGATATTTTTATTCAGTAACTGAGTTTGTCAGATATTAATTATGACGTAGAAAGCGTCGCCTATGTAGTTGCACTAGCATGCATACAGCTCAAACCAAGATGGAGTGTCAATACCATTAGAATAAATTATTTCTTTATTAGAATGAGGAAATCAAAGACTTTGACAAGAAGAGGTGATAATATAACAATAAATTTAATGCTAAGATTCATTATGCTAAAAATACTATGTCAATTCAAAAACTTCACACCTTCAATAACACTCTTTCTTACTCTCGTCTTTTAGAAGTTGGAACAAAAAATGCTCCAACTTAGATCATAAGTGGCAACTTACCCTACTAATTCTTAATTTGAAACATAATTCTAAATGGCAATAAGAAAACAAGCAGTGAAGCTTACAAGTGAACGGAGTACTCGTGGTTTATCCTGTTGACAACTTTTTGCTGCTCTTCAGTCGTCCAGTGGATTGGACTGTCAGGCGAATGACAGAGCAGCTTACAACTTACATCTTCAGCCATATGAACTTCATATGGCGTATTTACGATTCTATCACCTCTCAATACTTCACCTGGAAAGAACAAGAATTATTGTTCAATAGATGATATATATATGTCATAATCTCATTCGAATACTAATAAATGTTAAAGCACTAGAGTAGAGGATCAGGTCCAAAATATTAAGTCCATCTCAACTATACACTGACAAAGTACTCGTATAATTTTATTAATGCCAAACATTAAAACATTAATCGAATCCCTTGTTGCATATAATAGTAAAATACAGGGCTTAATTTGTGACTGTACACACCGGTACCTCTGAGAGAAACAATTTGAATTTTTATTGGCAATATAGACAAATTATGGCAAAATTAAGAGCTGTGAAACCTTACAGTTTTGATGAATTAAAATCTCATTTCTCCCGGGGATGGGCACATGTTTAGTTAGAATGAATAAATATATTCTGTTTGATTCTATTCTATTTCAAAATATTCAATTTTTAACTTTGAATTGTCAATTGTAAATGAAAGGTTGACAATTAGAGCCATGTCACACTACGCCACTTCAGACGCGCGTTCGTAACAGCGCGTTAGGCTCATACAATTTTTTTACAATAGTATCAAATACGAGTGGCGCGTACCCCTGTCACACTACGCCACGCGTTTCTTTGAGACGCGCTGTTGGGTCGACCATCCGCGTTTTCAAAGCCACTCAGAAGTGGCGAGCCACAGGCTCAGCAGGTGTAACGTTATGAGAACGCGCCCAACCTGTCACACTACGCCACTTCAGCGCCACTCGCAATGAAAAATCTTATCACTCCACCAAATCTAAATCACGTTATTTTGAAGATAGAGGAATTCTGATTTCAGATTAGAATTCAGCGCTCTCGAATTAGTAAGATTTCCCACGTGGACTCAAAAATATTGAAAATTGAGGAATTTATATTATCATTGATAGTTTCAATTTATTTTATACTACTTATTCCGTTTCAATGATCATATAGTAACAAAATAATTATAAGTACTACAAATTATTATTACCACACTACAAATTATTATAAAATATAAAATAGCAGCTTCTATATCCTTTTTTTATTCCTGATTATATGAGAAAATTTTCTAGTATGCTTTAATTTTTTTCAAGCACACAGGCCTAATCAATTTTGTCAGAATTATAATCAAGCTTATTATTACTTGTATATCCACAAATGTAGATGAGTATAATCTTATAATTTACATGATAAAATCATTCTCCAGAGTTTTTCATGTGCAAAGATATAATTATGAGCATTTTTGTATTATTATTATTATCATATCAATTCATTGATATAATAGTAATAATGTTATGAGATGTATATTCAATGAAAAGTGCATGTACTCACAGCTTCTACTAATATAAGATGTTGTTGAGAAAACCGTGTCATGCTGATGGCAGTATTTCCCAATAATTCTCAAGAAATAATAATTGCCTACATTTCAATATAATTTCATTTTAATTGACGACCACCCAGTGCTTTATTATTATTATTTTAATAGATTTATTATTCAATAAATATTATTCTAGAAGGGTACTAGGATCTTCATTAATTATTGAAAACTTTAATAGTAAGTATAGTCTTTCTAAGTAAAGAAGACCCTCTGGCAAGATAGGAAAATTACTCAAGCTCGGTCAATTTTGGTTCAAAAATTATCAAATTAATTTCAATTGTGTAATTTGATCTACTATTAAGACCAGATTTATAATTCTTGAAGAAATATTGACCAATTTGTTTGTTCAAAGCACCCAGTTAACTCCTGTGACTAAAATGTAGTGATTTCACTAGTGATTCTCAATGTAGCTACAATTATACCAAATTTAATGTATTCAATGTAGTTTTTTGATCGATTGTCATTAGTAGTATGAATAGTAACAGTTAATATAATATAATTATAGTTCTTATTAATGAATACAGTTTTAATAATGGCCAAAATGATAGAGAATAAGTAAATGTAGATGTAATAAGTAAATGTAGACAATGATACAGTATATTAAGTATACTTGCGACTCGAGCCCACGAAACAGGTGAAGTGTCCGTATCTTTTACCGTACAGAACTTCACCTGTTTCGTAGGCACGAGCCGCCAGTGCTGTCTATAGCACATGCTGAGAAGATACGCCGCTACAATAATGGTGCAATGAGCCGGAGTCTCTTCTCAGCGTGCGCGAACCAATACACTGTAGAATCCAAGGTTATATTCCCCCTTTGTGGCACCACGAAAAAACGCGCATCAAAACGCGTCGAAACGCGAGGTAAAAAAATGTAACATGACCCGCCGCGCGTCTGAAGTGGCGTAGTGTGACAGGGCCCTTAATATTCATCGTGTCAGTCATAACAAGGAATTTGACTAGCACACTGTCACTAACTTATATCAGACAACATTTCAGCTTATATGTAAGCGCTAGCAATTGAAAAAGCGAGGTCCAGATGGTGCAATAGATTGCGCCAATATGTAAATAGTAAAATGAACCATGACTATAACTGTAGCGAAAATTCCAAACGATGCAATCATCTTCATGGTAAGATTTGTTCTGATCAAATTAAGGCAATCTATCGCAGAGTCTAAATATGCACCTCTTATATAAGGTATATTCAGGTGTGCACTTACCGAGATTCTCCGACTTATAAATAGTACGATTCTTAGGTCGACAAAAAGGAAGTGAATAGTACTCGTATGGAAGTTGAGTTCGAGTACTAGTCATTTTCACAGCCTTCACCTCAATTGGGGCTCCAGCTTTGAATTCCACCGGAGCAACTCCAGGAATATAAAATGCTATGGCCACTTCATTGCAAATCAGGAATGACACAACGCCCAGAAATATCTGAATCCAAACCTAGAAATGGACAAAAAATATATCAACTTGATATTATAAGTCACATAACTATATATAAGCGTATGGTGTCGCAGTGGTCAAGGCAACAAAATAAAGTCAACTAATTAACATATTAAAAACGTATGTACAAGCATACACACAAAAAAGAGCCTACCAATGTGTATTTGTCATAATATTAAAAGAAAAATTCAATAAACATAAAACTAACAACTAAAAACATTAAGACCCAGATAGACTTCAAATGCCACTCAGCCCCACCAGCCAAGACACAGCCTCTCCATCTGCCAGGTGCAATCTGGACAACCCTCCAGGGAAGTGATACAATGGACACGATGAGACAATGTGGTCCATTGTTTGAATTTCTCCACATTCGCAATTGGGAGACTCTGCAAATCCCCAAATATGAATGTTCCTATAGCATCTTCCCTGGCCAGTTCTGAACCTGTTCAGCCGAACCCACTGCTGTCGGGGCAGCTCAAAACCAGGGACTTTGTTGCCTGGATCAGACACCAGCTCTTTGTTTTTAACCTCCTGAGACTCCCATATGTCAGACCATTTCTGCGCTGTGCTGTTCGTAAACCCTGCTTCATGGGAGTAAAGCCAAATTGGCTTCCTTGATTTCAGGCGCAAGGCAGCTGGAGAATCTGGAAGTAGGTCCTCATGTATTGGAAGTGTTGGCATCTCACTAATCTTCTTCATCTCCCTATTAGCAATTTCTTCTCTTCTCAGCTGTGGTGGTGATATGTGACTGAGAACTGGAAGCCAATTGAGTTCTGTCTGCCTCAAACAACCAGTGACAACACGCATTGCACTATTTAGCACTGTGTCCACCAGTGCTAAGCGTGGTAGGGGCAGTAGAATGGTACCCGCAGTAATCCCTGCTTGTTTCGTAAGAGTCGACTAAAAGGGACTAGTAGGCCATAGCGGACAGGCAATGACATCTGCCATAGGATACAAACTTTTTTTTTTTTAGTTTACCCGGTCTTCTTTAGTTCACTTCAATTTTACTTTCTTTCTTATTTGTTTTACTTTGGTTTAATTTTATTTTATTTTGCATTCATGTTAATTTCTTTTGTTTTGGGTTATTTCCTTCCTTTTTAAAATTTATTTTATGATTTATTATCATCATCTTTCTGTGTCCTAATTAAACGCAGATTTGTCATAATTGTCAGATTTGTTAAGATTTTGTCACATAACTTATAATTACTTTATGCAGGGCATACGTAGGCCTAATAATAACATTTATATTGTATAATAGTAATATTAATATAATATTATTGAAACTGCCAGGATTGTTGTAGAGCTTGAAATTTTGCTGTCTTGTACAGAAATCTATGATAGAGTGTTGAGACTGTCCATTAAATGGACTTTCAAGAACACAAAATAACTTACTGCGTTTGGCTTGGCAAGCACATAATTTTTATTAATTTGCTAGAAATTGAAAATTAGCCAGATTTCTTGAGGAGGATTTGAAATTTCTAAACCGAACAAAGCATTCATAAAAACAAAGACGTCGATTAAATTGAGCAATAAATTAACCTAAAATTTGAAAAACAATGAAATATAAAGATCAACAGTTAACTTTGATACACGCCTATTAAATTAAATTATAGGTACTAGCAATTTTAAAAATGCAATCGCTGACATTAAACACCTACAATAGAAACTCAAAAACAATTAAAATCAAACAAATTGAAAAAAGAATCGATTGCGGCGAAACGTAAGCATTCTTGTAGCTTACAGTGTGAGAATTATTGATATTGATTAAAAGAAACATGGAAATGAAGAATCTTACCATTCCTATCAGCAGTAATAATCAGACATAAAGAATAAAAAATTAAATTTTAATAATCTCAGCTAAACCTTTGATATGACACTGTCAATTAGAACTGCCATTTTTATCAACGCCATCAACATCAACGGTGATGGTGATGGTGATTCGGGGAAGTAGGAAAGCAAGGTCTATAGAAGACCTTGTGGGAAAGCAAACTACGCTACCGCTATCTACATTCTACAATCTGTGCACTCGCATTCTCGCACTAGCGACAAGCGAGATCCCTCTTCTTCTCTGTGGTCTGTGGTGCTCTGGAAAAGGAAATAAAACAAAACAGCTGTCAAAAAGTCACAACCTCAACGCTAAACCCTCACTTTTGAATTGAATTTTGGTATTTGTTTTGATATTTACATTCTGCTCTTACCAAAAGCAAAAAGCCAAAGATGTTAGCTTTTAGTTTTTACACTGAGTTATAACATTTGAGATTAGAGGTAGCCCAACTTTACTTTACAACATCTAACTTAGGCCTATTTCTAGTAGACCTACATAGCCTACACGAGTTTCATTTATGAAATCAATCGACTTGTATTTATGTAAGAACCTCAAACTATTTCTTCTATTGATAAGTAAGTATAAAATATGCTATATTTATTTTTACTTGCAACCTTTTTCTATTATTTTTACAGCCTATTTTGATCAATACCATATAGGCCTAATTAGCGTTTTGCAGTTCAGGCCTGCTATTTTAATTTAATCAAAACAATCTATATTCTTTTCAGTTTGAGTTACAGCATGGAGAATTTATAGTTGGAGTTCTTCAAATTTACTGTATTACAATATTACTTTAACTTAGTCAAATCACAATATAAGTTCACACCCAAATTTCAATTTTTTCACCTTCCTCTTCTGGTGCTTATTTTCAACTGTTCTAGTGTGATGTTTTTGATAAGTTTGTGGTGCAACTTGAGCAGTGTCTCCAACATATGTGCTTCTCCGGAAGTTGTCGAGATAAAGAGTTCAAAGTGGGGCTTGGAATCTGTTTGAATGACTTTGAAAGTTAACTGAGTGGAAAGAGACAGGTGGTCGCCATGATGAGCGCCACCTTTGAGGAGAGGGACGTCATTTTCATGTTCCTCAGGGCCCAGTACTAAGACCAATTCTTTCTCTAGTCTCAATAATCGACCATCTTCATGCATCCAGCCTGTTGTTTACAGATGACACCACACTTATTGGCCAGGGGAAGAAACCTCTGAATGCAACGATGAATTCCCAGATTCTCTTGCAGGAGTGGTTTACTGCCAAAGAATGTTGCTGAACGAGTGAAAAACGCAGAACATTTTGTGTACTCTCAACAGAACTGTTATGAATGCTACATTTTTTGCTCTCCTGTGTAAGTTGAGGACTAAATTCAGAGTAAACGCACGCCGGTACGACTCAGGCCAGTCCAGATCACTGGTCTGATGCAGTCAGACTCACGGATACTAGAATATATTAGCTCTAGTATCTGTGGTCAAACCAGATCCAGAGCGTGATAGAAATAATATGATTCATATCATTACAAATGTTACTTGTTACTTCATAGTAGGAATCTCCATCTTCTCACCTGATTCCCTATGATGAATTTCATTGCCACCAATTTATTGAACATAGACAAAGTCAAGAAGTGTACTAGGGAAGCGCAAGCGGAGGCATCTTATTTTGTCATGGTGTATCACGCGCTCTTTCACTGTCACGTTTTCTATGGCCTACTCATGTGGGGTCATTCAGCAAAGGTTGTGGACATACTGAAGCTGCAAAAACGGGCTGCCCGGATCATCACTGCAAGCTAATATCGTGCACATTGCAAGCCCCTTTTTGTTAGACTTGGCATCCTAATAGTGATCTGCCACTTCCTATTTCTCTGTCTGATGTATGTCGAGAAGAAACAGCAGTACATGTTGACTCGGACTGATGTGCATCAACTTAACACCAGACATCGAGAGCTGATTGATATTCCCAGAGTATGCCTTCAGAGATCACAGGTGTGCTTCAGGAGTTCGGCATTGCGGTACTTCAATCGGCTGCCTACAGGAGTAAAAAAGTTGGATCACGAGCTTTCGAGAGAGTTGTATCCAAGCACTTGAAAAGCAAGGCATATTACAGTGTTAATGAATATATGAGTGATGATTTGTCGGAAATGCTATCTTGCTAAACATGCCTTAGGTATGTTTTTGAGTGTATTCTATGTTCTTGACGCCATCGATCCCATATTATGGGTAAAGGATGCAGATTTAGGTATAAAGGTATAAAGGCAGCCGCAAATTGAGCGGAGCGAGCTTTCTTTTTGTCAGAAAGTTTTTGAAGCGTGGACTCGAAAATTTGATCCCGGTATTTTAAGCCTAGCTAAACCTAGCTGATGGTGAAAGTGGCTCATTCTATTACCATGTAATGTTATGAAATGAGAATATAAAATATGAGCAACAACCTTTAAGTGAATGTTTTCTCAAGTGAGTGTTTATTTTGATAAAATGAGGCAAGATGAGAAAATGACTCCAGCTTGATCAATATTGGTTAAAAAAATATTTATTGGGCTCAAATTGAAGGTCAGAATGTTTCCTACGATTGAGACAAAATCAATAATTTTCCAACTAATATTGACTGAGCTGGAGTCATTTTCTCTATGAGTGGTTCAACTTTGTAAATACAGCATTTGACGTACCTTTTTTGGTCTCGAATATGCTTTGATTGTTTAAAATAATTATTCAGTAGCAAATTATAAAGGAAAATCAATATAAACCTTGAAAAATCGCGAAAAAATAAGCCTATTGGATGAAATTTGGGCAGAATATTGGTGTATTTCCACAACAAGCTTCCATTGTTTGTTAGCATGTTGAGAAATATTGAATGAATACAAATAAATAAATAATTTTATGAACAGAGACATCAGGTAAAAACCCCATTTTGCCTCCTTCACACAGTACAATATAGTTATTTGTGTATCAATGCACAAAGTGATTTTGCTGCATCGAGAGAAACACTTACGCATGAGCAGCAGGCAATTGTGGAATAGTTTCTCAAGTGCAGCAAAGAAACGTTGTGCCCGCATTAAACATTAAATTTTTCCAAACTACCATATTGAATGTGAAAGGTTAAAATTAAAATTGTCATATCTCAGTTATTTATCATCGAATCCTGACAAATCAGGCACCATTTTATTCAGAACTAGCCGGCAGGCTTGCTTCGCTCGCCTTCTCTGCCTAGCCAGGGGGCTCCGCCCCCTGGACCCCCGACAGTATAGGCAGTGTAAGTGAGACAAACAGGCTCGCTTCGCTCGCCTGCAAAACCTCTGTCAGGCTGAGGCCGCACTGTAAAACTTTATTCAATATCTTCCAGATTAGTTCATCTATAATCTCGCTGGACCATTGAATTTACAGTTTGGATTTGTCGTATCAAGGTGGAAGATATGCAACCCGCAATACATCTACAATTTTGAAAAACTTATTACTTGCTTAATCTTGAACAGATTCCAAAAATATTTTAACACAACATTTCTAGACCTTATCTGAACCAGAACCAACATTTTTTACCGATTGGTTTTCAAAAAATAAGGAAATGCCGAAAAACTATAGAAAAACTCAAATATTTGGCGTACCCTTGGGAAGTTTTGAAAACCCGTTCTTAGTAGGAGTCTAGAGGTCCAACTGAACATGTCCGCCAAAAATTAACGCATTCGGTTCGGTAGATTTTTAGTTCTGCTGATGAGTGAATGAATCAGTGCCATTTTGCTTCTATATATAGAGATTTAAAGCTCTAAAGTTTTGTAATGATACAGAATTTTACTAAACCATTACTTTTAACAGTAAATTAGAAATAAATATTCCAGTCGGCCATCATTTAAAAATTCTTAATTTTCATTTTTTAATTTAATTTTTAACCAAACAAATCTTAAAAGGACGTTTATTACTTTTATTTCTATGTAAAATAATATTGGGAGTTGTTCTAAGTTGAAAATAATCGGCAAAAAAAATGTTCTGCTCAGGTTTCGAACCCCCCCTGATTGGTAAGCAGTGAAATACTAGTCCACGTCGCTAACCACCGAGCTATGAGGGTTCGATAAGGAGCCGATTCTGCCAGTGATACCAACATGATTTCAAGAGCATAATAGACATTTTCTGACCAGGAACGTTTCTCAAAACTGATGTTAGGTTGCAATCCTGCAGTGCAGAGAGCATGAATATAGCATGAATAATGTGTATAGTAATAGTGTGTAAGCAATCCTTTATTCCTCTTTTCGTCCTTAATATGCAACTTTTAAAAATGCTCTATAGCCTATAACCTGGTCGTCTATGTCTACTATCACCATGGCAAGTTTGAATCAAATCGGTTGAGCGGTTCCGGAGGAGTAGCATTACAAAGAGTGACTTTCTTAATCCATTAGAGCTTTGCTTCACTCCGCTCAATTAGAGCTTCGCTTCGCTCCGCTCAATAAGAAACAATATAACATGAAAGTTATGTAGTTTTTATAGACAAAGTAAGTCAGACATAAAAGTCTGAAATATAATATAAGTAACTAATAATAATGTTATGGTGTATCAGACCCAAGTGATCAAAATGATAGCCTATAACTAATAAGTTATTTTGTTTGTACAGATTAATTTGGAGTTAGAGAAAGAACCAAGAATAATGAACACGATTTTTATAAAGGAAGAGGTGAGTTGAATTAGAAATTTATTTTACTTATTGCATAGAGAAAATGCAAATCAACAAATTTTATTATTGCATAGAATTGTTATTTCGGGCATTATACAAGGCGTACTTTTTTGGATCAGCGTTACAGATCCAATTCAGCCCATTCGCGTTGTGTAGCTACCGTACATCTGTTGGGAAGCCACACAAGCCATTTCATCAACATCTTTATTCAGTGATTAAACATGGAACAATACAACAGGCAAACCCAAAAACTGTCTTCAAGATTTATACAAGCATACTAAACATTTATACAATTCAGGATGATTTGATCGAGTGTACAGCTGTTTGTATGATTTTTAGAATGCCTTCCAAAAAATGGCCCGCCGACTGCATAAGTGTGCTGTGATACAGTTAAACTGTGCTCAGGGCTTCAAATGGGTTGATATTAATTGCTAAATGAATGAAGTGAATAGTTGATGGAATGGAGTGAGGACCTGTAAAGATGGCAGCAACAAATTTCATGATGAGGACAAAGTGAACATCAGACTGAAGTTCTCCCACCTTGTTTCCCATCATGATTGCTATTGCGGCCGTATTTCATCTTTATTTAGTTGTTACACATCAAAGAGTAAAAAAGGCTTCATAGCCCGAGATTGTTTCTCTTAAATTTCTACAAACTTATTTATTTGTGATAGATTTATGATGAACAAATTTATTTGAAGGCTCTAATACATTTTTGCTCCATTCCATCACTCAGAACTTCTTTACAATTCACTCCACTCATGCATGTTAACCGATTCAAAGCCTTGAGCTCGGTGTACACACAGCACGCTTATAGAATCGGTTAGCCAAGTTTTGGAGGAGAAATTTAAAAATCATGCAATCAGCTGTAGACTTGATCGAATAGTCCCGAAATGGCGTGTGTGGCTTCCTACACAATACGCTCGCGCTTCATGCAATTACACCTTCCTAAAGTCATGTAAAGCTGTAATATGACACATTGTAACGATTGATGATGACATGGATTGTTTGTACAGTTCATGTGTTTTGCTATTAATAATGCTATTGTGTCTTGCTATTAATAATTTTGTAAACAGTGAATAATTGTGAAATTTTTTATTTAATGTTATATAATAATATAAATACTACAGGCTATAACCAATATAATATAATTTTGAATTAAAAAATTATCAATTTACATAGTAGGTAATCATACAAAATAATAAATAATAATTATTCTGATGTATTTGTACAGATTAAAGTACTTAATCTATGTAAAGCTGTGATATATCAAATTCTTTTATTCACGATTGATGATGACATGGATTGTTCGTACAGTTCATGTGTTTTATTTTTCTGGCTATTAATAATTTTGTAAACAGTGAATAATTGTGAAATTTTTTATTTAATGTTTTACAATAATATAAGTACTTTAGGCTATAATCAATATTATATAATTGAGAATTATAAAATTATTAATTTACATAGTTGGTAATCATAAAAAATAATAATTCTTCTGATGTATTTGTACAGATAGTCCAGTCATTTTATCTAAAAATGCCCTTTGTGGGGAAAAA
Source organism: Sogatella furcifera (assembly GCA_017141385.1). Classification (NCBI taxonomy): domain Eukaryota; kingdom Metazoa; phylum Arthropoda; class Insecta; order Hemiptera; family Delphacidae; genus Sogatella; species Sogatella furcifera. The sequence goes on along the minus strand of CM029547.1, from coordinate 52,561,722 downwards.
TTCAGGACGCTGCCATATTTTCGTGTGATGTTCCTTGGTCCTTGGACGACTTAAATCCAAATAGTTGACCTTCTAAACCTTGTGCTTGATACAGAGTGCCCCAAAAACCACAAAGTTTGTGTTCCGCTTCTAATTTCTGCGATTTACGCGGAAATGAAGCGTCGGACAGGATCATTTGAATCATAATTCTTTTAGCTTATAAAATTTTCAAGAGATTGGTATAAAATTCAACCTTCTATGTTGAATGATGACCGAGTTATGATTTTTTAAAAAAGACGTATTCTTCAAAGAAAATTAAAATTTGATACTTTTCAGTATTTGATTGTTTATAACTTCCGCCTGATGTCTTGGAAATGTGTATTTCAAAATACCTCTGGGGATAATTTTATTCTCTACAATTTAAGACCAAATTGATATCTCTATCTTGAATAGTTTTCAAGCTACACCTAAAAACAAATATCCTTGAATTTCCAGAAATCCACTTTTTCTTGGTATTTAATCCAAAATTAATCTTTACATACCTGTACTAGAGTTTTTTGTCAGAATATCATACATTTGATCATTTACCATCGAATGACCCACCTACCTCACTCAATTGAGGTGATTTTTTGGCATACAGAAGCCTTAAGGATCATATGCTAAGGACACCTTTAACTTTGGAAGCCGTGTGATTAATCTCTACGGATAAAAAGCTTATTCAGAATAATTTTCTTAGTAATTGAACTCGTTGTGTGTCGGTAATTCTAATAAAATCAAAATCAAATCAATACTTCATATGTGTGACAAGCTTCACGCGATACTCAATCAAATATGAAAACTACTATCAGTGAATATAAAGTTTCTCCATATTCTTTGCTACTATTGCCTACAATTGTAAGATCTCTATAAATAAAATATAATAATATAGGAAGGATAGCTGACCTATACCTAACCTACCATATATGCATGGTAGGACATACTTATTCCATATCCTATCACTACAAATCAATTCTATCTCAAGCTTCAAATCATTTGCACATATTCATTTTCAGAAACTCATTTGTCCAAAAAATATCATCAAGACAGAGTATGTTACCCTGTTCTATCCATCTCGAATTAATCTAGTTCAATTTTTTCAGGTGGAAACCGGACATGAAGAAGAAAAATATGAGGAAAAAGAAGACTATAACACTGTCTATATAAAAGAAGAGGTTAGTGTTTTACAATATTGATTATTGATCCACCAATAATACTAGAATATAATAATAATTAATATGAATCTCCATTTATTGCTATTCAAATAGACATAGGACTTCTGCAACTGCAAATATCGACCAATGTACTAAATAGCAGGCGAGATCCATTTAATTCAACTGTTCAAAAAATGTGCCCGGACTGGGAATCGATCCCAGTAATTATCCAGCAGTCGGTGTACTGCAATATCTAATAATTCTTCCATCAATAATAGGATACATTTTAGAAATTCTTTTGCTACAGAATGATATATTTTTCATAACTGTAAGTTGATTATTGGTGAAGCAATTGTAAGTGAAAAAGAGGCTGCAAACAGTGCGCCAACACAGTTTAATTTCAGAGGTAGCTCATGCCGTGAGTGTGCTGGCGCGCTGTTTGCAGACTATTTTTGCACTGACGATAGCTCCACCAATAATCAACTAACAGTTATGAAAAATATACCATTCTGCAGCTGAAGAATTTCTCTTTAACATAGTGAGGTTTTACCACTTTGCATTACAACAGACAAGAAATGGAAAATGACAGAAAACACTATTTTGTTTTTCAAATTCAATTAACACAATCGAGAGGTTTTGGCTCAATGGAGGTTGTAGCTTAGATTTTTTGGAACATTTTGGTTGGAAGAAAAGTTTAATATGTTTAATTATTCTCAAATAACAACGAATGTGTTGTAGCGCGACATCACAGACTGATTTTGAGCATTAATAACAGGCATTCGCCAATCTTCTTAATTTTCGGCAGAAGCTATATTCCTTTTGAAGAATAATGGCCCCAGGAAAGGCTCTAGCAACACATAAATTTGTAATCTTTATTCTCAGATATTGATTAAAATCGATCTATTAGTCACAACCACATATTTATTGGATAACAATATAGCCTAAAAGTTCTGGTTGTTACAACATCAAGTCGAATTTACATTATAGTATAACAAACGAGACGCACTTGTACCTCGATTTTTAACAAATCTGTGAGTGCTTATGACAGTGTATGGTCTGTTTATTCAATATGAACAATATTAACCCAATTTTTACCTCCACAGCTACACAAAAAGATTCTCATATATGGTGAAATAGAGGTATCCTAACTTGTATGTTGGTGAAAGATAGTTAATATCTACTTATCCAGCTATAGCTGACGGTAAAAATGTCAAAAAGATGGGTGGTTTCGTCTGTTTTTTGTACGTGATGTAACTTAATAACATGCTGATATAAAGCATCTTTTGTCTCTTGTGATTAAAACCATCACTAAGGCGTAGCTAAATTACAACTGTAATTGCCAATATCAGCTGTTGGACACACAAGGAGCAGACAAAATCGCCTATCGTTTTGGCGTCAGCTATAAATATGAATATTTTTTTCTAGATGCCTTGGGAGAGCGAAGAGCAGGATGACCGCATTGAAGAAGCTGAAACATCCACTACATCCAACAGTCCAGGAGAGCAGGCGACTGAATACAGTGAACTGGATGTATCATTGCAAAGTGAATGTTCTGCATTTGTTGCCAACTATCATTTTTCAGATGCTTCAAATGAAGACAAAGAACTAGTGACTAGGGAATGGGAACAAATGAATCAAAACTGCTCCTTACAAGAGAGTCAATTGAATAGTCATGCAAAGACTCACACTTGCGAAAAGCCGTTCCAATGTCAATTTTCTGATGAGAGTTCAGTACAGAAAAAATTCTTGATTGATAACATTAGGATACATACTGGTGATAAGCCTAACCTTTGTGGTAGATCTTTCACATCAAGAGAACAATTGATTGAACACATAAAGACACATATTGGCGAGAAGCCTTTTCAATGTAAATTTTGTGATGAATGTTTCTCACAAGAAACTTTCTTGATGAACCATATTAGAATTCACACCAGGGAAAAGCCTCACAAATGTGAATTTTGTGATAAATATTTCTCACAAAAAAATAGCTTGATCAGCCATATTAGAATTCACACTGGGGAAAAGCCTTACAAATGTGAATTTTGTGATAAATATTTCCCACAAAGAACTAGCTTGATGAGCCATATTAGAAGTCACACTGGGGAAAAGCCTTACAAATGTGAATTTTGTGATAAATATTTCCCACAAAAAACTAGCTTGATAAACCATATTAGAATTCACACTGGGGAAAAGCCTTTCAAATGTGAATTTTGTGATAAAGGTTTCCCACAAAAAGCTAGCTTGAAAATCCATATTAGTACTCACACTGGTGAGAAGCCTTTTAAATGTGAATTTTGTGATAAATGTTTCTCACAAAAAACAAGCTTGAAAACCCATATTAAAATTCACACTGGTGGGATGCCTTTCAAATGTGAATTTTGTGATAGAGGTTTCCCACAAAAAGATAGCTTGAAAAACCATATTAAAATTCACATTGGTGAGATGCCTTTTGAATGTGAATTCTGTGATAAAAGTTACGCAGTAAAAGCTAGATTGAAAGCTCATATGAGAACTCATACACAGTTTCTCACATGAGGGAAGCTTGAATTATCACATTGAAACTCAAACTGATGAGTAGGTACTTGGTAGCCTTTCCAATGTGGGGTATTTGATAAATTCTTATTGTGTTTTTTAGAGAATTGTAAGTGTATCTATTGCTCTCAGTTTAATTTAATAAATTTTCAATTTTAGACTACTCTACATTTCAGTGTTTTTATAATGCTGCCTTTTCTTAATGCTAAAATTTTCATTCTTGAAACTGAGTTCAGCTTAGAAATGAGTATTTACTGGTCGCGTCCAAGCTCTGAAACCCTGCGAGGAATGCACTTAGTGAGTGTATTAGCGTCCAAGTGTTGACTGTGTTCTTTTTAATGACTTGTTCTCACTAAAACTTGGACTCGAACAGTAAACATAAAAGTCAACATAAGACATACAGGATGTTTCAGGAGGAATGTGCAATACTTCTCAGGCTGATTCCTTACACCAAGTAGACAAAAAAGTTCCATGGGACCAACCCCCAAAAACGCTTTGTTACCGAGATAACAATGGCGGAAAATTGAAATTTTTCAAAATATATTTATTTTTCTAATTTTTTAGAGGCTTTACTGAGGTTGTAAAATAATCAATTCCTATGTAAAATTAGCTGAGGAATTTAATGAAACCAGTCTGGAGTCTGTAACTTCAACGGTTATTGAAATAATTGAAAAAATCTGTTTAAAAACGACATTTTTCAACAATAAGGGTTATAACTGGATAAGGAATCATAAATTTGTATTTTTTATTAATGGAAGTTGAAGAGAGTCGGATTCTAAAGAAAAAGTTAAATGGCAGCGATTGTGTAAATCTTACCCAAATCTCAGAAATAGCGATCAAAAATCGCAAAATTCGACAAAACATAGCACAAGTGATAAATTTGTATTTAGTAGCAATTTTGCGATTTTTGATCGCTATTTCTGAGATTTGGGTAAGATTTACACAGTCGCTGCCATTTAACTTTTTCTTTAGAATCCGACTCTCTTCAACTTCCATTAATGAAAAATACAAATTTTTGATTCCTTATCCAGTTATAACCCTTATTGTTGAAAAATGGCGTTTTTTAAGCATATTTTTTCAATTATCTCAATAACCGTTCAAGTTACAGACTTCAGACTGGTTTCATTGAATTCCTCAGCTAATTTTACATAGGAATTGATTATTTTACAACCTCAGTAAAGCCTCTAAAAAATTAGAAAAATAAATATAATTTGAAAAATCTCAATCTTTCGCCATTGTTATCTCGGTAACAAAGCGTTTTTTTGGTCCCATGACTTGTTCTCACTTATAGCTTGGACTCGAACAGTAAACATAAAAGTCAACATAAGACATATAAGAGGAGACATTTGAAGGAAACCCTGTTGTCCCATTAATGTTTTTCAGAATGCAGTATTTCTATGTGCATCCACGCTACAATCAAGAATGGAGAATCCACCACATCTAACAGTCAAGAAGAGCAGGAGACTAAATACAATGGATTTGATCCATTATTGCAATCGAACAGTGAATTAGATGCATCATTGCAAGGTGCATGCTCTGCTCATCCATCACATGGTTCAAGTAAAGACAAAGAATTGGTGACTAGGGAAAGGGAACAAATTGTAAAAATCTGCTCCTCACAAGAGAGTTAATTGAATAGCCATTCAAAGACTCACACTTGCAATAAGCCTTTCTGATATGAATTTTGTAATAAGAGTTTTGCACAGAAAAAATTCTTGATTGAACACTTAAGGACACATACTGGGGAGAAGTCTTTCCATTTTAAATTTTGTTATAAAAGTTTCTCACTAAAAAGTGATTTGAAACCCCATATTAGAACTCACACTGGGGAGAAGCCTTTTCAATGTGAATTTTTATTTGTTATAAAGGTTTCTCACAAAAAGCTAGCTTGAAACCCCATAATAGAACTCATACTACTATTGAGAAGCCTTTTGAATGTGAATTTTGTTACAAAAGTTTCCCACTAAAAGGTGATTTGATAACCCATATTAAAACTCACACTGGGGAGAAGCCTTTTCTATGTGAATTTTGTAATGAGAGTTTCTCACTTAAAGCTAAGTTGAAAATCCATATTAGAACCCACACTGCGCCTATAGGCCTATATAGTGAGTCTTAATTAGTCCGAAAAACTTTGTAAGGTGTCTCCTTTCATTTCAAAATAGAGAAAAAATTTCCAGTCAACAAGTTTGGTCTAAAAGACTAAACTCGACTGACAAGACTAAAATCATAGACTAACTATACTAGCTAGTATATCTACGCTAAAATGCTTTGTTTCATAGGTAATGTTAGCGAAAGATTGAACATTTTCCTTATAATTTTCAATTTTATTAATTAGTGACTGGGAGGCAGCCTTATTAGAGTACTTGAGCGATCAATTATCTTATGTGAACATGGCTAAGAAATCCGATGAAACAGACTAAAAATACATTTTTGAAAAGATTGATGATTTGTCTCCTTCAAACACAGATTTGTGCGTTTCAGACGAAGAAGTTACTTGTTGAACTTTATTTTAGACTCAAATTTCCCACAATATTACATAATTCAATACTGATCAACAATAAGGTACGTTCTGCTATCCCTATCTCTTTGAAGTTAAAAAATAGATTATTTAGCATGTTCTAAACATCATCTCACATTAGCTTCATCTTTGCATTAGAAAGTTACAAACTTCTAACGCATTCCATTGGATTTCTCAGCCAAGCTTACATAAGAATTGATCACTCAGATTTCATCATCAGGTTACCACAAATATTTTAAATTCCTGATAGAAAAGTGTAAAATATTCCGCCATCATTTTCTCGATAACAGCATTTTAGGACCCACTTATATTTATTTTATTTAGATGTAAGGAAACGCCTCACGAAGTTTGTCGGTCTGTTCCAGAAACACTTTGTATAGGCTTACTAGCCTATTTAAACATGTTCGAATTTTATTATTTATTTCAACTCCATCAAATAAATTTAACAATCAACGTTTCCTTCCTTCCAACATTAGGTATCAAGTTTTTCCTTCAGGCAAAAGTTCTCAGGACTGTGTGCAATCCAGAGCTAATGAGAAAGATTTACTTCGCTCTCATCAATTCAGATTTTGAGTATTGCCTGGAAGTTTGAGGGGAAGCATATAAGTCTGCTTTACATCCACTCATAATTCTACAGAAATCTTTTGTAAGAATAATGTCATACAGGGCTAGATATGAACACTCTGCACCAATTTTCAAAGAGCTCAAAATTTTGCCAATCAGGAACTTATATATTTATAAAACCCTTAAACTTTTTTATGATAGGAGCGTAAATATGCGGGTGATAAATGTGCACAGAGTTGGGAGGAATCAGCATAATGTGCTGATCCCAAAGCCCAATCTATCCATTTTCAAAAAGTTCTACACTTAACTAGCTCCAACATTTTTTTAATAGGCTTCCTGTAAATATAAAAATATGTAGGCAGAAAACATCTTTCTGCAGATTGGTGCAGAGTCACCTGATTCATGAAGAGGGATATGGATTTTACGACAACAATAGTTTGATAGGTACCTAGTGAAAACGTTGTAGATACTATGTTTCTGTAATGATATTCATTATTATTGTATCACGATGTGCTTACCTATTAATCAGCAAATAGTAAATAAAGAAAAAGTAAAAGTTGCAAGATAGTTCCTGAACAAATCTGTCAATAATGTTTTCAACCGATGGTAATTATTGTTGTATTTCATTGAGTTCAAGATAAACTTTTTTAATTCTGTCCAACTGATACTGAGGATTTTTTTTGTCATTTTAGTTAATTTTATTTTTTATTTCTTTTTTCAGTTTTTTTAGTTGTTCTTCTTTAACAACTTTTTCTGCCCAAACAGGTTTCAAAACTTTGGGATTATTTTCCAGGCTATGAATGTTTTAAGATATTTTTCACATTTCTAGGATATTCTATTGTAAGAGGAACACTATAGCAGTAAGATACATACAGTAATAATAGAATTATTCTTGTCATGTAAGTCATGTATGTTTTGATTTGTGATTCTGGAGAATAAATTTATTTTGAATTTGAATTTGTTTATAAAATGTGAGACTACAAATTTGTTGATTATAAAATAGAGAAAGCATTGTGTATCATTTTCCCTGCATGCTGAATTTTCAGTGAAAAAAAATCTGCCAACTCCGTCCACAACGAAGTCTTTGTAACTTATTTATAATTTCAAGAGTTATAGGATCCATCTAGATGCCAGGAAGAGGCCTAAGGCTGAGGCCGCACTGCCGGCGGGTAGAGCGTGGAGGGTGAAGGGTAGTTGGTAAATCTATAGAACATACACACCATCCATAGTAATATATCGTATGAATGGTATGTGTTCAGCAGCCAACTTGAAATTCTTAAATATGGAAAACATAACCTCAAAAAACAGTATGACGTCATACCATTCATACGATGTATTACTGTGGATGGTGTGTATGTTCTATAGATTTACCAACTACCCTCCACGCTCTACCCACCGGCAGTGCGGCCTCAGCCTAAATGAGCACTCAATTTCTGTACATGACAGTGAGATTCTGCCGTTTGGGGCAGGACAACTTCACCAGAATCACTAATAAACATTGTCAGCACGCGCGGACCATTCTCACGCCATCCTTTTTCTATCAAGATTACAATTATTGAATTTGATTGTCAAAACAAGATAAAAAGTAATTTCTATAAATATATTTAGAATAGGTCATGCATGGTGAAAAATGAGAAACAAACAGAAGTTACATTACCTATATTTTGCACATTAAAAAAATACAAAAATACGAGAAGTAATATACTTTATTACATATCCTTAATCAACATAGAAATAATCATAATTATTAGTGAGTTGATGTAAAGGTAGAAATGTAAACTTTTCACTTGAACACAATACTGTATCATAATTCATCTTTCGATAAGTTCGTTTGGGGATTGATATCACAAAAGCAGTCATCTTCGGAAGAAGGTTGGGGTACATGCTCCATGCCATCATTGACTCTTATGGCACTCGCTATTCGTTTGCTCCATTCCTGTTAAAATGAGGAATTAATTTACTTAACAACTCATAATATCATGAAAACTTCGTTAATGTATAGTAGATAGAATTATATTATTTATAACTGAAATCATGGAGTGCATTCTCACTCGACCCAACACATCACATCAAAATGTTGCCTCCAAACACCCACAATTCACACACTGAAAAATTTCTGTTCTACCTGTTGTGAATTGGTCTCACCTTTCCAATGCTCAAGTCATTATACTCAATCGTAGCGAAAATTGTTGTGTTTGGTAGGGTGTGAGTGCTCCCTCAGGGAGGCTTGAGCCCTTGATCTCCGTGAATCAGGTTTTGACCTGCCAAACTTACTGTAGTATTAGAAGTGTGAAGATATTGGAAACACTGTTATGATTTATTTTATTAGGAGACTTGATCCTTTAAATTTAAAAGCATGAAGATAAACCTCGATTTCAGTGAGAGCGATGGTAAAAGGTGTATGGCACCTTATGGTGTGCTTTCTGAAACTACGCGCGTTTCGGAAAGCACCCCTTAAGGTACGATTCTTAAGCGGCTGCCCGGCCCTGAATTCGCTGCTAGAGCTACCTCGCTCTAGCTGCGCTGCTCTAACCAATACAATATTGTATTCACATAACAATATTATAGATGTTTACTCTGTTATCAGGGCCGATAATGTATACTAAATCAAAAAATTGTGAAATTTACTTGAAAATGGCTCAGCAAAGGTGAATTTCACTATTTATTGATTTAGTAAGTTATACATTAGTAGCCCTAAGGCGTATATACATAGACAGTATGTAGTATTGCCCACTTTGTAACATGCGGAAAGATGGAACACCCACTCATGTCCTGATACGTTGCCCGATGTATAATAATTTAATTAAGACAACAGTTCTTGGACAAATATGTAAGAAACATAGTCAATCCTGAAGATAAAACTCTAGTTCTTCTCTCAAATACAACAGCAAATAAAATGAGGGATATTTACAATTACATGATTATTAACGCTATGAACATTCGAAATTTAATTCTGGAAACTACGGGATAATATTGATTCATAAATAATTATTATAAGTTTAGAGTGTATAAATACAGTGTAAAGCATATTTTAATAAAATAATTTTGTTGTTGATAGAGCTGGAAGATTGATTAAGAACTGATTATTGATGGTTATTTTTCTTCTTAATTCAAATGTTAAAGACTTATTATTCTCATATATTACAAACTTTGTATATCATTGTTATTGTGATTTCTATGAGTTTGTTTTGTTGACAAAATTCACACTTCTATGTTCAGTGGTTCATGTGCTACAGCGATTTAAAAAACCCTTACATCCCCAAAATCCCCTAAAATTACATTTTATCATAGAAAAAATACTAAAAATATTCGGATTGGCTCATACTTCTAGATTTTGTTTCGTTAGACCCTAAACTGTCATAAAAATTGTTGACACGACCAAGACTATCATAGGATTCATGGGGGTTGATCAAAAGCCTCCCTTTATTTTTTATCATTTATATTCCCTCATAACTTTTGATTGGTACGTCGGATTCTATCGTTCAATAGCTCATCATTTTCTACTCATTACGGCGGTATAAATTTATATATTATAATCCAAATTCGGTGAAAAACTAAAAAATTAGATTTAAATGATACCCTTGAAAATTCCAAATTTTCACATATCAATGCTCCCAATCGGGAAGTTGTGTACGGAAAAATCTGGAACTATCAAGAAATGTAGAGAAAATCTTCCTCTTTCAGATGGTTACTATGAGAATTGCGAAACCTTCGTCATTAGAAGGTACACAACCGGTTTTTATCACACTTTTTCTGATAAATTCGCTCATGTTTTTAATTATATTGAAATTTCTCCAACAATAAGCATTGAACAAGAAATTTTAATATACCATCTTATAGAGGATAAATCACTCTACATTTCTAGACCAAGAACATAACTCTACCGCCAATAGTTACCGAGTTACTATAGAATGAATTATGTGTAATTTTTTAACAATAAAAACGCTGATTTTCCAACAATGTTATCATGAGGAATTCATTTTAGAATCATGATGAATCTTATATGATATTAAAGATCACATTTTTTCTACAATTTGTGACCAAATTCATATTTTTTGAACAATTATTTAATGAGCTACGTATATTTTTAAAACCAATCGTCGTCTTCTCAAGCTCAACGAAGCGTTTCAATGTATCATTCATTGTGTGTGGAGCGCCTCTCAGAGTGAGCTCTGAGCTCGACAGTTGGTTTAAAAAATGGACCTAGCTAATTCTGTAATTGTTCAAAAAATGTGAATTTGGTCCCAAATTGTAGAGAAAAATGTACTCTTTGATACTATATATGATTCGCTATATTTCTTGAATAAAACGTTGATGAAAACATTGCTGTAAAATCAGCTTTATTCTGTAAAATCAGCTATTTCAATTTTTACTTATTTTCAATGATGTATTCATCTGTAACTTTGTAGCCAATGAAGGTAGAGTGATGTTCTTGGTCTGAAAATGTAGAGAATTTCGCCCTCCATAATGATTATAAAATTAGAAGCCAATCCGAATATTTTTATTTTTTGTATGATAAAATGTATTTTTAGGGATTTTGGGGATTTAAGGGTTTTTTAAAATCGCTGTAGCACATGAACCACTGAACATAGAAGTGTGAATTTGGTCTCAAATTAAAGAGAAATGAATTTCGCCGAGAGGGATTTTGAAATACGGATGCAAGTGTTTCCAATTCAAAGTTACAATCTTTTAAAGTAACGAAATAATTCCTGTGAAAAATATGGAGTTTTCAAAAAATTGTAACTTGGAAACGGTTGATGATTCAGAGTTGTGATTGGTCTCAATCTGGATGAAATGCTTTCGTCCGACGCTTGGTTTGGCTACAATTCACGAAAAACTGAAATTTCGCACCTTTCACCCCCTCCCCCAAAAACCCGACGCTCATAAGGGTGTAACTTTTTAACAAACAATAAAGGGGTTGTATAGAACAAATTGGCTTTTGAGGTTCGGTCCTTTTTTGAACTAATTGCACCGTACTAAATGATGATTATTGAATTGACTGGAATACAAATTACACCAATTAAAAATTGTTATGTTTGCAAGATGTAGCCTGCAGAGTTGTCACATGTTACAAGAAAATCAGTCTGACTTACAGTATTTGTCGTTGCAACTTCTATATAGGCTAACAGTTGAAAATTTTTAAAAAGGAAAAGAAGATATTTGAGTAACTTACGTGAAATAGCACTGCATGATAGCAGAAAATATGCTGCGGTAGTAGATTTTTCAGAGAAAACTCCTGACCGTTCCTTGCAATCTTTTCAGCCTTCTTATCATTCTCTTTAGCCCAGTTTATTTTCTTTATCAAGTTAGACAAATCTCTTTTCACCGACAAATAATGGTGCTTTGGCTTCAGGTTTCGGTAGAAATGTTCATAGTATTCCGAATCTTGTTTTAGAACTAATGATCCTCCAGAGAGAAGATACGGAAGCCTGTAAGCTGCTACAGTTCCATCAAGGCTTATTTGATATTTGTACTGTAAAAAAAAGAATATTCAGTCCAAGCAAAGAAGACACTCTGGCAAGATGGAAAAATGACTCCAGCTTGGTCGATATTGGTTCAAAAATTATAAGTTTGTCTCACATTATAAAAAACATTCTGCTCTACAATTTAAGATGAAATTTATAATTTTTGAACCAATATTGACCGAGCTGGAGTCATGTTCCCATCTTGCCAGAATATCTTCTTTGCTTGAAGACTATAAAAATATTGGTTTAATGTCAACTTAACTATTTAAGAGTAGACAGGAGAAATATATTTTTACAATGTGTGTGTCAATGGCTCAACAGCCCATGAAGGGCCAGTTTCATATTTACTCCACTATACAGCAGAGGTTAATAATCATCAACTAAGATAGAAGTAAGATGCGGTTAGCATGTTGATCCTCTCAACTATAAGCTAGCTTCCGTAACCAAGTGACGGCGCAGAACACCTCTGAATAACATCCAGTTAATCAGTTAAAGTGTAATGCAACAATTACTATTCCTTCAGAATTGGGAAACGACTGAGTATCTTCACTGAAATGACAAGACAATCTCCCAAAGGAGACTTAAAACTACTGAGAAATTGAGTAGCATATGAATCTTAAACCTTTTTAAATTATTTTTATTATTAATTAAGTTATTAACTTTCACTGTAACAACAGTTTTTTTAATTGCGGATACCCACATAAGCATTTTAGCTTGTGCGTGGGTAATGGATATTGAGTGCGAAGGTGATTAATGAGGTGAAAAACAGCCATGCCTACTGCTACTGGGTCTCTAACCCTGACCAGGCAGTGCTAGCGGACTGAAGGTTGTGTCGCCCAGTTGCTTATCAGACACGGTTTAGAACACGGAGCCAAATCTTCAACGTACAAGGAAATATATAAATGTTTTAGATTAGGAATACAGATACATAAATTATCAATAAGTGACAGCCTCTCGAATTGAATTCAATAAAATATCGATTAATAAAATACCTTTCATTAAACCCTTATTGTAAGTAATCCTCTGATGAAGATATTGATGATATAAAACCATGTTTTAGGGGATTGGCATGCTTATAACTCATTTCAAATACATACATCGAAGAATTTGAAAAACGATATGTGCTTTGTTTTTGGTCCGTACTGGTTTTCAAGGTGACGGAAGAAGAAAAAGTTTGTGAGAGAGGCATTGATAAGATCGGGATATTGTCGAGAGATCTCGATCAGCTTGAGGCGCTCCTCACTGGAATCTCGTCCTCTCCAGAATGCCTTCGCTTCTCTCTCATTCCATATTTTATGCAGATTCCCCTGAACAGAAAGCATGTCCAAGCTCACCCTGCAACAGAAATCATAATCTAAATAATGATCTATTTATCGAAATTTTGGAAAGACGTTTTGGACTTTATTGTCAGTGTTTTCACCCATTATTGTACTTCCTCAAATAAATAAATAATGCAATTAGATTATTAGATATCCAACTGAGTGTTCAGTGCGATGTAGTTTTGATTTCGTCTGCTTTTTGTGCGCTCCAACATCTGATGTTTTCAATTGGAGGCCTAGGTGATGTTTTTGAAGGAGACAATAGATACATTACATTAGTTGATAGTAGGTCACATCTCTTCTATGGATCGCAGGATCGGTTTCTCACAAACTTTCAACGGAAATTTAGTTTAAACCATCAGCTGGCTCAATCGAAACACAAGATAATGAATGAGAGCATACACGGACAGTTGATAGTTTACACTGAAATAAGTTATGAACTTTTTTGATAAACCGAACCGTGTGAGAGACAAGAGACAGACGAAACCGCCCAACTTTTTGGCGTCAGTTTATCAATGATATCAATAATAATTATTCATGATCCTGTATTATCAATAGTAGTTTCAACTATCATTTTAGTTCAAATCGTTAGCCGACTGAAAAACATTTAGTTAAATACAACCTTAGCTTGATTAAACCCTGGATTAATCAATTTTTGGATTTTACTGCTACTTATAAATGACACTTCCTTCTGCTATTTACTTACCTTCCCATAGCTTGAAGTGAGGATTCAGTGAGGTCGTAAGTTGGCATTACTATATCGTGAGTGCCTTGGGAACCACACCATGAGAACAAAGGGTAGATCGCTTTATCCCCTTTCTTTATAAGTGGCCAATCACCAAGATTGACAAAAATTTCAAAGTCAGGAAGACGAACTTTTCTAGCCAGCGACAATAGAATTGCATCCATGAACATTTTGAATCCAACATGCTGACCGTAGCATTTCCTGTAAAGCTACAATTTTATTACACTAACATAAAAATTTACCAAGTTACAACGCTATAGTAATTCTGAATTATATTATAGAATAGAACTAGATTGAGAAATAAAAAGAGAAAATAAGTTTGAGTAGGAGCTAGGTTTTTTAAAGATATTTCATGCATTGAAAAATATTCATAAATAATTATGAATGAGACGATTAGTGAGTGAATTTATCTATCATAAAAATAAATTGATTCACAATGGAGCATACAGAAGTTATTTTTCTTTGAAAATTGCTGTTAATGGGAGGAATTCCGTAGGCCAACTTATGAGTAATTTTTTTATTAAATACATTACATTCTACATAATTTACTCACGAATATTAGGAGATGAATATTATGGAGGTTTTAAACGAAGTATCAAAATACAGGACAACAAAACTAAAATTTCAGAATTACTATAAAATAGATAATTAGAATACTTTTGAAAATCAAGTACTGTCATACAAGTATTAAGGTAAGATTTGTGACTATTTAGACTAGATTACCAAAAGAATACTTTTTATTTGAACCCCCTCTAACTTCTACTTGATTAGGTCGACTAGACTAAAAAATGACCACGTGTGGTCGTTTCTTTAGTGGGCATCTTATCACAATTATTGCAACTTACCTGATTTTTCAATACGACATAATTACACACGCTCATGCTGGCAGGACGATCAAATGTCTTGACAAACTCAGAACGGAATGAATCGAAATCAACGTTGTTGAATGGCTTTAGATCTTCTTCGATTTGTGAAAAATTGGTTAGATTATTTGAACATTGATAGTCCGACAGCCAACTTTCAAAATCACGCTTTGGGCAGTAGCAGTGTTCCGACTGAATGGTTTCTAAAACAAAAATTATATAGAAATATATTTTTAAATTGGCTATTATCAGTTGAGCAAGCTTCTTTTGCTGCGGTGATGACCACATGAGCTCTTTGGATTGTGCTTGAGTATAATTTGAAGGATGTATAATTATTCATTCATTTATTATTATATTATTATTCATTAAGAGATGAATGGACCTACAGCTGAAAGTGGGTTCCGAACCACAAGAAAGCGAATTTGTTACTCATGGATAAATTAAATTTAGCGGAAAGAGGTCTCAAATGAAAGTGATCCCTTTTTTGTACGGATGATGCCCACACGAGTGAGAATATTACTTGTGTGTTGATAATGACGGGGAGTGCGATATGATGCAAAAATGGCAAACATGAATCGAATAATATGTAAGCTAACCAGAGCCCCGATAGCATACTGGTAGCTTAAGGTGTGACGCCCCAGCCAGCTGAGGCATACCGTACGATTTCACGCTTGTAATTGCAGAGACAGGTGTACGTCTCTTCTCTAATATTGCAATTAGATAAAACGGCACGACCAGTAGGCATTGTACGTCATTCTAGTATTCCGTGTAGTCTGCCCAAGCAAAGAAGACATCCTGGCAAAATGGGAAAATTAATCCAGCTCGGTCAATATTGATTCAAAAATAATAAATTTGGTCTCACATCTGAATGCTCCTTAAACTACAATTGAAGAGCAAATTTGTAATTTATGAACCAAATTTGACCGAGATGGAGTCACTTTCCCATCTTGGCAGGATGTATTCTTTGCTTGGACAGACAATATACAGTATTCTTTATTCTTTCTTTACAATTGCGACTTGGTTTCCAAGTATTTTAAGCAAAGGATGAATGAGTGATGATGAATGATGATGATGATGAAGGTTTAAGATGTAGGTTATATGTCTATCCACAATGTCCACTTTCACTATGCTCACAAATTTCAACTAACAAGAATAAAAAACCATGATTTATTAATTTAAAATTTGAAAGGTTGGTAAATGATTCAAAACAGCGTCTAAAATGATTTGAAATTATAAATTCTCACTTAAAATTTTAAAGCTAAAAATAGTTAACAAACTTTAATGATCGTTACTCTTTTAGAAGTTTTAATACTTTAGCTTAGTATTAGCTTACTTCTGAAGAGAGGGCAGGGCGTAGCTATTTGATTGATTAATTGAGTTATTATAATCGAATTTTCTGATAATCAATTCAAGAATTAGAATTTTAAATTTTCAACAGGTCAATCTCACTTTCTTCCAAATTTGATAATAATTAATTTATCATTGAAATGTTATTAAAATCCTAAAATCTATTTTCTCTATATATTTTTAGATTTAATTCTAAATCTGATTGTATCTGGCTTTTAGTTCACTTTGTGTCCCATTTAATTCCCACATTTCTCCGTTTCGATTCATTTCAATGTTGAGAAATGCAGGCTTAGCTGTCTCATGATGATTTGAAATTAATTACCCTTAGTCGACTACCCCCAGGATCAACTCAGTTTACTTATTGATAATGGTGTAGCAACCGAAACCGATATCTCGATTTTTATAAATCTGTGGTTTAAAATATCTAGTCTTTTTATTCAATACTAAGGACCTCATTTGTCAATTGATTGATGTTTTGTTAGAATAGATATATTAGATTCTAAATAAAAACTTGATTTAAACTAAAGTATTGATCTTACCATCGAAGACGAAAGGGGAGCCACCTATGTGTTCGTTGTTGAATTTGACAACGATCTGCATATTTTTGCATGTTTCATACAGTTTGTATCTCACAACAAAATATCCATCACGACGATTCAACAGGTTTACCCAGATTCGAGCGGATCGATCAGTCACATGCTGGCCAGATATCACCACAGAAAGCTTCTTCTCAATTTCATCAATTGATCTGAAAGCATTAATTCATAGCAAGATTAGAGATAAATTTTAATTAAAGAACATTAAAATACTGGTACTCCAAAACAAAATTGATCTATAGTTGCAATATATTGAATGTAAGTAGGCCTACAGTAATTATAATTTAGAAATTCAACTGGAATTTCGCGTCGGAATTTTGGCGGGTCGGGGGTGGCTTTGGCTCGGTCGGTGTCGGTTCGGGGGCTGTGGGTTCTGTTTGAGAATTCATGGCTTTTGGGCTGGTATTGGCCGGGCTGGAGTCGTTTTCCTGTCTTACCGGGGTGTCTTCTTTGCTTGGACGGACTGTATAGCGTCCTGGTCCTGTATGCGGGGATTGTGGTGTCAGCCGGTTGGGTATCTGGTTACTACTACGTCATAGCTTTGACGTCACCCGTAGGGAATAAGAGTAAATCGTTACACCGGCCGCAGCTGTTATTGTTTGACTCAATTACAGGGGCTGCGGGTGTTCGGCTGGCCGGCGCTGCGGTCCGCGTGTGTCGTAGTGGAAGTGAAAAGTGAAGAATATGAAACTGGCAACCAACTGGTAGGCCTGGACCCTCCGTGGGCTGGTGAGCCGCGGACAAAAAAAAATACTTCAGGAGTCGAAAAAATTGATTTGATTTGACATTGATTCTGTTGGTGGGCCTATATTTTGAGTGATTTGTTGACAATTAACAAGTGTAGGAGTCTAAATAATTGTGAAAATTGAAAGATAAGTTACATACGGCGGTACTCACAATGATTTCTTCAAACTCCTACAGTCCAAGAAAAAGTATCTTGCAGGCATAACAATATTCGCCGGATCCAAACCAGGACCAAAAATTTTGACATCTACATTTGAAAAACTGAGACTTGAAGACGAAAAGAGCATAAGAAATGTTGTTAGAAATTTTAACATTTTACAATACAGAAACAACGTTTATTATCAATTTACAACTAAGTTAATAGGCTAACTAACAACTCTTTTCAATTTGAAAAACACTGGCTTGGGTGAGTATTTGAAGATCATAATGCAAATAAATTCTTCAGAATACAGAAAAGCGTGCTAAATTTGCCAAATATAATAAATTATTAATCAACTTAATAGAAATTATATGCTAATTTGAAATAGGAAAACAAACTAACATAACCTCTACGCTCTACTCACTCACTCAAGGTCACGGATTAAATTTTCAGATCAGCTGATCTGATTTTATCTCCGCTGCCGAATTTTCGTTGCCGATTCGGCACTGAACAGCAAGTAGTCAGTTAGGCGCACTCAAGTCAAGACACACCATTTACTTTTTCAAATACATTGACATTGCTTGTCTTCTCAGCTTGCGCAAAATATATATTTTTCTTTGTTCATAAATCCTCATGGCGTGTTTGGTCAATAATGTTGACTTAACATGTAATGTGTCAATCGAAGGGAAATTCGGCAACGGAGTTTCTACAGCGGATATTTGCTGAACCTCTGCACACAGATGTTTTCTCCATCATCCCTTCTCTGTACTCTGTGGTGTTGTTTTGTAATTGTAACATTTAGCGATTTAGGTTATGTTATGAATTTTGCTTTGGTATTATAATGTCCATAAATCTCTGATATCATTTATTTTGTATTATTTGAAATCAAGATGATTGCTGATGAATCTCTTGATGAAAGGATCAACTATGAAGTAGCTGCTAATTATTGGTCTAAAATACCGGCAACTGTAGATGGCATGCTTGTCGGTTTCGGATATATAACAAAGACTGATATTGATGGCTCAGAAAAGTTTTTGAAAAGTCTTTTTAAGGTGAGATTTTTATCCAAATACCTATCTGATTGATCAATTATTGTTCTACAGTCATCTTTATGATGAATAATTTCAAATTATATGAGAATTTGGAATAATAATTTAATATAAGCCTTTTACAGATTTTGGTGTTTCAGGAAGAAATTGCCTGACTTCTCAGGCTGATTTCTTACACCAATTAGTATAAATATCATACTAGTCATACCCCCAAAAATTTTTTGTTACCAAGATAACAATAGAAAAGTAGGCGTACAATATCATTCTGAGAAGCATATTGTTTTGGTTCCTTGCTGATCGATTCAAGCTGAATGGGGACAAGTCTCAAAGGATCATCTGCAGCTTGTCACGAGAACTGTTACCTACAGCAGGTCTCTACCGAATTTGCTTCCTGCTTTTCAGGATGAGGGGGCCTAGTGACATTTTATGATGATGTTTGCTACATCACCTATTGGTTGCTCCTGTGGGATGATTCAGCAAGCTGCTGATTTCCTGAGGCTTCAAAAGAGGGATATGAGAATCATATCAAGCTCAGTCCACAACTATAAGCACATCTTTGCTCGCTTTTGTAAGCTAACGGTCATTATCCACTACATCCTCCTGTGTTTGATGGATGTGAAGAGGAACCAGCACACTCTGGTTGCCGGTAGTAGCTTTCACAACTAGAACCTCAGACATCGAAAGCTATTTGACGTCCCTAGGAGACGCCTCCAATGAACTCAGGTCACTTACAGTATTTAAGCTTTGAAATTCTTCAATAAGATGCCTGCTGGTGTGTAGTAGTTGGATGAGGCCCCTTTCATGAAAACTGTCCTTCCGACAAAAGTCGGGGTGGCCGTATCTACGTGATTGAACTCAAGATTCGATCTCGGGCTCTCTTGTGGAAGAAGAACTTTATTAAATGTTAAACATATCATTTTTTCATATTCATAGATTATTCATGTACAATTATTTACATATTTCATATTTGATTAAGTAGAAAAAAGTAAAAATAATTTATTAATTTAAAATGTAACAATGCAACGATTTTTTCAGTCTGAATCGTCGTTGGAACGAAAACGCGCTTTAGACTGTGGAGCTGGAATTGGACGTATAACTAAAAATCTACTTGTCAAGTTCTTTGATAAAGTAGATCTGGTTGAGCAAGATCCAAAATTTATTCAAGAAGCTGAAAAATCTATTGGTGAACTTGAAAACGTAGGCGAATTCTTCAATACAGGTAAGTCATGTGAAATTCACCACTCATTATTCTATTTACAATGTTTGAAATTTGGATCCATAGACTCAAATTATAGACTCTCGTAATAATTATCTCTTGCAATAGTTCAATACTTGAGTTTCAAATTCAAGTCCCAAATGAAGTGAAATTACCACAGATTCCAATAATCTGGCTGCGGGTGTTCTGTTTCCTACGCCAAAAAGCGTCTAATGATGTTTTTTTTAATTGCATAATAAATTAGAAACAGAACACAGATTATTTGAATATCAAGAACTTATTTTATTGCCTTCCCCAACTTTTCGTGAGTGTTTGTCGCTATAATACAGAGAATTATACTACTAGCTTTTCCAGTGTTGAAAAAACATCAATAAAGTTTTGAAAAGTGTTGATAGAGGATACAAGCCTACCAATTCGTGACCATAATTTTTTTTATTTTTTTCAATCCTCAATGTTTTATGTATTATATTTATCTTTTTTTTATGTAACAGGACTACAGAACTTGGAATTGGTCCATAAATATGATGTGATTTGGTGCCAATGGGTCCTTGGTTATCTCACAGATGATGATTTAATAAAATTCTTCAAAAATTGTGTGTAAGTACTGTACCATTTCTATACAGTTTAACTCTTTCTTTTTAAAATTAAGCTTCCCAATTTAATCTCATTTCCCATCCAGTAGAATAATATCATAACTGCACTCCCTTAAAATCAGACTATCAAGTTATTATTACAACTTCATTGTACTTCTTGCTTGAAACCCGAATAATAATAATTAGTTTAAATGTTTTGTAGCCTACAACATATACTCAATTGTATAGGTCAACCTCCAAACCTTAGTCAATAGTGTACCCAATAGTCACAATAATCTAGTCACTCATCAACAACCTCAATCATTTATTTTTCCAATCTGTTTCCGTTATGTATTTTATAGTAAAATTTCACGTTAAGTCTGTGCTCTCTTTCTCTACTCTGATATTTAGTCTATATTTGAACCGTTTATTCATATTATCTTGGACAGTATCTCTCGAATACATAGTACAAAGGTAGTTGAATGATAAAATAATTGGTTGAATGTTGTGTTTTCATTCGTTCGAAATGGAATTCCAATCCTCTTATTCAAACTCAATGCAAAAGGAATCAGTCGATCTCTTATTTTCACTTACGGAAATTGAACACAAAAAAACATCACAGTTTATTTTCTTATTTCATAGACCTGAATGCTGTTTCAGTGGTCATCTCAAACCGAATGGAGTGATAGTGGTCAAGGAGAACCTCACATCAAAAGGCAACGTGGAACTGGATGAAGAGGACTCAAGTGTTACACGATCATACTCAGTGATGCAAGACGTGTTTAAAGCTGCTCATCTCAAATGTATTAAGGAATCGAAACAAACCAATTTCCCCAAATTTCTTTATCCAGTCTTGATGTTTGCTCTCAAACCAGAAACCTAATGTGTAAATAAAACCGTTTTTATAAACTGGTTGTTAATAATTCTGATCAAACTGTCGGCCAGTTGCACGAAAATCCATTTGAGGTTTTATTCCAACGTCAATGCATTGCTTTGAGGTTCGTACTTATTCATTGGTTCTATATCGTATTCACAATAACTCGAGACAAAGTTCGATACAACACATACCCAACAAACGAAAATTTGCAGATACATATGCATTGTCAGTGCTAAAGGTACGATTCCCAAGCGATTGCACGAGCCACGCGGCTCTAGCTGCGCTGCTCTAGCCATCACAACTCTATTCACATAACTATATTAAAGAGGTTTATTCTGTTAATAGGGCTACTAATGTATACTAAATCAATAAATTGTGAAATTTACTTGAAAAAGGCGAATTTCACTATTATTATTGATTTAGTAAACTTAGTAGCCTCAGTACAACATCTATATTATAGTTATGTGGATAGTTGTAATCCCAGAGCAGCGCAGCTAGAGGTGGGCAGCCCTAGCAGCGAATTTAGAGCCGGGCAGCTCGAGTCGCACCTAAGGCGCCTCCATACATGCGGTATTTGAGGAAATACCGAACATTTGAGCTGTTTCGCGAACAGTTTTGCTTGCTATTTCCCAACTAACGAACACACGTCGTCCACACATGCGTGGTTTTCCTAGCACGTATTCGTACTGGGAATGGCGAATCGTCAACCGAATAGGTGATATTTTCAAGGTCAATAATGTCAAAATACTGTCGAAAATTTCAACTTTCAAAAATCTAACACTACGGTACTAATTTCAACTTTGATCTTGGCAATGATTGAATATTAATGTTCATAGGAAATTTTAAATCATTTAAAGAATCAAGATTATAATTCAGTAACCTGAAATGGACTGGACATTCACTAGTTTTCAATATCATCATTCGAATTGAATTTAATTCAATTTCATAGTATCACAATTGATTATATCACTTAAAAATCATCCACAGACTGTATTTAATATTTATCTCGTCTAAAGAATTATGTATTAAATTAACACGTAAGAAACTTTTCCTCAATTGACTTAACCTCAATCTACATGCAACAAGTAAACAACAAAATTAGCCGAACATGAAGGCGAATATGTGGATGGGCAAAAAGTTCGCTATTTGCCGAACATTCGTCCACTTTGATGTGTCCAGACCGACAATGGACGGAACACACAAACATTCGTGTTCGCTATTTCCCAAATAGCGAACACTCCGCTCCACACTAGTCGTGATTCGGCGACTAGGTGTTCGGTGTTTCCCGAATAGCGCATGTATGGAGCTGGCTTTATCGGGGATCGTACCTCAGGTAGTCATTACACTGTTAAGTAGTGTATTGTTTAAGGTTTGTCGTGGTTAGGGTTGCCACCCCATATTTACACGCGCACATACAGAGTGTAGTTGCATCGGTTCTCGAGTAAAACTTGAATTGTATTTTCGTTTCAACGACCTATAGAAATATTACAATTAATTTATTATTTCATAGCTTTGTAGAGAATCCTGTCATAGTAATATTTCATGAAGGATTTTCTTGTGGCTTGAGAACATGAAAATAATGTGTTTTTAAAAGGTACGATGATACCTTGAACAATGGATTGATGCAAGAGCTTCTTCCTTGATTCATTATTGATACAGGAGTTATCTCCTTCAATCATTATTGATGCAGGAGTTTCCTAATCGATTGTTCAATTTGATAGAAGTTTCATCTTGTACATCTTCTTGAATTGTCAAGTGAATGAATTACCGCTTAATTGATTATTAGATTCAAATGATAATAGTAGAGCACCTATTGGAAAATGATAAGTGAATAACTGTTGTAGATGCCAACGAGAATGTCGGCAAATCATCTTTATCAATGCTCAACTTTGTCAGGGTGGCCTGTGAGAGCGGATCACGTCGAGAGTGACCTCAACTGAACAGTTTTGCTCTCGTAGACAACTTTGAGACTGTCCTAACAGAGCTATCAATAATTACAAACACTCGCCTTTAGTTATGTAGGTTACTAAAGATAGGAGTGTTGGGGGGAGATAAGAAGTTCATGATAATAATTAGAATATATTATAAGAAACATATATATATTATATTTTCATTAAAAAACCAATACACTGATGAGTACCAAAGAGAGTAACAATAAAATTTGTACACGTAACATTTAAATGCACACTGGTCTCACTGGCATACAGAGATTGTAGAAACTTTTCTTATCCCAGAATGAGGGCTTCTTCCAGCCGACCCAGCCTTTACTCTGTATGATGTTGAGGTCCTCTTCGCCCGTGTAGTGCGGGTCAAGCACGAGAAATCTAATGTCACCCGTCTCCTTGTTGAAGTCGACACCCAGTATGGTGTGCGCGAGAACTCCACCACCTGTCAAAAACGTACAAGTTAATATCATAATTATTCATTGAACCATTTATTCGTTAGGAGACCAAATATTCGTATTGTGGATCATTGTGAAACACTTTATTGTTCTCTATCTTTCCATTTCTCCAACACCAATTAATTTACTCATACTGTTTTAGCCTAGCATTATAGCTGTCAACTAAAAAAACAACATTCGACAGCTGCCAATTTTTTGTTGCGAACTCTACCTTAGGGTCCACATCCACTGTCAATTCGTAATGTGACAGTCAAAACTGTAAGTGGATGGGGGAACCTGCAGTCCAAAACAGCTGTGAACCTGCATTGCTATTAATGATATTTCAAAAATGTCAGCGGACTGTGAACTGTCCAATGATTTAAATGATTGACTGTCGGACCCAACTTTCAGTGGAAATCGACCCTTAAGCCTTAAGTATTGGTAAATTACCAAAATATAACTGTAACCAACGAAGTAAATGAATTATTAATAAAATCAAATCATGCACACTCGAGGAAGTACTGATCGATCATAATGGGTGCCAGGATTTCTATGAAAAAAGGAGTGCGTTTACAATGATGTTAAATGTCGACTTTAAAAACAAAGGAATAAGTTCACAATTTCAATAGGAGACCAATTCTGCGCACAGGAATCTAGCCCATGCAGAACCTTTTCATAACTTTTTTGTGCTGATTACTTAAGAACTCATAGTTTTCCTTGAACCCTAGCCACTAACTTGCACATATTTTACTAGCCATTAGTTTCCTAGGATCATTTGAGTATAGTCTGTCCAAGCAAAGATGACCCTCTGGCAAGATGGGAAAATGACTCAAGCTCGGTCAATATAGGTTCAATATTTTTTATCAATTTGATCTTAAATTGTAGGAAACAATACGATCTACTACTAAGACCACATTAGTAATTTTTGAATCAATATTGACTAAGCTGGATTCATTTTTCCATCTTGCCAGAGAGATTTGTTTGCATGGATAGACTATACAATGGTTGTTATTTTATTTTGTATTAGAATACATGAGTACATGTATTTAATTTGTTGAATAATAAATTATTTTGTTATTTTGTTTTTGTAAGTAAGTAATAATTTTGTCAATAAATAATTTTTGTCTGTCAGACCAACACAATCGACAGTACTGGACACTCAAGGCATCAGCACAATATTGTGCATCAAGTACTCAGCATATAGTTTGTCTAAGCAAAGAAGTCCCTCTGAGAAGAACATGACTCCGGCTCGGTCAATACTGGTTCAAAAAATATTGATTTGGTCTCAAATTGTAGATCAGAATGTTTCCTACGATGGAGACCAAATCATTAATTTTTTGAACCAATATTGACCGAGCTGGAGTCATTTTCTCATCTTACCAGAGGGTCTTCTTTGGTTGGACATACTATACAACACTGACTGGAGGCAGCACTTACCGATCATAATAGGCGTGCCCTGCGTTCTGAAGTGCATGAGCAGCTCGCTGCCTCGTTCGGTGAGCTCCTCGCCTGACGAGACGAACATAATGCGACAGGTGACGCCGAGCATTGCGTCGAGGCAGTAGTTGACCTCGGTCGAGCCAATCCACTGTCTGGAGCCGACAAACGAGGCTGGTTTGTCGCCCAAATCTACCAGGCACTTCTGTATGTCGGTGTGCGAGGGCGGATCGCTGCTCGTGTAGCCCTGCTGCTGGAACCAGGAGGCCAGCGTCTGCAGCGAGCGATACGCGCAGCCCCAACCGTTGTCGTCCTTACCGTCCTGCATGTAGTGGTGGTACGCGTAGCGCCCCTGCACTACACCAACCTGTTCAAATGAAATAAATAGAATAAAAACTTTTTGTAGCCACACCTGAGGTCTCCAGATGAGCGTCAAATATATACAACATTATACGAAATACAAGGATATTACATCAGTAAGTTGCACTATCAGATTCTTCTTGCCTATTCCCGTAAGTTGTACTATCAGCACCTTGTGTAATATGATTTTTCAACTTATAACTTAATATCAATTATTTTCAATTCAATTTAAATTTATTCAAGTAAGTTATCACACAAATTACAACACAGTACAATTATTTTGAATGAATATAGATCCCACATAGACTAAATCGTCTGTGTGTGGGAGCAGTTCTTAAGCTTATTTGTGTTACATAATGTATGGGCTATAATAGGATACACATTGTAATGATAAATAAAGCATATTTCAGGTTCAATAGGAAATGTTTAGTAAATTATTTCCTATAACAAACTTATAATTATAACAATTCTAAAAAGTAGGAGGAAGAAAAGATAGATATCTGTCCAAAAAGTAGGTGATTAGCCTATTAATACTTTTTATACAGTAATTTATTTGTAAATTTTCATCTATTTCCAGAACAAGCCGGCCTCGCTTTTTCATTTATTTTTCCAAAAATATACCCTACATATTCCTAGCTAACATATGAAAGCCTTCTATTTTGTAAAAAAGGGTTAGTTACCAATTATTTCCGTAACTTGTACTATCAGAACCCTATTTAATATGAGTTTTCAACTTATAACTTGATATACCCTACATATTCCTAGCTAACATATAAATGTCTTCTATTTTGTACAAAGGTTTAGTTGCCAAGGAACGTTTAATATTAGATTTACCTCGGATCCAAAATATAAAATGAATTGAAAATATCCTTTATTAGGTATGGTATAGTCGCACACAGTTGACATTCCTTCAAAATGGCTAATTGAAGCGAGTGTAACTGCGTATACACAGATCTGAAAATTTTAGTGTAAAATCACTTCTGCCAACATACATTTTCTGGCGCACACATGCGATTTTATGACAGACAGATGGTGAGAGTGGGACTATTCTGTCTATTCTCAACTGCTGACAGCAATGAACAGTTTCTATTTTGGAGAAATGTCAACTGGATACTGGATGCGACCAGACAATACTAGAAAGACTTTCTAACACCCAAACTTACGTAAAAGAAATTGAAATACATACAGATAGATCAAATACAACATGTCACATTCATAATATTACAATATTTACGGGAAAATTAAGATCTGTGTTCTGGCTCAATTTCCTTCCAAGAAGATAGGCAATGTCATACACACATCAAATGGAACACTCGTAAAAAGGTCTTGTAATATTATTGAACATATATTTGTTTTCCAAAGTTTAATTTGATGCATGAATCATATGGTGAAACTTCCTTGAAATATATCATCATTGAACAGTGGACACATTGCTAACGTTGGTGGTTACTATGTGCTTGTGATGTTGTCACAAATACTGTACACTGCTTTCGCATGGGTGACCAAAGTGTGAATGACCAAGGCGAGTGGAACCTACCCTTAAAGGTATCTCCCCACAAAGGAAGCCATAGGCATGATTTCATTGCTAAGAACATACATTTATTGATTTACATAGGAACATACAATTTCTTAAACATGAATCTAATGCCGATTATATTGGAGAAACATGATGGATAGGCCTACCTCGCCACCCTTGACTCCAGACGCGGGAAGACCTTCGTGCACATTGTGGAGCAGCTTGGACGTTGACACCTTCCTATTGAAAGTGTGCTGGTTGCTGGGCCGAAACAGTGGCTTCACAGTGGGTAAATTTAGCTGCTGATGAAAGGTTCTGCGCACCGGTTCCAGTTCGGCGTCGGAGCGGCCTTTCGGATAGACAATGGTGACAAAGTGGCCGACGGCTGTGGGACGAAAATGAAAGGTGGCGGGAGGGGCGACCGGTGGCATGGGGCCGCGACTGAGCACGCGCTCCAGCAGTCGCAGCGAGCGACAGAGTGAGTCCACCAACACGTTGTAGAGCTCGGACGCCTTGCGCGACCAATGCACCATTGACAGCGCGTCAATGCCCAGCACCAGCTTCAGTCTCTGCGTTTCCTCGTTTTGTCCATCTGCCAACATTAAATTCAATTCAATCTTAATTCATAATTTTTAAAGTAGTTTGGGATTAATGCAAATAGAGTTTGTAGTCGTCATCTCTCATTATCATTCCTTTCATTACCCAGGCACAAGCCTAAGAGCTCATGTAGACATCCCCCTTAGTAAACAGACAAACAAACATTGATTAGCTTTATTGGTTAGCAGAGACAGTATTATCACAATGTGGTCTTTGGTGTGAAGTGCTCCCAGAACAGTTGAGGGAATATTAATTCCTGCCATCTAATTATTTAATTTTAGTAAATTTTTAAATACTGAAGTGGTATTACAGGCGAATTTGTACAGTAAATAGGAAAAGTTCACTCACGCTTAATAAATTGTAGGACAGGAGCGTTTGCCAGGCCGCCTTCAGTTTGGGCGTCTCTTGAACATTTCTGCATCAGGGAAACCCGCATTACTTGCTATAAAAAACAACAATAAAAATATTAAAAAATTATCTAAGTAGTAAAACATTGACTACATGTTAAACAAACTGATATTGAGGTCCATTGCTAGTATGTATTATAATTATGGTGAAATCCAATTTCGAAAATTAAAAAAAACTTTTTCCAACTATATATTGTATTTTTTGAACATTTGAAAATATTCAGTATATTTTTCAAACATAAATATCTGATAGTAGCCTACTTTCCTTCTTTCCTCAAACTCGAGCTTCCTCTTTTGAGGAAATAGTTCCTTATGTTTATTCATATATTGTTATTGAATAATTTTGTTGTTCATTATATAATTATTATTGTAATGCTTTTTTGAGGAATAAATGAATTAAATTGAAAAATTACTTATTAGTCTTTGTTATGAATGCACATAGGTATAGGGTGCGCGCTTTGCTGGTGCCATCATATTATGATGAAGTGATAAAATATATAATTTTCTGGTATTAATGTTTTCAAGATAACATTTAACATTTGCTGGCGTCCCAAAATAATACCTTGAAGTGGATATAAACTTGAACTTTGAAATGAATATGTTGAAAAACCAATTACTGCATTTGAAGGGAAGAGAATATGGAATAAAAGACCAATTCTCACCAAGTTATCAATGGGTTGTTGGTGATTATTTGAGGATTTACTCTGGTTCAGAGTGCGAGTGGAGCCCTCAATATGATCGCTTGTTGAGTTCGAGAAAAGTTCACCCACTGTTGGACTCAGTCCCTCCATCTCATCACCAAACAAGTAAACATTTGTATCTGAAATCCTGAAAGCAACGCTACCTGACGATACCTGAAAGCAAATAAAAAAATCATTTTTAAATTCAGATCTAGAAAATTTGGCATAAAATGTGACACAGAATTATTATGTCTATGACTATGAAACAGTATGAGCTGAGTAACGAGTGTGCGAGCAGAAAAAAATGCAGAAAAATAGAACATATTCTAGTGAAATATTGAAAATATCAAAATATTTTATATTACAACATGTAAATCATATCCCACTGGAGAAAGCAAGTTCAAACATGAGTTAATGATGTATAAGGAGTCATGCGTAACCTACATTATCTTGATGAAATAGCGAAATAAGGAATGATTACTGGTACCTTTGTCTATTTGTTATCTAAACTTCAGTAATAGACATAATATAATTACATTCAACTATAATATTATTTTAATCACTGTAAAAATATTTGGTAGCTATACAGATAAAACTTAACTTAGGAAAATTGTAGCATAAATTATGTTCAACTTATTATTATTAGCGTATGACATGGGAGAAACCACCAATAATACATATGAACAACAACAATTCAAACTTCTTAGCGCTAATACAGACAGTTCTTAACAAATGGAAAATATTCTTGATATGCATGTTTCATCTAAACATCTTGCTTAAATTATATTTTATCCAGAAATAACGCAAAACCTGATAATATACCCTAAACAGTGAGAGGATTCAATTCTCACCTTCTTTTGAAGTGCATTAATGGCTTCAAAAATAGCTTCAGATCCAAGCTCACACACAAAAGGGAGACTTGTTTGCAGTCGAATGTGTGCGAAGAGTTGACAGACGTCGGCTTCAGTTAACACTTCGTAGCATGCTTCAACCAGTTTTTCATTGTGGCAAAAGTACGCTTGTAACGATTTTTCACAATGATCGTAATTCAGTAGTAGTGGATTGTCTGAGACGAGCACTTCCTGAAAATTATAATTTAAAAACGCGGGTAATGATGTATCATGCATTTTATAATATGATGAAAGATGTATTTTGGAATTATGTTTCATTTCATATGGTAATAAAAGGCTGAGTACCTAGTTTATGATTGTAAGATTTACATGATCAGAACAATGATGTGTTTTGGAATATTTTTCATTTAATATGGCAAGAAAGGCTGAGTAGTTTATGATTGAGTATCTACATGATCAGCACAATGCATGTTCATTTGATAACAAACTGAAAAAGTACTGGAAGGGTTCAATAATTGTTGTGCTTCACATCTGATAATATAAAAACTCGATAGTGTTTAAGCAGATAGGAGCCTTTCATCATCAATAGGACTGATAATGAAATAGCTTATAAAAATAAATTATTATAACTTATATATAATATAACTTAGCGCGCACTCAAGATCATTGGATAGTATTGGATATGAATTATCAAAAAGTGTGAAGATATTTTGGATTTACTATGAAAACTTACCTTTAATTGGTCGGATATGGACGAAGTGATCTCTTCCTTGGCACTGATTTTGAATGTAACAATACCGCAGAAATCGACTTCTGTTGGGAAATGTGATTGCACCTCTTGGAATGATGTGCCTTCGACTTCAATACTAAAGCCAATCACCAACAAAATTCCATCATACATCAGCCCATAAAGAGCTCCAAGTTTTTCCTCATTTACATTCTGAAGTCTCTGCAATTGGAATTCACATGAAATAAACGCATGATATGTGTTATTTGTGCAATCAAAACCAGTGGATTCTGGAATCAAAATTATCTGAACAGCCAACTTGCTGTTATACAATGAAATTTTTAATAATAGAGTATTTGTGTATTTTAATCAGACTATACATGATAAAATTACTACAGTAAATTGACATTTTGTTCTTACCTGGACTAGATTCTCTGAAAGTTTTAGTTTTGGAGTCATTTTACTCTAATAAACACGCAAACTCAAGCAATTATTATTACATTTGTTATGATCTGACCAAGTTTCTACAAGTTGAATGAGACTTGTTTTTGAGATGCAATTGAAATATTTGAAGTCATATCAATTAATTTTACTCAACAAAAACATTTTAAACATGAAATTGATTAAAGAAATTGCAAGATTCCCAGGTTAGAATATCTCCCAGCTTGTATTCGTAATTTTTGTATGTTGTCGTCAGCTTCAACTATTCGATAGTCGACATGTCAACAAGTCCTGAATAATTAACAGCTGATTCATGAGCATCGAGCAGCTGACGTTCTGACGTAGCGGCGTGTCGTGAGTCACGAACACAGGATTTTGAACTGATTGAACTAATAAATTTGATGATTTGAATGGATAAATTAACAGTTTATCAGAATATCTAATCAGGATCAAGTTTAAATCCAATGACAACTATTTCAAGTGTTTTAACGAGCATTAAGATTCCATAATCTCACGTGTAATTCAAAAGGCAGTGCTTTTCAAGTTACAGATGATGCATGATGGTGATGATGATGATAGAGCTTTGAGGTTGAGTTAAGATTTGGGAAAAGATGACTCGGATCTTGGAGTCGTGATCAACGTTGTTAAATTTAATCGTAAATTCAATAACTATTAGAATTTTCTAGTTGAGTTTATTTAATAATGATATATATCTTCTAAGGTGATAGTCCATCGTTCTTGAATCCACAAAAATAGAAATCTTGGTTTGTAAACAAAACTGCAACAAAAATGCTCTGGAATCATTTTTGGTGAGTAACTGCTTGATTAGTTGTCTACTACATTAAACTTAATTGAAATGAGAAAGTATTTTTGTTTCATTTCTTGGAGTAGAAGTTTGAAAATAATAGTTTCGGCCTACAATTATTTTATCAGATGTGATAAAATTTTTGAATAGCTTCTTAAGTTGGTTTTAAATGTTACTGTGTAGCCTACCGGTGTTTCCTGCTTAAGAGGAGTAGGCTAAAAATCAAAAAGAATTCAATTCTCAATTTTTTTTAATAGAAGAGATCAGTATGGCAAATAATTTAAGAATTCTTATGTTACCGCACTTTGGCTCCTAATTCGATCTAAGTAGATTGTTGCTTTGTTTTTTTAATTCATTGTTTTTATTATTGTTTCAGGGGTTTTCCTCACTTCTTGTTGTGTTTGCTAGCATTTTATCATGTGAATGCAGTTGATAGAAACAACTTCAAGAGCTGCGAACAGAGTAGTTTTTGCAGGTGAGTAACCTGAAACTGTCAAACTTTTCTCGCCTATTTTGAAAAATCAGTACCGGGGTACTGATAATCAGAACAAGGGACCCATTAGATAAGAAATCTGCTATGTAAAGTTGAATGAATTTTTTAGGTAGGAAACTTCAAGAGAGCAGAAATATGCTCAAATCTTCTGTTCGATCCTGGTAAGCTCATTTTTAAATTATAACTTTCAGACCACGACTACTGATGTAGTCTGTCCAAACAAAGAAGACTTCCAAAAAGAAGGGAAACTCCCATCCAGACTCCAGCTCGGTGAATATTAGTACACAAATTATAAATCTAGTAGGTATCAAATTGTAGATCAGAATGTGTCCTACATGACAAAAAACCATTTTTAACCAATATTGAGTCATTTTCCAATCTTTGTCAGAATATCTTAGCTTTGCTTGGACAGACTATAATTATTGATACTTCATCACTTACTGTACAATTTACTTTGTACAGTAAAAAAGTAAAAAAACTTTGTACAGTAAAAAGTACAGTTGTACTTCAACTTATACAATTACATCAACATATTTTTAACCTTATTTCTTCACGTCCTAAGTATTTAAAAATTGATAAAGTTGGCCTATCAACATACTTCAATTTTTGTTGTAAGTGGCGTACAGTACTTTAGTGTTTCTCATATACTTCCTTCCACGTTAACAAAATTTTATGGAACTACGTGAATTTGAAAAATACTAAATGAAACTTTCTTGTTTTAGGAGGTGCAGAAGAATGAAACCAGGAGAGTCTAGCTACGAACTACAGTTGGATACAGTTGTTGTTAAGGATGCTTCTCTTTCGGCCGAACTGATAAATAAAGATAACAATGTCAGATTCAATCTCGTGTTGACTGCATTGAAGGATAGTTCTTTTAGGCTCCAGATTGATGAGGTTTTGCCTTTGAAACCACGCTATCGTGTTGAGCATGTTCTGGAAGGAACTCCAGCTGAGGGGAAGTGAGTAGAGAAATTCTTGGATTTCAAAGTTGTACCCTAGTCCCTAGTGTAATAGTTACTTAATTTTGAATTAAACTATTCTAATGGAACTATTACAATCTATGCTAGCCTATTACAATCGAGATTTATTTGAATTATTTTAAAATGAATTGTAAATAGAACATAGGATTAGCGCCTTTCATACAGGATAAACTCCACCTAATTCAGATTTGGTATTTCAGATATTCACTTTTTGGAGTACTTCACTCAAAAAAATTTAGTCAGCTACAATAAGGCCACTTTGAAAATTTTTTATCATGACTGGAGCGCTCTCTAGTTCTATCAGTGACAAAGGGTTCATAGATACATTGGGGCTGAAAGACTGATCTGAAATTTATTGATAAATTAATTGAGGACTGAAACTGAAAATAACTAAAATAATGATAATGGTTTTTGACAATACTCCATGTTTGTATGATTAATTATTGAGTTAATAAAATTTATTTATTTATTTATAGAACTTTAAAACGCTCCAGTCACTTGTAATGTCACTTGTAATTTGTAATGACCTATCAAGTCATTACAAATTTAATACTGACTGAATGTCGTGAAACCACTTTGAAAATCAATCACTGTTATCTGCTCAGTTCGTCATGGATCATGAATTTCATAATTTATCAAATATTTCTTTGAAATTTTCATGAGAATGAACTGATTAATTTTAATTAAATTGTCCTAAAATACTTTCCATTTTGAGTTTCAACTTTGTTTTTCAGACTAGAAATAACTGGGAGGACCAGTTCTTCTGTGAAAGCTACAGCATCATCAGGAGTCAGTGCTGTTCTTAACGCTGCGCCGTTCAGTGTTCACTTTTATAATTCAAATAACGAATTAGCGGTCATCGCCAATCAACGAGGATTGTTCCGCTTTGAACATCAACGAACAAAGCCTGTGCCGTAAGTAACATTCTGACAATTATTTCATATAATAATGTGTAGTGTGGAGTGAATGTGAAATTGGCAACCAGCTCACCAAGTAGGCCCTTCTTGGGCTGTTGAGCCATTGACAAAACAATAATGTATAGTCTGTTGTAGGAAATAAGACTTTCTGTAAAATGGAAAAATGACTAAATCGGTCAATATTTGTTCAAAAATTATAAATTCAGTCTCAAAATGTAGGAAACATTCTGGTATACAATTGATAATTTTTGAACAATACTGACCGAGCCGGAGTCATTTTCCCATCTTGCCTGAATGTCTTCTTCGCTTGGACAGACTGTAGGTCCGGAACTTTAGTATGTGCATTGTCAATAATCCAGCCTACTTCACGGTTGTCTGATGAACATGCAGTTACTTGTTTGAAATGGTATAACTTAAGTACTTGTATTCATGCAAAATTTCCGATTTTTTTGGAAAAGCATGTTAGGAAGATTATTTTTCCATTTCATTCGCAGTTACACAGATTACCATTAAAATTTTAATTTTACTATTAATTTCAATCAATTTCTTCAATATTACTGTTATCACCAACCCATTAAAAAACTTTATGTATGTAAAAAATTGTATGTTCCAAAGCATAATGTCAACTTATCATTATGCTGTGAAAACGCTTCAATGTAAACAATTATTTTTCCAAAGTCTGGGGAAAATATCACGCGGTAATCTAGGAGCTTAAACAAACAAGAGTTATCTTAAAACCGTGCTTTTTGAAGATGAATTTCCGTCATCTTATAGAATATCTATGAATGAAGAATCAGACGTGATACAATATTAAACTGACTTCCGATTCAGCAAATCATGATATGTATCATAAGTGCATTGGTTTTCAACATGAATTGCTATCAAGTTGAAGGTTGTTTTATTGTCTAAAATTGATTTTTAATTAGATTTTAGAGTAAATTAAGTTTTTAAGTAAAACTTTATCTTGTTTATGAAAATAATATCTAATTGATTCAGCTTGTACTGGTATCACTCAGTTGCCAGATAACCTTCTCAACTTTCAACTACTCAACAAGTTTTCTACTTTCGTTTTGAAATATCATCATAATGAATCTGTTAATCTATTGATTTTATGAAGCTGTCAATTTTTCATTAATGCCAAAGTTCAATCATTCATGTTGAAATTAATTTGTAGAAAGCCGGAAGGAGAGGAAGAAGATGCTGGTGGTGAACAATCAGCTGACGCTGCAGTTACTGAAGACCCTGGTGCCTGGGAAGAGAACTACAAGTCGCACCATGACTCCAAGCCCCTCGGGCCCACTGCTGTGGCGCTCGACTTCACCTTCCCCGGGGCAGAGCAGATCTATGGAGTGCCTGAGCATGCTGATTCGTTGGCTTTGAAATCCACAAAGTACGTTATTATAGCGTGACTACGCTATGTCGTTTTTCTCAAGAAACTAATAGAAACTTCCTAACCTACTAAGCTAACCTAAATGTCGTAAGCCATAAATATTACCCAATACTCTTATATTGGTAAGTATAGTATAAGTGCTTGTAAATCATTTCAATATGGAATGGTTCCTTTTTTGACGGCTATTTTCGTGTATGGGTTGTGATTGATGCCATTCAGATTACCTTAACAGCCTCTCTACAATCTACTATAATCTACTCTACAATCTAAGCTCTGTGGAAGGGGAAATGGGTTTCCCTTCGTCCATGTCGCAAGTATTTTCTTGCGGACTTTCGTCTGACGTATGTTATTGGTCAAGTGGACAATGGACATGACTCAAAAAGCGACCTTGTGTGTCGCGTTCCTTGATGTTTCATTCTAGATTACTCAAGGTGATCAACTGTAGTAATCTTGAACAAGCATACGTTTCAATAATGATAGAAGACATTTGAATTACATTAGTTTAGTTTATTCGTGTGTAAATCTTGAGTATCTTCTAGAAAGGAAATTAAACCAGTACACAAAGCTTCAAGAAATAGAATGTCATTTGTCATTGAAATTTGGAAAACCTTGTGGTTCTGAATGAGAAAATGACATTCAGATTCATTCATCTGAAAGCTTCGAGTATGCATTCTCATCGAGTCATTTTGATTACCAACTAATGATGAATAATTCGAATTTGTTTTTGTTTTTTGTTTCCAGGAAGACTGATCCCTATCGTTTGTATAACCTGGATGTTTTCGAGTATGAATTGGAAAATCCTATGTCTCTCTATGCTGCCATTCCTTTTGTGATAGCTCAAAGGTAATCGATTTCTCATTATTCAGAATTGATAATATCTTTATAATCGATAAAATAAATATTAGTGTATACACTTTCGAGTTGAATGTGACCATATATCTTGATACAAAGAGACCTTTACTAATCTTACAAGCTACCCTATCAACATGCTCATTCCAAGGTAATCTTACATCCACAGTCAAACCAAGCAAATTCACAGTATAAACATTTTCAATAATATTATCACTTATCATGACTACTGGATCAAAAGGGAACATTTTTCTTAACTTGAATTGAATTGCAAAGCTCTTATTGGGATTAACAGAGAGAGCATACTCATTATAAAACTGCACAACTTCATTGGAAGACAAATTTGCTATATTTGCTACCGCTCGTTCAATAAACACATTCAACTAGAGTTGATCGCATGAACATGGTCCAGTGGATACTGGAACGAAAGTGTCCACTCTCAACCACACCCCGCACCCATAGACGTTGTCATTTCGTCAGGTGTATTATGAAAATATAAATTATTTTTATTTATTTATAATTAGCTGAATAGGCGGCAACATTGCATCAAGTCTCACCGGACTATTTTCATGCGTTCAACTATAGGAAGAGTAGGCAAACCTATTCATATTTATTTTTTGATTAAATATTCATTTTTTGGCACGAGTAAAATATAATTATTAGTTAATTTAATATAGGAACAACAGGTAGAGCAAAAAACGGGTTCGAAGTTTGTGCGAAATCAGGTTGTTTCAAAAAATG
The DNA here is from genome assembly GCA_017141385.1 of Sogatella furcifera. NCBI lineage: Eukaryota > Metazoa > Arthropoda > Insecta > Hemiptera > Delphacidae > Sogatella > Sogatella furcifera. Next base: position 52,524,436 of record CM029547.1, on the reverse strand, counting down.
TCCTTGAATAATAATTTTTAATTCTGATAATTGTTGCAGTGTTTCGAAAACGGTTGGACTGTTCTGGCTGAACACAGCTGAAACGTGGGTGGACGTGGCGGGCAACTCTGACGACAACGTTGTCTCGTCAATCGTTAACTATGTATCGGGCGGCACCAAAGTGGCGCAAGTCGAAACGCACTTTATGTCCGAAAGTGGCATTCTGGATGTGTTCGTCCTGCTCGGACCGAAGCCGCACGATGTTTTCAAACAATATGCCGATCTTGTTGGAACTACGTTTTTGCCTCCGGTGAGTATAGTGATTGTATTCATAAGGGATTGTCTGTAGTCTGGTCGAGCAAAGAAGAAATTTTTGCAAGATGGGAAAATAACTCCAGCTCGGTCAATATCGGTTCAATAATTATTATGAATTTGGTCTCAAATAGTATAAAACACTCTGCTCTACAATTTGAGACCAAATTTATAATTTTTGAATCAATATTGACCGAGCTGGAGCTATTTTCCCATTTCGTCAGAATGCTTCACAAAAATTTGTTGATTGAATGTTGATGTAGTGGAATTTTTCCGTAATGAAAGAACTAAGTTTGTATGCTGTTCATACGGTTTGCATGTTGTTCATGCTGCTTGTAAGTTATTATACGTTTAGTAGAAAAGCGTTTTTTTATATTAATTATTCCAAGCACAAGTTTCTGTAACTATTTCTTTCTATCATGTTGAAACTTGAAAGAAAATTTTGGGCCGTGTTATCGGAGGTTGGAAATCATCACGGCAATTTTCACTTTATTGACTGCAGCCTTGAATAGTTCATTTGAGTTGCAGCCATACCATTCTCTTGAATTACGCAGCCAGGATATTCTTCTTCTTCCCACACTCCTCTTTCCCATGATCCTTCCTTGCAAGATAAGTCTCAACAGCTCATACTTCTCACCCCTCATTACATGGCCCAAATATTGCAATTTCCTTCTATTTATAGTCGCAACAACTTCACATTCCTTTGCCATCATTAACAGTACATCCCTATTTGTCACTTTCCTTGTTCATGGTATTCTCCACATCCTCCTATAGCACATTTCAAATGCCTCGATGTTTTTGAGGGTTGACTTTTTCAAAGGCCATGCTTCCATGCCATAAGTTACAACAATGTAGAAAACACGTAACAACGCAGCATGCGTATTGTAAGTTCCAGTTTAATATCTCGGCTACACAGAATCGTTCACTTCATTAATCCATGCTCTAAGATACTTATATGCTGTGACTCTCAATAGGTGTATTGTCCACTAACTTACTATATTAACTGGGACTTTCTGCTATGTTGAACTATCAATAAAAAAATTATTATTTAGTTGAAATTTGAAATGTCTAGGTCAATAAAATATTCTATCATGAACTCTTTCATTTTCCTATTGTGTATTTCAGTACTTTTCTCTGGCCTACCACCAGTGCCGATGGAATTACAACGACCAAGACGATGTCTATGCTGTCAGTGAAAACTTTGATCATTATGATATACCAATGGATGTGATGTGGCTTGATATTGAGCACACTGATGGCAAAAAGTAAGTTCCATAATGCTTTTACAGGCTTCAATTAGATGATTAAGCTCATAATCAAAGCTCAACTCCTATTATCGGGATGAAATGGGAGCGGACTTGAAACGAATTTTCAAGTATCTTGATAATTATTGGATTCCACTAGAGAAAGGTAGTAGTTTTAGGAGGGAAAACAAGCTCTAATTCAAAACAGTTTTGGTATTTATTAGGAATGATACAGTATGTTCGAGGTATTCCATTCCAATATTGGCTGGTAAACAATAGCAAATCAGAGACAAATTCATCATTTTTAAACATATGTTACATATGTCAGCAAGCAGGCTGCCTGAAATCGTAATTTCTATTGTAATCTATTTCAATCTACTATTTTATTGCCAACTGTATGATATTCCCGAGACTTTATTCTATATAGTCTTTATCATAATCCATATATTTTTTTCTTGTTAACTTATTAAAACTTTGAATAGAATACTGTTACAGGAATAATAATAATATTGAAGTTGTTTTCTAATGAATTTCAATTAAGTTTATCAAGATATATACCATAGAAGAAATATATCTATTTTTACAGATTATAGATCTATCAATAGTTTTTCAATAATAATTTAAAATTTGAATGAATTTTACTAAAACGTGTTCAATAACTGGTTTCTAAACCTATACAATTTATCATCATCATCATCATCTAGGTATTTCACTTGGGATCCCGTGAAGTTTTCAAAGCCGCTTGAAATGGTCAAAAACTTAACGGATAAGGGAAGAAAGCTGGTTACCATTGTTGATGTGCACGTGAAACGAGATGGCGGATACTTTGTACACAACGACTGCGAAAATAATGGATATTACATGAAGAACAAGGATGGAAATGTGTATGAAGGTTAGTTTTCCAACCATGTGATTAAATCTAGAACCAAATATTCCGACTCAGAATTATCATTCAAGTGACGTTTCCATTACTACAACTTGCGGGCACATGTCAGGCACAAGATGCACGCTATAGATACACGTAGTTGTTTGAAACAACGCAAATCAACTCCGTGCTTCTATTGCACCTTAGGCATATGCGCCCGTGCGACTTGTAGTTTAATGGGAACTAGACACATGAAAATAATGAATTTTGCTCTATGCACGAATCAACAATTTGTAACTTTCTTAGAAGTCAAGTCACGAACACTGCGATGCACCAGTATTTGGCCAAGTACACAGTAGCGAGGTGGAACCACCATTAAAAGCCATACGAATATTTTTTAACAAACTGTTAGCCTACGTTCTTAAAAATCCATTGGTTCAGTATTTCTTGTCCTATCTACACTAGAATTATCAATTAAGATAAATTTGTTCGTGTGAGTGTACTTGACACAATAAATTAGACTTTTTTAAATACATGTAGCCTAATATTTATTTTTCCTTGAAAAACTTTAAATGTAAAAAACTAGATCTTACACTCCTACACTCGAACTATACATGTATAAATTGTACATAACTTGTTACAATTGCTTACTTTCTCATAAATAATAATTTTTGAATTTAAACCTACACCTTGTTTCTCTGTTATCTAAATCTATGTTATTTTATGTCCTTTTGTGTTGATAGATGAAAATAAAAGTCTCAGTACCATTTTTGTATTTTTTATTTAGACAACATGTTTTGCTCTACTAGGAGAAGGTATACTGTTAATTTAACTTTCATCTATTTCCATCTATTTCATCTATTAATTTTCATATATTGATGTAAGAATACATTGATATAGTCTGTCCAAGCAAAGAAGAACCTCTGGCAAGATTGGAAAATAAATCCAACTTGGTCAATACATGTTCAAGAATTATAAATGTGCTCTCATAAGTAGATCAAATTGTTTCCTACAATTTGAGATCAAATTTATAATTCTTGAAACAATATTGACCGAGCTTGAGTCATTCTCCAATCTTGCCAGAGGGTCTTCTTTGCTTGGACAGACTATTTTACTTTGGTATCCCTACAAAAAGCAAACATTGAATGTGTATTTTGTTATCTATATCCAGATCTATCTCATATACGAGTTCATGTATACATTCTAAAAATTCAATCTAACTGTTCACTTTTTTAAAAATATTTGATTTATATTTAATATATATTAAATTACATTTGTTACTTTTCTATTCATGCCTTTCTCTTTGAATCTGATTATGATATTTTTGTCAAAGGTTGGTGTTGGCCCGGATCGTCTAGCTACCCAGATGTTCTCAACCCTGAAGTGAGAAACTACTATGCCGAACAGTATAAGTTCGACAAGTACTTGGGATCGACGGATGACGTGCACATTTGGAACGACATGAATGAACCGTCCGTCTTCAATGGACCCGAAGTCACCATGCCCAAAGATCTCATGCATTATGGCGGCTGGGAGCACCGAGACATACACAACATCTATGGAATGCTGTTTGTAAGTAGCTTGTGGTTATATATTATAATCCGTGCGTTAGTAAAGCTATTTTTGTTCTAGGTTCGATTTCTTTCCAAGATAAGGCATTCAAGAATATTTGAAATTCCATCATACTACTTGATTAGGCATAGTTAGGACTAGGAAGTCCTTTCTACCACTCAACCTTATAAAAGGGAACACGGTGGGGTTGAAATGTAATCATGATTACGATGAAGTTATTTCTTCTTCTTTCTTTATGTGGCTCTACAGTCCATGGTGAACTTTGGCCTCCTCAACATGACGCCTCCACATCTGTCTATCCTGTGCTCTCCGCCGCCAGTTTGTCACTCCCAGCACACGCAGATCACCCATCACGTCACCAATCCATCTTCTCCTTGGCCTTCCTCTCCTCCTCGTCCCTATCACTATATCATCCATTATCCTAACCGGTCCTCTCTCATCCGCCATTCTCACTACATGACCCAGCCATTCGATTCTTCTTGCTTTTATGGTGCGTATAATATTTTCTTCCCAATTGCTTCATCTATTTCACAATTATATCTGCCTCTCCATATACCACCTTCACATATTGGACCCCATATTCTTCTGTACATCTTTTTCTCAAAACATCTCAGTGCTCTTTCATCTCTGCTCAACATTGTCCAAGTTTCAGCCCCATATATTACAACCGGCTTTACCAATGTTTTATACATTTTTTCTTTTGTTTTACGGGTGATTAGCCTGCTCTTGAAAATATTTTGGTTGGCGAAATAAGCTCGGTTGCCCATCATGATGCGATTGCATATTTCGTGACTGGTTTTGTTATCATTGGTCAGTGTTACACCCAAGTACTTGAATTCACTGACGCCTTCCACTTCGCAATCATCTGTTATTTTTAGGTTGTTCACTTGTCTTCTTCGCTCATTTGTTGACATTTTCATGTACTTGGTCTTCTCCACATTTATTTCTAGACCTAAAACTTGTGCTTCATCCTTCATTTTGCAGAAGAGTTCTTTTAAATTATTTTGATTTCTGGAAATCAGAACTACATCGTCTGCATAGGCTAGCACTTGAGATGTTTTATTTACAATTGTTCCTTTCAGACCTAGCCTCTGAATCACCTTTTCAAGTACTAGATTGAATATTGTGGCTGATAGAGCGTCTCCCTGTCTGACTCCGGCTGTAACCCTAAACGTTTGACTCAGTTTATTTCTTACCTTTACTTGAGCTGTTGTGTTGTCCATTGTCAGATTTATGAGGTTGATCAGCTTTCTTGGAATTCCGGCTTCTTGCAATATTCTTATCATCTTGTTTCTCTTGACACTATCAAAAGCTTGGCGGAAATCCACAAACATCATGTGCAGATCTGTGTTATATTCGTAACATTTCTCCATGATCTGCTTCATTGTGAAAATGATGAAGTTATTTAGCAGTAATTATTTCACTGGGATTGGTTACCGACCAACTGAATGTTACACTCAGCAGCTCCTCATGGATCAAGAAATCATCCTCCTGAATTATTTTTGAATAGTGCTATCCTATTTTTCTCTTGTGCAGTATAGTCTGTCCAAGCAAAGAAGGAATTCTGGCGAGATGGGAAAATAACTCCAGCTTGGTAAATATTGGTTCAAAAATTATAAATTTTGTTTCAAACTGTAGATCAGAGTGTTTTGTACAATTTGAGACCAAATTTATAATTTTTGAACCAATATTGACTGAGCTGGAGTTATTTTCCCATCTCGCCATAATGCCTGCTTTGCTTGGATAGACTATACCTTGTCAAGTCCTTGGATACTCCTTTTTATCAGTTCATTTTATTATATTACATTGACTGTATTCATTCAAAATCTTAACTATATTTTTATGAAAATTCTGTTAGATATACTAGGGCCATGTCTGTTCTTTCTTCCCAATGCATTTTGTCATCAGATTAATAAATAAATATTCGATTTGCAGGTGATGTCAACCTACCAAGGCATGCTGAATCGCGGTGGCGAGGCGGACAAAGCGCTGGCAAAGCGGCCGTTCATTTTGTCGCGGTCTGGCTTTGCTGGCATCCAGCGGTACGCGGCGTTGTGGACCGGCGACAATGCGGCCGAATGGGGTCATCTGGCGATTTCTCTGCCCATGTGTTTGTCGCTGGCCATTTCCGGTGTGTCGTTCTGTGGTGCTGATGTTGGCGGCTTTTTCAAAAATCCTGATCATGAGCTGTTTATTAGGTGGTATCAGGTGAGCGAGAAAACTCAAGATTCATGATTAATTTCTATCCATCATCAGGCTACAAGAGAAATAGGCAAGTCACACAAAATCTTCAAAAGTCACACAATCAAAATATACAGATCAACAATAGATTTAGCACAAAATATCAGCTAAATCAGATTATACGTTCAATAATTTGCCTGCGACAGTATTATGCCCAGGGCCCTGGCTTATAAAGATTTACAGCTTGTTTTTCTGATAAGTAATTGGGATTGTAGATTCACCAATAAAACTCTCGATTTACAATGTTCCAAATTTTGGAAAGAATCAGCTGTTGAATCAACGATCAGCCAAAACTCACTATAGTCCATTCACGATGGCTTGAGACGAGATAAACAAAAGCTCTGCATGTGTTTGTGTGCGACTGGAGTGGCTTCGTTGTAGCCACGACATGAAAAAGTCACAGCAATGCCAAAATTCCGAATATTGTTTTCGGGACTGTAACCAAAGCATTAACACAAAATTTTTATTATAATTGTTTGTTCAATTTAATTCCATGCAGTCGAGAGACAACCGAAACAAGCAATTTCCCAATGTGTATCCATAAAAAAGATTACTTATTCTGAATTGCCTACAACAAAATTCGGGATTTTGGCATTGCTGTGACTTGTTTATGTCGTGGTTAAAATGCCACTCCAGTCGCACACACACACACATGCAGAGCTTTTGTTTATCTCGTCTCAAGCCATCGTGAATGGACTATAGAAGACCCTAACATTAGAATCCAAAATGGCCGCGATTGTTTGAGTGGAATAGGAAATCCCATGTAAATTGGTGCAGACGACAAATTCACGATGTCAGCTGTTCAAACTCGAACCATCGCGGCTATTTTAGATTAAAAGGCTAGGGTCTTCTGACTTGGTTTCTTATTACGATTTTCTTTGTAGGTTATGATATTATTTTAGCAACAAAAATGATTCCTATTCAAATCTCACAATAAAAATAATGATAGATATTCATTATTAAATATATCCATAATAATAAATGAATTTATATATCAAAATCATTAAATTAGGAGCAAAGTTTTGGTTTTAAAGGAATAGCATTGGACTATTCCGAGATTCTATTTACTTGAGGTAAATTGGTTCCATGTCATTTTTTTAATCAGCTGATACTGTAGAATTTCCTTTTTATTGGAAACGTTTATGAGACAGAAATGATCATAAAATCCACGAATTATGAGTAATGTGGAATGTAAAATGTTTATAAGCCAGGGCTCTGGTTACATCTGAGCGAAATTCGGTAACTAATGCGATTTTTATTATGATTATTTTTCATGCTATTATTCAGGAGGGAGGTAGTTTGATCCTCTGGTTAACCGGAGCAAATCAATCTTTTAATTCAGCTCTAAGCTGGTATCTCAATATATCAATGTAGTTTTAATAACGTCTAGTCTTTCCATGTTATATCTCCCATTAATTAATTGTTATACTATGATATCTTATTGAAATAATGCAAACTTAACTACCACGTGCCTAAGATGCAATAGAAACACGGAGTTGTAGAGCAACTCACACTGGTCAGCTGATCTTTGATTTGCATTCCCCCATGCAACTGCGTGTTTATCTTGATCACATGTGCCCTTGCGACTTTCTTAGTAATGGAAACGTAGTTTTAAAACCTAAATAGTGTTAAATCATAGCCTCCTTTAACATAACCTCGTATTAAAGGAAGCTATGGTTAAATAGAGGCATCATTGTTCCCATGCAGCTGTTGTTTCTCTCACTAGGCTAGTTCATTCATACGTCAACCTAAAAATCTCACCTTGATTGATGATATCTTTGAAGTACAAAAAAACAAATCGATCAAGTAGCCTAAATAATTACGGTATAATGGCGGCTTTGTTCATGCTATATTTATTGCCCACGAATAGATGGATAAAGAAATGAAGAAATAGAAAAATGAATGAGACAATGAAGAATAAGGAATGCTTTAAATTAGATCATTTATCTATTCAAAGGCAAACACACAATCAAAATAATGATAGGGAAAGAGACGACATTCAAAGCCCTTACCTCTCTCGATCCCAATTTTGATAAAATATTAATACCAGAAAAGGTTACATTCCTTGGAATCTTCTAAACACGTATATTTTTTATGCCAAAATAATTATTCACTTCATGCAAGTAGATTATAACATTTATCGGCTTGAATCATGGATAAGAAGTTAATGGAGAAATATTTGATTGATGATTTTTTGGATTGTAGGCGGGAGCGTTCCTGCCGTTCTTCCGAGGGCACGCTCACATTGACACGAAACGCCGCGAGCCGTGGCTGTACGGACCGGAGGCAACGATGCTGATCCGTGATGCCATCAGGAAGCGCTACATGATGCTGCCCTTCTGGTACACTCAGTTCTACATCAACAACCAGACCGGACTGCCTGTCATTAGGCCGCTCTGGGTTGAGTTCCCAGCAGAACGCAATACCTACACCATTGACAATGAATTTCTCATAGGTTTGTACTAATATTTCTATTCTATAATTTATTTATTTTTCATCTATTCGTTTATCTAATTCCATTTATTTATTTACAAATGCGGAAATGCATCTTGGAACAAGACGTATTTTAAGCCTAGGTGATGGTGAGTAGATGAATGAGAATTCTTTATTCTTTATTCTTTATTCTTTATTCTTTATTCTTTATTCTTTATTCTTTATTCTTTATTCTTTATTCTTTATTCTTTATTCTTTATTCTTTATTCTTTATTCTTTATTCTTTATTCTTTATTCTTTATTCTTTATTCTTTATTCTTTATTCTTTATTCTTTATTCTTTATTCTTTATTCTTTATTCTTTCTTTACAATTGCGACTTGATTTCCAAGTATTTTAAGCAAAGGATGAATGAGTGATGATGAATGATACACATGTATCATTTGACAATTAATACACATATATCATTCATCCTTTCATGCATCATTATCATGTATATATCTAAACCATGTATCATTCTTTCATTCATTCATCACCGTGATACAATGGATATCTATCCAGTAAATAGATATAGTACTGAAATATACACTCATCAGGATCGCCCTCAAAAGAAAAAAATATAAAAATATATACAACTATAATAATATGGTACTCACTATTATCCAAATCTTGACATTAACTATCCATTCATTGAACTAAATCATTGTATACTGATAATAACCAAATTGATAATATGTACTCTTTTTATAAAAATACTATACTCTTAGTTGCGGTAAGTAGGCTACTTACTGTTGAGTTGCATAAACTTCAAGTTATATTCACATAACTTGAGTCGCAATTGAACAGTGAGTGTTCTGCATTACAATATTATATTTCATAATATCATTTACCAAATGTGAAGGATATAGATTGATAGATCTTTATTTTCCACATTTTACAATACAAAGAAGCATGGATAACCACAGAAATTATAATAGCATTGTGATGTATTTCTATTATACAAATGTGAACCAAATACATCACAATTCTATTATAATTTTTATGGTTATCCAATTATCCATGCTTCTTTGTAACGTAAAATGTGGAAAATGAAGTCATCTATTAATCTATATTCTTCACATTTGTACTCTCATTCTATTCTATCAACATTCTTCCTGTTATATTTTTATCTAATTTAATCTGTGTTTCTAAAATAATGGTTAATGCTACAATGTTAAATCAGGAATGTTGAAATAACCTAATTTGGATTATGCTGTATAATTAAGATGTAAGGGAGAGTTCCCCAACAGTGAAGCACTTTTTTCAAAAGCAGATAAAAAGTTTGAAAAAGCCTTTTTTGTCGGTCTAAGTATTCCAGTAAATACAAGACTATCTACTCTAAGAAAATCAATCGCATTAAACATTTGTATCAAAATTAAAAAAGTCACATAACCTCAAATGTCTCAGTGTTCCTCCCTCGGGAACACTGGGACACACCATAGGGAACAGTGAGACAAAAATTTTAATGCAAGAAAAATGATATATTATACCAATGTTTTCTCACTATTCAAAAATAATCAATTATTAAAAACCATAGTTATCTGTAACAAACAAAAAAAATCTGGTGTGGTACACTCACACAACTTTCCTTGCCATTCACATTTGCTTAGCCTAATACGAGTAGGCTATCCATTATCCATACCTAGTCATCAGCGAGTGCAAATTTCATTACGCTATTACTTGCTCATCTTCCAATACTAACAGTGAAATTTGCACTCGCCGATGACGCCTCGCGCCTGCCGGCGCTTCGGCTAATCGTGAGTGCAATTTGAGACTTCCACAATAAACCTTCACAAACTTCTACAAGCCCATGATGACTCGCGCCTGTCGGCGCTTCGGCTAGATTTAAGCCAAATTGACTTTGATTTTGAATGAAAGTAGATTTTTTGGTACCTATTCCAATATATCGGATCAAAGAGAATCGATGTATCGGTGGAATCGATAATGGATCATACTCTGGTATTTTACCAAAAATCCTATTATATTAAGCAAGCAGTTTCTGTATATGTATGTGGAACCACTGATCTAGACAACGGCTCTAACGATTTCCTTGAAATTTGAAATGTAATATAACCGTGATGAAAAAATAAGATTGCACCAGGTCTCATGTCCGGGAAAACTCTCTGGCCGGACTAATAAAAGAATTAAATATTCCTTCAGGAATAAGCCCAAGTACTACGTATAATGGTTGTTATCGTTAGCTGACTAACGCTATCCAGCTGGAGTAAATGGAGTTACATTCAAGTCTATAACACATGTTCATGTCAAAAAATTGTGAGAGGTGATCACATCAATTTTGAATTTATTTTTTACAATAACATATTTATGTGATTCAACAGTTCGGCTGAGCGAAGCTCGGTACCAGATATTTTATTATGAAACACCAATACTTTTTCCAAATGTGATTTTTGTCTCCTTAAATCCTGATATGGATTGCTTTGATTGCGAGTTTGACGGGATGGCATTGACACAATTTTTGTACACGAGCGGCAAGCACGCTGCCCGCGTTGCTCAACTCCACTTACCGAGCCATGTAGTGCGGGTTGCCTATATACAGATTCATGTAGTGCGGGTTGCCTATCTACAAACTACTTTTCAAGTCTGGGGTGGCGCCCCTGCTAATCTTACACAAAGGGGACATATGCCAGTTGATTAAGCTTATTAATGACTATATAGGGTGTCAGTTTGAAGAGAATAGTTTCAAACATTTTTGAGAAAATCGAGATAGAAATATTGCAAAATCCATTTTTCTCATAAATGCTGCGGATCTTCTGCGATTCTGCCAGGAACGAGACTCCTGGCAGTCGGTAGGGCTTATAAAGGGCTATTCTGGGTATGAGTTTTAAAAAAATCGTTAGAGCCGTTTTCGAGAAAATCTTGAAAAACACCATTTTTGGCATATTATCCGCCATTTTCTCCGCCATTTTTCGATGAATTTTTTTGAATTTCTTAGAGTCGGGTCCCCATGGTATAAGAACCTTAAGTTCCAAATTTCAAGTCAATCGGTCAATTAGGGATCGAGATATAGTGTATACAGACATACACACACACATACACACACACACACACACACACACACACACACACACACACACACACACACACACATACACACACACACTTACACACACACACACACACACAGACCAATACCCAAAAACCACTTTTTTGGACTTAAGGGGCCTTGAAACGGATAGAAAACCTAAAATTGGGGTACCTTAATTTTTTTTGGAAAGCAATACTTTCCTTACCTATGGTAGTAGGTAGGGCAAGGAAATTAATAATGTATAAGCTCCAAGTAATTCATTTTAAAATTCAATTCTCATACCGGGGAACAGTGAGACACTTCAGAAAATAGGCGAAGTTCAAAAGGAGGTTTGGCTCCCCTAAAAATATTAATACACGTTTAGAACAAAACTAATACACCTTTTGATACCCCTGAGGTGAACTGGCCCCCCAGAAGACCTAGTGGTAACCTCTGCCCAAGCGCCTATGAGTTCAGCATAGTCTCAGTGTTCCCCATTCTGTGATGTCTCACTGTTCCCCATTCTGTGATCCATGGCTTTTTAATGAAAAAAAACATAACCTCAAAATATTATCAAGTAAATTACATGCTGCTTCAATCAGCATAAATAACTGGATTGAGAACATCCTTGGTTCTTGTCATATTTCAAAAACTCATTTTCATAGAAGAAAAAAAATTGAGTGCGAAAAAAAATATTTCCGTCAAAACACTACCTTCAAATGAAGTCGAAATTATATTGAAAAAAATCATCGCCGTGAAGCCATCAAACAGGCGTGATACATCTGGTACTCTAGTTCTAGTAGAAGCTATTGCCACTGAACATCGCTTTTATATTAGATTTTTTATAAGAAATCTTGTCTCACTGTTCCCCACTCTCCCTTACTCGTAATTACAGTTACAATGCTGAAAATGTTGCAAGCTGCTTATTGACCATTACTGTATATTGCTGTATATGCTGTATGTATGCTTGTTGTACTGTATACTGTATATGGTTTATGAGGAATAGCCTGACTTACGATCATTGAGTGGCTACTAGGATTGCCTGCCTACCTATACTTGGTCATCTTGTCAATTTTCAGTCCATGACATACTGCCGTTGTTCACCACTGTTTTAGATGATATTTTTTATTGATTCGAATTATTTTCGTTTGTCTTACAGGTGATTCAATCCTGGTGCGGCCTGTGACTGAGCCTGGAGTAACCGAGGTGAAGGTGTACTTCCCGGGCCAGTCCGAAGTCTGGTACGACATGGATAACTATCAGCCGTTCCAAGTTAATGGCTATGTCAACATGCCTGTCGATATTCGCAAGGTAACTGGAAATCATTTATACACGAGATTACAATACAATGAGATTGAAACATACACAAAGTCCAAAACGTCCCTTTATTGTCTCGAAACCAATTTTGTTCAAGGTTATGTTCACACTACTTTAAACTTGAAATTTTACTAAAATTACAAATAGAAATGAAAGCAAAGATTTTATGAATTCTACACTATTCATTAACAGTGGCCTTTAACATTTGTGACTGAAAGTATTATCAATCTTATAAGGCTGCTTACACACTGGTGTATTGTATCATGTATTAAGCCTCATATTTTGAAATTCATCTTTATAATAACGTATGTTCAATATCCAAGATCATAATCATCATATGTTATGATAGGGACAAAATTTAAAACATGAGGCTCGATACGTAATACAATACACCAATGTGTAAGCAGTCTAAATGTTTCAAAAGTAGCGTTCGCATTTGTATGGAGGTAATATTTTTATGTAGTTGTAATATAAATTTGGTAGCGTATTAAGGATTTTTTCACACCAGTGCAAGCTGGACTCGATCGATCGCAATGACTGATGTATATATTTTGAGCTGTGAAATTGAAAATCATACGATCTATCCGTTAAATCATTATCATCCCGTAAGTAACGATCTAAAATCAATGTTGGTTCCGTAATGGTTCAGAAAACATGTAATAATTATAATAGAACTCGTCAAATAATAGGTCCATTGTGCCACAACTTGAAAAAATAATTTTGGAAATTTTGCTGTTTCAATTTGAAAATTTAATGAGTCATATTATAGCATAGTTAAATCTCATTTTTGAAATAAAGAATGCTTTCTCGCCAAACGTACTCTACATGTTATGAATTGTTATTCCAGTCATATATTGTGTCCAAGACAGATATTGTGAATCTGAATGTGCTTTACAATTTGAGACCAAATTTATGATTTTTGAACCAACAGTGACCGAGCTGAAGTTATTTTCACATCTTGCCAGAATGCCTTCTTTGCTTGGACAGACTTCGACACAATATTGTTGTATTCCTGTATTCATGTATTCCACAATATTCATGTATTCCTTCCAAGGTTTCAAGAAATGAAAACTTTGAATTGAAAGGGAAATTCATTGATGGTTCTGATAATTTGGAAGGACCCAACAGAAAAGACTATCTATTGTTTTTGTCATCAAACATTTTTCCATCCCAGTATTCAATCCGGCGTCATAGATCAATGCTTATTTCCAAATACTGTACTTGTAACTTATAATGATTATTATTATTATTATTTCCTTGAGAATGATTTTGATAATTATTTCGAATTTAATCTTTTTCAGACTCCAGTGTTCGTGAGAGCTGGATCAATAATTCCTCTCAAATTGCGAGTCAGAAGATCCTCAAAACTCATGCATGACGATCCATTCACCTTCCTTGTTGTGCTGAAAGAAAATGTAAGTAACTATCCCCTACAATCTCAAAAATAACAAAACTATCAATTAAAATAATTTAACTTGTTTACTACTTTCTAAACAAGTAGTTATAATTTATCATATAATATAGTATATAATTTTATGTGAGTTGAAAGAAAAATATATCAATTTGAAAGAAACAATAATGTATCCATCTCCTGACATAATGGCTTATTACACTTCATAGTAATTTTTCTCGCTTGATTATTGTGTCGTTCGTGAATTCATAATTCTTTTTTGTGAATAATGTACACATTTGAATGAAATTTGTAAATGAAGACAAGTAGGCTATGCTTTTTTTATTGATATAGATTGCACTCAATTACTTTTCTATTATCATTTCTTCAATTCCTTATTATTAAGTTGAAATATAAATAAAAAACAACAACATGCATTTGGTTGAACTCATTCCTAATGGAAAAAATAATGATTCAACTTTAACATTCAACTTCCATGATATATTTCACAAATACAAATAACAGAAATACCGGATAAATAAATATATGAAAAATTTTTGTCATAAATTTTATTCTTCTGGTTTTTCAGGGAACTGCAAATGGAAACCTGTATTTGGATGATGGAAGCACGTTTCAATTTTTATACAACAAAAAGTCTTTGTTTCTCTCCTTGGCTTTCAAAAATTTGGAACTCTCATCAACGTAAGTATTGAATTAAAGTTGCATTATGATGAAAACTGATTCATATAGGTTTAAAGCTTTTACTGATTCTTATAAAAAATTTTGATGTGCATCTTTCCTTTTTTTATTTATTCAAGCATAGCTATAATAATAAAATGAATTAGAGTTTCCGTTCAACAATAATTTGAAATTGTTGTTTTTACCTGAGAGAACTAATAATATAAAGTACGTTTTTCACTCTTGAATGCATTGTTTAAAAACATGAAAGTTGATGATTTTCCTAGATTATCTGAAAGTAAATTTTCCTATTGAGCGCAAGTAATCACTCATCACAAAAATTAAACTATGGTTTCTTCAGATGGTTATGGTGGTTTCATTCCAATCATAATCGACATTATTTGTGAAGCTGCTTCAATTGAAGTCTTTCTTGCCTTCTTCAGAATTTTTCATGAATAAATTTCGATAAAAGTTTATCTGTTGTTAAGTTCACTGAGGATTCATATCATATACTGTTTTATTTCATTATTAAAAATCAATAATATATTTTTATTTTAGAAAGTTTTGGTTTCTCGGAGATTTTAAAAGTTGGAAAATTGATAGAAAATGTCTATAGTTGATATGAATTGAAATATTATAATAAACTACAATCAGGTCGAAAAATAAACTATAAATAAAATATATTTTAAAAAGAAAACCATTCATTTAAATTCGTATCATATTACAAGATAAACTTATGATAACCAAAAACGTTAAGTCTGATTTTTTTTTATAATTTGTAAATAAAATTATTATACTGTTAGAAACCGAAGTTTCTTCTATTCAATAAGCAATATTTCATTTTTATAAATTGTGTTTTATGCTTTTCAGGTTTATACAGAAAGACCATCACTACGATACTAAATCAAAAGTTGAAAGAGTAGTAATAGTGAATGCACCGCCAGCCATAACAAGGGCAAGAGCAGTGCGTTTGAAAAGTGGCGAAACGACTGAGCTGGAAACAACTTACGATTCGAATAATAACGGCGTTCTAACAATAAGAAAGCCTGACCTTAGTATGGCCGAAGAATGGAAAATTACTCTATCTATGAGTGAAGAATTATGAGCGGTGAAAAATATTTAGAGCTCAAATTTCTATCTTTTTAAAAAGTAGTGTAGAACATTGTGATACGAGTGGATTCAGCTTTTTTTGTTAGAATTGTTTTTCTTACTAGATTGTAGATTAGTTTTCAAGGAACATGTCAGTTTTTGAGACCCTTATTGAATCAATGTAATTTAAAAAGCTACTTAATATTTATTTTTCAAAATGATAGGCGCTTGAATGGTACTGCTGTATCAATTTATAAGTAAGACTTGTTATTGTAAGTTGATCATACATCGATTATTGTGTAATGTATAATGTTTACTCGGTTGTGTGTAAAAAGCAGTGTTTTATTGAATCAGCATCCATGCTAGCTAGTATTCTAGTTCGACAAATTCGAATAAACTTTAGCTATGAAAATACTTCATTCGATGCAAAAATTATTATTACATGAGTTATCATTGTCATTCGAGTCTTTATCACATCTAATCCTTTTATTTGTTAAATAATAAGTTTTGTTTTAAATTTATGTTTTTTTCTTTTGAATTCAATCATTGAAAATTGATTTAGAAATCTATCCACATTAACTTTGGTTGATTATATTAAATATTATTGAATTAGGTCTTTATGTTTAGCATTACATTCAACATCCATATAGGTTCTGTAATATTATTTATTTCATATTGCGAATATCAAAATAAAACAATTTTTTCTCGAAATACCGAAAATCTTTCATTGTATTATCTTGTCTATCCTGAATTTATTTTTAATTTTTTTACCACCTAGCTGGAAATAGATGTATAAAAACCAAAGATTTATTTGTTCCCTTCTATGAATATCCTATGGAGCTTCAGTTTGATAAAACCGCTGAACTAAATCCTATAGTCATTCAAATCTAAACCCAGTTCATTTGATCAGTATCAGATGCAATTACAACAAATCAATTAATTGCACTCTATTGACTGAGTATACAGTTGAAACATTAATGCAAGCTATCAATTATCATCCGGATTTAGATATCGGATCTTGAATTAATTCGGCTAGAGTAGGTATAGTCTGTCCAAGCAAAGAAGACATTCTGGCAAGATGGGGAAAATTACTCCTACTCGTCAATATTAATAAAAAAATTATAAATTTTGTCTCAAATAGTGGAATACATTCTCCTCTACAATTTGAGACCCAATTTATAAATTTTGCACCAATATTGATCGAGCTGGAGTCATTTTTCCATCTTGCCAGAATGTCTTCTCCTTCCTTTAATAGAAGTCCATGGCCTTGAAATTGGCAACTCTGTAGAGTAGGAAATTGGGTCCATTTAAAAGCATTGAAATCATTTTTTCAATCAATCAATTGTTCTAATGGATGCGTTTCTTGTGTGTGTTCTCACATTTGACTTGCTACAAATCATAAGCTATTTTGATAAATAATTGTCTATTCTTGATATTTTTCTTGCTAATCTCTATTACAAAAAACACAAAAGGAATTCTATACGAAGAATTTCAAGAACGTTTTTCATGGAAATCATGCTCAAAAGAGAGAAAAACCAAGTCAACATGCATGATTTGTATCTGTACTTAATGCTTTCATATGAAAAGACTATGTCTACGGTGCGACGTTGCCATATTATTTATTAGGGCAGGGCCTTCTATTAAAGGAAGCTATGATGTTTCATAGAGCATCAAACTATGTTTTAGGCTATAAAGTGCATCTCAGACTAATATTTACCGTATTAAATGAAAACGTCTTTACTATTTTTTATTCACTAGGCCCACTGTCTCTAGTCACTAGTCGCAAACTATTCTAACTAATGAAACGCGTCACCGGCTTTCAGACTCAGTTAACAGCCGACCATCAGCGACGAGAAATCGTTTGCGGCGATAAACTTACTTGAACGCCTAACGACGTTTCAAATCAATGTTATTAGACTGGCGAGTGCATGTCGGCAAAGTTGGCAATTCATCGATGATGGTGGGGTGGCGAAGGGGTCGACGAGGAAAGTCTCTGTCGTGTTTCTCAGGGTTGTAAGATATAGAACTGTCGTACTATACCATCTATATAACTATGTTCGGAGAGCGACGGGTAGGTTCTCGTTAAATACAGGGAGGTTCTCGTCTTGAGGAGGTGATGAGGTGGGTTGGGGGTTGCTATCGTTGTATAGTCTGTCCAAGCGGAGAAGACATTCTGGTAAGATGGGAAAATAACTCCAGCTTAATCAAAATTGTTTCAAAAATTATTCAGAAAAATTATTAAGAAAACATTCTAATCTACAATTTGAGACCAAATTTGTAATTTTTGAAGCAATATTGACAGAGTCGAAGTCATTTTCCCATGTTGTCAGAATGTCTTCTTTGCTTGGACAGACTATATGAACAGTGAATGAAGGAAGCAACCGACTGTGACAAAAGCTAGCTGACTGGGGTGTCCTCTCTGCTTTGTCCAGTTCATCATACCCGAGGAAGAGCGTCCCGGAAGGGGTAAGGCGCTTGTCATTGGCAACAATGAAAAAGGGGAAAGAAGTACATGGGAAAGCCAGCCCCCCGGCAGCGTCTGAGTTTCGGGAAATCTTGTCGGGCACTGCAATCAATATTAAGATCGGTATTCAGACGGCATGCGAGCACGCACCCCCCTTTCAAAGTCCGGCAGTGGTGGCATCCCTACGCGAACCGAAATCTAATTTGGTCACTCCGCTGTCCTTTGCCTACCCCCCCCCCTCCCTACCATGTTTCCTTCTTGCTAAACTTCTTCCTCTCTCCTTCAATTCATCCTAATTCACAGCCTCTTCATCTTCTTGCGGCTACCGCACAGCACTGCACAGTTCCCCTTTTTCATCAAGGTGGGCAGCCGCCTAATACTGGCATTTCTACACACTCAGCTGTGGCCACAATCCAATTACCACTGTACAGATTACTTTTTCATTCGTTCAGTGAGACAGTAATTATTATTATCTTCCCATTTTTGTTACCCTCATATCATTTATTAACAATATTGTAGCGGTACTCAACAATTGTCATGTGCCGTATACTATCATTCAACTCTTATCTTCGTTCACTGTCACTTTCATGCTCTTTTTAGAAACCTGCGAAAGTTCATAGAAATATACTTGAAATAATTGTCGCATTTCATAAATTTCTTACTTTTTCGTTGACTGAAACAATTATTGCAGCAATATAATTTAGGCTCTTAGCTTTGTTACTGCTGCATCAAAAATATTGGTTTTTTCTTGGCATATTATTTCGTTTTGAACGATCGATTTGGGACTTAATAACAAAATCAATCGTTTAGGAAGAGATTTAGCCCTCTCCAAAAATACAACATGTTATACTAATTATTATTGTTAATTGTTATAAAAATAGTATTGTGAATAATAAATAAATTCATTATTAATTAACTTTTGAATACCTCGAAACATATGAGTATCGTTTCAAAGATTATAGCTGATTCTGGCTGGTTTGATGACGCAGTATTATCTGCGGCGGCTACTGTGACTGTGACAAAATGCATTCTCCAAGCTCCAAGGGAGGACGAGCATGAATGTCCGTACCGCAGGAGCCGGGGTTCGTCGTGATTTGGCGAATATAAAGATGGCCGAACGGTTTGTATGATAATCACGCTCTCAGCTCTTCAGGGGAAAGAAAGCGCATTAAGGTACTTGCGATGAATAATGGAGCAGATGTCTGGCAAACTTGCGCCAATGAAGGGCAAGTGTATGTTTTTGCCTATCCTGTTCACAGCAGAAGATATATACGAAATAATTCTTGTGTGTCGCAACGGCGTGTTGTCGATTTTCTCCTCTTTAAACGAGGATGGAGAGAGGAAAAGACGATGGAGTTGGAAGATGATGAAAGGAATAAGAAGAAGAGAGGAAGAAAGAGAGAAAGGAGATGAGAGGGAGTCACGTACAATGCAATCGAATCGTCTGGGGAGGGATGGTGACATTGACTGATTAGCTCTTAATGAGCTGGCGTTGAGCGAAATCAACGCTGCACTTTGCCAGTCTCCTATCAATTATGGCGACAAATCCCTCATTTACGCTACCATCAGATGACTCAAAATTAGGGATTCCTGCGGAGGGAAAATCTGATGCCCTGCAAACCTACTATGTGTAGTCTGTATGATTCATTGGAAAAATACTTTAATATCATCGCAAATGTCACTAGGAAAATATCAATCATACACACAGATACATACTATGAGTAGTGTGTATCTGTATATGATTCATCGGAAAAATATTTGATTATCTTCGGAAATGTCATAGGAAAAATAGCTCAGAAATTCATATAAGATTGATGCCGGGTTTTTCCAAGCACACTCAAACTTGAGGGACCCTCAAATTTCGATAGAACAGCTGACATTTTATTGACCGAATGTAAGTGAGGTCTAGACGACGATTTTGCATTTCTCTTTATGTTTGCTTTCAAGACGACGATTTTGCATTTCTCTTTATGTTTGCTTGTTTGTTTGTTCCGCATTTACGACAAAACGCGGCAACAGATTCTGATAAAATTTGACTGGAGTGTTCTTCTTTAAATTGCGCCTCGATGTACATGTAAGGTTTCTTAAAATATTGCATTTTAACGATAATATGAAAGGAAAAGGATTTACCTCCATGCTAAAATATTACTATATAAATTTATACTTCTGAACATAGGAAAATTCACACTTTAGAATTATTCATGCCGAACCAGCTGTAGAGTTTATTATTAATTGCATTCAATGACGCCTGCAATTGATGAAACTTGCAACTCAACATAACTTAGTATTCCTTTCATGAATAATGCCCAATCCATGACTTCGTGAGGTCTACTGTTCACAGAACTACTAGTATGCTAAGTATAGAAAATGTAAACTGTTGAATGTAAATTTGAGGGTCCCTCAAGCTTGAGTGTTGGAAGAACCAACACTCTGGTGTGTATGGTGTTGGTGTCAGATTGTTCAGTGAAACGGTTGCTAGGTGATTGTGATGACAAGTCACAAACACTATGGACTGCTTTCGGATGGGTGACCGGATTGTGACCATGGCGAGTGGAACCTATCCTTAAGAGTGGCTCCCCATAACAAAAGCCATAAGCATTTTTCTGTTCAGGTCCAAACAGGGCCCTCGCGTGGGGTGTGCGGAGTGTGCGACCGCACAGGGCGCCACGGCCAAGGGGGCGCCACGGCGGCTGATGCAAAACGGGAATTTTAACATTTTCAATTGGGCCATTGGAATAACTTTTCTCCTATTTGATGGAAAACTTATTCTACCAACAACTTCAATCCACAAGAAATTATTTTCACTGTATAAATTCATTCGTCATAATGAATTGATCAATTATTGAAAACCTATCAATGTATGAAGCCAAGAAACGCCCCTTTTAAATTCAATTCTATGGTTGGCTGATAACCACCTTACACTCCGTCGACCAATCACAAGCCAGTTTTCGATAGAAACTTCTCTATAATAATCCTATAATACGTACTAATATTTTTACCAAATTGTTGTAGTTTTTCAAACTTTTTCTGGCAAGAGGTCGGTATTAGATCATGTATAGTTTGAGTTCTATTTCATTATATTCATTGTATGAAAAATAGAATAATATTAATGAGTAAGATGGGAGTGTGAAATCACATTTTCATCTCATTTCATACAGCATAAAACTATTGAAGTCTAGTACTGGCCTAAGTTACACGATAAAAGTAAAACTGAGTCTAAATACCAACTTGATAGAATCTTACCAGCCTGAATACATAAATAAATATTATATTAACACAAGATTGTCTATAGTAAATCAGCATTATTTTTTGTGTATGATACACCATCCATCATTTCCTTGCTAGCAGCCATTTCTAAGACAGAACTCACGAAACACTGTGAACGAATAAGAAAAGAGCAGGCGGGGCATGAAGGCGTGTCCAATTCGAATCTGAAACATAACACGTCAACTGCTGCCATCTACTGTTTGAATTTTGGAAACTTTTCTAACCGATGTTTTCGGCCATTTTG
This sequence comes from Sogatella furcifera, assembly GCA_017141385.1. Lineage (NCBI taxonomy): Eukaryota > Metazoa > Arthropoda > Insecta > Hemiptera > Delphacidae > Sogatella > Sogatella furcifera. Next base: position 52,502,279 of record CM029547.1, on the reverse strand, counting down.
ATCGTAGGCGGAGCTTGGAGGCATGTCCAATGGATGTCGAAGCAAGTCATCCTATTGCTACTGCCATCTGCTGGCTGAATTAGGAACTATTTCGAATGTTATTCAAGAAAGTTAGGAAGAGCAGTGAAAATGGCTGAAATCTTCATTTTGTTTGTTATTGAGTTTCCGATTTTTTGTTCAAACATTTTTATTTCCAGTGAAATGAAATATTTATGATGATTCTCAATATTTTTCTGTGAAAAATTTATTATTCCCTTCCTTATGTGCTTTCAAGCAAACTAATAAAATGAATTAATCAAAATTTTAATGATAAAGTACGGAACAATGTGACAGTTTTGCTCAATGTAGATATAGCCCTCAGTTATTTTGTATTAATTCCTGTAGGCTTTTGCTTATCACGTAAGTTATCCAATACATGAAAATATGAAACAATACGTTGGGATACAATAAGCAAGTCCCTATAATCTTTTTTGCCACACCACATGCAACATTGAGATTGCTTATGAGAAAAATGTGAACATGCAAGGCAGCTTGAATCATGTTTGGCTTTGAATATATTATAATATGTTGGATTGCATTCGTCTGGTAATGAGGGGGGCTGCCAAAATCCCGCACAGGGCGCCAAAAACCACTCGAGAGCCCTAGGTCCAAATGAGGAGGAAATGAAAAATAAAATAACAGAATAAAAAATGCACAACAATCAATTTCGTAATATACTGTAATGTGTAAGTAATACTGTACACTGTACAGTGCTTTGCGAGATGAACCAAATCAACTTCTATTCACAGAATACCCCACCTTCTCATCAAAATAAATAATACAAAATTTCTTAACAAATGCAATTTATACCAAAGAAAATGGCTATTAATTTGAAATTTATTTATAATATTTCAGACCTGTAAAATAGTGATAATATTGACTGTAGATTGACGTATATCTGCATCTCTATTGCTCCATATTCTGTATGGATTGTGTTAATACAGTACGGTACGGTACAGTACTTTTGTGGGCTACTGGAGCTGAATGCAAGCCTACATGCTGAAGTCCAACATAAATTCCAGAACGTTGTGAAGACTAATGCGATCTTGACTGTAATTTGTACCTAAGCCAGAACTTTGTTGAGGTTCTTTGTTTTCAGGAACTTTTGAAATAAAGAAATGGCGTCAAGAGGAAAAAGGATAAGAAGAATAAGCGGCGCCAGTAGTTGGCATGTCCAAGCCAAGAAGAAATTCTGTCAAGATGGGAGAATGATTCCAGCTCGGTCAATATTGGTTCAAAAAGTATAAATTTGGTTTCAAATTGTAGATAAGAATTTTTACTATAATTTGAGACCGAATTTATAATTTTTGAACTAATATTGACCGAGTTGTAGTAATTTTCCCATTTTGAAATAATCTCTTCTTTGCTTGGACAGGCTATATGTATGCTGTGGACAGTGAACCCTGCCCTATAGCACAGTAAACTTGACTTACCCTGTGTTCTACTAATGGAATAGTGTAATGCTGAAGCCCTCGGCTTTCCTCGTCTTGTGCTTCACAATGGCTCCCTCATTCTCCATTACATGCTTTGGCCTGCATTCTTTCTTCTCTTCTCTGGTCATTAACTGGCGTTCATCAGCTAAACCATACACTTCTCTCACTCCATCAAGAGTGACTTGCCAGACAACATTTTTCTCCAGCATCAGTTTTCATAAAACAAGCTTTCTCGTGTAAGTAGCTCAACAACGTCTTTCCTCCTCCTAACTCTATTGTCAATCACTCTTATTTTCAAGAGACTGCGTTTTCTTCATAAATTTTCTTTTCCTACAGATAGCAAAAAAGTGCATCTTTACACACTAAATAGAGTTTCTAAAATGGGCCATCCTCACACGAGTGCCTAAAATACTTTATGCACTAGTGCGTAAAGTAATCTGGACTTTCCAGATCTTCAACCAATCACAGAAGAGGATGTTTTTGAAAATGTGTTTCCAAAACTGGTGGATTGTGTACATTCAATGAATCAGTCAATTCTGTCAGTATTTTTTTATCAGTCCACTTATTCAGTGCATCCTATCAGTCCACTCTTTCAATCCATCAGTTCAGTTCATCATTCCATTGTTTTAGTCCATTCTGTCAGTTCATTGTCATCAGTCCATTCAATCAGTGAATTTCTCAGTCCATGTTATAAGTCTTTCCTGTCTCTTCAATTTTACATTCCATTCTGTCAGTCCGTTTTATCAGCCCATTATCAATCAGTCCATTCTTTCAAACCATTTTATCTGGCCATTTTCCAGTCCATTTTGTCAGTCCATTCTGTCAGTTAACCCTACCAGTCCATTTTGTCAGTCTATTTCATCAGCCCATTCTGTCAGTTAATTTTATGAGTCCATTCATTTCGTAACTCTATTTCATCAGTCTATTCTGCCAGTCTATTCCATCAGTCCATTTCATCAGTCCATTCTGTCAGTTCATTTCATCAGTTCATTCTGTCAGTCCATTTCATCAGTCTATTCTGTCAGTCCATTTCATCATTCCATTACATCAGTTCATTTCATTGTTTCATTTCTGTCAGTCCATTTTGTGAGACCAATCCATCAGTCCATTTCATAAATTAATTTTTTCATTCCATCTCATCAGTACATTCTGTCAGTCCATTTCATCAGTCTATCCTGTCAGTTAATTTCATCATTCCATTCTGTCAGTTCATTTCTTCCAGTCCATCTCATCAGTTCATTTCATCAGTCCATTCTGTAAGTTTATTTCATCAGTTCGTTTTTTTAGTCCATCTTATCAGTTTATTTTTACAGCTCATCTCATCAGTCCATTCTGTCAGTTTATTTTATCAGTCCATTTGTACATAGTGTATTATAATCAGTTGAGTGAGATCATATAATATAATTACCCTTCTTGGTGACCCTACAACCCCCAATTTATATGTATAGGTCTCTACATCAATATCCTTCTAAATTTTTTTTCACATTTGATGGTAACTGTAGGAAAAATGTAATGTGTAACTCGAGCTTAAAGTGTACTTGCTGCACTCGAGAAACTATTTTCACTCGCCTTCGGCTCGGCAGCAATCTACAACTTTAGGCACTAGTTACACAAATAACTATTTGCTTTTCACATTTCTCCATCAATTCGGTTTTCATCCGAAGTCATTTTCATTGGAGATCCAAAGAGAAGTGGTGCTTATTTTATTTGTCTGGAAAATTCAATTTCTGAATTAAAAAGGAATTAATTTTGAAAAGGACTAAATTCATTATAGCTTATAATTACATCAGATTAGTATAAAAGTTCCACTATCAAGCTCTAATATTTACCTGTATTGTTCTTTTCTACCTTCTAATGTTCGGATGAAAATCAGTATAGAAAATTGGTGAAAAAATCTTGAAAATGAAAATCGGTGAACAAAATAGAGTGAATTGATAGTTTAAATGATAGCCGACAATTATTTGAATCTTTATACTGTAATAGCATGGAGCAAAAATAATTGTGATAAAAGTAATAATAATATTCATAATGATTTATAACTGATTATTACTCCATATACCGGATTTTAACTACACTGTACTACTCTGTACTACATTGATCACATCTACAAAACCCATACAATTGATGAATCGAACATACTTCTCCAGATATTTGACTTTCATATACAGTAAGATTTTTTGCATGTAGAAACCTCTTCAAGTGACACTTTATTGAAACTCTAGTACGTAGGAGGTGAGTCAATCAAAAACGCTACAGTTTCGAATGAAATTTGTTTGCGCTGAGACATGAGCTTAAGCTTGAGCGCACAGCAGGAGCAAGACGAAAATGTTCAGCTTATTTTCGCTGCCTTTTTCAATATCATTTTATGAAACGGATCCATTTTTATATTGAGTTACCCCTTTTCTATATTATGCTCCAATTTTACGGTCGTTTTGCAATTTCATTCAATCTGTAGGGCCCCACGAGAACGTCGACAAGGACAAGGAGGATTGCTGTGTGCCGTCAATTTCAGACGTTCAATGGCATAAAAAGGGCTTCGCTCCGGCTAGATAGCTGCTGGCAGCGTTCAACTCGATCCCAGAGAGCTCTTTCCAACGCGCGCTTTATCAAATCAGATAACAGTTTCTGCTCGCGCAGAGCCTGCGCGTGTGTGTGTGTGCGTGCGTGGGTGACGCGCGTTTGATAAATCGAGCACTTTTTGAGATCGGCTCTCAGAATGAAGCCGAAAGGATTACGAGGATCGCAACTGCAAAAACAAATTACAGGTTTAACGCCGGATTAGGGAGCTGCCGCTTGATCCGGCTGTTCTCAGCCGACGCACGCCTCTCGCCTTGCTTAAGCGATAATAATGAAGAAGCATGCTGCTTAGCCCTTCACTTGCCGTCAATCGCTAGCAAGCCTCCTAAACCAAGATATAGCTCTGCCAAATATTGAACGGCCAAGCGAATTTCTTCTATAGTTTACAGTCACTTTTCTCCTTTTTTGCTACCCTGACCCCTGGAAAGCATATCATGAACATTGTTTATGATCTCATAACCAAGGAACGAGAATACATTTTGCGCATATAAAAAGGATGTAATAGGGTATAGGTAATCACATTGTTTCTCAACGTGGGGCATAACAGAAAACTGGAAATACTGTAACTCGTGAATGAAGATCAGATTATTAAGTTTATTCATGTGGATTACCTAATAAGCTATATCGGTTCGAATTGTGGTTTATGATAGTTTAAGAAAGTAATAAGTCAATGATGATGTTGTTTTATATTGTTATGCTAGCAGATATCACAATTCGTACTTGTGAGCCTGAAAGACTCGTCAATAATGATAAACTAACTACTACAAGATTGCTAGATTGGAACTAGAAGATTTTAAAGTAAAATCTATAGAATATGAATAACTTTCACAATATCACCTTCACAACCACTCAAAAAGTAAAAGATTTTAACCACACATTATCAGGCTACAAAGATTATTTGAGAATATATTTTTATACACTACAAATTCTACGCTATAAGCTATAGGGGCTATTGAGTTATTGAGTCACGACATCAAACTTTTCAACGTACACAGCGGAAGTTTTTCTGATCCAATTGAGATCGAAAAGCTATGAGCGTCGGCCGGTTTTTCGTGAAATACTGCTACGGATTTCTTTTTTCCAAACAAAAAAGTGCTGACAAGGCGATCAGCTTCCAAGTTTTGAAGCTCGTACGATACAGGAAAACTTGGTGAGAAAACCGCGCTGAAAAAGTATCTAAAAATTTTATGATGAATATCCTCTTCGTAAAACGTGACTGTAATAATTATTGGCTGCTTATAGCCTACTCTTCGAAATATTCAAAGAGGCTTATCGCCTATCAGCTTTTAGGAAGAATGACGTTCAATAAAAGTCATGCTTTTGCAAAGAAATAAGTTTCAAACGCATTAAATTGTCTTCTCTTGAATATTTTGGGTTTAACTTTCAGGGATCAATTACATGTAATATCGGTAAAATTTTATTCTCTTGAAGTTTCAAACGCATTAAATTGTCTTCTCTTGAATATTTTGGGTTCAACTTTCAGGAATCAATTACATGTATTATTGATAAGCTTTATAACATATTTTAGTCTTCCAACTGGAAGAGATTTCCCGCCTTTGATAACTTGGAGGTCATAAAGCCACAGAAATGCTCATATTGGTGAAACCCTCTAATGGAGAATGTTGAAGCAAGAGTAATCTTTTCTCCCTGTGGTTTGAACCCTTCTCATCTCAAAACCAACGTCTTGAATACAATACTTCCCAGTCAAAACGAAAAACTTATCGACTGAAAAAAATATAATTATTTTGAAAAAGATTTGCTCATCAGTTTGCTTTGTTTGATGTTGATGAGGAACTTGAAAATCAAAGAAGCTACTTATTCTTTAAAAATAGGGAAAATTATTTTCTAATTACAAGATAAGTTTGAGGAAATTGGCAATCAACTGGTTCGTTAATCACCAACTGAATTGAATCACGGATACTAGAACACTGTATGTTAATATCCGTGGATTGAATGATCTGAACAATAACTTAAAGACTCTATCTACATACTCTATTTATATAAGGGTACATTATAGAGTAACAATGTCACAATAATATGAGGTTTCCTTCAGTCCCAAATTCCAAATACATTTGAAAGGTGAAATTGGGTAGCCTAAATAGCAGAAATAAACTACATGAATTGACAGGAAAAGTAAAATTTACCCTGGTTCTGTCTTCATAGCTATCGACTCCCATTGGCCAGTTCCACTCAGTGTAGGAAGTGGGAGTGAGTGGGAGGTCTCGTTCAATCACAGAGCTTCATCGTCGTTCCCGTCATTTTGTTTTTCTTTGCCTTGTCAAGCATATCAGAAAGAATATTACAAAAGAGGTTGTTGAAAACATTCCTTTCAAACTCATTTGATATTGTGAATCACCAACAAAATATAAATGTAATGTATTAAGTTTTGAAAACTATTGGGTCAGACTTGAGTTTAGAAAAAAATATGAACACTCCAGCTTCAGTCCAATTTGGCCAATTATTATTACTCTCTAATTCCATCAAATGAGAAGAGGAAAACTTCCGCTTCAATTTAAATTCTAATAAGAATGAATCTTCAAAGTTTCCTTCTATGATAGAATGAATCTTCAAAGTTTCCTTCTAGATTCATTCTATTATAGATGGAATTAACAACAACATCGTTATTGGAATTTTCAGTTAAACAAACGTTTCTCTCATTATTTGTTCGTCTCAATTTTAATCTGAGTTTTCTAATCTTTCCCTTAAATCTATTCTCTTACTTGAAAACTCGAAATTATTGGACTTGATGAGGAACTTGAGAGAGGAAATCTTCATTAACGGAGCTCCTTCGTTTTTCTTCTATCCTATTTCTCTTTTCTTCTCAGATTTTGTCTAAGCCCATTTTGCAGGATTAAAATCTGAGGATATCACAAAACCCTCAATCCAAGTATTTGTAACAGAATTATTTAATTGAAAAAATGATTACCAAGCAGTATTGCATTTTATGGCTTAGCCACGTTGGCTAAGTCCACGCTCGATGAGAATAGAAATTCTAGAATAAAGGATCAAATGGAATAATAACCTATTAAGAAGACACCAGAGATCTTACATGCTCTCTTTGTTGATTATTGGCCGAAATTCTATTCTCAGTGTGGTTGGACTATATTATTCTAGTGAAATACCATTTAATACAGTAGATTTTTAATCAAATTTCAAGCTAAGACACCCTTGAAAAATCAAGGATTCTCATCCTTTTACGGAAGAAAAGTCCTTAGAACAAAGAAACCGTTATTTGCATTCACTTGGCATAAAATGATTAATTAATCTAAAAAAATTAAGATTTTCGATTCGATAGGGAAATAAATTAGGCAGAAAAATTCATGCATAATTATTACGTATCTTATGCAATAAATTCCAGAAATTGATTGTTTGAAAGCCCTTAATGAATTCACCAGTGTATGTTAATGACTTCAGCACTTACTTATTCAAATTAACTGTAATTTGGATACGAAGTTCCGAATGCTCCCAAATTACTTCTTGCAAACTTTGAGCAGTGTTGCTGGCTGAGAGTTTAGTTCTCTGCATGAAACTGCTGGAGATCGGTTTTTGGGAATCTGGTTTACAAAAATTGTAATTCTGAACAATATAGAGGAATGAATATTAAGTTAATATACAACACTCAGGAAATCATGCATCAAAAAATTCTGATGTATTTTCGTCTTCTTCAACTAGAGTGTATTAATTTTATAAGCACAAACGAGAGTGAATAATTTATTCAGTTAATAACTCATTTTCGCTTAATATTCGCTAAATGTCTATATGCGCAAATATCTAATACTGCATTTCTGTAACAAATGTTTAGTTTGTGGTAAGATGGTCAAAGAAGCAGGACTTACAGAAATCCAATATTAGATATTTGTGCATTTAGAAATTAAGCGGTTAGAAAACAAGTGTAAAATATATGTTTTTGTAATTTCAAGGGAAGTTTGGATGATTAAATGTAATGCTTTTCTGTTCTCTATTGAAAACAGCTTGATTTAGTTAATTTTGTGATTAAGTTACAATAGTATGCAACAATAATGTTGCTAATGTATAAATTTATTCTAGTTACTGTCAAAATAGTCAGGTGAACCAGCTCCGCATATTAACTCTTGTTGAGTTTTCTTATTATAAGAGGAATAAAATTCGAATACTTTTCTTATAGCACATTCAAGTATTTGATGTAGTTCGCTATTTGATGTAATTGTGAATTTTCAATTCTGAGAAATTCAGGTACAAGGTATCAAGCTATTCAATATTAGCTATAATAAATATTAATGAATTTTAAATATTTTATATAAAGTTTATATTTTATACATTCTTCAATGTAATCAGTCGCTGATTTTTTCAAGTTCATGTATGATATTCATGGATTGAAAAACCTCAATAATATCGATTAAGTGTTACATTAGACCTTTAAAACAATGATATTCAAAAATTGATTCAAATTTTAAGGTATTCCAGCCACTGGCGGCTCGTACCCACGAAACAGGTGAGGTGCCCGTATCTTTTACTGTACAGCACTTCACCTGTTTCGTGGGCACGAGCCGCCAGTGATTCCAGCTCTTGTAAAACGTTTTCGTAGATTGTATATAGTAATATACCTCACTGCTGTCGGTTTCTCCTCTCGGAAATTCCAAAAAGTCTTGCCTAGGCTGTTGTCCTCCCAAATCTTGTTCACAATGAGTCTGGTTATCTATGTGTACTTCTTGCAAATGAAATTTGGCTCGCGCCCAACAAGAGGACAACTTTATCTCAGAAAAGAGCACACGTCTTCTAGGAGCACTATCTTACCAGGATTACACATCCTGTACCCCATTCTGACAGTACCCTGTGGTATGAGATTGCCTAAAAAATTACTGGAGTTAGAAGAAAACGAATATGTGGATAGGAAAGTGCTGATGTATTTTAATGATGTTGTCAATTAGTAATTTCATATACCTAGATGACATTTTTGGAATCAAAAAAGAAAATAGATGCCTTACATCAGCTGTTAGTAGGTTACAACATGTACTAGAGACAGATGAAACGGTCTAACTTTTGGTCGTCAGATTTACTTAAGTATAATGCTACTTGTTCACATATGCCTTGGTATGTGAAGACTTAAATTGGTTTTTGAAGCACACTCAAATTTGAGGGACCCTCAAGTTTACTACACTTTACTACATTTCCTATACTTATCATAGAAAATGTCAGCTGTTAATCAAAATTTGAGGGTCCCTCAACTTTGAGTGTGCTTGAAACTTACGGCATTATTGTGATGAAAAATCTTATAATTATGGACATTAAAATCATTAAAATTACAATTTCAAGTCTCTATCAATGAAAAGTCCAATTTAAAATACTTGGAATGTAAATAGATTCTCATATTTGTATGAGAACGAGCATTAGAATCAAGAGAATTGTATGAGAATGAGCATTGGTATCAATACCAAGAAGCAATATAAAAACACGGAATCTCATAATTTTCACGTGAAATTTCTAAATAGGAATGTGAATTATTGAATAAAGCTGTAATCTTACTGATATACAAATGTTTATTTCCCATATTCTAAATCTATTCAACAATCATTACACAAATATTTATTGGCTTAACACTAAAAACATATTTATATGACTACAATAACAGAATAATTCACAGCCATGTGTGCAACATTTCAATTATTAGCACTTAATAATAATAATAATACTATAAATGAGAATATACTAATAGTTTCATGGATGATGAAGCTTCTAAACATGGGTGGGCTACTCGATTAGGAGTTATTGTTGAGCTTCAAATTCTCACTGGGTAAAAATGTTCTCGTTTCTACACGTCTCTTTGGACATGGAACATTTTTTCCTAAAAATGATTGAATGTCTATGAGAGGAGTCAGGATCTTTCCAGGAGTAATCGCCATAACGCATTCAGATGAAGAACAATAAGAAGAAATTGAATTTATAATTGACGTCCATTAATGATCAAACTCCATGTAAGAAGTTTCTTGGGTTTGGTCAAACCTATCACAACAATGCTCAAATTCATAGAGAACTTGTATAATGTTGTCAAAAAAAATATTTTAGAAGAGGTGGTTAGCAGATATATTTTCGCTAAAAAAAGATAAATTGGTGTTCATTTAGTGAATAGTTCCACAGCTAAGATGAGATTTGAAAATCATAATATTCACAAAAAAATCTTAATAAAAAATTTTATTTGAATAATTTTTTACTGTATACAATTATTGAGCTGTAATAGTGTCACAGCTGTACCCATTTTAATAAGTTTGCTTTTCTGGTTGAAAAATTGAAATGTTGCATTACTTAATGTTTTAATCGTGATATCATCAGAATACAACTTTCATAATGACTTACAACTAGTTTTCAACACTTTAATTCATTAGTATGAATAATTACACTGTATTTTATCTTATAAATAGGCAATAATTTTACATTTAACGTTACAAACATTGGTGATCTTAAATTAGGCCAAAACAGAACATTTCTTACATCAGCTAGGTCACATATAATTGACAATCATCTAGTAAACATATTGAAGCAGTAAGTAGTGGTTTAAATGTTTCACGATAATAATCATGAATTAACATGAGTATACGTACTCCAATTTGAATGAATCAAATACGTACTCCAATATGAATCAGACTTGAAGAATAATTTCACACTGCAAGTTGTCAATTGTTAATAATTTAATCAATGAAAACTTCATTCCAGTTGGCTTTATGAGGTCTTAGGTACCCAGAAGTTTAAACATTAATTCCAACATATTTTAAGTTCAAACTGTTAATACCTTGGCTCTAACTGTGAATCTACAGTTGAAATCGATTTTAAACTACCTATTTAAAGTTCATTTCCAAAGAGTACTTCACTATAGACATTTGAAACTTAGTTTACTGGGAACTCGTATACTGTATACGGACTATAAAATACAAAGTATATGGTATTTAAATTGCTGTTTACCTTACTTATATCTCTTGAAAGGTTCAAGATAGAAAGATTTTTTACTCTTATAATTTTTACTCGTGATAAGTTTCAATGGATGGTAAATGTTTCAAGCGGTAGAGATGAAGAATTGAAAAGAAATCTCGCAAGAAGTGTTCGATGAGTGGGAGAAAAGTTTTATTCAGCTGACGGCGCGAGTGAGAATTGGCAGTGTTGGGGAATTACTTGTTTAATATTCGAACGGTACTCTCCCAGTTCAAAAGTCATAAAACTCATGGAACGACTTCCAGAAACTTTGTTCTTGACAAGCTTACGATCGCGTCAACCGAGTCTAAGTAGGCTAAAAACTCTATTCCGATGCCAATGGATCAATATTGAAGCAGTGGGTCTTCGAACTCTCCACACCGCTCCAATACCAATTTCCTCGTTTTAACAAATAAACTGAGCTCCACCCGTTTGAGTAAATGCTGGCGGGTCGAAAGAACAATAAATTCATGTCTGATATCGTTTTGAAATTTTTATCTGAGTTCGTTGATCTGGGAGTTTGATGATTATGATTTGTCTGATGGTTATGGGATCGATGACTGGCGGAGCGATAGTCGTTGAAGATGAAGTTTTTTATTCATTTATGAAAATAATTATGGTAACATCTTGGTAAATCGAACTAATTAAAACAAATATTGAGATAGACAAGCTTGAAACTAATTTACAAATACTTGAATACAATCTTCAATCCATTGAAATGTTTCTGATTAACATCTTATGAAAATTAAACCACTACTATTCTATGCTTCTCACACACCTAGGTTTGAAAATTCACGACGAATTTCTCATCAACGAGAAGTCATTACAGTATAATTTATAATTTTTGGTTGACTACTATAACAACACTTCATATTAGAAATTTTATCAGATGCTATCCTCAAAATAATTATTTATTTTTCACAATTATGTTTTGCAATCTGACAAATTGATTTCTATTGAGTAAATTTTAGAAATTACGATGTACAAGCGATGTACAAATACAAAGTGAACTATTTTTACAGTTGACCATGATAATAATAATTATTATTTTGATAACCAATCTTGTGATCGATAGTCTCAAGGACATATCTACTTGATGAGCTCTAAACATGATTTTATTTTAATTTTTTTTCAAGATTTGACACATAAATTTCTTTAAGCAGATATTTGGAGTTGGTATTGGCGATAGGACTTATAGGACTCCAGTAATATTTTTTTCAACTTAAAATATAGAATAAATAACATCAAGTTGCCAGATTATATTATTTCATAAACACCATACAGTAAAAATTGTTTCTTTTCAATAATCATATTCATACAATCCATTCATGTAAATTGGCTTATATTATTAAAAATATGTGGCACAAGCCGATTATATCATATTATTATAATATTGTTTGAAAAAAGCTTTACTCGATTGATTAATCCAGTTGATTAATGAAAACCATCACATCGCAATTGAAATAACATCATATTCTCTTACAAAGCAATCAAGTTCAAAAGACACTTTAATATCGTTGTCACATATTAAAAAATTATGCATAAAAATAATATATTCTCAACAACTGAAATCGCAATTAACTAGTGAGAAATAGCGGAGTACGTACATTTGCAGCAACCAGTTAAAATAATAAAACTATTATTGATGTTTTAATACTTTTGATAATATTATGTCTACTTCCACGTTTTAGTTGATGAAAGTCTCTACAACCATTAGAATATGAAGCTGAATTGGAAGTACAGTCCAAGCTTAGTTTTTCCTTCCAGCTTAGATAATGATTATAATCATTATAGATCATTGTAATAATAATTATTTTACGTAATATTAAATAAAATATTGAAATTGATCACTGCTAACAAATTATTTAAAGGTGAGAACTGAGAATGTACTCTTATGTTATCAAGAGTGCAGAAGTCGTATCTTTTCATACAAGGGTAAATTATACCGAAGTTGAAAATAATGTAATTTGAAAGCAAATTTAAAAAATCCTGGAAATTCGAATTTCTATATTACTCTTTCCGTTTTCTCAGATCAGAAAATTGATATTTTCCCTGGATAAAAAATTAAGATGGCTTGAAAATAACATACAGGTTATTTTGTATTTTGGATTCATGACGGAATTTTCAGCATTCAAATCTAGTTTGTTGGCATATTTGGTAACCAAATGAATAGAGAAAGAAACAATAGCTAGCCTTTGAGGTCTCTATTACTACAAGTCGCTGGTAGATGTCGGGCACAAGTTGCAATAGAGACACGTGGTTGTATAGAGAAACTCACTCTGTTCAGCTGACCATTGTGCGTTGCTCTATACAACTCCGTGTTTATTTTGCATTTTACGGAACATGTAACATCTCCATCATATCAAGCAACATGTGCCCGAGTGACTTTTGTAGTAATGGAAACTAAGATAAGTACGTACGTACTCCGCACTCCTCCAAAATCTATGGCAGTCATTTATATTCACAAGACACTCAGTTTCCTCGTTATAAATATTATATATAATACATATTTTTACAAAAAACCGTACAGCTCTTAGCTTTGTGCGAAGTTGTTTAAAAGTGTCAAAGGCTGACAACAGCTCTGGCTATGTGGAATACCCAGTGTCTGTAAAATATAAGAAAGCAAGTGGTTAAGAGAGTGAAGAGAGGAGGTGTGAGGTAGGAGGCGGCGGCTCCGCTTGCCTCCGGGGGCGGCTCTGACGTCAAGAACTCTCCGGTCACCTGGACGTGGAACACGGACTCGGCGACTCCCTTCGGTGTTCGCACCATCAGCGAGTACTCGCCCGTGTCGAGAGGGCGCGCCTCGGTCACTGTCAGCTTCGCGTGCTGGCAGCTGATGGAGCTTCCCTCCTGCACAAACCAAACGTAGAAAAAAATATTAGTTGAAATTGATTGAAAATTTAATACAGAACTTCGATAATCCGGTACGTTTGGGACCGGCTCGGTGCCAGACCAATTCCGGACCTGACTATCTAAAATAATAAAAAATATACTCAGTTCATATAATAATATCATTCATAAAAATGCTACTAATAAAATTTAATAAATAATATCATTTATAAAAAATGCTACTAATAAAATTCAAAACATATACTGTCATAGATTTTGTTTGTACAACAAGTTGACTAATTTGGCAATAAATCTTTGTTTCTATCGAACAGTGACCCTTTTTTATATTTAAGGCCTCCGGTGAAAAAATGTATGTACTGTACACACTCGTACATACATAAATCATAATTATTGGAACAGTTAGGGTTATGATTGAGATACGAAAACAGAATATGTGAACATAACTTGACTGTAATTTAATGCAGTCCTGCATGTTCTACTTATACATATTTTTGTTCTACAAGAAATATTTTGCTTGAATTTAAAATTTCCATAAATGCTCCAGAACTTCCCTTTATACTTCTTATAGCTACGAAAAATACCAAATAGCTTGTAAGCGTTGTTTTTATTTGATTTGAAGGCGTTTTTAAGTAGGATTGAAATTTCTACAATAATTATTATCTGAGCGCTGTCGGATTAACTATTGGATGCCAGATTAACGAACTTTCATTGTACAAACTTTAAACTTTTATACTTCAACGTTCATAATGTATTTGTCTCTTTCGCTTTTCTCAAGCACAGTTCCACCCATAATGGTAATCCAATATATTTATATTGTATTATATCCCAATTCGATATTTCATTTGAATAGTTTTCCTTCAATGCTATTTTTAATTATTTTGAATCGATTGCAATCGAATCCGTAAGCAAAACAAATCAATATACAACTAAAACTTCAATGAATTCATAGTACTATTGTTCCTTGTGATTGTGACTTATATAATTATCTCAGTATAAAACCTTGTATATAATAGAACTATTCGCCTGCATAATGTGAAGAGATAAGTTTTGACGACTGGGTGCTCATTCCCATCTCTATTCATGTGTACAATTCTGCCTCTGATAGTTTATTTTCATCTCAATTCACAATTATTTGTATCTCAGAATTGTTGAGTAAAAGTGAATGCAGGCGAGGAATACTCCAAAAATCATGCAAGTAGCATTGATTTTAGTAGCAGCAGCAGCAGCAGCAAGACAATATTGAAAAAAAAACATTATTTTTGCTAAACACAAGAAAAGAAAAGAAGCCATGTTTATTCTCATCTCAATTCACAAGTATTTGTATCTCAGAAGTGTCTTGTATAAGTTGATGCAGGCGAGGAATACTCAGAAAGTTGTTCAAGTATCATTGATTGCAGTAGCAGTAGCAATACAATATTGAGGAAAACATTATCTTTTCTCGACACAAGACAGGAAAATAAGTCATGTTTATTCTCATCTCAATTCACAAGTATTTGTATATCTGAATTGTCTAGTATAAGTTGATGCAGGCGAGGAATACTAAGATAGTCGTTCAAGTCTCATTGATTGCAGTAGTAACAGCAAAGAAATATTAGAGAAAACATTATTTTTGCTCGACTCACGACATAGAAAACAAGAAAACGAGCCACGACGTCGATTGAAACGCTGTTCAAGCTGTCAACCCTTGTTCCGCCATAGTTTTCTTCATCCATTCTTCATTTTGCTCTAATTCTTCCATTCTTGCCCGAAAGCTTTTCTTCGCGCACAATAGAACCGCTGACACACTTATTATGTCCTCAACAAAGTACGTTACAATGCCTTTTTGTTGAATGGTAAGGTAGGCCGGTTCGCTTGTTTGATGAGGTTGTCAGTGGGATGAAAATCTGTCATGGACACAAAGAATATGTGACTTAATGGATAATATGAATTTTGACTATAGAAGTTTTAATTTATTAGTTTCTCTTTTGAATCTATTCTCTCATTCATCCACTTTTATTACAGATTTGTAGCATATTTAATGTTGAATGAAACTGAACGTTCAATAAGATTGAATCCTTTTCCAACTTCTAAGCCTATGATGTGTATGTTATATTCATCAGATCTGCCAAATCGAGACGAACACAGCGGTTCAGTTTCATGTCAAGAAGATACACAAGGCTATCCTTGTACTAAATGAAACAGCGAATTAGAATATCCTGTATCATTATTGAGATGACTTGTATTTTATAGTAAAACTGTGTATGTTCTTGAAAGGGAATCGAACCATGAACTCACACACAACTTGGGATTGCCTAGATCTCAAAGTGATGAAGAATATTATACTATTGTATGTTGACAACATTGCATTGACATTAGGAGAAGATGGAAGGAGTTATCGAAAAAAGCTAGTTTCTATATATTTTACAAAATACTCCTAAATAAGCTGATTCCGTTTATTATAGGGGGTTCAAACAAGATTACTTGAATACTATCGATATTGGAAGATATCAATCTCTTATCTCACTTCTCAGCTACTCTGTTATGCTTCTCTTCATCTCCCCTCCTCTTTCTCTTCATCTCTTTTCCTCTCAATCTTCTCTACTCTCTTATCCTTTTCTCCAAATTCAGCTTCTCTCTCAACAAATCTATTTGTGCACTATCAATATACCAAGATATCATTCTCTAACCTTCCGTCTTAGCTTCCTCTCATAATATACATTCGACTGAACAAACACAAATTATTCATGTTTGCACAGAATCTGTTTCAATATTTTTGTTCTGAATTATACAAGTTATATGTTTGTGAAGGACGTAGCAGAAAGTTAAGCAAATAGTGAGGAGACTCCAACTGGGAGGGAATACTGGATGTTTGTGTCCCTCCTCCCCTTCTCTTCCCAACCTGAGAGAGTCCATTTAATCTGTGGATGAGATAAAGTGGTAGCGAAATTATTACGGATTGCTCACTACGACGACGCAAACACGATGAGGAAGAAGGACTGAGTCTGTCCCAGGAGGACTGGATGAGATAGACGCGACTGGAGTGCGTGCCTCAAACACGATTTGAAATTCCCGCCAACGATGTCCGCCATTGCTCAAATCCCAGCAGCCGCCGGCGTTTCCCAGTAAACCGCAATGTAATCGGAATTAATTCTGTTTATAATTTCCTCAACCCAAGTCAATCACCTCAATAGACTCCGCTAGCAGACGACTGCTAACTGCTCTATGTAAACAGCCTGTCACAAAACTGAACCGGTATAGTCGTTACAAGCAGAGAAGACATTCTGGCAAGATGGGAGAATGACTCCAGCTCGATCGATATTAGTTCAAATCTATTTGTAGATTTAATTGTAGAAAACATTATGATCTTCAATTTGAGACCAAATTTATAACTTTTGAACAATATTGATCGAATTGGAGTCATTTTCCCATATTGCCAGAATGTCTACTTCGCTTGGACAGACTACTGTTGCTTCGTACTGAGAGTGCCTGCTTTGGAGTTGCAATTACCTGTATACTCATCAATAGATTCAGTGGTAAGTTTCAATCAAGCTGGTTGAGCTGTTTTGGAGCTGCATCCATAAACAAGCTCCAACTCAATCTTGATCCTTTGACTCCAATCACTGTTTGGAATAAAAGTACTCATTATTAATTCAATCCTTTCATTCCACTCGAATATCGTTCACGTTCGAAACCAGAAATAATAGAGATCTTCTGATTTGAACTATTCGGTTTGTCTGTGTCGCTTAAATATAAACAGTCCTTCAATTTAGTACTTCGAAGTAGTTGAAATATTTAATAATTATGTTCATCCTCTCCACGTTATTGTATAATATAAAATGAAGTATATTATATTATACGCTCATATGAAACTCATCATGTATAACGCATATTAAGCAAGAACAAACTGTACTTGGCTCAAGATCAATGAATAATTTGAAAGTAGGAATTTAGACGGAAAAAGTTTCATCAATTTACTTCGCCCCTGAATTATTGATAAAATAGACTGTTGACTTCAAAAAGAATTTGCAGAGTCCAACAGTCCACGTAACGAAATTTACTCGTTGTGTTGGTTTCAGATCCATAATCATGCTAAGCAATAATTTATTATAGAAGAGAAAGTAGTGTTTAGAGGAAGAAGAAAAGCAGATTTTTTAGAAATTTCAGAGATCAAGCTGAGTAAGACCGGAATGAAAGGCAGTGTTACGAGCAGTTTTTCAATAGTTGACGAGTGGCAGCAAGCAGTGTAACATCGGATCGCTGGTTGAAGGCTTTTCCTTGTAAGCAAGACTCGTGTGCACTCACAGCTCGAATCGAACATCTGAAAGTTCTTGCAGCGTGTTATTGGCGTGACAACGGCAGGCCTGGAAATAACGCGACGGGAAAACGGTGATGAAAAACACGACACGTGACAGGTTGATCAGCATCTCAATCGTTTGTCTTGCTTTTCTTCGTTTTCCATTCACCTATCTCGACACACGTTGCTTCTCTCTCTCTCGTGTGAGCATTTCGGTCGACTTATTCTTATGCAAAGCGACCTGCGCATCGCTAAGAGCCCGATTTCTCTTCTCTTGAAATCGTCGTTCACGATGTCGTCGTTCACTTGACGTAGGCTACACGATGCACTCTGACTCAAGAAGAAAATCAAGATTGCTTGACATGTCTACCTATCACAAGACCGACTAGATTGCAGCATTCGAATGCTTCGTAGAATGTTGTTCTGGATGCACTTCCGATCACGATGGATTTTGAATCAATGTGAAAAAACGAATCCTATGTAGAAAATTCAGGCTCCTTGACATGTCTGTTTATCACAATGCTAGTGAGAATGCAGTATTCAAATTCTCTGTTGAGGACGCAGGTTTGATCGCGATAAGTTGTGAAACTATAGGAAAATACAGATCATTCACGATTCACTTTGAATCGAGTAATAAACCTAGATTCTTTGACGTTTCTCACAAGACCAACTAGATTACAGCGTTTGAACTTTGAATGATTTGTTGAATGTCGATCAAGATTAATTGATGTGAAAATCGAGATCCAAAACAAACAAAAAAATATATTAAACGGTCTTAATTTCATTCAGACTGAAACTTTCGATTATTCATTGACCAATGAATAAATTGACACAATCAAAAGAAACACAAAGATATATTAAACGATCTCAATTTCATTCAGACATCTGAATGATCTGCTGAATGTCGCTTTAAAACAGAACTTTCGATCAAAATTAATAATGATAATGGAAAATAAAGATTCTATGATTTGAAATGCATAAGACAATCAAAACAAACACGAAAATATATTGAACAAACTTTATTTAATCCAGGCAATAATGTGGTCTCAAATCTCATCCCGCATCCACTCAATTTTTCAGACCATTAAATAATATCCGCAATAACTATTGAAAAAATATTTATCACTCCACTTAGGCTCCATGGTTCCATCAATTAGCAAAAAGAAGCCAGCTCCGTAATTGGATATTGGCGTTGGATGTGCTAGGAGCTCACTTACTACTGGGAACAGCCGGGCATTAATTAATGCAAGATTCAATTAAAGAAGCATTAACATCTTGATCTTGAAGAAACGCTCGTCTATTTTAAATTACAAATTAAGGAGACTGGCAGCAACTGGCAAGAAAAGTGTTGTGTGGAAGTTGGGGCTTGGCCAGTAGTGAGAAGAAAAATGTTGGAAGGGTGGTGAGAGTTGATGTATGAAAAAGGACAGAGAATACTGCGGTAATGGAGAGTGAGCGGGAAAGATGGTAAAAAAGTGAGCGAGAGAAGAGTGGAGCTAAGTCTTAATAAAAGGCATCCGATCAATCTTGCTGGTGACTTGACTGGCCCTGCACTGCACCTTGCTTCCTTGTTCCCCTTATCAACGACAAACTCAACTTTCATTGCGCTATACATAACCCCACTTTGACTTTGACCAATTAGGGGGATTGACTTCAACTTTTGCCAGCTACTCTTTTTACAAGACTTCCTTATGTAGTCCCGTAAAATTACGCCTTTCTTCCTTTATACTCTCTTTTTGTGGAACTCAGTTCTTTCAAGAGATCCAGCAAGGAAATTCTGTTTTGATATTTTGTGATTTTTGAAGCTCATTTGTAAGAAAAAATGAAACTGATATTCTTTCAATTATTTACAAGCGTGATCAGTGAAGAAGAATACTGATCGGTTGAGGTATCACTGGAAGTTTCGAATTGGCAAATTCAGTCCAATATTGAATCATATTCTTCGAATAGGAATGGCTATAGAGAGACTAATTGACATTTGAATAGAATATCCTGAAAGCGAAGATGATTAGAATTATTACTAGTTAATAGAGTAGCAAATAAACTAGATTTAGCTACTCTATGCTGATGGTGAAATTGACTCTAAAATGACCAGTTCGTGTGCTTAATCTGATATGACATAAATTGTGGAGAATGATTTACAAGAGCTACGAAATGAATACATCCAATGTAATTTTTTTTCTGTAAGGCTGTAAAGATGGTATTATCGGTTATATATATTGTATAAAAAGAATAGAAATGCATATGTATTGTTATGACAACCTGATACACTCAACCTTATTCGATCAAAATCGACTTCCACAATATAATTTCAACGAATTTCCTATAACCGATGGTTGAACTTAGTGTGCTTTCTTGCAATCGGTCTTCACTTATTTACTTAAGTAACAAACAAGACTTAATGCAGTGACAGACTAACCAAATATTTAAAGTGCGCTTCTGATGCATTTAGGAAAAAAACTTCAGAATTCCACATTCCACTTCATAACCGATTCTATTTTCAAGCGAAGTAATCAATTTCAAATTCAATAAAAAAAACTTGGTTTTCATTAAGAATTGGCTTGACAGAAATACCTTATGTTTGAATATAGAAAAGACTAATCACATAACTTTCTCTGTAAATAGAATAGGGCAGCCTATCGATTATCAGGACTTGAGACTCCACTCAAGATGCAATTTAAACTTAGATAATTGTGATTGTCCCACCATAAAAAAGTAACTAATATTAAATATTTGGGAATTATAATTGATGATAACCTTAAATGGGATGTTCATATTAAATCCATCTGTAGAAAAATTAGATATCTATCTTTCAAATTTTACCAAGTAAACAAAATTCCTAATAGGAACCATCTGAAAATGTTATATCATGCTATGGTTAAATCAATTCTACAGTATGGCATAGTTGTATGGGGTGGCTGTTTCAACTGTCATATTAATGGATTATTTGTAGCACAAAAACTGATTATTAAAATTATTCTATGCAAACCTAGGTTGTACCCAACTGATATGGTTTTTAGTGATTTTGGGTTCATGACAATAAGACAATTATATATAAAAACCGTGATAGAATACTTAATAAAATATAAATCTGATTTTCCTCTAACATTGAACTCTTTACTTAATAATTATAATATGAGGGATACTGCTAACAAATATGTAACATATAATACTAATATTGAATGTATAAGGAGGCAGTTGATTTACATAAGTACTAAAGTATTGAACCTTATTCCAGACCACTTTCTCATAAACTCTAAGATCAGTGGAAAAACTAAACTTGATATAAAAAACTGGACCAATAGTGGTTTCTTCTTCAATTTGGATTTATGAGACTCAAGATTTCTGCGCAAACTTTTTTTCAGTTATTTTTTTTTCTCGGTTAAAAGTGGACTCGGTCACCATTCTTTTTGCTTGTTCTTCCTTCTGTATTCTTTCTTCCTTACTTTTTTTCACAATGTCCTACCCCTTCCCATTCCTTCCTATCTCTTCATCCTACCTGCCTATTACATGGGAAACCATAGTTGGTTAGGTATTATTTCTTCTCTCTTTTCTTTTCAACACACCCAACCATGAATCCTGTGTTTTGTTTAATGTGTCATTGTTATTGTTTATTTGTTTTTTGAAATTTATTGTATTTATTTTTGTCTTTTGTGTGTTTCAATAAATAAATTGAATATTATGTTTAATAATATTCAGTTGCTATAAAGTTGCTGAATAGTATAGAATTCCATTTATCGTTGATAATCTTCCGTCCAAAAAACACAACAGTTGTTGTATAATTCAACAACAATAACTTGACAAATATCATTTTGAGAGCCTTAGACAAATCATTTTATGCTGACAACAGTGCTGGTTAATGAGGTGTGAAGTTAGAACGATCATAAACTGGACTTCATGTCTTGCAGGAGGAGGACATGAACATGATTAATTCTCTTCCATATTGTCGCTGAGAATAAGTTTGTTGTCCGACTTTCAGGCCCTTGGGCATCAGACGAAAGAATAAGACGGAAGAAAGTGAGAGATGGATTGAGAAAGGGTGAATAATAAAAAGATAGAAAAAGTGAGGAAGTAGAGAGCAAACAAAGAGTTAACACAAAGAGTAAGAGGTCAGGGCGGGAGAGGTGAGAAAGAGAGAAAAAGGGAAAGAGAAGAGAGAAGAAAAAGAAAGAAAGAGAAAGAGAAAGAGAAAGAAGAAGAGAAAGAGAAAGAGAAAGAGAAAGAGAAAGAGAAAGAGAAAGAGAAAGAGAAGAGAAAGAGAAAGAGAAGAGAAAGAGAAAGAGAAAGAGAAAGAGAAAGAGAAAAGAAAGAAAGAAAGAGAAGAGAAAGAAGAGAGAAAGAGAAAGAGAAAGAAAGAGAAAGAGAAAGAGAAAGAAAGAAAGAGAAAGAGAAAGAAAGAAAAGAGAAAGAGAAGAAAGAGAAAGAGAAAGAGAAAGAGAAAGAAGAAGAGAAAGAGAAAGAAAGAGAAGAGAAAGAGAAGAGAAAGAGAAAGAGAAAGAGAAGAGAAAGAGAAAGAGAAGAGAAATAGAAATAGAAATAGAAATAGAAATAGAAATAGAAATAGAAATAGAAATAGAAATAGAAATAGAAATAAAAATAGAAATAGAAATAGAAATAGAAATAGAAATAGTAAGAGAAAGAGAAAGAGTAAGGGGAAAAATAGAGAGAAAGAAAGAAATAAAATGAGAGAGCAAGGGAGTAAGCAAAGAGAATGAGAAGAAGAAAATGGAGGAAAAAATGAAATAAATAGGAGGTAGCAGTAACAAAACAATAAGTAAATAGAGGAGAACAGTGAGAAAATAGATAGAAACAGTAAGAAAATAGAGGAAATCAGTGGAAAATAGAGGGGAACAATAAGAAAAAAGAAGGGAACAGTAAGAAAATAGAGGGAAACAGTGAGAAAATGGAGAAAAACATCGAGAAAATAGGGGAAAACAGTAAACAAATAGAGGAGAATAGTAGGAGAATAGAGTTTCAGATTAAGAAAAGGCACTGAGAGTGAGTGAGATGAGGAAAGAGGATTAAGGAAGTGGGTGGCGAATAGTGCGCAAAATGGATAGGACTTTTGCAGAGGGGTGAGAGCGTGTTATGTATGTGTTGTCACAAAACGGATGTGAACCCTGATGGTGAGCCATGAAGCTGGCTGACAGCATTGCAGTGAAGAAAAAAAAAGCAGACGCCTCTTCACTGTACGCGTGCATTTGCGTATGCGAGTTGAAGAAAAATATTGCAGTTCGATGCATCGAAGATAAAAATAGTCTGTCCAATTAAAGAAGACATTCTGGCAAGATGGGAAAATGACTTCAGCTCGGTCAATATTAGGTTCAAAAATTGGAAATTTGGTCTCAAATTGTAGATGAGAATGTTTTCTACAATTTGAGCCCATATTTATAATTTTTAAACTAGTATTGACCAAGCTGGAGTCATTTTCCCATCTTGCCAGAATATCTTATTTGCTTTGACAAAAACGTAAGTGAATAGCAACAATAATAGAAAAATGGGAACGTAGTTTTGCAGAATTTTTCATCAATGGTGAACAACAATATCTATATAAAGTTAAGAACGGATTTTCCAGTCCAAAGACAGTCAACAATACAGGGAAACGAGGCTGCAACTTCTTAAACGAAAGTTTTCAACTCATACGCAAAAGCTAACATCCCTTGGTCGATTTTTGTGTGCTGCATGGCATGCTATACCAATGCTTTAAAGCTTATATGCAGCAATCTTTGCAGAAAAGTCGACCAAGAGAGCGCATGGGGAGTGCATAGAGTTAAAGTTTTGCAAAACGATGGTTTGAACAATAGTGAAGTGAAAGTGGAGAGAATAGTAGTTTTTAGAGTCATTTCACACACCCGTGGAGAGTAAAGTTTCAGGGAATTGAAGTTGTTATTGTACTAACTCCCAGCAATCTATTGCATAGAAGTATGAACGCTATCATGCCGGATTTTGCGATTTTCATATCTTCAAATCCAAACAGACTTGTGAAGAATAGGTGAGTTCTGATCCACATAAATGATCAAATATATCATCTATGTAATCAAATAATATAAAATATTTATTTTTTAATAAATAAAATCACATTGCATTACCTGATTACCTCTCAACCTATTGTAATTCTCCATCAAAAATATTCTTATCTATTGAAATTTGATCTAGTTCAGTTAGTCTATTCGAACGTAAAAAATAAATTCCATAAGGATTCTCTATCAACTCACGTAGCTCAATCATCATATTTTAATCCTATTGACTATGATAAAATCAAGAAATACATCCTTTCACTTATAAAGCGATAATTAGTTAAAGGAGTGATGTCAGTCAGTGCCATTTCGCTTTTATAGATATAGATGACATTCTGAGAAAAATAATCCATTTGTGAATGATGATTTTCAAAATTTTGATAAAACCAAATACACACTCAACTTAACTATTCAAAAATTCCTAGCGATACTATGGAAATGAGCATAATAATTTTATTGAAATTCCTTAAGGATGATTCCGTTCATTCGTTCACAGAGGATC
The DNA here is from genome assembly GCA_017141385.1 of Sogatella furcifera. Lineage (NCBI taxonomy): Eukaryota > Metazoa > Arthropoda > Insecta > Hemiptera > Delphacidae > Sogatella > Sogatella furcifera. The sequence continues at coordinate 52,477,649 of CM029547.1, read as the reverse complement.
GTGATTCAAGATGACAACTGATAAAAACTTGTAAGTTGGAGAAACCTTCTGAGAAATTTGGAAGCTAGCAAGAAGAGAGAAAAGAGTTGAACCGAGAATGTATTGTGGAAAGAGGTGTGAAGTGTGAAACAGACCAATCCATCTTTGGTTTCCAAAAGCAGGTGATATTGACTCGACCTAAAAATGTTTCAGTCACTTTTCAACCCCCATCTAATCCGCTAGACCTCAATATATCGATAGATCAAAGCACTCAATACCGATCTTATTGATTCTATCTGGTTTTCTATAAGCTGCTTTCCGAAAGCACCTTTCAGCTACAGCTTTTTCTCGTGGGATTTGTTGTGAACAACTCTCTCTTTCTCTCTTATTCGCAAGTGCTGCTTACCTTTATTAATTCCCTACATGCAACCACTTCAAAATAATCTCTTTCACACTATTGCTCTCCAATATTGTTGAGAGAGATAGAACATTTTTAATATTCCTCATATACAGCTCGTTTTTAAAATTGGAATTAATTGAATGTGAGTGGGAGTGTGAATTGGAATTGAAAGTAAACTCTGTTATTGCAATTCTACAATTGTCTGTTTCTTATTTCCATAAACAATGTATTATTCTGTACTAAATGAACGGATGGATAAATAAATGAATAGATTCTATTATCGTGAATCCAATTCATTTGGGTTCTTGTGCACAGAGGTGCACAATAGTCTGGTCGAGCAAAGAATTCATTCTGTCTATATGGAGAAATAACTCCATCTTGATCAATATTGAATAGAAAAATTTTAAAACTTGGTGTCAAATCGTAGAGCAGAATGTTACCTAGAATATGAAACTAAATTTATCATTTTTGAACCAATATTGATCGTGCTGGAGTTATTTTTCCATCTTGCAAGAATGTCTTCTTCGCTCGACCAGACTATACTCATTTCACTAAGATTTACAGTGCAGTATGATGTGTAATGTAGGTGTATGACGATTCGAAGGAATAGAATAATCGAACAAATGATTTTTTAATTAATGGATGGATGAGGAATGATGAACCAACAATATCACAGATCAAATCATATTCAAAATTGATGAATTAATAATAACTCTTTATTAGCCTAATATTGATTATTAGTTGATGAATTGATGATAAATTAGTGTAATTATTAATGATTTTATTAATGAGTGCTTACAGTTAATTGATGAGCGAGCACTCGATCGGAGGCTTGTCCCGGGTAGAGCACCTTGGAGTCTGCTAGCCACACCACTTTAGTGGGAGCGGGATTTGCACACAACTCCACCTCCATCACTATTTTGTGTCCAGCTTGAGCTCGCAGAGTTTTACTGCTGGGGTATGTCATTGGTCGACCTGCGAACAGAGAGAAAAAAAGGAAAATTAATCAAGGGAAAAAAATAAATTTACATATTCATTGCCTGGAATATGTATGTTATAAATCAAATTATTGCTACTTCACAGAAATTTGTAACCAATGAACAGAAATCTGCATGAGAACTAGAAATCCAATAGGAGAACATTTCCATCCAATCTTTGGTTTGAGATTCAAGTTAAGTATCTCCGCATTAACCAATATTTATCCAATTCTCATTTCACCTCAAGTGTTTCACAGTTGTAGCTTCACAGTATTCTGGAGTATTTTCAAATTGAAAATACTTCCCAAATTTTTGTGTTGTTCACGTAAAATGAACTCCAACGATAAATCCAATTTTTCAGAAAGAATACCAAGAACAAAAATATTCGGAATCGAAACTTCAACCGCAAAGGGCATCCTAACCTTTTTTCGAAATTTATCAATCGATGATAATGACTTCTAAAAAGCACGATCCTCGCAAAATTGAGGTTCAACTCCTCGTTAAAGGAGATATAATCATCGTCATAGATAGTAATTGGATTTTCAATTTGTGGCAACTCGTTAGGATGGCATGAAGCACATAGATTTGAAGCAATTAACGGCAAATAAACAAATAATTACTGTCTAATCGTTTGAAATAATTCGAGAGCTTTCAGCGCTAACGAAGAAGATTGTGCTGATGACAGCAGTAGCAGAAGCAGTAGCAGTAGCAGTAGCAGCAGCAGGAGCACTAGCAGTAGCAGAAGCAGGAGCAGGAATAGTAGTAGTAGTAGCAGCATCAGCAGTAGTCTATGTGAGCCTTTCAATTGGATTTGTGTCATTCGGATTGGAACGGAACTGCACTACTCGGTCTGTCTCGCTCGAGATTCGAGATTACGTCATTGGAAACAACCACTTCTGATCAAGTTTACTCACACACCGACAATCTAATAAGAAATTATCAGAACTATTCAAGTGGGATCTCATCAATTGAATTTCCAATAGGAAATGGTTATTCAATAGAATGATCGTTTTACTGAAGGTATCTGAGTTTGAGTTTGAGTCTGGTAGGCCTAGCCATCCATAGTGCTGTTGAGCCATTGACAAACAAGTTTGAAACGAGATCAGATATGCTAGAAAATTGAGTTTTTCAATTTCAATTTTCCAAGAGGGAGTTTTTCCATGAGAAAACATTCTATCACGTTATTTGATTATTAGTTTTTTCAACACCATTTTCATTATTTTAATTATTCTTTCTGTTTTGTCTGAATAATGTTATTTTCATGGTGATATTTGTAAAGTGAATACTACAGAATATTTTCATCCCTCAAGTTTATTCCAACCTGTGAATACAACGTTAATGTGAATCATATTCCTAATTTCAAGAATGAATTCTATATCTATAAATTATTTTTTGATATTTTAAAAATCAAATGAAATACATTTTTATTCATGAATTCAGTATTCAGTACATGAATGATAGAATAATTATTATACAAAACATGTTACTAAAATTGAAACTTATATTGAGTGAGTGAGAAACATAATTATATTGAGGGGTCAATGAAATGGACTAGTTGACAACTAACAAGGTTGTCGACTGAATTATAATGGAAAATACAAGAATGGAGATTTGTATTGATTCCTCATTACCAAAAGCGTCGCATAGCCTGATATTTAAGTGTTAACTTCTCATAATTCTATCACAAGGAGTTCTCACGGACAAGAAACGTGATCTAGAACGATATAGAGAAAAAAATATCAGTATGTAAACATTGCAAACTCAGAATAAATAACTATGGAAAGAAGGGTTGAACAGCTTGAAATATTCACGGTATCAGCTTAGCTCGAATTCGTAGCATAGCACTGAGCTTGAAAATATATGCGGTACAGTATGATAACTGTCCATCCAATTTCCAACTGTACAGGAACCTTAAATGTGTCCGAGCTATTTGGTATGCCTCACTTAGTTAATTCGGGAACTCTTTCAATACTGGATATGTCCCAGCTATTTGAAAACTGTGCTGGGATGGGATGCCTTAGTTAATTCGACAAGTAATCGCTTTTAGAAGCTTATAAATAATGCAGCAGAACGTGTGGAAATACCATTGGATTGAGAAATTGTTGGAATTTTCCGTGCAGGTAGAGTTTTGCCGGTCTAATTGGACGGTAGTTGGTGGAAATTTACAACGTGTTAATAAAGGGCGGCTGACTTTTTCCACGCGTTTGAACTTTTATTTTATTCGCTTTAATAATAAGACAGAAAGAAAGAGCGCCGCGAGGGAGGACAGGGACAGGGCTGAGGGCATTTATCGGACACTATTAAGGGCCACCCGCTGATGGATGGGCGGGGGTGGGGGTGTAAGGGCGATGGGAGGGGGTGGCGTTGGTGTGTTGCCATGGTTACACCCTATGACGATGAGTTCGTTCGCCCTACAAGCCGTTTCAGCTTTCGCTGCTGCTCGCGCTACATCCTCTTCCTGCCTGCCTCAGTCAGACCCAATGCTGACGAAAAAATTGCTGTCATCCTCCGATAAAAACGTGCCACACAATGGCAACAATGCTCTCATCTCAACAAACCTTCCGCACGGTTTTTCTTCATACTCGGAAACTCTGCTCTACAAGCAAACGGTATTATTTTTTCCATAGACGAAAATCTTGATTATTATTTCATGCGTAATTTTCAGTCAATACGATCACATTAGTTCACAGCAACAACTCCTCTTCAATTAATTCAAAATAATTGAAAAGAAAAATGCCTTAACATTAGAATTAGAAGCATGTCAATGCGATAGAAATATCCATCAGTGGCTTCAATATTTTGTTCCCAGCATTCTATGTTGATATTTGAACTGGTTGTCTACATAGAATTATAACTCCTTATAGTTTTAAACTCCGTATTTCTGTATAGGTTGGCTATCCTCTTTAAACATCAACTGAATGGTTCCTGGGTGAATAAATTTCAACAATACACCTTCAATCCTATCTTACAACGCCTTTTTTCCACCATGCACTGTCATTGCTCACCATAGAGTAGAAAACATTCTTTTCCGGCTTACTCATTCCTTATTCACAAAGAGACAGGCAAATGATAATCCACGTAGAGAGACTTTTAGAGGATGAGTAATTATCAGTTCCACTTGAAAAAAATCAAGTCATACATACACCAATACATTACATTCTTCAATACAACTTATGTACATCAATGATTGAACACTGAAAATCATCATTGACAGTTGAAGATTACAAACACAAAATATAACTTTAATGGCATAGCATACTGAATAATCAATATTATAATAGAATTATAGTTGATTAACTACTACAAAGATGAAAACAAAATTGATATACTTTGCAAGACACCTAGATTCATGTAGGCAGATACCTATTATTGTAAATCAACGTGTATTCCGCTCGACCTGAATCCATTCAATTCCATTCCCGCTGTTTTACAAGACGCACGATCTCATTATGAAAAATCATCGTAATTCCCCTTCCTTTTCAACGGCCCAGCTTCATTCAATTTGTTTCCTCTTTGAATTCTCAACTGGAATTCTAGAAGCGGCAGTCAACTCAAACACCATCCACATTATTTCACTTGAGCAATGAGAAGTAATTTAATAGATGACTTGGACCATAAAAAGGGCATCTCGTGGAAGAGAGGCGTACTGTGGCACTCTACTCTTCTCTCTTATGTTTCCAGATTAGCTGCTCGTACTTTAAATGAGTTGTAGAGATGCTGTTGGCCGCAATAAGCCTGCTTTGCTTCCTTGCTCAGTTTGGAGGGGAAGTCTGGCTACTCACTACCCTCCCCCTCTTCCCCTTATTCCTAACCTCTTCACCACCCTTCCCCCATCTACTTTGCATCTCCGTTCACTTGCTATCACCACATCAGCACTGCAACATAGCTGAGTGCAGGCCGTAATTGAACCGCTAATCTCGGCAGATAGGCAGGCCTACTCTGGTCGAACTTATCGGGTTATTAGTTGACGCAGTACTGAACTTTCAAGTGTAATCTGATGTTGGTGAGGCCCATCAATCGATCGAGATGGTTTCCCCTCAATAAACAGCCTACCGTGTCTGTAATTTATATTTTATGTATTAAGTCTGATCTAGCTAATTGTTTGGAGAAATTGAATGAGTCATCATATTGGGTAAAATTTTCCGATGAGTTGCCGCAGAGACTGCTTTGTCATTATTAATAAAATAAGGTCGTCTATATTACAGTTTGTTCTTAAGTTGGGCATTGAAAAGGCGTTCATAGTTTTGCAGCATTAAATACGCATTGAAAATTATTAGTTCAAGTAAGGGCATAGACTAATCGTGTTATCATCATCTTCATAGGTTAATTAGGCTATTAATGAAGTAGGCTATATGTATAGATGGGAAACTACAACAGGCAAAGTCCAATAGTGTCCCTCTTACAATTTATATAGACATAAAGAATCAGGTTATATCATATTCAACACATATTTACACTTATTTTCAGGCCAAAATCAAAATGAGAATACTTTCAAATTCTGAAATTGATTCACTAAAAAGTTCAAAGCAGATTCATTATGATCATGTATTCTATTATTTATTGTAATTATGATTGATAATAAATAAGTATAGGCTATTGACATAGGATGCTTAACTATTGTAGTTTCTCTATGACATTAAAGTTTCATTCTAAAGACTTGTGAATGTCATCTTTGAAAATTCTTTGAAATACAAATTGTAAACTTCAAGATTCTACTCGTTCGATCGTAGATTGAATTGTGTGACGGGAATAATAACGCTTATAGTCGAATAGGTAGGTTTAGAATGCCACGTGAAACATTCAGGTAGGAGTTCTCAATTGTATTATGGCAGGCGTAGTGTAGGCAAAACGCTGAGCATGGAGCAAGAACCAAACTGAAACAAGACTTGTCTCATTCGGCTACTTAACTGTGGAAGGGTTTAGATGTTTTGTTTATTAATTTTCTTTATTTTTTATTTTAATAATCTAGGAACTACCAATAACCACAACTGTGATAGACTATATCACAATCTATAAGATTGCAAACACAAATAATTAATTTTTGAATCAGTTTATAATGTCAATTATTTGTTTGTTTATGAGGGTGAAGCCCACATAAGCTCATAGGCTTGTGCGTGGGTAATGAAATGGATGATAGATGACGACTACTTTTTAGGTAGTCGGGACCGACGGCTTATCGTCTCCTCCGAAAGACGGGGTGGCCGTATCTATGTGATTGTGCTGTGGTCAAAAATTGTTCTCCGCTTGGGATTCGAACCAGGGTCCACCTGGTTATCAGACCGGCGCTTTATCACTCCTCCAACGAGCCACCTGAATTATCTGATAAATTTGAACTTTTTCTATAATATCATGAATTATTTGAGATTTGTAAATTGATTAAATTGATGGACGATTTAGGTATAGTACAATATTTCCATAAATGGACAGAAGATAATGAAACTAAGATTTTCTATTGTGATTTTTTTACATGATGAAAAATGTGCTGAGGAAAAAACTACTTGGACCAAGAAAAGATAACATTATAAATGAAGACTTCAAATGATAGGGAAATATTATACGAAGAAAAACAATAGTTCTATGGTTAAATGTACTTGACTACACCTCATGATTGATGAACAAATTTACAAGAAGCCATTTCCGTTTAAACAGTGGACAGAGATAGAGAGAGAATAGATTGGAGCATTGTAATGAGTTGTTTGACTAATATGGACCATTCAGATCAGATGCAAAGTGCACTCATCTGAAATCTTACGCTTGGAAAGCAAGGGTAGTTAGCTTTTCAAATGGCAATTCAGACCATCCATCACACGTCACAAGATTTCCATCTTTGCCCCCCTCATCTGCAACCCCCCCTGAACCTTACCCTCCATCTAACTCGCTGATAAATAGCCTACATTTGCTAGTAGAACGATTCCTCGCCTTCCTGTGCTTCTATTTTCGGTAGCAGGCAGTCGGCTACGCCTGTAATTCGATATTTTTGTTTCTTCATATCGCTTTCAAAGCTGTCCGATTGCATTTTACTTGATTGATCGCTTCCAAATGGAATTCAATCCAGTCATTCCCCAAGCAAGAATAATGTGCCAGTCAATAGAATGGAACTGGATTATTGGAGCATTGGAGCTGTATTAAAGTTTTCTCAGCCCAGCGACAGAAAATTCTGAATCTTTGTGACTTAACCTTCAATAATAGATAGGAATATTATAGGCCTAATAGAAAAATATGAATCATTCGAATGGTTTTTAATTACGATATAATTATTGTGATATACTATCACATATTGTACGCGATTATTAATTTCATTCATTGTTTCTATCAACTTAATAATTATAGATTGACTGAGAGTTACAATTTTTCTATAAAGAAGAGGAATGTTTCAAATAATGTACTCTACAACAAAATTAATTAAGATTTTATGCACCCACCAAACGAACCCACCCACATTAATCGAATACATAGCCTAGATAGATTGAGGAATTCCTTTGATTCCAATACTAGAGCAATTTTTATAGTCTGCTCCAACAATCCGTTTCAACTTTTATTCAAGATAATTTTTAGATTTGAAATTTTGCTCAGTGAATTCATTACTCAATCATTGTTGAGGTTGATGCTAAAAATGGATTGGACTGATTTTCAGTCAATAATGATTGATATCTTATTATAATAATAATATTCTAATTGTAAAAAATCCTCAATGAGAATTCACGAGTTGAGAATGGAGTTTAATCCAATCAATTTTCAAACTAACAAGTTTCATATAGTTATTTTACACCTGAGTAAGATATAGTGAGCATTTATGATAATGTACTGGCATTACCAGGCTACTCTGTTATGATGAGAGGCGAGGGTATCTGTGTTGGAACCGTGCCTAACGTAGCCGGCTCTCGAGCGACAAGTATAACAATCTATCAAATGCGCTAATAAATTTGCGCAAATGCTGGTCGGGTACAGACCACTGTATTATGCACTCGACACAGCTTCTAGGTTGAAAATGATTGTTGATCATAACAATACCAACCAAACAACGAGATAGGTCGCACGCAGTAACTGCAAGAAAACAAATTTTATTGTTGAAAGAGAATCCAATCGCTGTAGAAAATTTGAATACGGGATTTTCTAAGGGCTGCTCGAGAAGTGAATAACAATAGAATTTGTATGAAAGACATCGACAGACCGTGAATGCTACTACCCACTGTTATTACTTTTATTCGGGAAATGTCAGACGCCATTATTCAAGACCCTTCTCCCATCCACCCTCGGAGACGGCTCTTCCTGGGAAATATTCATTGAATTGAATTGATGATAGCTTTCTACGTAAATATCACCATTGAAATATTTGAATATTATCAATGGACGTGTAATAATGATGGAAACTTCATCCATTTTCTACATCTCTTTCAAAAATATGTCTTTAGAAATAAGAATTTCTAAACCATAAATGAAAGTTTATTGAGCAGCTTTATGTCGCTATTATTATTCTCGAAAATAATACGCACATAAATATTTCAATACTACCGATAGAAATAAGACATTTATAATTTTTTTCAACAATCGCAATTAGATTACATTTTCTCGGAAAATATAGTAACGTACCTGTTAATATATTACTATACTTTGTAAATATAATTTAGTTTCTGATTCTTGATGAGTATAGAGTTGAAGCAGAAAGATTCACACATTGAATTATTATCCTTTTATAGACTCTTCTTTTTCCTACTGAGAATTTCAGCACGTTATGACTGTGTTATAACGACTTGAATTATTATGTCTTATCAGTTATCATTTACTACACTCATCACTGATAGTAATATTTCACTTTGAATCATCTCTTGATAAGCTTTTTTCCATACAGAAAACGTCGTGAAAGTATTTTGAAAACACAAAATAATTCTCGCAAACATGATTTCCGAATTACACCACTCATCAGTAATTCATGTTGGCTTACGGAATCGACTGCAGATAACAACAAACAACGAAGGCCTTCTGCGGAAATAAACCACAGTCGAAGCCCAGAAAAAGAGTTGCAGGATACGCGAGAAACGATCATTCAAGTTGTACGATAAGAGAAGGTTCTTTGCATCCGTTTTGCATATAGTTTAGTATAGGCCTCTATGTGCTGGCTGCTAAGTAAAGGTGGAATAGTTTGATTTTATATTTGTTGTTAGCGGGTGGAGAGGTGAGTTGTGTGTGTAAAAACAGGGCGATAGATCTTTTCCGGGTTGGAGATAGTGTCTGGGGGTAGTTTTATTGCCACACAGCTAGCTTTACCCCCATTCCTGAGTTTGCCTGATTAAAGCAGCCTACCCTTCATTTGAATGCGTTGGAATTGCCTACATTGACACAATTCCGCCTGTTTGTAACCTACTACACTGTACTAACTTACTCGTATACTAACCTATTTACTACTCGCATATGCTATTAGAATGCATTGGTGGGCTAGCCGCTATCACTCCATCACTGGAAAGCTTACCCGCCTTCCAAAGCTCCCTTCGATTGCTTATCTGCTTTAGCTTGTTTCGCTTGTTATTACGAGTCTCCAGTGCAGGCTTTCCGGGATTGATAGTCCGACTCATTCGAACTTTAGCCCGCGATTGATGGTTTCCCGCGCTAAAGAATGAGATAACATTTTTATTCTACCCGGTCATTGTAGCTGCATTGGAATGGGGGCTGTGTTCATGATAAAACTTGAAGAACTAACTTTGATGTTGTGGTACTTTCACAATTTTTCAAAAACTGTTTATAACATCAAGAACTATCATAATATTTCATCATCGGATTTGTGGTTAGGTCGGCTGTGGACCTTCTTCGGAACTCCCCACTACTAAGCCAAACGCTAATCTATATCTATAAAAGCAAAATGGCACTGATTCATTGATTCATCACGAGAACTAAAAATCCACTGCACCGAATGAGTTCAAGTTTGGTAGGCATGTTCAGTTGGACGTTTAGACGCGCACTAAGAAAGAATTTTTGAAACTTTATAAGGATACGCCAAATATTTGAGTTTTTCTATAATTTTTTTGACGTTTTCTCAATTTTTTCGTGAACCAATCGCAAGAAATTGCTGATATTTGGTGAGCAGGATCAGATTAGGTCTAGAAATAATGTGTTTTAATATTTAATTTTTGAAATCTGTTTAAGATTACGCCAGTAATCAGTTTTTCAAAATCTTATATGTATTGCGGGTTGCATATCTTCCGCCTTGATACGAACAATCCTTAATGTAAATTTAATGGTTCAAAAGATGAAATAATTTGGAAGATATTGAATCAAGCTTTAAACTATGTCCGATATACTCCCCAAGGTTACGCTCAAAATTGGAGTTTTACTATTTTTTCGGAGTTTTTCTTAGATTTTTCCAACACTTAGATGCTGAATACAATACAAGCATTCTATAAGATAAACTTGAACGCAATAAAAAAGCAGTAATCTGACTGTGTACGTGTACTCTACTCTTCGGATCCGGTCATAAAGTATGGAAGCTGTTGTGGCTGTATAATTGTGATGAGGAAAAGAGTAATTAACAAACACTCCTTGACCCAGTTCACTGTTATTGTTTTACCAGAGGCAAGTCTAAAGCCAGCGACGGCTTTAAAATCGTGGAAAACTAAAATCTATTCGAACACCGAATGGAGATGGTATAGTCTGTCCAAACAGAGAAGACATTCTGAAAAGAATGGGAAAATGACTTGATAATATTGGTTAAAAAATTATAAATTTGATCTCAAATTGTAGAGCAGAATATTTTCTACAATTTGATACCAAATTCATAATTTTTGAACAATATTGGCCAAGCTGGAGTCATTTTCCCATCTCACCAGAATGTCTTCTTTGCTTGGACAGAATGTAGATGGTAAACAATTGGCCAACACGTTAAAGATTACCTTCTTCGGAGAGTAAAAGGAATTTAGGAGAGAGAGAATGAGAGAGTGAGAGAGAAAGTATGAATGAGAGAAAGAGAGGCATTATGAGAGGCAGCAAGAGAGAAGAGTAATGAAGAAGGTACAAAACTCATGATTTCGGAATATTCTGAGAAATGAAAAGAGGCTGGAAGCAGAACTGTAATTACGGCTTCCGACGTCTACAACCTACTTAATACCGTACGTCGAACTTATTCCTTTCTTTCCCACTTGTTCTGAACTTAGTAGACTGGCTGAGACATGAACGTACTATTCCTACCCTTATTTTTTCTCTTCTTATTACTGCTAACTTACTATATTCCTCCTATTTCTCTCTCATTTCTTTTTTTCTTGACTTGATATCTTCTTCTTCTTCTTCTTCTTCTTCTTCTTCTTCTTCTTCTTCTTCTTCTTCTTCTTCTTTTTCTTCTTCTTCTTCTTCTTCTTCTTCTTCTTCTTCTTCTTCTTCTTCTTCTTCTTCTTCTTCTTCTTCTTCTTCTTCTTCTTCTTCTTCTTCTTCTTCTTCTTCTTCTTCTTCTTCTTCTTCTTCTTCTTCTTCTTCTTCTTTTAATTCTTTCTTTCCTTATTTGCCCTCTCTTTGTCAGCACAGAGCACAAAGCGACTCGAATGAAAAGCTTAAGCAACTTAGCCTCTGCAGTTGGAGTTCAAAGCTTCTGCTCTTATTTTCACTTTTCGATTTGTGCTGTATTTCCAAATCTCTCTCCCTCTCACACCTTCTTCTACCATGATCACTTCTGCTTCTCCGTCCACTCATTCTTCTCTTCTATTCTGAAAAGATCACATATTTTCTATCTCCTCTCATCTCCCATTCTATATAGAACTTCTTTTCTCGACGATGAGCATTGAGCAGCTCTGTTGCCGAGTAAAGAAGACATTCTGGCAAGATGGGAAAATCACTCCACTTCGGTCAAAATTGCTTCAAAAATTATAAAATTGGTCTAAAATTATAGAACAGAATGTTTTCTACAATTTTAGATTAAATTTTCAATTTTTTAACTAATTTTGACCAAGCAGGTGTAATTTTCCCATCTTGCCAGAATGTCTTCTTTGCTTGGGCAGATTATAGCTCTGTTGCCGTGCAACTCTTCAGGTTTGCGAGTAGCTATTTGCATATCAAACGGTCTCCGAGGCATTGTCTGGCGATACACGTGGATGTAATTTACTATAGTTCTCCTGTGTTTTGAAGTGTAGGGACAAAAACTCCGCTCAGTCAAACGTAGTGAGCTACTTGTATAATGAGCTGTTTCTTTGAAGAAGTTTAAATTCATAAGAATGAAACTGTCTCTACGTTTCCAAATTAAGGAAAAGATGAAAATCGTTCAAAGGTATCATCTACCTGTTCCTAAGAGATTTCCTCTAAGAGATATAGATATCTACTTCAATAAAATAATAAGCTAGTTACCCAAATAAGTGACTTAATTTATTTCTTGTATTGTGACAATCTTTCAAATTGAAATTCTTCCGGTAATTATCTTGTCATAAAAATAGGTTCATCTGTGTTGAAAAAATTCGAAGAGACAACCTTTTCTGTACTCAATTTCTCATCCAAACTGGGATCGAGACAGTTAAGGGTCTGAGCCTATTTTTTCCTCTCATTATTATGATTGTGTATTTGTTTAAATAAATAAATAATAGAAGTGACTCGAGACACTCCTACCTCAAAAATAATATTGCTTGATGTATAAAACCTATATAAATCTACCTATGTATAAACCCTACCACTACTAGATACTGTTTCACATTGGCATCACCCACTGAAGGATATAAAGAGGAAAGTTAGTTCAGGAAGCAGCTGATATATGGAGAGGAACGAGTTAATAAGGTTCATTGATTAATCGTAGAAAAAAGAAATGGGTTGCAATAATTGAAGATTAATAAAATAATTTGAGAATTGAGTGATAAGTACACTAACTACAGTGATTTATTTGGGAAAAATTGAGATATTGTTTGGGAAAGTTGATTAATGGAGGTATTGAACAAAAACGAATGGATAAGGAAAAAATACTCAAGTGCGCTTAATAAAGGGAGTTATTATTTGTGCAGTTTGAAGAATATTTGACAATAAGTGGAAACGTGTCTGATGAGTATCGTGAGATTTCAACAATACATAGAAAAATAGTACATTACGCCACAAGCCTTGGAAGTGAACGTTTACGGTATGAGGATAGTTTCCCGGGCGAGGCTTGCCGAGCCTGGGAATAATTCCGAATACCGTAAACAAACTTCCTAGGCTAGTTTGCGTATATTTCTTTCCGCCTCACTTCAGATAAGCATTATCAATCAAATTTCATTTAATCAATACTTCACGATTAACAATTCAATCTGAATGAGGTTATAGCGATTGCTGATTCAAACTGATAACTGAATAGGTTAAAAAGGTGCACTGTCACCCGATCTAGCGGACGGCTTGATAACTACTACGTTAATCCTGTCAGCTGCTGTTGTCCACGCGCGGAAAGAAAGTCCTCGCATGGAAAGGAAGTCTTACCGCTCGAGGACAACAGCTGACTGTTTCCGTATGTAAATGACGACTTTCAAGTCTACATAGGGACCGGTAAGCAGCTTCTTTCTGTGAAGTGTGGCAAAAACAAAATTCTTGATCCTCTCAAGAAAAAAACAAGGTATTTCTTGAGATCCTCTCATGATAATAATAATAAATAATAAATAAAAGTTTATTTCCCAAAAAACTAAAACTACTACAACAATTACAGAATATTAGAAACTCTACAATTACAGTATATACAATAGTTAGCTACAGAAATATCTTATAATGTGTCTTTACGTGTTTTAGTGTTTTCTGTGTGGAAATTGACCTACTCCACTATGGCGTACCATGTTCTAGAGTAGGTTTTGTTTGTTTGTTTTTTGTGTGCGGATTAGTAATTAGTTAGTGTTTAGTAAGTCAAAAAATATACAAATGAAATTCTTTAAAATGCGACATCATAAGACGTTTAGACTTGAAAACGTTTTCAGTTTCTATCTCTTTTCATTATCATTATCAACAATTTTCCGGATCAATGTTTGTGCAGGCGTATTTTAAAAGGCGGAAAACTTGGAAAATGAATAAAAAGGAAAGTAATTGGAAAAGTTTCTACAACAGAGTGCAACTCTTCAAATAATTATTAATTGGTTGAAGACTTTTCGAGCGAGTTTACGGAACGATCTTCTGATTACTTGCGTTTATACTGGAGTTGAACAATTTATTGCAATGTGAAATTAGGCTGAGGAGTTTTAGATTGAAAAATTTGGTAATTAAATCTGCTTGATTGTCAGAAATATTAGAATGCGCTTTTCATAATACCGACACAAACATGTTTTTCCTGGCTTAATATCTCTTAAAAAAAACTTGAATAAATGAGAGAGTGTAGTGGGAGATTTGTATGTATTTGTATGTACCCTTGCGTGGGGTGTGCGGATTGTGCGACCGCACAGGGCGCCACGGCCAAGGGGGACCGCGGCAGCTGATGCTAAACGGGAATTTAAAAAATTCCAATTGTGCTATTAGAATAATTTTTCCACTATTTGATGAAAAACGTATTTTACCAAAAACTTTAATCCACAAGAAATAATTTCCTCTGCATAAACTCATTCATCATAATGAATTCATCAATTGAAAAACCACGAACAATGTATGAAGCAAGCTAAGAAACGCCCCTCTTAAATTTAATTCTATTGTTGGCTGACAAACACCTTACACTCTGTCGACCAATCACAAGCCAGTTTCCGATGGATACTTCTCCCAAATATTTTTGCCGAATTATCGTAGTTTAAAAATTTTTTTCTGGCTATATGTCAATATTCGACTGATCATGAATAGTTTGAGTTCTATTTCATTATATTCGTCGTATAAAAAGTAAAATTGATGAGTATAAGATGGGAGTACAAAATCATGTTTTCATCTCATTTCATACAGCATAAAACTATTGAAGTCTAGTACTGGCATAAGTTACACGAAAAAAGTAAAACTGAGTCTAAATTCTTCAAATATTAACTTGATAGAGTATAACCAGCCTGAATACATAAATAAATATTATATTAGCTCAAGATCGACAATAGTAAATCAGCCTAATTTTTTGTGTTTGATACACTATCCATCATTTACTTGCTAGCAGCCATTTTCTAAGACAGAACTCACGAAACACTGTCAACCAATAAGAAAAGAGCAGACGGGGCATGAAGGCGTGTCCAAGTCAAAACTGAAACACCACCCGTCAACTGCTGCCATCTACTGGTTGAATTTGGAAACTTTTCTAACCGATGTTTTCGGCCATTTCAATCGTAGGTGAAGCTTGGAGGCGTGTCCAATGGGAGTCGAAGCAAGTCACCCTATTGTTACTGCCATCTGCTGGCTGAATTCATAACTATTTCGAGTGTTATTCAAGAAAGTTGGGTAGAGCAGCGAAAATGGCTAAAATCTTCAATTTGTTTGTTATTGAGTTTTCGATTTCTTGTTAAAACATCTTTAAAATGAAATATTTATGATGATACAAAATATTTTTCTGTGAAAAATTTATTATTACCACCCTCATGTGCTTTCAAGCAAACTAATAAAATAAATTAATCAATAAATAATTGCAACGTTGCAATGTGACAGTTTTGCTTAATGTGGATAGCCTTCAGTGATTTTTTATTATTTCTTGTAGGCTTTTGCTTATCACGTATCCAATACATAAAAATACGAAACAATACGTTGGTATACATTGAAATGTGCAAGTCCCCATATAATAGCCAATCCTTTTTCCACACCACATGCAACATTGGGATTGCTTATGAGAGCAATGTGAACATGCAAGGCAGCTAAAATCATGTTTGTCTTTGGATATATTATAATATTTTAGATTGTATTCGTTTGGTAATGGGTGGGGCGCCCGCCAAAATCTCGCACAGGGCGCCAAAAAACCACGCGAGGGCCCTGTAGTATGAGAACGCATCCATATGCATTTTGAAAAACAAATATATTCAGGAACCTGACCATGTGGATAGTAGTAAATCAGAAAAGTAGATCCTTAAGAAAGCAAAAGATATTCAACTCAATTCGGAAATTATCTTTGTATGTACATCACAGGAATGGTTATGTCAAGTTCATTTTCAAGATTGGAACAAGATTGATGAATCTTACTGTAAGAAGGTAAAATAATTTAGAGTTCAAGAAGAATAGATTCCTGACAAGTGGAAGAAAAAGGCCTAGTTTTTAACTTAGGAGAAGTGTTCGCTCCTCAAAAATATATCAGAAGTGGAAAAAGCCTGAAACATTTATCATTACTGCCAAGTAAATCACTAAGGAGAATTGAGTTGAGGAGTAAATCGGATTAATTCTTTTGCTGGGGGTTGGTGTGTGGGAGGAGGTCGAGGGTTGAGAAAGTTCACACGAGATAGCGCTTATTACGTAAGTCGCTGACAACGATCATATCCTCTTTCAGTGCTTTTTTCCATGTCTTCTTCCAGTTAGTTCCAGTGGCTTCCTTCTGGAATGTGGGTTAAAAATCATTGAGGCTAACGAATGATCGAAAAATCAATGAAGTTTTTTGGAATTTATATTGTTTTAAAAGTGATTACTTGTTAGTAAAAAGGTGAGTTAGGACTGTGATCGAGGTATTTTACTATACTTTTATCATAGCTTCCTTTAATAGAAGCTATTAAAGGAAGCTATGCTTGTATACATTAAAAATCAAGCAGTTCGAAATGAATTACAGGATAATTACCTTACTATGTACTTCTCTCCAATTTCCAATGCAATACTATTCCATAATATCGAGTATTTGCGAAAGTATAGATTTTGTCCAACATGAACTAGATCCTCGCTTACGAGGTGAAGGATGTTAAAAAATAACCCTCTTATAATCAATCGAACCCTTGCATCGCATAGGTATAATAGGCATAGGAATAATAATACTGATCCAATTATCTTACTCCTATAATTAGGCTAACGAATTATTCCTATTTTCAAATTATAAAGTATTTTGTAAAATAAAGTTATTAAGAATAAAATTATAAAGTAGGGTGATGAATTATGCAGAGGTTCATATCAGAAAATTATATGTTACTTTATTACTCGCCTTGGAAAAATACAATAAAATATATTTAGATAATGCTCAAAGTATTATTTCCTGATAGTGAGCTACTTGCATCCGGTTCAAAAGTTTGGCTCAAATACATGCTGATTACAGGAGTGAATTTTACGTTCTTAACCCATAAAATTATACCACTTTTGTTGGCACTCGACACTCGACAAGTTTTATGATACATTGGCGTCTTTACAACTAAAACAAACAAGTAAACGATGGTTATTTTGGAATTTTATTCGTATACCACGTTATAAAAATATTACCATCGAACAGAACGGAATAGTGGTGGTTAGTCGAGACGTATGTTTGTGTGTGTGGTGGGGGGGGGGATAACGGAAAGCGGTCGAAGGGGTGATCGAGAGGGGGAACATTTTTGCGACCGGTGTTTTGCGAAACAGTTGCATGTTTATAGGAAGCGTTTCGACAGGTTTTACTGTTTGGGACATACATTGCTAGTCGGTTTGGATTGTTTCCAATGCTGCACTGGATCGGGTGATACACTTTGATTGCCAGACAAAGTAGCGCACTTTTGTAGCACACATAATAAACGGTTCAGTGCCCCGCATTACAGCAAAATGATTCAGGAGATTTGATACGCGACACACTTTTATCTCACTGAGGAATTTGTCTGCCCTCGAGGTTTACATCAGCATTCGATAGAAAATTGATATTTTTCGCCGATATTTTACTATCAGTTGTCATGTGCGACACATGAAATTTCTATTTTAATGAGGGTACTTTCGTATCATCCTATTTCCAAAGAAAAAGACAATAAATTCTAAGCTAGGACTGCAAGATCGAAAAAAATTCAGCGAATGTAAGCTCTACAATAGAAAAAGCTCTTCCACTTATGAAATTGACGTCCATTTTAACCAGTTGAGATGAGTTCATGATGATCATAAATTTAAGTTTTTCCAATAAATTTTCAGATTTTTTCATGTTATTGGCTGAATAGGCTTCAGCCTGGTAAAAATATTGTATTGTATATGAAATAAAGAATAAATGAGCATTTGAAATAACTGGAAGGCCTATATAATACGATGCTAAACTCATTTTTTCATTCGTCCAACAATAATTTTATCGCAATAGGCTTCAGCCTGGCACCAACATTGTCTTTTCTATAATAGTAATAAACTAATAGGTATTTGGAATGACTCTGCAAGGTCTATAAAATAATACCCAAAACTCATTTTCTCATACGTCTAAAAATACTTCTCTTGTATAGGCTTCAGCCTGGCAACAATATTGCCTTGTATACAAAAAAATATAAAGGTATTTGTAATGATTGTAAGATGAAAATCTCACTTCCTCAAATTTTCTCGTCTATCATCTCATCACACCTTGATATGGCTCATCAAACAATTCCCGCCTTATTCCCACTCAAATCAAATCCTGTTGCCTCAACAAGAGTTCGGATAAGAAGGGTTTGAAGACTCTACAAGTTTTGTAATGACGTTAAAAAGGGCAGTCATTCCACAACTTTCATTAAGAAAGAAAGACAACACAGTTGATGATGTGGGAAGGCTTATCTGTGCCAGCTGTAGAAGTCCAAGCAAAGAAGATATTCTGGTACGATAGGAAAATGACTGCAGGTCGGTCAATATTGGTTCAAAAATTATAAATTTAGCCTCAAATTGAAGAAAGCATTTTGGTCTACTATTTGAGACTAAATTGATAATTTTTGAACCAATATTGCCCGAGCTGGAGTTATTTTCCAAGCTTGCTAGAATGTCTTCTTAGCTTGAACAGACTATAGCACTAGGGAAGTTTGAGTGGGATTTATTACTTAGAGCGGGAGAACAGTAAAGGTGAGACAGGGAATGAGTTAGAAGAGTTGAAGAGACTTTTGAATGAGAAAAGCTGTGTACATTTGAGTACTTTGGGGGAATATGTTCCATTGTATGAAACTATAAGAATGCTTTCCCGACTACGATTGCTCCGGCACAACTTTCATCGTAGAATAATATGAACATTTAATTGGGTGGTTGTAGTCTGTCCTAACAAAGGAGACATTCTGGGAAGATGAGAAAATGACTCTAACTTGGTCAATATTGATTCAAAACTTATAAATTTGGTCTCAAATTGTAGATTAGAGAATGTCCTACAATTTAAGAACAAATTTATAAATCTTTAACCAACATTGACCCAGCCGTAGTCATTTCCCCATCTTGCCAAAATGTCTTCTTTGCTTGGACAGACTTTAGTTGTGTGTGCGTGCACTCCTCTGAAAGTTGAAGTCGTGATGGTGTGGGACTCCTCAAGTATCTATTGTCACTTGTTTTGTATCCCGTGTACTCGACAATAATTGAGTTCTTTTCGCCAGCCCACAGCAGTGGGGTACGCTGCTATAACAATGGCTTACTAACTGGGTCAAAAGTTTCATCCACTTCTGAAGCCATGGCTGCTGCGGTAACCAGTTTGATTTAGCTTCTGCTGTATACGGCAGAATGGCAACCTACCGCGGTAAACGCAGTGGAGTTTTGCGTTGTCAGCAGCAGAATTAGTAGAGAAATTTTTAATTATATTGGAGTTGATGGCTTCAACTTTCATAGATAAGGATAAGAATTTTGCTATTGGAAAGATTAATAAGCTTAGATTAACTATTGGTTTCTGATTCAAATTATTTCTTTGAATCAAACTCAACCTTGATTTTAGATATTGATAGGATTATTCATTCAACAAGAACAAGATTCGATTTTCATCGAGAAGCTTTCGTCCACACATCTTATACAATTTCAATATCCTCACAATTGAACTAGGTCTTATTTACTTCCCATCCATGCACATTGACGGATTATTCTGATTGTAAAATTCCAAACTTTTCGAAAAAGTGCCCCAAAATCTTATGAATTGCTTATGAGAATTTTCTCCATCCACTGAGAATAAATATTATTCTCATCTTCTAAAATTGGATTCAATCGGATCATTCTATTGATTGAGACTAGAACAGTGCGAGGGAGTGTCACAGAATCTTCTGAATCTCCCACCATAGCTTTTAAGTTTTAGAACTCGATTCAAGCAAAAATATCAATTATTCAAGCATTTTCAATTATGAAAAATCCTGGCAACTTGAGTAAGAGCGATCTGTTCTGAGTGCCTGCGATTCAAGTTCGAAATGCGAAACAGTAGTGAAAAAGTACAGCAATTGTTGTTATATACAATCTACAGCAAATCTGATGAAAACTTTAGCTGTAGGATCCACGTCAAGGTGTTATTGAGCGATACGAGTTTTGGAACCTTAAACGAGATTTTTGGGCTGAACGGAAGTTTCTCGTAAAGGAAGAAATTTTGAAATAAAATAAGGGCTGAAGAAAATAGATTGCGGGTTAAGGAGTTTTGCCCTTGTAATAGGAGGAAGACGTTTTTAACCGAATCCTTTCATCTTGACGAATTTGCTTTGAATCAAGCTAAGCTAATTATTACGCGGGAGCGCGTCCCACTCGATGAACGAGTTTCATCTCACCTCTATTAACTTACGCTCTGTACAGAAATAACTTGCAACCTCATCTCCGTAATATACTTGTCCTTTGCAGCAGCCAAACTATGAAAATATTTATCTCGTATAGCGTTCTAATCTTTGAGAAAAGTTTGAAGCTGCAAAGGTGAAAGGCGTGACGGAAGGAAGTTTAATTTGAGGCTCGAATCCGCTCGCAACGAAAGATATGAACAAAGAGTCGGCAAAGAGATGAACAGCTATAGTCTGTCCAAGCAAAGAAGACATTTTGGCAAGAAGGAAAAATGACTCTAGCTCGGTCAATATTGGTTCGAAAATGATAAATTTGGTCACAAATTGTAGATAAAAATGTTTCCTACAATTTGAAACCAAATTTATCATTTTCAAACCAATATTAACCGACCTGCAGTCATTCTTCAATTTTGCCAGAATGTCTTCTTTGCTTGGACAGCCAACAGCGTCGAACCTGGAACAGCGGCAATATCTTCTCTTTATGTCGCGCAAAGAGAGTGCTCTATGAAAAGTGATTGCGCGCGCGACTTTCGTCTTCAAGGTTTTATTCTTTTGTGAGAGCGGATACGAATAGCCTACTGTGTGGGAGAGACTGCTCTTGCCTCTTATTACATAAAAGTAATACTCTAAGTTTATAGAAATGCCCAATATGGCCGAAATTGACATGAAATTTGATGTTTTATAGGTGTATGGAGAATCAACAGGCCTTGCTAATTAAAAAGGTTTAGGATAAGATAGAGTGAACACTCTCATTATATTAAATGATAACTTGAGTAGAATCAATGTACAATATTGATAAAAATTGAAATTGAAATTGATTTATTTTCTTCTTGATGTTTACAGAATACAAAAATACAAAATACAATTAGATGAAGGCTCCTCATATGGGCAAATGCCTGTGATTGAGGAGCGAGAATTGTGTTAGCAGATATCAATGCGCAAAGTAATAGGCAAAGTTCTACAACTGCTGTCATGATTGTGATAGCAGATATCAATGAGCATGATGTTAAGTCACGAAAACTGTGGACTGTCTTGGAAGGGTGATTAGTATTTGGCCAAGTACACATTGGTAAGGTGGAACCTACCTGTGAGGGTCTCTCCACCATTAGAAGCCATAAGAATATTTCTAATAAGCGGATTATCATAATATTTATTGTGTTAGCAGATATCAGTTTGTATTAATTTGATAGTAGATGTTCAATATATTGATGATTCATCTCATTTTTACTCCCAATCCATCACGATATTCAAAAGAGTCTCGACTTGGCTAAATATTTTAGTCTGTTAGACAGTATATTAATATTTTACACAGTTTAGTCTGTCCATGGAAAGAAGACATTCTGGCGAGATGGAAGAATGACTCCAGCTCGGTCAATATTGGTACAAAAATCATAAATATGGTCTTAAATTGTAGGTCAGAATGCTTCCAATAATTTGAGATCAAATTAATAATTTTCGATTCAATATTGACCGAGCTGGAGTCATTCTCCCATCTTGCCAGAATGTCTTCTTTGCTTGGACAGACTACCATTCTGCGAAAAGGGTTAAGGTGTAGGCAGCACTTGAAGGGAGAAGACGATAGGGTTCGATAGGGGCTAAATGTAAGAATGTGGATCAAGTTTCAGAGGGTGGCTCGGAAAACATAGAAGGAAAATCTTGGAGAAGATTTGAAGAGTGACGGGAAGATGATAGGACAGATTGGGCGCAACGGATAATGATGGCTGAGCCTTACAGTGGAACGAAACCTTTGCAGAAGAGGATGGAGGTGAGATAGAGAGGAGAAAAAAGCGTTGTGTAGTGATTGAAGAAGGGGTTGAAAAGAAGAAAAGGGAGGGAAAGAGGAAGAATAATCGTGAAGAAGTGGGAGAAAGTTTCATGTGTTGCAAGTATTATATCTCAATGTTACATAACGCTTGAATCAAGACTGAGTTTACATAATACACTATACTTATTTTTCTCTTAGGGCTACTGTATTTATTAAAACTTCAGAATAATTCAAATAAAAAAGTACCCTTTTTCAAATATTTTTATTTTTCACAAAATGTTTCGGCGCTCTAGAGCCATTTTCAAGTGCAAATATTTAATAATAAAAATATTTTGAAAAAGTGTACGTTGATTTGAATTATTTCAAGGTTTTAATAAGGTTTGAGCCTAGTTATCTTAATACATAATGTAGGCCTATAGTCCATCCAAGCAGAGAAGACCCTCTGGCAAGAAGAGAGAATGACTCCAGCTTGGTCAATATTGGTTCAAAAAATATTGATCTGGTCTCAAATTGTAGATCAGAATGTTTTCTACGATTGAGATCAAATCAATTATTTTTGAACCAATATTGACCAAGCTGGAGTCATTCTCTCATCTTGCCAGAGGGTCTTCTCTGCTTGGACAGACCATACCGTGGCGCGTGATTCCAATCAGCAACGTTGCAAACACAGCTATCATTTTCAGATTATGGTAATTTAATCGTTCTGATCCCAAATTTATACGCGTATGCACTACGCTCTTAATCCGGCGACTTTGATAAATTGGCAAAGTTTTTGAATTTCAGTTAGGTACGAATTTATGTTGTTGATCATTTGTTTAAAGCTGGATGTGCATTAAAACTTTGGCAATGCTTCACAATTTTCGAGACGAATAAGTCGTTTTAGTTTCCATTTTGCCACGAAAATGTTTTCCACCCTATGTCTGCTAATGGCTGGCAACAATCTGTTTAATTATTTCAAGTACAGTTGAAATTAAGAGAAACTGTTCTGATTCACTGTAGGAAAGATGCAAAGAAAGCCCCTAGTTCAACTTTGGGAGGGTGGTAGGTTTCATAATTGCTCGTCTCTAAAATAATGGTAATATTTTGTGGATGCAATCGTAGACTATATCTCTATATTCTTATTCAGAGAATATAAATGAAGAGGTTACATAATAGGGCTATAGGCTTGGGATATCTAAAGGAGTTTTGCACAAAATTCAATATTCGTTTATGAAGTAGTAGATATTCTTTGATTAAAATATAAAATATGGAACTAAATATAAATATGGAACTTTTTGATAAGAAAATTGAAGTTTTTTGATCTCATACCATTACAGTTTAAAGAGGAGCAGTTTTGGGATTGAAAGATTGTTGTACTATTCTAAGTAGGATATAATTACGTAAGGATAATTATGATTACAGCGTAGAACAAATTTATCGATGAGCTCTCGTGAGATAAAATACAATAGGGTACAAGCGATGGAGAATAATAAAGCACATAGAAGACCTTTGCTATTTTACTACATATATTATTGAAAATACATTAATCAATGTAAAATCTTACAAAAAGAGAAATTGTGAATTTAAGATCTTATAAGATTATACATGTTTAATAACTCAACGTACATCCAATTACATATTAGGTTAGTTGATAAACAAACAAAGAACATTAGTCGTAACAAAATAAAAACAATGTGAGAGATCTATTTAAAAGTCTTGATCATAATCATATTCAATAATAATTTACAATGAAGAGTACAACAGCACTCCTCCCAAACCGTTTCACTCCCAATTTATAAATTTTCATCCAATAATGAGATATCACAATAATTTATTGTGTATAGAAGAGATTCGAAATATGAGTATATTGAGATAGGCTATTACTTTCGTGATTATCTACTCCGAATCTCCATCACAGAGAAGTATAATAATTTCTCTTCTCTGAGACTCAACTGAAAAGTTACTCTGCAGAAAACAACCAAATGAAACGAGAGACTGTGCTGATGAGAGGTGGCGAAAAAGTGAATCGTAACTGAAGAAGAGTTCAGTTCGGAGCGGGATTAATAGAGGCGAGGACATTGATTAACCAACTAATCAGTGTGGAGTGCACGAATGCGAATTAGTGGTTGCAGAAAGTTTGCAACTTTGTGATTGGATTTGTGCCATGCGAACCGTACTGTCTAAGTTTTCTGTTCTGGCTAGAGACGCGTGCCAAAGAAAATTTGTTCAGACACTTGCCACGGCTGGCTTTCGCCTCGCCTTGCCTCGCCTCGCCACGCCTCGCCTCGACCTCGACTTCGTCCTCATCGGGACTTTTCAAAATTTACTAGTTGCAAACCCGACCATCCCCGGCCAACTTTGTCATACATTGCTGCCATTGAATGAATTCCGCGCCTAAATCTCATTTTCGGTTGTTTTTGATTTTGTTATTCTAGTAGAATGTTGGATTTTGTTCAGTTCAAGAAACTCTGTCTTAATTTCATCTTACGCAACTACTGATTACGTTATTCTTGTAACAATAGGCTACACTCATACAGCAAAATACAGAACACACTCATATTATCAAATCAATATTTATTTCATGATGGAACGATTCTTCAACATCGACAACGACTCAGTTGATTATCCTGTAGAATATTATCTATTGAGCATGGCTTAGCCAGTGATGTAGAATTCTTTACTTCAAAAGTACCTCTTCTTCATTGATCTAGCTCAAGTAAGCTCAATGCCCAAATATCATTCCCAGCAACTCCAGGTTTACCCAATCTTGTTATTCTTCAGTTACATTCTGCCAGACTAGACTTGGTTCGGCTGAAAGAAACTCTCAACAGTAGTTAGAAGAGATGTTTGTTACTTGAAACACGAGCTTATGATGTGTGTGGTTGCATTAGCTTTCAATTTTCACATAGGAGGAAGTGAGACATCTTTCTCATTCGATATATTTTGAAATACTTACTCATTTATCATTGTCACGTAATATATAATATAATTATATTTATATCATTGTCACGTAATCTATAAGACTTTACAATTATATTCATTATAAAGTGCATGTGTTATCCTTGTTCAACTCTCTATGACATACTCAAAATAGCATAAAAAACAAACAGTGCTAATAATAATGAGTATTTAAATAGGCTAATCATTAATGATATTGAACTATCATTTGTTTCTTCATCTATATATCTTTTTTATATTGAGGCTGTGAAAATTATGGGGCTACGTAAAAATATTTATAGTTGAATTTTCCGTATTTCGAGAATCAATTAAAGTATGTCATTGATGATAGATTTTACCTCAGATATTAGAATACCTTGTATTCCATCCGGGTAGTATATCTACTATCTATGGAATAGTAGTACTATTCATTTGGATAGTTCTATATTCGAGGACTCTAAGAGATGAAATTATGTGTCTAGTTTTTAGGAAGTGTATACAAAGAAATTAAATTGTTCAAGTTTTCAACTGCCGACGTTTACAGCAAAAAAGGAGGAGGTAGCCTCCTTGCAGTATTCATATTCCTAAAGTAAATCAGCCCTAAGTATGAACTTCATTCCAATTTTTCACAGATTACTGAGACCGTAATAGTAATAGTTTCTTTAGGACCACGGACACAGCCCACAGTGTTAATTGTTGATGCTTTTTCACAAAGTAGCAGTTGCATACTAGAAAAGTAGTATTGCCAGAAATTCTATGAATTGCACTCCAGGGTTTGCACAGCTCTACAGTTTTTATTGTTCAGTTTTAATACTCTAGCTTCATTCCAATAGATATGCATGAATCTGTGAGCTTCAGAAGTTAGTCACGCTCAAATAAAGTCCAACACACTTAGGAGAAAATTTTTTTATGTTGAATTTTTCTTACCAGTGACGGACACCTGTACGTTGTGTGCCCTCCAGTGCTCGAGGGTGGGCGAGGGCGGAAGGGGCTCCAGACAGCGGTACTGTCCCGACTCCTGGTAGAGCACGTGGTTGAGATGCAGCGACGGTCCCGCCCCCAGCGGCTCCATGCGGCCCCCGGACGTCACCCGCCCCCAGCAGCCGGCCGCCCCCGCCGGACACTGCAGCTGCACTGCGCCTCCGAGTGCCACCTCCACGATGGCGCCCTGGCTTTCGGTTGTCTCCAATTCCACCTCGGGTAGTTCCTCTGCGAACAGTACAAATCAGTCTGTTTACTAAAGGTCAGTAAATTTGTATTGTCAAATTTCTTTTAGGTTGCCCGATAGTAGAAAGTATTCAAAAGGCCGCAAAGGCGTACCAGGGTCCTAAAGTCAAGTCGGGCTTCGTCTAAAAACTCAAGTTCGATCGACAAAATTTTCAATAAAAAAGAAGATTTTTCAAAGAATAATCATCACAAACTAATTGTACATGAGATGATCAACCAAGAAAAATTCGTTTTTGTTAGTGAAGACAGATGCTCATACTTAGTGGACTGATCAGTAGGAAGTTGTAGAAAATTATCTGAGAGAGTATTTGCATGTATGCTCCATATAATTTTCCAATAATATATATTAAGTTGGATTCACAATAACTTGATTTGGTTGTCCCAGAAATTGATTTCATTGTTCAATAGTTTACAAAGCAATTATTTATGATGAAGGCACCAGATGTTTTAGAGACAATTTTTTCTAGTCCAAAACTATTTCAAGCAATGCTTTAGCAATCAATTTATTTATTTTATGGTTGAATCAGACGGGATTGTTGACTCGTGAGGTATTTTCTGTATTGTAGATTCGTTGCTATGATAATTGTTGGGAAATGGACTTTAAAAACTGATACATTATGCTAACAAAATAAAAATTGCACAGTAAATTTCATCTGATAAGAATTACCAATAAATCCATCTGAGAAGTTATAAAACTCGACCTGTCTGAATTCTCTCCTGCAGGCATACCAAGCTCGTAGCCATTATCTCAGCTGTTCGAATTCTCCTGCGATTTGAAACTTTCAGAAATAAATCTCGTTCAGATCCTTGTCAAACACAAGTTTCATTCTCGGCTATATGTTCAAAGCTTTTTCATCTTATCAAGAAGTTCTATGCGAGACATATTCAGGTTATTCAACTGGTATGAATTATATTCATCACACGAACTATCAACAAGAATAGAAGAAAAATGTAACAGTATACAAGTTTTCACCTTTGTTCCCGTATCGAATATGACACTCTATCAGATAGTGAAATAGTGGAAAAGTAGAATAGCAAAATAGTGATTTCTCCAAGATATTTCAAAAATATTCCGATTCCTATTCGCTAAATGTTTCGTTAATATTAATATATATCTTCACAAGTATGTGAATAGAATGAATGGAAATACGATATCAATTTTACATTCTCATACTTCTAGATAGCCTAAATATTCTCAAGTAATTCCTTTCTATTCATTTTCGACTTAAATTGATTCATCATATTATAATAATAATGATCATTATTATTGTTGTATTCCTCCCCGTCATTGATTTTTTAATCATTGTTCTCTCTACGGGGAATTTTTTTATTAATGTTTTATAGAAAATCTGTCACCGTGAGCACTGAGCAAGTATTACAGTGTCAAAGAATGTACATGTTTATCACTTAGTATTTCATAAAATCTGCAAGAGGATAAAAAAATGAAGCTCTGGAATATACTTCTATAATACCCCCTCACCAAGAAATTTCTATAAAAACAGGATTATGAAGAGAGTATTCAAGATTACTAAAATAATCACATACGATATCCATATTTTCCAGTTGCTGGAGCATTTTGTTCACCCTCCTGTTATGTATTATGTACCAGCTTTGAATACCGCCATGAATTCCGCCAGACCGAGGGTAAACTTTCAGTATGTTAATTAAGCACAGCTGCGCATTAATAATTGAGAGAGATACTTCGTAAATTGCCTTCCACCTTTAAAATGCAATTAATTAATTCCATCAACGGCTTCCAGCTTCAATAAATTAAAAAAAAAACTTCGTAAACAAAGTGCAGTTGAAGCACGTGTTAATGCATGAAATTTTCCTGATATGAAAATCCTTGTTTTTGCTACTTTATTCGTAGCAATATTAGAATTTTGATCATTGATGTAACCGTATATTGAATGCATATACTGTATACTACAAATAGTATTAGAATGGTATAAGTACAGTGATTTACTGTACAATCAGTATTGAATAAAAAGGAAATCTCTTCAACTATTGGAAATGGGGTGTCAAAGAATTCAATGAGCAGTAAGAAGTAATTTTATGATTATATTGTAACTTTCATGTTTCATCACCGCACCGGATCACCCTCCTTTGTACAAGTTCTCTCAACAAATGTTTGAGCATCTCAGCAAATCTCACATTACAATAAGGATTTATAATTTCTATTTCAATAGTTAATGAAATCACTATCACTGGTAAACTTGATCACTTAAACTTAAGTCATGTTAGCCACTTGTTCAAATAATTATTTACCTATTATAACTTTCCTTACGTGAAACTGACCAATTACTATTACATATGGACTAAATTCATCATTGTTGAATAAATAAGTGCTTAATAGAGTGCTCATAGCATGGCTTCCTAAATCAGTTCACGAAATTTTCTCGCAGGTCAGTACACTAGACATTAATTTATCTAGTCTATGGACAGTCCTGAGGTAAGTTACATAATTAAGCTTTTTACTACTTTATAACAATGGAATTGTTACTGGTGGGAGATGTAATGAGAATGCTAAATTAATGGCACAGCTAATAAACAATACTTCCTCAATTTCCATACATTGCAAATGGAGGAGGCACCGGTTATTCGATTATCAAGTGAAGTAATATTATATTGACCATACAAGCATTAAATTTTTCCTATTTTTAAGTAAAGTATTAATAATTGATCATAGAATCATCACATTTTCATAACGACTCTCGGATATTATTGAGCAAAATGGAGTTCACATCATTCTGAGAAGGTTTTACGTGCATGATTTGTGTTGTAAGGTATATTGTAGCCGGTGATGTATTGAGGTATTTATTTCGGGCAATATAACACGGACAGACAAAGGGTAAATATTCAGCGTGTTGCGCACAGGTGCCCGTAATTGCATGACGAGCATTTTATAAATCGCCGAGCAGAGCCTGAGGCGTAGAAATGTAGCAAAACATTGTCTACGCAATATTGTGAGTGAGCAGATGCCACTGATAGTCTGTCCAAGCGAAGAAGACATTCTGGCACGATGGGAAACTGCCTCCAACTCAATCAATATTGGTTCAAAAATTAAAAATTTGATCACAAATTATGATAAAAATTCTGCTCTACAATTTGAGATCAAATTTATTATTTTTGAACCAATATTGATCGAGAAGGAGTCAGTTTTTCATCTTGCCAGAATATCTTCTTTGCTTGGACAGACTATAGCAAGGGTCCACCCTCACTCACCTTCACCTTCGTGAAGCCGCACGACAATTCATGAAAACTGATTGCCTGGTGCTACACACGATGATGAGACCTCTTTGAATTGCTTGAAGGAAATTGACTTTCTAGAATAACCCGAAGAAATTTGTATTTGAAATTAATTCATTTAATATTTGATGGTGAGGCACCCAGAATTTGATGATAATCTTCGACTTTCTATAGAAATCAACATTTTTAATGTTGGAGGTGGAGCTTTAATCTCTTCCGTTTGGAAAAAATATTGCTTTAATTGTTCATTGGAAAAAATACAACTTAGAGCCTGTTTAGATTACATTTTTCCAATGCAGGTAAAAATCGGCTTCTAGATGGTGTTAATTTATTATGAAAGTCATGGTGTTGAATAAATTTTTCAGAAAGTCATGTTTTGATTATCATTGAATGATAATCAAAATTTTAATTTAATAGTATAATTTCATGTATACTATATTAAAACAATTCAATTAGTATTGTAGGAGTACTAGTCCTTGTGAGGATTCCTAGCTTAGTCCAATAGTCCAATTATAAATGTGAAATAAATTGCTCTTTAGCCCCGTACAAGACTAGATTGCAATAATAGAAGAAGAAACACAAATATTGAGCGTTGAGTGAAATAATTTCAAGACTTATCTCTCATTTTGAACATATCTATTAAAAATATATGTTCATAATGATATAAAGACATAAAGATATGTTCAAAATGAGAGATAAGTCTTGAAATTATTTCACTCAATGCTTAATATTTGTGGGGGTTTTCTTCTATTATTGCAATCTAGTCTTATACGTGGCTAAAGAGCAATTTATTTCAAACTTAAAATTGGACTATTGAACTAAATTAGGAATCCTTACAAGGACTACTACTCCAACATACTTATTGAATAATTTTAATATAGTATACATGAAATAATATTTGTTGGATAATTAAATTTCATATTATCACCACTGCTTTCCACTTTCTCAATCTGCTCTAATATTTGTTTTTAGTCATTTTTTAAAGGAATTATTATAGTTTTTCTCACCTCTAACGCTGAGGAAGTATCCGATGGATGAGAATTCTCCCAGGACATGCCTTGTCGTGCACTTATACCATCCGCTGTGTTCTTTTCTAATCACTGTGAAATTTAGATAACCGTCTTCGGATTGAGGCACAGGTGGTAGGCCTTCATCTGTAACAGGAAAAAATAATACATTTATAAAACTATTTGACAAATAAGAAAAGTATTGACTTAGACCACGAAAATTAAATAGTTTGAATAAGATTCCAACAAATAATTCTATTTAATTCAGAGTCTATTATAATTAGGATATATTTTTTTCTGATATGGACTGTAATTAGTAAAATTAGAAAAAAATTTTCAATCCCAATTAGATTTATTTATTTACGAATAATACAAATTGTTCAACTCAATTACAATTATAAATTAATACATTCGTGTGTGGAAGTTCATTCATTGAAATAAAAACTTACAGAATTAGTCAATTCTATACTCTAATATATTAATGTTATTTCTTTCTAATTATTATTTTTACATGAGAAGTGAATAACTGATTTTTTATGCAAACATTGTTAGTCACATGAGAATAAATCATTGTTCCCTCAGCGCAAATTCGCTCTTCTGTTTTATCCTTCCCTTTAAAACTATAATATCAGCAAGTGTTAAAACTGACTTTTCCCCATCAATATTTGATTTTTACAATGTCTAATTCAACTTGCATTGGTTCTTGTCTGTCAGGTTCTAATTTTGTTTTCATTCTTCTCTCCATTGATACGAGTCATTGACCATTGTGAAAATATTATTCCCAAACTCATAACAAGTTGTACACGTGAACGTGTATAATTGATACAGCTGGAGAGTAAATATATTCCTGTAATAAAACGTGAATAAATGTAGCTTTGCTAACATTCGATGGATCGATCGGCTGTGATATTTCAGGGACGCAATTTTTCCTTCTAGGCTGAAAGGAATAACACGGGCAGAAGCAGACGGGTTGTTTGGAATTCAAACAAAATGAGAAAGTAATTGAAGTTCCATTTTGCTAAAGCACGACTAAACAAATATAGGGAGCGTCCGCATTTTCGCGAAAATACCCGGGGGCTTGCTGGCAAGAAGGGAACGAGATGCTTCCCGGGGGAGTGGAGCAGACTGTACACCTGGCTCTCTGGAGGGTTGGTTGGTGGGTTCTTTGGAGGCGAACTAAGACGCTGTGGAGCCCCAAAGAGAGGCACTCAATGCTGGTCTAAGTACTCCACTTTATATATCTAATGTAACTCACCGTGTGCATCCATCCTCGCCCGCAGTCTGTGGCGGTACTTAACACTTTCAATTTTCCCCCCACGCGCACTCACACGCACACGCACACAATTTACATGTGTCAACACTCGATCGCTCGCGTCCGGACTCAACAATAAACGCTCTTCCCGTTTTCCCCCACCCACCATTCTTACAGCCTTCGCCTGTCATGCTCTTGTGAGTATTTCCAAATCTTGTTTAACCTAAAATGTTATTTCGAGCAGCTCGTGACATCGAATTTGTCACAGAAGCTCTTCTTGAATGGAAGCTTATAATGAGAAACATCCAGCCAGTAGATTCGATTTGAATAATTGTCTTGAGACAGAAAGTCCTTGGTGAGACGATTCACAAAAACGTTACTCATCTCTTTGAATTCATTATTGTTCAATTATTTAATTATTACATTGACTGGCAACTTGATGGCTCGTGAGCTGCTCTAGAAAATCATAATACACCAAACAGCATTTTCGATGTAATACATTTTCTTTAAAAACTGCAGTCTTATATGACAGAGATTTATTGATTTCTGTCCTTGAGACAGCCTCTATTAATTATATTAATTTATTTTCTTATATAATATTCATTTTCACTTTATGAATTTTATCATTGAAATCAATACGAATTGATTATACTATTGAAAGGAATCAATTGAATTATTGTCATAGAAGCGTATAAAATGTATCCAGTTGAATCTCGAGCATTTATTCGAATAAAACTTCATCTTTGATGATATTTCTGCTTTTTGTATCTGTACTCTGATACCATCTACTTGAAAATGTAATCGATGAAGAATGGAATCTGATCTAAAACGTTTAGATAATGAGTTTCAATTCCGAGAAAACTGAGTTAAATCGAGGAAACTATTCTCACATTGTTCAATAATTAGATTTATATTATTTTATTCATTTATTCCTTGGAAAAGCATTACAATAATTAACAATGTACAAATAGAACAGCAAAATGAATCAATAATAACAAATGCAAATAAACATAAGGAACTATTTTCCCGAAAGAGCAAGCTCGAGCTTGAGGAAGGAGCATTGGATTCAGAACATAAGAGTTTGATACCATCTACTTGGGAATCCAATCGATGAAGAATGGAATCTCGTCTAAAACAAATTGAATGAGTTTTCGAGAAAACTGGGTTAAATCGAGAAAACTATTCTCACATTGTTCAATTAGATTGATACCATTCGATTTTGATGCCATCTACTTGGGAATCTAGTCGCTATGATGGAAATTCATCCAAATCGTATAAATCAAGTTTAATTCCGAGAAAACTCTAAAACGGTTGAATCGTGAAGACTATTTCCACATTGTTCAATTAGATTTATTCAAACGTGATAGAGCATTGTTTGAAAAAGTGGCACTAGTGGAGATAGAGCTGATTTCCACGACGATGGCGATGATCATTCTCACAAAGTGATTTGCGATGCTGCAAACTGAAAACCTGATGAAGAGCAAATAAATGGTTCTATTGAATTCGCTTTGCTGGCCATGTCGTAGCCAGAGAGAGGAAAAATCGGCTGGAAGTTTATGAATGAGGTGAGCTGAATGGAGGCGGGCGGATTCACACACGCTCGATGCCTGTGATTAGCGGATGCATTGTGTTCCAGCTCCAGGGCTCCAATCTGCATCTCCTGTTCCAGGCTCCAGACTCCAGCTCCGCACGGGACCGAACGATGACAGTCTGAGGATGATGACAACGGGATGGGCGAGGGAGGATTGGGGACAACGAAGGTAACACAAGTGGAATCTGATTAGCTTCCCCTCTTGAATGGCACACAGCATCGAAGGGAGCAAATGTTGCAGTCATGAAAGGCCCTTTTCGCTTGCGACCGAGGGGAGGAAGGGTCTTTGTCGTTCAATTTGCATCAAAGCAACATTTTCCCAGATAGAATGACTCACTAATAAATTTGCGAATGATGACGGTGTCCGGTTTCAAACTCCAATTGAAACATTTGAGGTTTTTCAACTGATTCACTGCAAAATGGGCGTGATTGTGTATACGTGATTGTGTATGGGGAGAATAGGCTAGAATAAAATAAAGGAATATCAAAATTGAAATAGATCAAAGATGTAAGAACTTTATCATTTTTTATAGCAGTGCTAGTCAAAAATATTGAGAATTAAGTGAAGAGCTTGTTATGAAGACATGGGTAAAGTATAGGTAAAGTGCCCTGGTGGTGATGAAGTGAATCTATCATAATTTGAATAATGTATTGTAATTCCTTTTTCTTATCTAATTAATCATTTTTGTTTAATTTATTCTTCTTCTCAAAGACCGAAGGAATAAGGATGATTAGGATTTGAGGCCAATAAGTGAGTCAGTTACAACTACTTGTAACTATTTAGAGTCTAATTTTTCAACTTTCTCGTTATTGGATGAATTCCACCACCACGATCCTTGCAATTTTGATGCTTATAAAGAATGGGAGTTGTAGCTTGCTTAAACGACCGTGTTTGGTTTCACTTGTAATCACTAAACTTTACATTAATAGAGAATAATGAGATTCATTTCTGGAGATACATTTCCTGGTTAACTTACATATTGGAATAGCTTTCCTATTCATTATTTTCATAATCACCACAATATTATTTTCATTC
Organism: Sogatella furcifera; assembly: GCA_017141385.1. NCBI lineage: Eukaryota > Metazoa > Arthropoda > Insecta > Hemiptera > Delphacidae > Sogatella > Sogatella furcifera. The sequence continues at coordinate 52,442,802 of CM029547.1, read as the reverse complement.
AGTTCATAATAGTCAGCAGTTACCTAAACGAGTATCTTGCGCTCCATATCATTCATTAGCATGGTTTATTTCAGTGGAGAGACCCGAAGGTGTTCCACCTCGCCGACATAACCATGTTTCGCAAATAGGAAAATTGATGAGAGTTCTTTATGATTTTCACAGTAATTTAAATTCGGGAATTTCATTTTAAATCCAGAAATCTAACACTCTTCAATAAGCTAATACATCTTTAAAAATCTGCTTCTATTATTCTCATTTTAAACATAACCTTATACATTCATGAAGATTTTAAAAATGAATATTTATTTATTTCCATTTATTTTATTCATTAGAATGCAATGATACAATAAAAGGAATGAAAATATCAGTTGATTATTCATTATAAGTATATACTATAATATTCAAGAGATCTACGCCAGTGTTGACAGTAAATGAGATAAACATCACTCTTCGACTCTCTCTTCATTCAGCGCCAGAGCAGCATTCTAAATCATTCGATTGGTTTCAAGTGATGCGATCCCCTATTGACTTTGTTGCCATTGCCAGTGTACATTCCTTATCGCTTGACGAATGACTTCCACCATCGCAGACTGTGAAAACTTAGATCCAAACAGTTTAAGACAGAAGAAAGAAAACCCGGCCGTTCGAGAAAATACCAGACGTTTTTCCCCATGTAATTGAAAAAGCCGAAGGTCTGGAATTTCTTTATCTCAACTGTGGGGATATGAATAAGATGAGAGCAGGGAAGAACTTTAAATTAGGTTTTCCCTGCCTGAATCACTGGGAGGTCTCCCCTCACTCGCGTAATTCTTCGGTCGGCAACCTAAGCATTATTGCATCGACTAAAGAACTGTTGGAAATTTTCTTAGGTGTTATTTAAAAACTTTACTTCATTGCTGAAATTGCCTTTATTCTTTTCTGAGAGGGAGTATAGCTCGGAGCTGGTGAAATGCTGTCTTATTCTCAATTGAGTGATAAGCCTGTGTAATGAAAAATAAAGTACAATAAAATTTAAATCCTTCAATAATAATGTTTTATTATTACTTAATACTTCAATTACACCGCTGCAATGCCAGAGGAATATCGAGTAAAATTAATATCAATTATTAAAATTATTTGTGATTAGCTATAACAATTCAAAGCTATTGAATGGATCTCAAGGCATTTTACAGTAGAACGTCGATAATCCGGACGTCGAAATTCGGACCGTCGATAATCCGGATTCCTCTCCAGCAAGAAATAAAAATATTTGTACCGTCTGTCCTTGCACTAAGGCTGAGGCCGCACTGCCCTCCACCCTCCACGCTCTACCCACCGGCAGTGCGGCCTCAGCCTGAGTTCTTTGCTAGATAGTGGGCGATGAGAGAATACATACTGCCGTGTTTAGCGAAGCGAAGGAAATAATTTTCTATTATTTCCTAACGGAAAATATACTATTTTAGAACAATTTCTTCTCAAATAGAGCCTGCTGGCCTTTTTTAAGATAATTTCGATAATCCGGATGGGTTCCGGTCACAATTATATTGATCCTGATTATCGAGGTTTTACTGTATTATGATAGTGATAATAATCATGATCATGATCATCAACTCCAAGAGAAATTTAGTGAAATTGTGTACATTCTCCTTTATTCTTTACACATCTCCAAGTGGGAAGGGAAGAAAAATCCAATTTCCTCTTACCTATAATTTTTTCCTAATATTTTTCAAATATCGAATACCTAAATTTTGGGGTGGAAAAAGTAGAGTAAACTTTTTGGAAAGGGAATTAACTTTCATATTCAAAGGTTCTCTTTTTCATATTTTTTCAAATATGATAAACCAGGATTCTGAGCTGTAGGTGAGAAAGAAACCAAGTGATAGTGGTGATATTCAGTCACACGTGCTAGCTACCGATGAACATAATGTGAAGAGTTGAAAAACAAGCGCACAGAACAGAGAAGTAGTCTGTTCAAGCAATGAAGACATTTTTGCAAGATGGGAAAATGACTCCAGATCAGTCAATATTGGTTCAAAAATTAATAATTTGTTCTTGGATTATAGATCAGAATGTTTTCTAAAATTTGAGACCAAATTTATAATTTTTGATCCTATATTGACCGAGCTGGAGTCATTTTCTCATCTAGCCAGAATTTCTTCTTTGCTTGGACAGACTATAGTAGCTTAGCAGCAGCAGCTGTTTCCTGATTTGAGCTAGAGTGTGTCCAGAAGAGATTTCTATTGATTTCCTATTCCCATCCTTCTCCTTCTTGTCCGTCCGTTCGTCGCTTTGTGCGACCGCTAGAAACCTCATCCTCGTATCAATTCTCATCCTACGCTACTTCCCTCTTCCTTTCTTTGTCTTTACACTGTATCTTCTCAGTTTTCTTCTTCTCCTTCTCCTTCTTCTTATTATTATTCTTCTTCTTCTTCCTCCAATTTTTCTTCTTCTTCTTCTTCTTCTTCTTCTTCATCTCATTCTTATTCTTCATCCGATTTTTCTCCTTATTTCTTCTTCTCGTCCTTTTCTTCTTCTCCCTTCTCCCTATCATCCTCTCCTCCTTATCCACTTTTATTTCTTCTTCTTCTTCTTCTTCTTCTTCTTCTTCTTCTTCTTCTTCTTCTTCTTCCGGCTTTTCCAGCTCACCACAGGCATGTCCACTTTCTTTCCACGCCCCCCGTTCAATTTATTCCTGAAGATTACATGCATGTCGGCAGTCCACTGATATCGATCGCAACTTTCTCTCTCTCTCTCTCTCTTTCTGTCTCTTTCTTTCTTCCTCCCTTTCTCTCAAGAGTAAGGAAGAACACTATTCAAACGAGCCAATAAATCTTTGACCGAACATCTTGAAGCTACTCTACTCATTATTACAGTGTCCAGCATAGACAAGACCACAAGACTGGGAATCACGTGATCAGCAAACAGCAAGATCACCCACAATGTGAAAATATTGAAAGTATGATTGATAAAGGAATAAAAGATATAGAAGTTTATTATTTTATTTCACAAAGGGCAGAGAGAAGTTTGGAATATCTTCTCTGTTTACTATAATATCTCATCCAATTTCAAGTAAAAATAGTCGATTATTGAGACTTATTATTATTTTTATGTGGGAGAAATATTAAATGAAAATTTATTGATCAAACATCAGATTTTTGTCATTGGAATACTTGGAAATTGGTCTGTTTTATTAAAATTATAAATATCTTCACAAAAAACTATAATATTCACGAGTTATGTTATAGTATCTTCCATCATCTTAAGAAAAGCAATCTTAATACTGTAGCATGAAAAGTTCAAGTATAATGGTTTTCATACTTGGAAATTGGTCTGTTTTATTAAAATTATAAATATCTTCACAAAAAACTATAATATTCACGAGTTATGTTATAGTATCTTCCATCATCTTAAGAAAAGCAATCTTAATACTGTAGCATGAAAAGTTCAAGTATAATATTATTGGAAATAAATGTTCCTCAAAAATTTCAGACAGCTCCAATAATCCAGGCTTCTCACTATTCGAAAAATGTGCGCTCATAATGAAATATAGACTGAAACAAACCAAAGGATAGAGATAATGAATAGTACTTGGATATCCAGTTCAATGCAGTTATGAGTTCCTTGGTGCTCCACGTTCGTCAATTTCATCATGAAGCACTGGCGGCATAGTGCCCACGAAACAGGTGATGTGTTTTACAGTAAAAGATACGAGCACTCCACCTGTTTCGTGGGCACGAGCCGCCAGTGTCATGAAGAAGATACAATCAACTCATATGGAAAAACAAAAAAATTCGTTCCGGCTGCTGGCGGTCGGAAAGAGTGCATTTCAAATTCAATTCTATGATGGCTCAAATCATATGACTTATAATGAGCTATTCAGGGTATGAATTCAAAGGAGCCGTTTTCGAAAAACCCATGAAAAACACAATTTTCGGCATATTATTTGCTATTTTCTCCGCCATTTTCGATTGGATTTTTTTCGTTGATGGCTCAAATTGTAGGGCATAATAAGGGTATTATACACACCAATTTTCAAAACGATCAAGTCATTGGTCGATTTGTAGTGATTTTTCAAAATTTTCATCCCCTAATTTCACTTCCTTCCCTTTGACCAATTTGGCTGGTTAACGAACTTGACCAAGATATTAACACTAATGATTTTTGTGCAAAATTTGGTCGCTCTCCGACAAGACCTTCGTGAGTTATCGTGTTAACAAGAATCTGTCCATATATAAATAAATATATATACACACACACGCATATATATATATATATATATAGAGAGAGAGAGAGAGAGAGTGAGAGAGAAAGAGAGAGAGAGAGATATGAATTTGAACGGACATCAGATTCGTGTTCTGGGGGCTCGAAAACGTGTAAAAAATATATCGCATCATATATTTGCGATTATCCGGTCAAGACCAATAGTGCATTTTTTCAAATGAAATGCACTAAAAGATCAAAATTTTCTATTTCAACAAAATAGATAAAAATTTCTTTATTAGCCTACTGTGCCCGTTAGAAATTGTCAAGGTAGATTTGAAAGCGTTGGAATCCATTTTCACCACTTCTAATAATACACCAATATTTCCAATACACCAGTGTTATTTCCTGTACAACAGTATTTGCAACACGTTCACTATCCGATTTGGCAGTAGTCTGTCCAAACAAAGAAGACATTCTGACAAGATGGGAGAATGACTCCAGCTCGATCGATATTGGTTCAAAAATTATAAATTTGGTCTTGAATTGTAGATCAATTTGTTCCCTTATAATTTTTGAACCAATACTGACCGAGCTGGAGTCATTTTCTCATCTTGCCAGAATGTCTTCTTTCCTTGTACCAATTGTAGCTTGGCATAGGCAAGCACTCGGAATCAGACACAGCTGGACCAGTCATGAATCATTGAGGAAGTTTCATAACAGCTTTCCTGTCCATACGGACTCGATTGAGCTGCAAACGTGAGCCGAATCCAAAAACAACTTTGGGGATTTGCTTGTATCGTATTATCGTATAAATTTGAACAATAATACATCATTCACAGAGTGGATTCATAATAATGCTTTGTCGTGTTTTCAATAGTATGGTTCTGAAAGTTGGGAGCGTGAGCATGCCATTACAATTACAATGTGAAGTGTTGTGTACCAAACTATTAGGATGATTAAAATTACAATATTCTACCACAATTCTACAGTTCTTATTGAGGAACTGAGGAGACTTCATATAGGGTATTTATAGTGCCCTATTTTGAATGAAAAATAACCAAACTACGCACTTGATTTTCATCTATTCAAGCTACTCTCTTAAAAAGATACAGAGTTGTTAGTTTCAACATTGATTACATAATCCGCTTCCAATCTACACTTAAAAAAGTTGATAGCAAAATATAGCACAAGATAAGAGGAACATAGAATAGAGAGATAGTCAAGATCACGGAAGAAAGATATAAAATGCAATAAAAGAGTAGAGTTTAATAACCACGGACAAGATTCTACGCTTAACTACGGACAAGAACCACGCTTGCTGAACATTTTCCAGGAGAAACTCCATCACCGATGCATCTATCAGCTGAATGTTTCAACTTATTATTGAGACTAATGGCAGAGTAGCCTAGTAGTTTAAAATTCCGTTTAAAACAGCTCACCTTTTAACAAATGATCCATCCGAGACTGACCTTTACAGCCAGTATAACATAATACTGCCCAGTCATCATTATACTGCAAGTTTCTATGTGACATGATCTTCATAATATTATAATATTTTTGCATACCAGTATGATTCATCCTTGAGTGACCTTTAACGATGTCAGTTGAGAACATAGTTTCTATGAGTCATAATCTTCATAAAATTGTACTTCTTGCAGTTGATTAATCCGGAAGTGAAACTTTAATGAGCTAGTTGAGCTTGAAGATAGTTTCTATGTCATAATCTTTATAAAGTTATACTTTTTGTAGATGAATAATCCAAAAGTAACCTTTAACGACCTCAGTCATGAACATAGTTTCTATGTGTCATAATCTTTGTAAAACTGTACTTTTTGCTAGCAACTCGGCAGTGCTGTGCCAATTTCCAGCCGGCTGCCTCCACTGTGAACTGCTTATCAGAAAGTGGGAGGTGAATAGTGTGCCAAGAGACTGTCGTCTTTATTCTCGCTTGGGAGCTGTTCGTTATGGACCTTTTCCCAGCCAGCCACACCGTATACTATTACAGACTACCCTAGCAAAATGCTGGGTCTAGTTGTCTCTGTGCCATTTCAGTTTAAACCTAGTTTAATTGTGTTCATGTAATGTTTCTCTATGTGTGGATGAAGTTTTTGTCTGCAAATGATAAAAGTAAGGAGTGAACGTGAAGGATTAGGAAGTCATTTTTTTGAGGAGAGGTTATGATGAGGCATGATCAATGAGAAAGATCAACTTTAATAGGGTTAACGTAAGGATCAGAAAGTAATTCTGTGGGAAAGGGTATGATGATGAAGCATGATTACTAAAAACTTGGCCTACTGTTTTTAGAGAAGTAGTGATCTATGACAATGCATTATGATACACTGTATATGATGGAGATCACTCCTTACTTGGAATATGATAATTAGTGGAAACAACTCTACTGTAGTAGGCATATGTTTTAGAGAACAATACGCTTATTTTTCGATTAGGGATTTTTTACTACGTGAATTAAAAAACCTTTATACTAGCAGCAGCGGATTGCATGAAAACCTATACCCACGCCGGAAACAATTTCATGGAATCATTATAGAGCACTGATACCCATGGAATCATTATAAAACTGATACCCACGCCGGAAACAATTTCATGGAATCATTATAGAGCACTGTCCAATTCAGGTATGTAATTGTTATTTATGATGAATGTAATAGATTACTGTACAGTCATTCAGTGGCCTTAGTCGATTAAAATGATATTTGAAATGGAAACCTCGTATAAAATTGGCAAATAAAGAATTATTAAATTCAATTTTAAATTGATAATTCGAGTCAAATAATAGAGAAATCTCAATTCATCATCTAAATTGAACTCATAGTCCATTATCATCAATTGAAATTGTCAAATTGAATTGTATGTGCTGCAAGGACGATATCCAACTTTACTAATTTGATTCTCAATTATTATCAACTGCACCAGAACTATTGAATTGCATGTGCATAGAATAATCTAACTTCACTGTACGCTCAACATGCACGAATGAAATTATTGCGGCACTAAGCGGCCACTTTCTCGTTTCTGTCGCCTGAAACTATGTGAGTCATGATGATGGGTGGTGATAGGGTGGAGGCAGTCATAGTATAGTAATGCATCAGCTATGCATGCCCCTCTGTGAATCGGTCTGCCATAAGGCCTCGGGTAAGCTCAGTGTTTATTACGGGGATATGGCGCCTCCGCTGCTCTTGATTAATCCAGGATATTTATCAGGCTTAAAGGACGTTGCTGCCATGGTACGGCACACGTTGTCTGGCTCCAATATCATCAGGGCCAAACGAGCCGAGCCGTCTATTCGAGACAGTTTCAAGCGAATTTCAGCTGGAGTCGTTTCAAAACAATACCAACTCGAAATTCCCTAATCGTCTATCTTGCCAAGTAGCTCACCGCAATTAACGACGAAATGGAATAAGACTGTACCGTTCCTTGACATTAAACAAACTCAGAATTAATAAATCTCCACTCGTACAGTCTTCCCAAACAGAGAAGACATTCTGGGAGATGAAGAAAATTACTCCAGCTCGGTCAGTATTGGTACAAAAATTATAAATTTGGTCTCAAATTGTAGATCAGAATATTTTCTACAATTTGAAAGCAAATTTATAATTTTTGAACCAACAATGACCTAGCTGGAGTCGTTTCCCCATCTTCCAGAATGTCTTCTTCGCTTGGACAGCATCTAGCTGTACGTATATTAGTTTTTGCAGTTGGAACTTGGCTCTCCATAATCCCCGCGCACTAATCTCTCTGGAATACACTATCAAACCTATTAGTTAATCCCATTATTTACATTGTCACTATGAAACTAATGTACAGGACTATTGGGTGGCTGGTTGCTAAGTCACAAAGTTTCGGATAAGTCGGCCAAGTAATCCCCCGGCTAAAGACGCGATTTCTGATCATACCCCGTAATTAAACAGTCGCCCTCTTCCAACATGTACGTGCAAAGGAGACATTCTGGAAGATGGGGAAAATAACTACAGCTCCATCAATATTGATTCAAAAATTTTTAATTTGGTCTCAATTTGTAGATCAGAATGTTTCCTACAATTTGGAATCAAATTTATTATTTTTGAATCATTATTCACCGAGCTGGATTCATTTTCCCATCTTGCCAGAATGTCTTCTTTCTTTGGACAGACTACAGCCGCGGACCAAGTTTGTAACCCTTTCATGTCTCTCCTTCCTTTTGCGAATTTAATTGGAACGTCGCCGAACCACCCCCCTTCCCCGCCACTTACTACCTTTTACCCCAAAGCTACTACTCTTTCAATACAAAATATCCGATTCACTCGCATCAAATTGTGCGCGACTGACTCGTTTGATCGGTTTATGGTGAAACGAGTTTAAGCATTCGTTATCTTCAATAATACCATTTCTATTCCCCGGATTGAAAGCGAGCTTTTCAAACATAATATTTGTTTTGATTCGAAAGGCAGCGTTTTTCTAATTCAAAGTACACAGATTTGCTGGGGAATTAATTTGTTTGAGTGGATTTGCCGGGAAAATAGAGGGTTCAAAGAAATCAATCTTGCATGTTACCACATCCAGTATGTTTGGCACGCTACCCATTGCATCCTTTTGATGGGTGTTTTTAGTGATCAATAAAATGACGTTAAGCCGTCGGTCCCGGCTGCCTAAAAACAGTCGTTAAGTCATGTCAAAGGCCCTGAAATTGATCAGGAGCGACTTGAAAACTCTGACACCAGACCTGAGCCAGCCAGGTTACACGAATATTATTATTATTATTATTATTATTATTATTATTATTATTATTATTATTATTATTATTATTATTATTATTATTATTATTATTATTATTATTATTATTATTATTATTAAAATGAATGTGGAATAAGGGATAAAAAATTCCATCAGGTATAGTTATGATCAGAAAGTTCCTTTTACCACTCGAGCAAACTTAAAGCTAATGCTTGAAAGATATCACAAGAGAAACAGAAGTAGGAGATTTGAGATTAATATTAATTAATATCTTTATCTACTTCTATCAAACATTTCGTGAAAGAAGCCCACTTCCACTTTTGAGATCCGATACAAAGAAAGAAAGAATACAAGACTAAATAACAACAACAAAGAACAAACTTAAGTTATTATTTGAGCTGAATATAAAAGCAAATAAACACTAACTACATATTAACTTATTTCACTTTATAAAATATCTAATAAGAACAACTTCCACTAGTAAACTGCTACAATTTATTCCTATTTTGAACTATGGATGCTCCAATCAACATGTTCACAATTAACACGTTAAAATTTTGTCCTCTAATTTTTTCATAAATTCCAAATTTTCCAGTCTTGTATTAGTGTTTTGACCTGTTTTTTAGTGCTCTCGGACTTTATAAATTGTGAAAAACTTTTCGGAATCTAAATCACAGTGAAAGAATCAATACTTTTAACATGTTTCCTATTGGCGAAACATGGTTATGTTGGCGTGGTGGAATTACCTTTTGGTCTCCCCACCAAATAAAGCCATACGCTAATAATAATAATATATGAATTAATATCGAACGCTACATTCCATCACACATTGTGTAAGGACCGAAGTTCTTGGATTAAATTCATTGTTCTTTTGTATTTTCACCTATTTGTTTATTTATGTATTTCACCTATTTCTCTATTCATGCATTCCAACTCTGATGAAAATTCGTTTATTCGCTTATTCAAGTGAACATGATTGGAGATCTTCTCAAGACAATGATTCAATGATAGAACTTCTTCTCATTCCAAAGCGTTTGTTCAGAATAAAAAGCCATCATACATAACATGACTCAGTAAGATGGTTAAGACTTGTTCGTACAGCGATATTTTTCCCATCTCATTCTCCCTTACTACTTGTCTCTCTACTTTTCTTTCTGGCCTTTCAAGATCATCCAGTCCTCTTGCTATTGTGAGAGATGAGGGTTCGGTATGAATGGGTATAATGCCTTGCTGCGCGCGGACGTGACAAGAATTGCCGGCGGCTTTGAAACTGCGCGCAGAGAACAGACAAAAAACGCCGGAGAGGGAGTACGAGAGGGAGCAAGAGTCATATTGAGGTTAGGATGAAAGCTCGTGCAAGCCTATATTTATAAAGTTACAAGAGCAAAAAGGGGGAACTTAACGAATGCTATTCAACCACGATCAAGTAAACAAGCCAGATAACTCAAGTTTTAATGCTCAAAGTGTTTTTTGTACGTGTATTCCGCCAATGTTGCAAAGTTGTTTGAGGCTGTAAAAGTTGCAAATGATACCAATTTGCTCGTGGTTGACCAACTGAACCACCGGAAAACTTTACACATCCTTCCTGCAATCGAGCATTGAGCTATGGTATTCTTGAAAAAATATATTATTTTTGTATTTCGAACTCACATTTGAACAACATCCTTTCAGCAATTGAACATTGCTGAACCAACAACAAACTTCATACATCCTTTAAGCTATTGAACATTGAGCTATGGTATTCTTGAAAAAAATATATATTTTGGTATTTTCGATTCGTATTCCAACAATATCCTACCAGCAATTGAACATAAGGCTTGTATTCTTGGGAAATTGGAAAAATATATTATTAATTCACATTTATTCAACATTTTATTGCTCTGATTGGAAACTGAAGCTCACTGGTGAGAGTTCCTATGTTATTGGCACTTACACTTATCAAATACCATGAGCATCTATTACTATTATTCTGTTATTAATATAGAATTACAAGCTGATGATTACTTATACAGGAAAAGCTGGAACACCCAAGTTGTAGCCTGAAGGTTATTGAAACCAGCCATCTATTTTATTATTATTAATGTATGTATTAACACTCTCAATCAATATAGAAGAAACGTAGATTGAAAATCTACCAAGAAGATTCCGAATAAGCGTGTTGGTATAATGAAATGCTCAACCCTGAAATTATATTTAAAAAGAATCAATTGGGAAATTATCAAAGCACCCAATAAAAAAATAGCATAGGCTTACTTTCAATCAATATAGGAAGAAATTTACCAAAGCACTCCATAGAAATAGCACAATTTCAATCAATATAGAATTATATTTTTATCAAAGCACTCCATAAAAATAACATTATTTCAATCAATATAGAAAGAACGTTTTTTGATGGATCTATTGGGGTCTAATGATTTCTGGGGATAGTTTCAATTTGAGCATCTACTAGGATACTTCTAGGACCGATACAGCATCCAAGTTTTAAAGGTTTTGGAAGAAAATCACCCATAGGTACTTGGGTACTAATTAGATCCCGCGTCACGTAGCGTATTATACTTTTAAGAGCCGTAATTCGCCGGCAATATGATGAGAGGTACTTGGCTGACAGTAAAGTCTGCTCAAGAAAAGGAGGCATTCTGGCACGATGGGAAAATGACTCCAGGAAGGTCAATATTGGTTCAAAAATTATGAATTTGGTCTCAAATTGTAGGAAAGTTTCTGATCTACACTTAGAGATCGAAATTTATAGCTTTTGAGCCAATATTGACCGACCTGGAGTAATTTCCCTAGCTTACCAGAATGTCTTCTTTTCTTGGACAGACTAGTCGTAAAACTTGAATCTCAGCCGAGCATGAAGAAGCGCTGTGAATGGTGAGATTGTGGGTTAGTGGGAGTTTAGGAGGAACGAGGAGTTTGGGGGGAGTTTAAAGGGAGTTTAGAGGGTGGTTTAGGGGGTGCAGGGTGAGAAGTTGGCCGATCATTAAAATTTAGAACGGGTGCTGGTATCGGTCGGGGCCAGTGAAGAAGTTCGCCTTGCCGTGAAAGGTTTTCCGGTGTGAAAAGGTCGCACTGCTCGGCTTTCGTGACAGCATTCAATGCCGGACAGGAGTGGACAGGTGAGGTGAGGTACGTCTCGGAGTGAGGTGAGGCACAGTTGAAGAAGATGAAGTGGGAAGAGGTTGTGATGGAGGAGGAGAAGATGGCGGAGGAGGCATAGTGAGAGTAGAAGAAGAAAAGGAAGAAGAAGGAGGAAGAAGAAGGAGGAAAAGAAAAAGAAGAAGAAAAGGATAAAAAAAGAGGAGGGAGAGGATTATAAAGAAGAAGAGGAAGAATAAAAGTGGGGAGAGAAAGAGAAAGGAGAGGAGGAGAGAAGAGAAAAAGGAGGAAAAGAGGAGGAGCAGGAGGAGAAGAAGAAGAAGAAGAAGAAGAAGAAGAAGAAGAAGAAGAAGAAGAAGAAGAAGAAGAAGAAGAAGTAGAAGAACTTAACAAACTTAACTGTTCAAACTCAACTGTGAATGATCTTGAGTTGCCCTGGTTGAACGACCAGATTCATTTCAATCAATACAATACCACAAATCTAATTTCATCATAATTTGTTAGTCAGATATTACTGTATTAGTTCATTCCGTTGTTTTCCTCATCTTTCCGTATATTTTTACTCGTATTTTGTAGGTTACTGTAGCTATTTATCGATCTTCAATAATTGTATTTTCTGTTTGAGATGACATTTTGTAATGTTTGAATGAACCGCTAATCGGGGAGGAGCTTGTCTAGGCCAATGGCAGAAGTTCACGGTCATTGGCTCAAGCGTCTACCAATAGCGGGGCTTCACCGTTAGTATAAATACTGCTGCTCTGTACTTTAAGTTTTACTTTACCAGAGATTGATAATGGTGTAACAACCGAAACCGGTATCTCGATTTTCTAATGAATCAGTGGTTTGACAACATCTTGTCTTTTCATTTATTATGGATAACTACCACAATATCAATTTCACAACTACTCAAAGAGTGACAGTAAAATTGTTGTTATCAGATAATTATTTGTGATTGATGTGATTAATCTTAAATACCACTTTGATACTTTGGTGTGAAAAGGAGAAAAATTCAACAAGCGAACTAGAACTTAACTCACAATATTCACTACTATTATTCAATAGCTATTAAAATCTTTTCAGTGATCATTCAATTTTCTAGTCACAAAAATGGAACCCTTCAATATTGTCAATGTTAATCATAGCCTACTATCTTCAATATTATTCATCTCAGTTCTCAAATTGGCCAGTTGTAATGAACTAGCTCACAACAATGCAAGACCCTGGGCACAAGCCATGATAATCTATAAAACCACCAGTTCTAAATCATGCTTTATCACATGAACACGGACGTGCACCGTGTCATGCTCTGTGTAATCACGACTGCATTAATCAATTAAAGCTAACTGAGGTTGATTTATGATGTCTCTCAGCAGCTATAGTCACAGCGACAAACCCTCTAATGCGCTCATATTCACCATCTCCTTCTCAATTCAATGCAAATCATCTCATCCAAGTCACAGGCAGAATTAATGGCTCTTAATAGTTCAAATTCACTATGATTAGTATTGTTTTTGTCTCAACAGAGAGAAAGCAGTTCTGCTGTAAATCAAGTAATGGAGTATTTCGACTTCATTATCATGATAATCTGCCTTATGAAACATCAGGAATCTTCTTCTTACAGGTTTGGGAAGTTAAGATTTGATTTATTCCCATTTCACTTCGTCATCAATATTCTAGAATTTAGAAACGGAGCCACTAACAGAGATAGATAGAGCGATAATTCAGATGAGGCAAATACTAACATGCATTTCATCTATTTTCATCCTATAAAACACTGAAATCGGGAGAAAAGCTAGGCTGATATTGTACTACTTTTCTCCCAAACAAATTTTGATGAAAAGTCAATTTTATCGGTAATATGGTAGCCTACTGATACAGTATGACATCAATATACAGTAAATGGAAAATAATGTTTATGAATGAAGCATTCGGAATATAATCTAACAGTCATCCAACATCATTGCTTGTATACTGTATGTTTAAGGCCTGATATAAATAATATTATTCATATGAATCATTTTTCACATCTAAGTAATATATTTATCTCACTCAGTAACATTACGTACCTAAACTCAGCGAATCAGTAAAATCTATTAAAAATATAAAAAAAGGAAGTCAGTAACAGATTATTACAAAATCGACAATATTCATAAAATATTTTATATGTGCCCTATTTGATTTGGGGTTGAGAATACAACTTTCCTAATAGGTAGTATACTCCTCCATCTTAAACAGTCGTAAAAATAACTATAAATCAGAGAACAAAATTAAAGCAGACAAGTTCCATTAAGAACTTGAGCTCCTTGTAAAATGTGTAACAAGAGGCATTATCCTATTCTTGAAAACTTACGAAGGAAAGTATTATGCCCGTAAAGAGCAATTAGCAAGCAAAGCTAAGCTTACATTTTTCCTTAAAAAGCATCTCTTGCGTGAAAGCAAGGCTGAGTAGCGCCATAATAAATTAATTCTGTCAAATTATTCACTCATTTTAGTACTTCTTAGTCAAACTAGAGCTAATGAGCTACTGGTAAAGCTACTGTATTCAGTGAGATAACCAAGATTTGTTGCTCACGTGTCTTGGAATCTTGCCCTCCATTGCCAAAAATACATATTCATATTCCAATCGATTTTACATCATAGCGGATGAGATCCAAAGTTTATTCATCCAAAATGTCTCAATTGAAAAAAACTATGAATGAAAATACATTAAATTATAATGAAAAGTGGTTTATAACGAAAAAATACGATTAGTTAGATCAACTAGATCAACATACTATTTGATAGATCAAATTTAAATAAAATCATGGAAATATTTCTTGACAATTATTATTCGCATTTCACAATTTAGAGGTAAAATTAGATCAATTCCATACCTTTTTTCCAAACAGGCTTTGCTGGAGGGTTGGAGTCTACATCACACTTCAGCGATACAGATATTCCTTCCCGTAAAGGTGTTCCAAATCCAGGTATTCTACTAATACCAAATGAAGGGGCATCTGAAACAATGAGAAAAAATAATTTTCAATTTTCTTCATTTACTCGTATATTGAAAAAAATAACAACTCGATATAATAGCATAATACTTGAAGAAGAAAATAATAAAATAAGAATAACTGAGTGTTCGGAGCATTAAAATTCAGAGCAATAAATTCGCTACAAAAAAGTTTGGAGCAAAATATTGGAGAGTTGAAATTCTTCAAACTCTGCTTGGATTGTGATATTCATAATATTTCTAGGAAAATACTGGGTCATGGTTTCCATTAAAATTTTTATATGTTGAAAAATGCAAACTAAGCAGGGTGCAATCTTCAACAATTGAATTTGCTTCAAACACTCGGTGAACAGAGTAAAGACTCAGTAATAATATTAGATTATTCATTCGTGACTATCATAGTACTTGAAGAATAATTTTCTATTCAGCATGATCATTATTATTTCAATTTTATTATTGTTGAAAGCAGAATAAGAGACTGGATTAAATGAAAAAGTGTCTGAATACCGATCAGATTGGAACAGTATTGTAGACTTATAACGCTGAAAATTATTGGTCTTTGAGAACTCTCGAAAAATAAACGTGATTGGGACGTTGCGGCATGAATATTAATCATCATTTATATGTTGATGAGGAGCTTGAACATCAAATAAATGATGTGCAAAGTGAAATGCTTGGCAAAGAGTAATCCGGCGCGCACTAATTGAGTTTGGGGTGAGTTTTGGCTTTCTTCTTTACGGAAGTCACCTCCGCTTGTAAAACTGTTTTATCGGAGCCCACTTTCGCGCTATCTCTTGACTTTCATCTCTCTATTACCCTCTATCTCTCTCTCTCTCTCTCTCTCTCTAACTATCTTTCTCTTATTATTGCAATGAATAATTGAGCGGCCGCTATGATCTACGGGGACAGACGGACGGGAGAGGCAAATTGTAAACACTCGTCCATGAAAAGGATAGGGAGCCAATTACGTGCTTTGCAGCACATCTCACTTTTGCTCCTGCTAATTAAAAATGCGCTAATATTTTCGAAGGTTATGATGTTGAGAGGGGCGGGGAGGGGATGAAATGATGTGATGCACGGGAGGAGTAAGTCGTTAAGGAATAAAGGGGATGAGCCCTTTGCTCATCAGTTTAATGCAATTATTTTGCAGTTTGGGCTTTCTTTGATTCCTCGTTGAGGCAAATAAGCGGGATCATCGACGTAATGACCTGGAGGGCAAAGTGGGAGGGAGAGCGAGACAGTCTCCTCTATACATCGTCTTCTTCGTTGCGAGTCAGCCGTGCGGAATCGACGAGCGTTCAGTTTCGATTAAATTCGCAACACGAACAAATTGCTCGCTACCAAGTGACGTCATCTATAGCAAATCCCATCCAGACAGTTTTTTCAAGGTCAATTTGACTTTATAATGATAAATTGATTGCCGCTGAAGGGTCGATCATGGATGGCAACAGCGAACGTGCCACGCTTGGCTGCGTCTTATTCGTGATGAGGCGTTCGAGCGAGCCTCACTCGCAGTCACTTCGAATCAGCGAGCCAGCCATTCTTGAAAGATCTGCGTCAACCCAAATTCACAATTTATGGCTCTTCAAGAAAATCAATGTCCTTCGGCTGGATCAATAAATTTGAAAACAGTTACGGTTCAGAATTTTTGTTTGTCAAAATAATAGGATGTTCTTTCATCAGCATCCTACTTTTGAATATTTTCAAAAGATAATAATCACGTGATGAAACTAATTCTGCTTCGGAATAGTACAGTATTATGGATACATTACAAGTAATTGATATCTGAACTTCACGGAGTATAAAACTTGATAATTATTCTGCGATATGAGTATTAATAAAAATGTTATTTAATAATTCCAAAAATTATTGATATTCATTCATCCTTTCGAATCAAAGAAGTGAGTGAGTGTATTTTTGAATAAATATAGCTGAGATATCCTTCACGTTAATACTTCATCTTCGTAGGAGATGTAAAAATTAAAACAAAACAGTGACTATGTTGGTTCAATAGTCCTAAGTCAATTTAATTTGGCATAGGTCTGTATCGAAAATTTCAACCTCAGTATTCTTATTCAATAATACTAAATATTTATTTTTACGGAATTGAGAATTGAACTAAAATTAAAAAAAATCACAGCGGACAAATCTAATAATGTCTTACTTCCCCCTTATCAATAATGTTTATGAAAAATCGCACTCCACTGTAAAATTTCAAGATTTTTCGCTTCCAATAAGAGTTTTGCTTGCAAATGGGAGAAACGAAGTGGAAGAAAAGAGATGGTGAAAAAAGCTGACGTTATTATCCGGTTCATTCGTAGATCATCGATTATACGACTGAAAAACTCTCTCGCCACGGCAGACATTAATTTAAAAAACCGGCGAAGGGAAGTACCAATCTGAATAGACCTGAATTAAAACTGGAACGACTTTTGAATATGAGCCAAGTCTTCTCGCTTCTTTCGCAGGGCAGCGCCATTCATTTCCCGATCCATTGATTGGTAGACTCGCACAATAGGGATAGTAATTTATATTCCAAATACAAAACTACGTCTGAAAAGCGTCGCCGGAAAAAAGTGTTGAGAATAATAACTGTCTGATGAAGTTCTCACAGAATATTCGTCTGTGGTGTGGTGTGGCTCGATAAGTTATGACCTCCTCAACAACCGACTATGCTAATTTTGTAACTTCTGGCTTTCCCGAAATGACAGGGCGAAACTTTTCAATTCTCCAGCATCCTAAAATGGATGAATTTTGTCCCGGATAACACAATCATCGAGAATTGTTAAACTATTGAGAGTAACAAGTTGGTTGATTGGACCTTATCAAACTTGTTTCTTACTGTTTTAATATTTGTTCTTGAAGTATCTTCAGTCTTTCTTTACCTGTTAACTTATGGAAAAAAGTGCTTCATAACCACGGTCACACGCTATAAGAGAAAATCTATTTCTTGAAGCATGACTCTAAATTTACCGATAAAAGAGGAACAATGGTTGGATCGATATAGAATATAATTGATAGTCATGAATATACGGATTTTGATAATAAATAAAGCAATGCATATGATATAGTATGATCATCATAACTCAGCATATATGTACAATAATAAGTTAAAGATTTATATGTACAATATTAGTTGCAGATTCTAAGATAGGTAGGTTGTTTACATATAATGGGAAAGTTCACAACAGAATATTTTCGCGAAAGTTTCGAAAATTTATGTTGGCTCTCTAATGATTTGTAATGTGAGTTAGCTTCTAGTTGTTATCTGGATGTCGATTAACTCTTCTCACAACACAATTTAGGAAACATACAAGTTGAACAGTTTTCAAATTACATTTTTATAATTTTCAGAGCTCCAATAAATGAGTTATGGATGAATCCATTTCATGATGTTTATGGATGGATGCAATTCAAAGAATAAAAAAATAGTTATAGATTCATCAATAAAAATGTTTTTGTTGAACTGTGACATAATATATATAGTATGTATATATATACTATGTGACATAGTATGAATAGATGTGTATTTGATTACATATACGTATTTCAAACGAGAATACTTGGGGCTTTATGGTCCATGACTCACTATTATCATCCACAATTCACGTTGGATGGTTAGTATAATGGATGTGTGGAGTGGTGGCGGTCATTGTATTATATTTACTGGAATCATCCAATTTATTATAATGGCCGGATTATGTGAATTGAGAGAGGACGTGAGATACGGCGCGTATAATGTCGTCATGGGGTCATGGAATGAGGTGACTAAGGGATGGCAGAGGGCAGACGGACACTTCTATAGACTGATCCTCATCGGTAGGGGCGGTGAAGATAGGGGGTGGCATTGAGTAATGGGGGTAGGTAGCCTACTCGCAACGTCTAAGTCAATCTGATTGCGTCTCCAGTGATCTGATCGATAAGTCGTCCCCGGACCCCCTTTCTTCGCCACAACTGAAACTTGTCCCCCCAAACCAGTATAGGCTACCAATGCTTCTGGCTTAGCAAACCACCCTTCCATCCTAATCAGTCGAGCAGGATTTCGCTTTTACTTTAGATTAACATTTATCTCATCTCAAGTTATCCGTTGGTAAGGATTATTGTTTGAGGAGCTGGTTACACAGGATATCTTTCAAATCGGCGTATAACTTGGGAAATCGATATTCAAGAGCATCACTTAAGGAAATTGATTTATGTTAATCTCTTTTCTATTTATCCAAGAATCTTTTCATTTATATCTGCTTTTTAAAGTTGGATCAGTGAAAAATTCAGTGCTCAATTGAAATTAAACTATGGTTTTTGTAATGTAATCAGATTTGTAATATCTCAAAATAAGATTGAAACATGATCAATTTTGATAGAAGCTGGTTGAAACTTTCATTTATTTAATCATTGTCTCTTAAATCTGTAATAATCTGGATATACTGTAATAGCAATAACAAAAAAGTTCTCTCCTCAGTCAGACTAATGCACTGATATCCATAAGCAATATCTAAACCAGGAAATGCTAACTTTAGCAAATAGAAAAAGGTTTCTAATTATTCATGTTAGCAACTCAATAATGTCTTATTTATTTTACTTTCAAGTTCCCCAAATGATTGTTTAGAGCCTCGCAAGTTAGAGAATCTAAGTTAACAGAGGAATGGATTACACTTGATTCAATAGATACTAGAATACATTGTTTATTTATTGTTCAATCTATTATTTGATAATAGGTAATGTGATTAGGTTGCTATAATCAAGTATGATAACACTATCAATAACTCGATTACACAGTTCATTGATAGAGGGTATTTTCCTCATATAATTCTGTTTTCCACTCCACCAGAAGGAAACAGGAAACTCTGTATTAGTGAATAATCTCTGTCAACAGGTGGCGTAATTTTATAGGAAGAAATTATGGAAACAAGTTTCCTTGGTGAAATTAAAGGGAGAACCGATTTGACGATTTTCAATTTCTCGGTAGCGCCCATTCATTCCAAGAATAAGAGCCGATTTTTCAATATATAATATGTATTCTTTCGGTGGCGACTGCCGGCAAAATGAGAATTCTCAGCACAGAAGTCGGCGGCAGCACGAAATGAAATTCCAGCCTCCAAGCTCAACTTATTTTGCCTTTCAACTCCAGCCAGCACTTGCTGATTAATCTTCCATCTTTCCTTATTAGAATATTTTGATTGCAGCCTCAATGGAAGTAACTGGAGGCCTCTAATGTCAATGACATCTTGTCTGCATGTTTTCAATCTAAAGTGAATCACCAATTCCAATATTAAGTACAATGTTAAGAGAGAAATTGTATCTTGGACGATTTAAAATTTGGTTAATTGATTGAAATATAATTTGAAAATTTTCAAGATCTCATTCAGATCAGATTCTTGAATTTCAAAATAACATGCCAAGTACATGCATTCATAATGATAGTGCTAGACTGTATAAGCGACCAGATAATTCTGATTATAGAGACTGTATAATACATTATTATATAGAGACTGTCTCTATAGTTCTGATTATTATAAATTTAGCGTAGCCTATCACTTTTGATAGTGGTGAGACGTAAGGCTGAGGCCGCACTGCCGGTGGGTAGAGCGTGGAGGGTGGAGGGTAGATGGTAAATCTATAGAACATACACACCATCCACAGTAATGCATCGTATGAATGATATGACGTCACACTGTTTTTTGAGTTAATGTTGTCCATATTCAAGAATTTCAAGATGGCGGCTGAACACATACCATTCATACGATGTATTACTGTTGATGGTGTGAATGTTCTATAGATTTACCATCTACCCTCCACTCTCCACGCTCTACCCACCGGCAGTGCGGCCTCAGCCTAAGGCTGTTCCATTTTGCCTTTTCTACCCTAGATAGTAATATGGAAACTAAGTAGGTTGAAGTTCTCTTATTATTTACATACTATTAATCTTCTAAGGAATTACAATATACATACTATACTGATCGAGGAATTCCAATATCACCATCATGGTTATATAAAATATAATGGTTATATAAATATGGTTATATAAAATTGATGGTTTCGTGATGAGAAAATAATATTATTGAATTCAATCATATGGGAGTTCAGAATGCAAGAGACCAACGCCCAATAAAGTAAGATAACGTACGGTTATCCATCATACTACATTTAATTCAATTAATGAATATATTCATTCATATATGATGAGTTTCACTATCATTTCATCTATTCTCATGGATCTCATCAAACATCTACGTATTTCTACCACTTACCAGGAATTTCATATCTACTACACCTTATTCACAATAATCGTAATAATTACAGTATTATAATATCCACCTTGCAAATAAAATGAAAGACATAATAACTATCTGCTAATCATCTTTCAAGTTCACAATAAGCCACTATTATCTTAATAATTTTGACGATTTACTCGTTCCATTTTCTTTACTCTACATCAAAAATAACACTTATATAAATCACTTCTAGTGTAGCCTAATCACTTTACATCATCAAAGACTATACAATAAATTCCATCAATTAAAACTCACTTTAAGGATAAAACTGGCATGTAGCTATTATTGTAAATTATAAACTGCAGAATAAATACAAGTAATATTGGTAGAAGAGCATTCTTGGGAATAGGCTAGTAGCAGTTTTTACTTGTTCGATTACATAATCAAAAAATCATCTTCTGCATCAAATTTCAATTATACCTCAAACAATCAAGAACCATTTTCTTGGTGATTAGTCATCAAAAGTTACATCTCCAAACCTGAACTCACTATACTTCCTTCAACTTGGCACTTGCATATCGATTATCTTTGAAATCTTAGAGCTCCTCCGATGTAGATCACTGAAATAATGGATTATAGCTTAGCATGAAGCCATTAAGAGCAACGTCGTCCATGAATTGGAGCAAAACCAGATTAGCATTTGCGAAACCACGAAATGCGATCACGTGATTAATGACATAGACTGGATAATTGCTCCGAGTAGAATAGTGTACATGCAAGTTATGTCCGGCATTTGGATTGCTTCCAAATAATGGAGTTGGGCCGCCCGCCGATACGAGAACACAAAACAGCTAGATTTATTCACTGTAGGATAATGCAGCTCCTAATGAAGTAATAATTATCAACAGAGAAAGAAGAAGAATCGAAAGTTGTATCGATTTGAAGTGTTAATCAAGTTCGATTCATTGGGAATATAAAATGATCCTGATTGACGAAAGTTTGAGAATTGGGAAATTTTTCTCATTTAGTAACTAAAACGTAGCCTAGTAATTGTGATAAGTCAAAAATTCAAGAATAAAGTGTAAATCTATTCGAACTAATCTTGTTTCTGTCTGATAAGAATATTGGATAACAGTATAATACACTTCATGGTGGTAGCATATGTCACAGGAATTGAATAGATGGCATATGATCGATTCCTTTGGAATATTGAAATAAGTAACATTGAAATTGAATAAGAAATATTGGAAAATGAATTGCCAAAAAAGAAAATTAGAATTGTTGCTGGATTATTCTATTGATATCAGAAACTTAACATGTAGATAACGATGAGGATCAATAGATATACAAGAAGTCAGTATAGTGGAGAGAATAAAATATTATTATTCATATTATATGGCATCATTCCTATCCTGAAAATTTTCATTGAGGAGATTAAATCAAGGAATAATTGATAACGGATAATAAATCCTCTTTTCAAAATATTATATTCACTAAAACGTGATTATAATATCATACTAGAATTAAATAATAATTGATTATAGAGTTATTCAACCAATTTGAAAGTCTTTCATAGAATCCAGAGCGCAGTCAAAATACTACTTCATAGTTACAGCCGACTACGAGAGAAGAATAAAATTCCGGTGACATATTTTAAATAACCTTCCGGCTGGCATAATAAATGTAAATGATATTCCAAGATGAGTGTTACAAATTATGTTACTGGATTCGAGTGGCAAGAAGAGAAAGAAGCCTTAAAGGCAGCACAGGAAGGCAGCAGGGATTGGCGTGGGAAAGAAGGTGAAAAAAGCATGCGACTTGGTGCGCTGCGTATAATTTAGAGCGACCGTATAAAAGTCTCCTGCAGACAGGTGGTCGGGGGTCGGGAGGGGCTCAGGGGGGCTAAAGGGGGGCTGAGAAGAGTTGAGGGGGCCAAGGTGGGGTTTGTAGAAAGGGATTCTTCTCAGGGTACGGAGGTAGTTTGAGAGAATCGCAATATGAAAGCCGAGTTTAAGCACTATATTCAAAACGGTCGGCAAAGTCCTGGCTGGCTTCTGATTTATTTCGGCTGTGCGCATCAAATATATTCTCACGAGATAAAAGTTAATACGGAGACTTTTTCTAGGTTTTCAACCTGAATTATTACGCTCCAACTCGTTTCTGGGCAGTAAAATTGAAATTACTCGACATAATTTGATGTTATCTTTCCTAATTTAAGATGAGGGAGTTTTGTTTCTTTGATGTCCTTACTCGGATTTTATTAGGATGATTTAATTTGTACAAAGGATTACAATGCCACCTCTTCTTTCCAGCCGAGCTCTTGGTACGAGATGTTGAATAAAATTGTTAAATATTTTCAGTTTTAATAGTTTGAATGAATGAATGTGCGCATCAAATATATTCTCTCGAGATAAAAGTTAATACAAAGAGACTTTTTCTAGAATTCCAACCTGAATTATGATCCAACTCGTTTCTGGGCAGTAAAATTGGAATTACTCGACATAATTTGATGTTATCACTCCTAATTCGAGTTGAGGAAGTTTTGTTCCATTGATGTTCTTGCTCGGATTTTATTTGAATGATTTAATTTGTAGAAAATTACAATGTCACCTCTTATTTTCAGCAGAGCTTTCGGAAAGAGTAAGTAATAAAAACTGTGAAAAAAGATGTAAAATATTTTTCGTTTATTCGTTTAAATGAATAAAATCAGTACTTTATCGTAGTAACAACATATATGAGAACATCAGTAACACATAACAACGTCAGAACTAGCAAATGATAGTAATTTATAAAAGAGAAAAATGTAAGATCACTCTTTTGAAATGTAATAAAAAATGTCGACAAGTTCAAAAAATTCGGAAATTTAATCATAGTCTTATTCACCATGGTTTATAGAAAGGTTTATAGAAAAAGTATAATCCATTACAAATATAATCATCAACTTCTATGATTTATCGGTTCATATTTCTATGATATTGATTCAGGTCAGCAAATTCAAAGGACACATTAATCCATACTCAAATGACAATGAGGTCTCCATTTCATTAAAAATCTTCTATGATAACAAATAGTGTTTTTTACACTAATAACAAATGAACATGTGACTGACGGACGCACTCAACTTTTTAACGAACAAAAAAAACTCTACATACAACGATTTCAGTAAGACATTATTAATTTTCCCAAATATTGTACATGAAATACAGTACAAAAATCTAAAATGTATAGTCTTCACTCTCATAATGTCTTAAAGATTCATTATGGTCTTCCAATTACTCTGTACATAGTATGAATTAAAGATGTCATTCTCATATATGTTTTCAATATAATTTATTTATTTATATTTATAAGAAGTACTTATTAGCTTGTACTCTTAGTTCTGTGAACTGATGGATAAACAACTTCTTCGAGCAGAAATAGGCCCAAAGTCAAACTCTTTCACAAAGATGGTTTGTGCAATATAAGTTTTCCTCTTATCGAAGGCTAGGCCAGGGAAGACTTTTTCAACGGCTTTTCCAAAGTCTGAAATGACTGAACAAGCTGTGCCCTTCACTAAGTCGTAAAAGAAAATTCCTTCAATTAACGAGTTATGCTACGTGAAAACTTTCACGTGGTTATGGGAAATTCTTTCTCCCGCTTGATTTTCCACTGTTGGCGTGTGGAACTATAAACGTCGATGTCAACAAGTGCAGGTATTGGAGAATGAATATTGTGCAATGTTTTTCATGATTATTATCAATAAATTGACGTAAGAAGTGGAAGTTATGTAACTTGTGTTAAGGAGTCAATATTAGGGATTGGGCTTACCTGTTTGCTTTCATATATTTAATCTGTTTATGAATGAAAAGAATGAAATGTGTATGAATGAAAATAATGAAATAGAAAATGATAAATAAAATGAATTGGTGTAAATAGGAATCGACATGTTCAAATAGAGGGATGTCATGTCGCTTTAGTTGCTTGTGAATGAGCTTAATCTTAACTCCAGATAATTCGACTGTTTTATTCTAGTATTATAAAGTAAAATATTCCAATAATGAATAGGCCTATTCTCTATAATAATGTGAGTACTTAATATTTTTTTTCATACAATTGCGTTTCTCCGATAAAATTTTCCCAATCATCAAATCACTCTACAATTAACTCTGAATCAATACACTATTTTGAGAACAAGGTTCATTGATATTCTTCAATTATGAATGACGCATTCAAATAGCGCAGGTATTGTTAATACGAGTAATAGTTTAGATGAGTTTTATGATTTGAATTGTAAGAGAAGAGGTTAAAATGAAAAGAGAAAATGTTCTCAAATAACTGATTTATTGAAAATTGATGAGAAGAAGTTTTAGACGAATGCCTGTTTTTCATTCCTTATTGTATTATTGTTATCAAATAAATAATCACATAAATATTTTCTTGTAGCAACTGAATTTCTGTAGTCAGGTTGATTCCTGAGATGAAGTCATTTATCTCCCAATAAACATGATTCCCTTCACAAAAATTGTCAGCTTTCAGAGTACAAGTATTCTTATTTCACTTGTACTAGTATTGTAGTACTTCCTCAACCTGGAGAGTTTCTTCATCCGTAGAAATGTTTGTAATTACACATGTAAATCCCCAATATTCAAGTAGATTGCAACGATTTTATGAATTTTGTATTCTCTGTTTTCAAAAATCACACATCGTTCATTGCTGTGAAAAGTATAGCAAACTAGAGAAATAGAAGTGTCATCACCTGTGTGCAAGTGTGGTAGCACTTTCGGAAAAACTCTCATCGAAGAGTTCCGCTTAACAAACGGGACGGCTGAAAGCAAAAAGTGTTACAAAGTTGACAAAGCGACTACTGTTCGTTGCCTTCGCTCAACAAGGAAGAGAATGGGAATAAGAGGTAATCTATCCTCCTCTTTCGTTTCAAATTGAATCTGGTGTGTCGTTTGAGAGAAGTGGATTTTTCAAGAGTGTCGGTCTTTTGAGCATTTTAAAAGGCGGCGCACTAGAAGAGAAGGAAAGTGGTTATTAGAGTTGATATGTGCACGCACCTGGGGAGGGGGTGGTAAAGAGGAAGAGGAAAGAAATGAGAGAGGAGGAGGAGGAGGAATAGGAAGAGGAGGAGGAGGAGGAGGAGGAGGAGGAGGAGGAGGAGGAGGAGGAGTCACGATAATGTGGACTAACGAGCCGTGGCTCCTCTTGAAGCTGGTGCTGTTGCTAACAAGCGACCGCCTAAATACAGCCAGCACAGCCACTGAGACAAAATGGTTTTCCATTACAGGGCCTCCTGAATAATTCACAAGGATTTGATTTCAAAACAAGGGAAGGCTGATAATGAGATAGCGTGTGCTCTCCCGAACATCCAAGGGGTTCCCCTAACGACACCACCCCTCAACCCCCTCCCACCATCTATGAACGTCGCGACGGTGGTGCTGACAAGCTGCTCAACCAACCCCTTCCCACCCCCTGCTCTATCCAACAACCACCTAAATATTTCGCTCCATATTCCACAACAACTCTCACTTCTCCTCTGTTTCTCCCATACATCTCTCTTCTCACTTTTCTCAAATTCTCTCCACATCCTATTTCCTCACTCTTTCCTCTTCTATACATCACTCTTCCCCTTTTCACTGATTTTCTTCATACCAATCATCTCTCATTTACTTTCCGTATTTCTGCATGTGAAAACTGGTAACTAAATTTTACTGATGTGTTATAATTTTATTATGTTTTGTATTGTTCAAGAACTACTATAAAACTCTTTCATTTTGTGGGAATTTTTGTGCAATGAGTCTTTTCAGACCTAGTACAACAACAAATCATTAAATCAATCAGTCAGTCAATCAATCTTTCAGTATAACATATTTCCCCTTTCTGACTTCATCTTTGTCTCTCTATCCATTCCACTCAATTTTCCACACTTTTTATGGTCTCTTCTTTCCCACCCTAGTCTATTTCTCTCTCACTTTTCCTCCCTTTTCATCTCTTTTGTCTCCCATTCTCTTTCCCACTTACTATGTGTACCTCCACTTAATCTCCTCTCTCCTCTCTCTTCATCTCTGTCCCTTTCTGCCCTTTTCTTTTGCTCATTCTGCTCCATCTTCCTCTCACTCTCTCACTCCCTCTTTCTCTCTTTCTACCTTTGTTCATGTCTCTCTTGTCACTTATCTTTCTCTCTTTCATTTCCTACCTCTTTTCAATGTCCCTCATTCAATCTCTCTTCCTTACTCAATTTCTATCTTTCACTATCCATCTCTCTTATTGCTTCCTTACTCAATCCCTATCTCTCCCTTTATCCGACTCATTTCCCACTCTCTTTTTGAAACCCACTTCGTCACCAGAATCAGTCATCCAGTATGATGCGGCGACAATTTGTGGTTTGTTAACATTCATCGTCGTTAGGCTGTCGGCTGGCTGTCAATGCTCTTTATTGTGCACAATTGTGCTGCATCACTGTTGTTTTAGATGCTATATCTTCATTAAACAGACTGTTCATCTAGCTATACTGGAATAATAATTATCGGCGCACATAATTATTATTGTGATGATGACTAGTAGTTTGCTATGAAGTTCACAAATTTAATCAATGGTACAGGCAAAGCTGCTTACGCCGTTTATTGGCTGAGAGGGTTAGTAGTGACTTTGTATGAAAGGATTGATCGTTTATATTGTACAATAATCATTTGGAGACTTGATTTGATCCGTCTAAGACTGTCATCACATGTCAAACTTTACCACATTTCGACATTATATTCAATTTTATTCCATCGCGGTATCGCAGATTTTTGCAATAGCTTGTTATAATGGAACTGACTGTCCTCAACAATATAAAAATTCATAACAATCAGATCTAACATGAATGTTTATGCAAATTGGAAAAGTCATCTCTATCTAAACACACTCTATTCAATTCTAGCTTTAGGTTCCCTTTATGTTCAATCTTGAACATCTGCACTTTTGTTAGTTCGTGTTATTCTTTCTTTATTTGAATACATTTTGCAGAGAACATTTCATTTCATCAACTGTTATTTTAACTATATTATTCGTATCAATAGGCACCTTCTGAAAAACCTTTCAGTTTGGTTGAATGTAATGTCTTCGGGAAAATAGAATGATTGAACTCATTGGTAAATCAAGTCCAAATGCTGATAGTGGATGGAATAATTATGATGAAAAATTAATTAATTATAGTGATAGTGAAGAAAATAATAATTTCTATATGAATCATAAGAGGGAGTAATATGGAGATTCACAACATTCGTGATAATAATAAATATCTGGTACCGAGCTTCGCTCTGAAGCTGCGGCTGAACTGTTGAATTACATAAATATGTTATCGTAAAAAATCAAGGAACCTCCTTGTAAAAAATAAATCTAAAATTGATATGATCACCTCTCACAATTTTTTGATAGTAATGAACATGTGTTATAGACTTGAATGTAACTCAATTCACTACAGCTGGATAGCATTGGTCAGCTAACGATAACAGCCATTATACGCAGTACTTGGGATAATGCCTGAATAAGGAATATTTTATTCTTGTATTAATCCTGCCAGAGAGTTTTCCCGGACATGAGACCTGGTGAAATCTTATTTTTCCATCACGGTTATATTACATTTCAAATTTGAAGAAAATCGTCAGAGCCGTTTTCTAGATCCGTGGTTCCACATACAAACATACTTAATATAATAGGATACTTTCTGTACTTAACTCTCTACCTGAGATAATTACTTCTTTCCGATATGAACTCAATCCCTATAGATTATCTAAAAACTTCTTTTCATAGTATGATGGTAATATGTGTTTCATTTCTAATCTATTCTACATGAACAAAATATAATGATAACAACATTTCCAGCAAGTGGCAAATGAAATAAGATTAATTGAGCAAAAAGTCAAGTCTCAGCTGACAATTGATTGAAGAACCTAGCTATAATGGTTCCATGGTTATCAGGTAAGCTTTCATATTCCACGTTCTAGCAGGCACTAATTTCAAAATTTCTAGTTGATCTAAACATTTCTAACTAGCATTGGAAGTTAAACCATCATTCAGTCTCACATTTGACAGCGATATCATTGGCGCGGCTGGAAGCGAGTTAGCGTCTGGGGAATTGTTGATAAAGTCAATTACAGTTACTGTCAGTTCATGTAAAATGTAAGCGCCTCAAAAGGCTTTCAGCCGCCGAGAGCAATAGATAGACCGGTGTAGCAAATACACTTTATAGATATATGTTATATACGCTGTAGAGATATACACTGAATAGATATAGGTGTACGATATACATTGTTGAGATATACACTGGATAAATATAGATATACGATGTGAATGCTGTAGTGATACACTCTGAATAAATATAGATATAGCGGTGGCATTCCGCGACTGAACGGGGTCCCGCGGGAGAATTCACAGCGCCACTGTTCCAAATCAGATTTCAAAGCTACAAGTGGCACCAGGCAAAACCAATGCTCTCTGGCGGATTCCGCCAACAAGATATGCCGCTGTCAGCAGTATTGTAATTCACATTTCACTATCGTATTGGGTGGAGTTGGAGCTATTAGGATTCAAGGCATCGATAACATGGTATAGTAATCTGGAGGATTATTTTTAATGATTTGTAGCACTTGCTGAAAAATTCACTGAAATGCCAGTATTTTCATTTTCTAGGTTTGAATTGTTTTATGAATCTATTAACTTATGAATTACAATACAACTTTGTCTTCATATTATTGATTTAAAAGTTAATTTTGATTTGATTAGGCTATTATAAAAAAATATATTTTTTAAAATATTGATTTACAAGTTATTTCGCATTATTATATTTATACTTATTTCAATTTACTCTTATTCTCAGGAGTCTATTAAATCAACTTCTGTTCTAAATTGAACTAGCCATAAATCTGAAAGCTCTTATGAAAATTGATAAGGATGATAATTAAAAGTTGAATAAATAATATTCTATTTGATGTCAAATTTTAGCTGAGAATGTTTCCATCTATCAATGAATTCGGAGTATGAGGTATAATTTAATACTCCATGATCGTTGAGGATGATTCAACTCATTACAATCCCAGTTTTTATAAACCTCAAGTTGAAAGATGGGTGGAAAGTTAATTCACTGCTCAGCCTTTAGCTCAAAATACTGCCATCCAAAGGTATTACACTTGAAACATTCACACTTCATGATCTGTTTCGGTTTTTTACTGTATTAGAATCCTGTAGGCCTATTACAATCCTAGCTCAACAACAACCTCAACCTCATTTTACTCATTACAGTGCAATCCTAGCTTAACTACAACCTTAACCTTAGTTCATTTGTTACATTACAGTCCCAGTTCAACTAAAACATCAAGGTTAAAGTATAGACGATCCACTGATCAGCTGAAAATTCCACATCTGACGACAATGCAGTGAAAACGTGCACATTTTACGATCTGTGAAAATGATTTGTCACATCACATCCTGGTCCAGCAAGAGCACTTTACAAGAGCAATCAAATCCCATAGCCACTGACTAGTACTGTCGGGTCATATTTTATTTAGGTTTGAAACAAAAGGCACGGAAGGAAGGCTGTAAAAGCAGCCGATAAGCGGCTAGCGCTGGTTGTCACGTCTAAATATTTCATCCGACAAGGGACGCAAGCCATAAACGAGATGTAAATCGGAATCGGGGGATGCTAGTCGATTAGATCTGACCATTTTATCAATCAGGGGGCGTCTGCGAACCTTTTCCATGGAGGGTACCGCGGGGGATGAGGGAGTTTACAATGCAGTCTGGTAGCCGGCAGTCATTGTCACGACACATTCCCAAGGTCCCCGGTCTGGTGGCCCTTTACCCCAAACCTTTCTCAATTTTCTTATTTTCACATTCTCTCTTCCTGTCTATGTTTTTCTCTCTCTTTTTTCTTTTGCTCTCTCTTCTTCATTCTCTCAATTTCTCTCAGTACCTCTCTTCCTCTTCATCACTCTATCATTGTTTCTCTATCCTTTATCTTATATGTTTCTTCTTTTCTCACTACGTTTTCTTCTTTTTTACATTCTCTCTCTCTCTCGCCCTGTATTTCTATCTCTCTCTTTTCCTTTGGCTCCCTTTCTCTCACTCTCTCTCTCTTTATCTCAGTATCTTTCCCTTACTCACTCCCGATTGTCTTTCTATTCATTCCATTCATTTCTCTTGCATTTCTCCCAAACCTCACTGCTTATCTCCGCTCTTAGCATCCATTTCTTCCTCTTCCTCACTCAATTCCTCTCCCTTTTCTTCTCTTACTCATCTTCATCTGTCTCAACTCTTTCTCTCTCTAATTCTCTCTTTTATTTCTTCTTTCCTCTATCGTTATCTTCTTCAACCGTATTCTATTCTAATCTTCCTCAGTCATTTCTAATCATCTCGCTCTTGTCTTGACCTCTCATCCTTCCTAGTTTCTTCCTCTCTCTCTCTCGCTCTCTCTTTCTCTCTCTATCTCTTTTCTGTCTATATTTTCTGTCTTTCTTTCCTGTCTCTTCCCCTCTTTCCATGTCTCTTTGCTTACGGTATCTATCCAATTCTCACGCTCTCTACAACTCTCTGAAAAACCTCTAGTTTGATTTTCTCTACAAGGCCTTCCCTTCCTCCGATGCCCACACAATCCCTATCCAGGGAGGGACATCCCATTTACAATCTTCGTCCGTCGGTCGTCATTCTTCCTCCCTTGTCAAACTGACCGTTCATCTCGACCGCATCCATCCCTTGAGAGCCATTCACGCCTCCTTTTTCAGCACTTCTTTCACAGCTGAATTATACTCATACTTCTATCTTAATCAGGGTAATGTTCGCAATCTTCCCAGCTCACTCTCTTCTATATTTCTCGTCTGAGTCGTTCAAGGATTTTTCTAATCTTCTTCCATTTCACGTGAAGTATTTTGATATTTGAATGACCCATCAAAAATTCTAATACTAATCATTCTAAAAAAATCCAAATATAGGCTAGTAGTTATAAATGGAATCAGAAGACTTACTCAGAGAATTCACAATAGATAACTATTATAACCATAACTATTATAACAATAGATAACAGATAACTACAAGAATACTTTAAAATGGTATTATTCAACCAACTGATGGATTATTATAATAGTTGATTTATTAAAAACCTTGAAAAATTGATTACTCAGGCCCCTTAACTTGTAATGCCTTGAAAATCTCAAACACTGTAGATGATCGTCACCTCATGTTTCTTGCGAAAGTGACATTTTTCATATTCTATAGTTATAACTTAGGCCTATTTAAAGTCGCTTTTTAATTTCCATGTTAAAATTTGCACTATAACTCAAAAGATTCAAAAGCTTACCTATGAAATAGGCAATGGAAAACTTTAATGTATGAATCCTCTTGAAAACGTAATTTTAATTTTCGAGTTGAAATGATATAGATGATCATGATTGATTGCTAAATGATTATTGTTTGTGAATAGTCAAATATCAATTATTGTTCAATAATATATTGAACAATGATTTTCGTATTCTAGAACCACTTTGAGTAACCACTCAGTCGAATTAATCAATTATACTGTACCATAAATAAAAAACTTTATGAATCAAAAGAAAGTGTCGTTCAAAAGAAAGAAAATTATTATTTTCTTAATCATAATCTCTTGATACTTCTAACCCCTTGATTAATAAGTATAGAGCTCGCACTAAATCAGTGGATAAAAGTTCAATCACAATCAACAAAATAAAATTGAGATGTGCTTATCCAATCGCTTTCCCATCGAAATGACAATCTCGTTGGATTTCCCTCATAAATTCGAAATTTCCTTTGCTTCTTTGATTGCATTTGACTGGCTTATCTCTCTTCAATAATCATTTTTCGCACAAATCACTGCGAATGGATCTCTTTGGGCTTCACGTTGCCCTTCGCTTTTGAATAATTTCCTTGGAGTTTATTTATTTTTATCTCTCCCCTTTCTCGCCTCCCATTGTCTCTCTACTACTCCTCTCTATCAGTTTTCACTCCACAATCCTTTTCTTCTTCATCTTACTCTCTCCTCTCTCATCTCTTCGCCTCTGCTTTCTCCTACTCCTTTATTACTTATTCTTTATTCTTTTGATTTACTCCATTCTCCCTACTAGATGAGGTATATCCTTCACTTTCCAATTTTTGACTTCTTTCCCTCTTTCTCCTTCATCTGTCTCTTTTCTCTAATCAATTCTCTCTCCTTCGTGACATTCACAGTCCATCCTTATTGAAGTGATTCATTCATAAATGATGTCAATTTTCTTCTTCCGGTTCTACTCCCGCTTTCCTTCTCCATCAGTCTTTATCCTTCCAATCTGTCCCATCTCTTTTTCTACTCTTTCTTCTTTTCACTCCTTCTCTTGTATCTTCCTCTGCTTCCAATACTCTACATTCTACGTATTGCTACTTCCATGATCCTTTTATACTTCTTGAATCCTCTACTTTACTATACTCAACTGCACTATAGAGGTTTTGCCTGTTGTACGCTCCCATGTATCATTACTCCATAAAGAAATGTTGATTATATCCTACTACACATTCTTTTCCATTTATTTATGAAACCTTTTTCTTCTCTTTCTATTCCGTTTTCAAAACTTCTCTCTCTTTCACCACAAATCCTCTACTCCTTCAAATTATCACCTCCCTCATCTCAATCCAAAAATCCTCCACTTCAGTGAACCACCACAAAAACCAACCAAACGCAAACACACATACATACGATCACGATGTTTGACGTCCAGTGCAGTGTGCTAGCTCCCTAATCTCATATCATTTCTCATCCTTGATCTTGTCGCTTTCATTTTAGAAGATCGGATTGCTCCGAAATATCGAGCTGAAGGGCGTGGCGGGAGGGACGAAGGGCGAATCGAATCAACGCGCCAATACTGCTAATACATTTCCATTATCGGCTAGTGCAAAACAGATCTGAAAGGACCACAGAGCAGCAGCATCTTCCCGCGTGAAATGCGATTTCGAATCACAGTGTCTGATAGTTTGTCCAAGCAAAGAAGACATTCTGGTCAGATGGGAAAATGACTTCAGCTAGGTCAATATTGGTTAAAAAATTAAAAATGTTGTCTTAAATTGTAGATAAAAATGTTTCCTAGAATTAAAGAACAAATTTATAATTTTTAAACCAATATTGACCGAGCTAGAGTTATTTTCCCATCATGATAGAATGTCTTCTTTGCTTGTACAGACCATAGAGGAGGGGTCGGGGAGTGTGGATTGGATTGAGGGTGGTGTAGAGTTGTAGTCTACGTATATTCGCTATCGTATTGCTGCGATCGTATTTGACGTTCACACCAAGGAAATCCCATTTGAAA
Organism: Sogatella furcifera; assembly: GCA_017141385.1. Taxonomy (NCBI): domain Eukaryota; kingdom Metazoa; phylum Arthropoda; class Insecta; order Hemiptera; family Delphacidae; genus Sogatella; species Sogatella furcifera. The sequence continues at coordinate 52,408,282 of CM029547.1, read as the reverse complement.
AGGGCACATTTGCTCTTCTTCTCTGTCTGTCTGTCAATGGATGAGTATCGCACCAAACATGACATGTGTGTGAGATCGATTAATCAAAACTTTTTATGGACTTGTCTCTCTCGGCAGTACCACCACTGGCGGCTCGTGCCCACGAAATAGGTGAAGTGCTGTACAGCAAAAGATACGGGCACTTCACCTGATTCGTAGGTACGACCCGCCAGTGAGTACCATTACTTTAAATCCGGCTGTCAAATATTCACAAACACTCAATGGTGGAAAAGTTGTGAATGATGATCGTGGATGAATACAGATACCGGGTAATGAATTACCGAATGAAAGCAGATATTCTTGCTTTAGGATTAAGTGATAAACCTTTCATTTTCTAAAACTGGAATACAGAAAATCAATATAGTAGAAGATGAATAATATTGGAAGTAATGAGAATAGATTATGAGAGTTTATTAAATCCAGGAATGGATATCAAAGATAGGTCAACTTACTACTGCATTAATATGTGTTTCTATTATATGCTAAAATGAAGCATTTGTTGAGAGTGCATGCATGTAATCTGTTCAAGCAAAGAAAACCCTCTAACAAGATTAGATAATGACTCCAGCTCAGTCAATATTGACTCAAAAAATATTAATTTGGTCTCAAATTGTAGATCAGAATGTTTCCTACGATTGAGACCCAATCAATACTTTTTTAACCAATATTCACCAAGGTGGAGTCATTATCTCATCTTACCAGAATATCTTCTTTGTTTGGACAGACTACAGATCAACTTACTACTGAATAAGTATGTATTTATAGATTTATAGATAGATAGATAGATCTAGAGTCACGGGTACAATATTTCTATTACAGTTTCTATTACATGCGAAAGGGCAGCATTTGTTGAGAGTGCGTGCATTTCTATATGTCTACTAACATTGCACATCAAGGCGTATGGAAGCGTTGGCGGTTGAGGGCAGCGCGGGATGCGCCAACAGGCAAGCGAGTGTGGCGTTGTGGTGACGTCGCTGCAGAAGCGGAATGGTGGCCGTGGACCGCGCGGGGCCCGTGGAGGCAGCTGTGTCGAGTGCCGCCCCGCGCAGCGCCCAGTCCAGCCGTGCCGCCCCTGCTGGTGCGCCGCCCTCGGCTACGCACTCCACCTCGAGCGCCGTCTTCTCCTTGACGGGAATGAACTCGTTGCCCGGGTCCAGCCGGCGGCCTTCCACCACCAGGTAGAGAGCGGATGGCGCTTCTGCAAAAGAGAAGAAATGACGATAGGATCAGTTAAAATTGAGGATCAATCATTTAGTAATTTTGACTTCGTTTCATGCTCTTGGTGAGCCATATGATGATTAAATAGAATCAATTATTTAATGATAAATAATAAAAAAGTAATCTAGTAGCCTAGGAGGATATAATCAGTAAAAATGAATAAGTTTAATCTAAGGTTTTCATTGTCATTCAACGATTATCTAAGAGCAACTAATGGATTATCTAGTAACAATAATAATAATTGTTATTGATTATCTATTAACACTTCATGGAAGGAAATAATAGCCTACAGATGGGGTGGTTATTAGGAAAATGATAGTTAGTAACAAGTGACTAACACAGCCTACACTAAATGTGAGTTCAGTAGTTTTGTCACAGGAAGTTTTCAAGGTGACGACTGGTTCGAGCTGTGAGTTACTTCTCCCATAAACTCAATAATTTTTGAAAAATGTTGCGTAGTATGAGCCTAAAAACACTTGATTTTCCGAGACTATCTTGTTTGATATATCAAAATTGGAGAATGACGTGAGCTGTACATGAATTTAAATTTCAATAGCCTTCATTCTTCACAGTCTGCATTATTATCGGTTTATGACTCCAGAGCAATAGTCTGTAGTTGAAAATTCATCAGTGGAAACTCGTTATACCGAGTTTACACGATTTTAGCCAGTTTGGTCTGTGTACCCCAAACAGACACATTCATTTAGTATGCAATCGAGTTTGGAAACTGTCATTCCACTTACATGTGTTTATAATCGCATATTAATTTCCTCGCAGATTCTGCTCATCTCCTGATCAATGGTGAGGAGTGAGGGGGGTTATCCTGCATTGCATTCGCTTCATGCATGCAAATTAAATTATCGAATTCATCAAATCTGCCTAGTGCGTTCACCGAGTTCGCTTTCCAATTTACCTTAGTCAATTAGAACGCTCCACCGCACATGAGTGCGACAATTAGCATTAGTCACATTCTGATGATTCAGCAGTTCGATTGCCAAGCTGTCCGAAACGATTGCATTGTCATGGGTGTGCTTTCCGTAGAGAGCAGGCAGACTATTTTGCCGGAAATCGCTTTGATATCTGACCAGTGAATGGTGGTCGATCAGTGATCAAGGGAATTGTTTCTGTCAAACTCAGTACGATATAACACAGAAATATTTGTTGGATATTCTGAGCGGAATCAACTGTCCAAACAAAGGATCCATTTCTAATCAATGCCTCTTTTTACACAATAGTGGTGTTACATTTTATCTGTTGTGAAATAATTTATCCATTCATAATGTTTGGAAAATCATGTAGACTACAGTATTCAGAACTTAGTACTGATTGGCGGAGTAGAGTGAAGTTGAAGTGTGGTAATGTATCGATTTGGATATTTTTTCATCAAAGTCGTTCACCATTATTTAATAATTGATAATCAAATTTGAAATTCGAAACTTCATGAAACGTAAATTTGTCACAATAGGCTTTATGTGAAATCAATATAATTAAGTTAATTTAGTTTCGAGGAATGAACTCAATTTCTAATAGATTTATGTCTAATACATCTACTGAACAATTCGAAAGTCAGTTGGAAACTCATGGAGTTCAATAATAATTATGAATAATATAATATTTAATCACTCTCGAAACTATCCTTTTTTCTGTTCTCTGAGCTTTTAATCCTTGTAGATCAAGCTTTATCAAAACTTGTAATATACAAGCTCATCAGAAAACATCTACGATCATAATTTTGCATCATTATGACCGATGCATTGTTGTTTATTTATTTCCATGATTTAGAAAGCTTGATCAATCCATCACTGACTTAAAATCAAAGAGTAAATTGACCAAGTTTCATATGAACAAAATGGCACAGATTACTCCATTATTCTTCGCATGAATCCATGATGAACTGATGATGGAATGTTTTTGTATTTGATAAAAAAGAGTAGAATTATATATCATCATGTAAAACAAGCGCTGTGTAGCAACTGCACCAATCGAGTGCACCGCTACTCATCAATAATTCACCGGTTAGTCAATCAAGTTAGCGAGCCTTAGTGAGTTGAAGCGCGAGTATTGCTTGCAGCGAATCTAATTCGTCCGTTAGCCAACTGAATCAAAATTCGCTCATTCATCAAAAGCAGAAATATTCAAATGATGTTCACTCTGTGAGGTTGACTCAAAAAAGTGTGTGACAATAGAATATCATGTTCAGTTACTAGATAATAAGAAAATAACAGAGACAATTTATTTTGAAATAATCGGTATCATTCTTCTAATCCTCCCTTTATATCAAACTTCGTATTGGATGTAAACAACAGCTCTTCATACCAACGTTTTTATCTGGTGGTAAATAGCGAACAAATAATTCAATCAAATTAATAACACATTGAACTATGCAAAAAAGGACAGCTCCCAACCCAACTGCAATGAAGCCTTTGTTTATTTCAGCCATTTTCCGAAATTCTACCTAATCTCGATGAGAAATACTCAACTCCCATAGACAAAATAGATAGCTTAATAGATTAGCTTTATTGGCGTTCCTTTGATAGAACAAAAGCCTCTCATACTTTATATGAGATTATAAGGTAGTAATAATTGACAAAATTAACAAATATCAACCAGGAATAACTTACAACGTATCTTCTTTATAAAGATTTTCCATCATAAAGACAATCTTCAGAATTATGAATATCATATCCTTGTAATTGTAAATTCTCTTAATGTTGTGATGCAATCCGAAGTCAATTTTTTTATCAGTATTTTGTCAATTTAAACTCCCATTTTATTGTAATAGTAGCTTGTGACTCTGTGTTTGGACCATCTCACAAAACCCACACGAATATTTTCTGCACTAAATTTCTCAGCCAACGCTCGAGACCTTCCTCGATTAATATAGTCATATCCTGGTCATATCAGTCCATATACTAAGGATTAAGTGTTGATACAGCTGTCATGAACAACTCCTATTGAACTGTTAGAAAATAATGTGTACTTTCAAATGTTTTTGTACAAACCCCACCTCTCATTGCAGACTCGTATCCTCGATAAAATACAGTCATACCAGTCGATGCTGTACGGTTAGAGTGTCAGTACAACCTTGTTTCCGCCATGAAAAATGGCCGTGTAGCCGCCAAAAATCGACCACTCTAAATGCTGCTGTTAATCACTGTTGAGGCCACACTGAGCTCGGCTGTAATGCATTTGCGGCCGGCCTCTGGAATTGAACTGCAGAGTGATTTACCTACAAAGCAAGCCGAAATGTGTATGTCTGTCCATGCAAAGAAGACATTCTGGCACGATGGGAAAACTAATTCAGCTCGCTCCATACTGGGTTTGAAATTATCAATTTGGTCTCAAATTGTGGATCAGATTGTTTCCTACAATTCAAGGCCAAATTTATCGTTTTTAGACAAATATTGATCTATCTGGAGTCATTTTCACTTCTTGCCAGAATGTCTTCTTTGCTTGGTGAGACTATAGTAACATGATGCAGTTGATGCGTATTCGTTCACCTTGTCACACCATCACCACCACCAGCATTATCACTCTCTATAGGCGCGTTTGTTCCGGGGAGCACTTGTACTACAATAATGCAATAACGTATGGAGGGTTGTTGTGGGGCATTTGAGGGGGGAGATCGGTCAGGTGGTAATGAACTGACCGAGGCTTGTCCTGTTATCAGTGTAGTACCAGCTGCTGGTGCTGTTGATAAGTGGAATTCGGATGCCTATGTATAGTGGCTATGAAGGGGCGAGTGATTTAGGCAACGAAATGGTTGCTGGGTGGTGGGGGCGTTGGAGGGGAAACATGAATCGGAAGGCAATCGACGTCGGTCGTTTCCACTGTATAATTGAATCTTTGTAGTGATGCACGGTGCCCTATAATTATCAATCTTTATTACTCGCCCAAAATGACCCCTTCATGCCAGTCGCCTAATGAGAACAGGGCTACGGATTATTATCATTGCACAATCATCGTGACCATAATCTTAATCAGTGACAGTCCACTTTGCCACCCCCGCCACACATATTGAACCGGCCATAACCGTTTATAAAGCGTGGTGAATTAGCATTCCCTGCAATCTGCATCAAGTTACACTCGCATTCGATGTCTACAGGGATTGCGAGTGGATAACGTTCTATCGTCAACAGGATGTATAGTTGGCGCATGCTGAGAAGACACTCCGTTATAATGTAAAGTGTATTGCAAAGGCGTGTCTTCTAAGCTTACGTGAACAAAAATAAACAAAAACTCTTCAATCCAAGCCATTTAAGTTCAACAGTTGTGTATATACACAGTTTAAATTGAGATACTTTTGAAACTTATTCAAAAGCACTGTCAATAAGTTATAGAGATTATTGCATACTATTTTTCACTGTACCCACAGTATTCATCCCAAGGTTAGTAGATTCAGGGGTCTAATAGTGGATATAAAAGAATAAATAACTTGTTACTCATCCACCTATGGATGACTATGATTTTGAACCCTACGGTTCAAAATCCGAATTATAAAAAATGATCACATTTTCAAGGAAAAATCATATCATGTATAATAATTATATTGAATTTATGTTATTAAAGTTCTGGACGACAATCCTCCTGAGTATTGGGCTTCGATGCTGTCAGAGCTTTTGTTTCCGTCATCCCACTTGAGTAGAGAGATAATTTCAAAAACTCATCAATGAATAATAATTGGACTGCAAATAGGAAATGAACCCAACACAAATCACCTGTGAAGCGTGTTATGTCAACAGTAGTTGATGACAAAACATGAGAATGGAGTAGTGCCATTTTTGCGTGTCTATTCAATGATATCAATTCCTCATTCAATGATATCCCATTTCATATGAGATGTTTAATTAGTGTTCGATACTAGTCGATGAATAACTACATCACTGCACTAATCTGTGTTTTCTGATTAAATCCAATTTGTTTAGTCTGATTGAAACTGTAAATGGAATCCATTCAACTGCAATCAATCTCCTCCGACGCAAGTAGCAATCTAGATTTTCAATTTGATTCGCTACGATTATTAGGATCAATGTTTGGTTTGGCAATTCCCATCCGGTCTGAGCATTTTCGTTGAACTATTGAATAATCCAATTTTATACAAGAACACTATAGTTCTGAACCAAATTGGTTGAATCAATAACTATACGTGAATATTTATTCATCTATTCCAGTACAAAATATATTTAATACATAGCGCTTAGACCGAATTATAACAACGTTATGTTTTAATAAGAGAAAAAGCATGGAATCAGTTATTGTGAGGAACGTATTTTTATAATTAATATTCTATTTTTATACTGATATATCTTGGAAATTAAACTTTAAACTTGGAGCTATTTAAAATAATTGATAAATAAAATGAAAAAAATAAATACCCTTTTTAAAACTTGTCTGTGAAAAATAATACTTTTAAAGTTTGAAAAAAGACTTTTTGATTTTTCCATTTCATATATCTTGATATGATTTTATTGAAAATTATTCCAAATTAAGCGAAGAATCATTTAGGTCTGTGTTACCAAGTGTTAGATTATTGGGACTTGTTTTGTTCCTTTATTGGGAAATTGATGTTTCAATCACAAACTCTCATCCCATGGATGAGTCAAGACACAAGCACAATAAATTGAATACTTGAGATCTTATCTATTCACTAGAAAGAACATTATTGAGCTGATGCTCATTGTTGCTGTGACTAGAGATTCAGATACATGAGATAATTTTGGAAGAAACTATCCAAAATGAACCAGATATAAATGTTTCAAAATACCCCAATGCGGGTCCCATTTGCTTGAAAAAATAGTTTATTTTCAAGTATTCATCCTACTCGAAAGATTTATCATGAGCGTACAACAGGCATCTTGACCGTACTGTTGTTGAATTTATTTCCTATATAAATCTTGTAATCCATTATATCTTGTAAATACTGTAGTTTATTTCAATTTGAGACTCGTTTTATAAATCAGAATCAAATCAAAATCATAAATCACTGAACAATTGCTATTGATAAGAATGACAATCGAACAAATTCATGGAAAAGTTCATGATGGATTCGTTCTGAATACGACAATGAATTCAGAAATAAAAATGAAAACTGGGGATTTTCGTCTGCACAAACAAAATGCGAAAATATGTAAACAAACGCTTTCCCGCATGAACGGTTTGTCGAAATTGCTCACATTCTATGAATAATTCCAACTGAGTCGATCACTGAGAGGATTTCATTTTTTATTTTCGAAAAAAACTTGAGAGTTCGCTCTCACTACGTAGCTCTTGAGTCGGTTCAGGAATCAATCATGCTTTGCTTGGTTGAAGATGATGTCAATGTCTTCTAGGCTTGTGCGTGAGTTATGATGAGATGATGATCAGATTGTTCTTAATGTACAATAGAGTCAATAGATAGCAACAATACTTTTTAATCACAGAGGAACTTTGAACACGACACAAACATTTTCTGATAAATTCTCAAACTGCTGTATTTCTCCACTTTTCTAGCTATTGAAATAATTGTGATTCAACGGGAGTTTCTATGATCGTTATCAGCTTCTAATACAATTTGATTTTCAATTATTGTTATTTGATTCAATTCTCTTTTCTTTCGAATTTTGTAAATTGTGTTTCATTTTAAATTTATTTGAGTTTCTATCGATAATGATTTGTTTAAAAAAAAAAAAAATCATTCAGCACTCTCTTGGAGCTCTCAATGTCTATTCTTTTACAAGTATATGAAATAAATTTTTCACGGAAATAAGAAAGGTTGATGGAGAATGGAATTTGAATACATTTCCAGTGTTTTTGGAACGTATTCATCCAAGACTCAATTAATTTTGTAATTTACATTTAATGCAGTATACTAATAAGTGACCCGTAGAAACAAACCGCAAATTATAAGACTGAGCTGATTAATTTAGATAGTATAAGATCAAGCTTACTATTTGAAAATAGTTGCAGCACAAAAACGTTAGCGTGTAACTTGTAGAGAGAATAAAAGGAGCAGCTTGTTCTGCTTTGCGACAAAGGGAGAGAATCTTCTACTGTCAACAGCTACTGAAAACTCTAACAAAAGGAAGTCTGGAGGAAATGATGTTTGCTGTATATTTATTTGCGAGAATTCAATTGATAAGAGTAGCAGGAAAGTTTTCCAAGTTGGACTCGTTAGCAGTGGGCAGAACTCCCGCTCATTTGTCAGAAGACGTCTTTTGTTACGTGAGACAAGTAATTTCCAGGACGAGAGACGATGATAGAGAAACTTGGACTTGTATTTTTATTGCCTACTTGATTGGATGTCTACTCTTTACGACTGTCGTTTGCAATTTCCTCGGCGAAAGTAACCTGTTACGTGTGATATGAATGTATTTTTTGTAATTCCAAATAATATTTCCTTTCCATCGATACGGTACCCAGTAAACGATTTCAGAGTCAACTTGTTCTGTATAATTCGCATAATTGAATTGATAAAAGGCAGAGCAGTTGGACAGTACATATTGAGTCTACTTGAAATTAATGTATACTTTAAATAAATTATTCGATGAGCTGAATTTAACACCCAAGGTTAATTAATCTAGACTCACAATTACAAACTATATAATGAAATCCATTCATATCAGTTTGATGCCCGGTTTTTCCAAGCACACTCAAATTTGAGGGACCCTCAAGTTTACTTCACTTTACTAAATTTCCTATACTTATCATAGAAAATGTCAGCTTTTCATCAAAATTTGAGGGTCCCTCAACTTTGAATGTGCTTGGAAAAACCCGGCATAAGAGTCAGTTCCTTCCGAAGGTAGAAAGGCAAAAATTCCTCAAAAATTACTTTTAAACTATATTTTTAGAAGTTTTAGGCCTTATAATTAGATGAAAATTGGGCAGCATTCCATCAAAGTGCATTCTATCTAATGCAAGATGAACACCGAAATGTGGGAGGGGGAAATTTCACCTCATAGAAATTTCCCGTAGATCCGTTCCTGCTCCTTATGAAAATCCTGTTGATCTGTGTTAAGCTATGAAACTTGTTGTTGCCAGTTTGAATCTAGCGACTTGTTGCTGCTTCCGTTAAGTGCTGCCGCCTCTCGGCTATCTTATGATTGCTTGAATCTAGTCAGTGGGCCGTTGCGTCTTGGCTCGGATAGTGAGATGACCAGCTCAACTCGTTGTTTTGTAATCTGGACATTTTGTGTTAAATGTTAAACTTGTCGCTGTCGTATATACTTGGAAGAAGCAAGCAATAGTATATTTAATGCTGCAAATCGTGAAATATCATCACAGCCCCAATCATATTGAAGACTACTTAAACTAGCAAATACAGTAATTGAAATTTGCTAGTGGATCCACTTCAAGTACTACGTAAATCTGTATGAATCCAGCCTACGAAAAACTGGTGAGTAGTTTTCAATTCTGTATATTTTGTATTGTTTTCTTCAAGCGGTTGTATAACTATAGAATCGACCCATTTGCAGTAATTTCAATTTCTATTAATAATTTAAAACCTACAGTCCGCTATTGTTCTATTCATTCATATCATTTTCGAATATTTCGCTCTCATTGCTGAGTGTACCTTACAAAACTACTTGATTAGAATCATTGAAAAAGGTTTCTTAAAACGCTAGCCTAGCCTACTAACTAATAGAAAAAAACTAATAAAAATAATTTTCTTACAGGCTTATGTCCCTACTGACTCATAGAAAGAACTAATGTAAATGACGTTCACTTGTAGTAGGCTATAATTTTTTTAATCTATATGATCGAAGGCATGAAAACAAAATATTATCGACGATGGAAAGAGTGCGTGACCTGATTCCAATTGGACATTGCAGTCATCGTGTTGAGCCAGTACAGTGCCGATGGCCAGTGCAAGTCTGAACCGTGTAAACGCTCCTGAACAAACAAGGGGAAGTTGAACCAAGTACAACGCAACGCATCCTCAGCTATAGCAAAGAGATTAATGGCAGACAGGTCTTCTGCCCCCCTTTAATCTAACCCCCTTCAAACCCAGTAAACTACTCGTGTCCATATCCGCCTATTCGAGGGACAACTACTGCTAAAGTCTGTCCAAGCAAAGTAGACCAGAATGTCTCCTTTGCTTAGACAGACTATGCTAGGCAAGGTCTACACGAGCCAGAGTAGTAGACTACAGCCAGCAAGTAAATAGCAAGATGTACGGCCATTCAGCTTGACATGTTTACCGTGAATCCAACCAACTTTACAAGTAAAGCTACTTGTGCCAATCCCCACCCTTTAATTGCTTGGAGAGATAGTGAGTGTTCTCGGTAGAATTTCAATTCTGTCTGTGTTTATTCAGCTACGAAATATCATTATTTCTTGGTATAGAGGAGATTGTTTCAGTGCCGGACTGGTCAGGTCGGCTAGTCGGCGATCGCCGGGCCCCAGCCCCAGAGGGGCCCAAGATACCCTCAGCACAAAAATTGTAAATTTAATCGGCTGCAAAGAAACGAACAATTTTGTATTAAATTTGAAATTTAATAGAAAGTAAATCATTTTCTAATAAATACTATGATAATTCGACAGATTTTTCCAGACTTTCAAGACCGTTGATTAGACTTGAGGGCCCCTCATAACAAGAGAGCTTGAGAGGGCCTCTTAAATGCTGAGAACTTTTTCTATATTATAATCTTCTGTGAGGTCCTCGAGTCTAGTGCTCAGAAACTGAGGCCAAAAATTCTTATCAGATCTCATTCTGAATCTGCCTATTGGGCTGTGAATATTGAATTGACTATACTTCATTCGCGATGGCTTGAGGCGAGATAAACAAAAGCTCTGCATGTCCGTGTGTATGTATGTATGTGTGTGTGTGTGGTGTGTGTGTATGTGTGTGTGTGTGTGTGTGTGTGTGCGATGTGTGCGACTGGAGTGGCTTCGTTTCAGCCACGACATAAACAAGTCACAGCAATGCCAAAATCCCGAATTTTGTTGTAGGCAATTCAGTATAAGTATCTTTAATTAATCTTTTCTATAGATACACAATGGGAAATTGCTTGTTTCGGTTCTCTCTACTGCATGATCCTAAAGTGAACAAACAATTATAGTGAAACTTTTTGTGTCAAAATGTTAATGCTTTGGTTACAGTTCCAACTACGAAATTTTGGATTTTGGCATTGATGTGACTTGTTTATGTTGTCTTGTCTCACGCCATCGTGAATGGACTATAGTTACTAATAAAGGACTTGAAGTGTGTAGACTGTAATACTGATATACTACTACATGGCTAAATAATAGTGATTTTATAGCTTCTTAAAAACAAATTTAATATTCATCAATTTTTCATTGTTTTATTTAATGATTCGATTTGCCTCATCAACACCCTTAACACTCTATAGTCGGCGCAATCTAAGTTGACGAAAACCCCCTCCACCCGAGAAATAGCTACGTTGCCAGATTGTGTGAAATGGGAACATCTTCAAATTCGCGATTAAACCCCATATCTAGACGTAGAATTTTATCCTTGATATATCCAGTAGTATTAAAAAAGTTCCTGGGTAGAAGGATTCAAAGGAAATTTGATTTTTTTTGAAAAAATTGAAAAAACGTGAAAACTACTTTCTTTTGTATATCACTTTTCTCACAATCATGGGTTGTAGTGAAAATAAAGTTTTTCATATCAGAATGACAAGGAGAATTCGAGCTTTCTAATGGTTTTTGAATTTTCTATATCCGACCAATAATTATGTTTCAATTAATGAATATGCTTGCCAATGTCGAATCTACTCAAACAGAAAACATGAAATTTTCGATGATCTAGAAACATTTTTGTTTGAGAAGATAAGTGGGTGGTGGAAGCGAGAAAGTTGTTCAAAAACAATTGAAATTATTTTTCCAAATGTCGAAAATAGTTGGAAGATCGTGATTTGGCCTCTCAATAGCTTCAAAGTAAGGAGAGCGGTATATGCATGAATCATTGTATGTTAAAGATTTGAGTTATTGAAGCTAATCGACTTGGATATTCGAGCTGCAAACAGCTGGTTTATCATAAAAATAGTGAGTATCACAACACCGCGTGATTTTTCCGAAGCTACGCTGTCACTTTTAACATTCAGTTGAATATGTTTGCGTTAGGAGAAGTTTCAATTTCACGCAATGAAGTTTCAAAATGGCAACGTAGCTATTTCTCGGGTGGAGGGGGTTTTTGTCAACTTAGATTGCACCGACTATAAATTCAAAAATGTTGACAGTATCTTTCCTGAACTGGCACAACAATTGCACAAAAGTATTCTCGAGTTGGCAACCTGTTGAATGACAAAATGTAATGCAGGGGGCGTGGCCAGAGACAAAAAACGTTTCTGCTTCCCCCTCCATATTCTAGTGGATGAAACTTTGTGGGGGCGTGGCCTATGGCTCAACCAATAGTAGACTAGTATCCTCAAGTCGACCATCTGTTGAATATCAAAAAATACTGTGGGGGCCAGAGACATGAATTGTTTCTGCTTCCCCCTCCATTTTCAAATAGATGAAGCTTTCTGGGGGCGTGGCCTATGACTCAACCTATAGCAGAGAAGTATTTTTGAGTCGACCACCAGTTGAATGTTGAAAAATACTGTAGGGGCGTGGCCAGAGACAAAAATTGTTTCTACTTCCCCCTCCATTTTCTAGTGATTAAAGCTTTCTGGGGGCGTGACTTATGGCTCAATCAATAGCAGACAAGTATCCCCAAGTCGGCCACCTGTTGAATGTCAAAAAAACTGCAGGGGATGTGGCCAAATACAAAACTTGTTTCTACTTCCCCCTTCATTCTCTAGTAAATGAAGCTTTCTGGAGGCGTGGCCTATGGCTCAACCAATAGCAGGCATTTATTCTCAAGTTGGCCACCTTTTGAATATCAAAAACTACTGCAGGGGGCGTTGCCAGAGACAATAGTATATCACATCACCAGTTCAAGATGGAGTTTTACATCCTTGGAAATGGTGAAAAATACCTCCCCTCCCATACCCCTCTTTAGGAGGACCCTTGAGCGAGTATAGCCGATGGCCCATATCCTAGCCAGTCCGGCACTGGATTGTTTTTCAATACAGGTACAGGCGTTTTTCCTCCATTTTTGCAATTAAATAACATTGCAACATAATTATCAAACTTGTGCTGTGCTCCTGATATTCAACATTATTATTATTATTATTCTGCACGAAGAAAAAACTTTTTAAACATCCAATAAAGATTATTCTAATAATCATATTTTCGTTTCCGTTTTATCTCTCCCGTACTGTCATGCATCTACACAGGGTGTTCCGGAAATAACTGATTTGAGTACCATCACGGTGATCTTTAAGCTGAGCAGAAACTGTCATTGGCAAAACGCCAATCCGCCATTTTATATTTTTATGAATTTCTATCATTTATCTGGATAATGGGTGAACACTTCCCTATGAAATTTAGCAGGCTCAAGTATAAGTATGAGGTCTTTGAAATAGTAATCTCAAAAAATTTCAGTTTATCAGTTATATAATTATCAGCTTTAGTAAATTGATATATTTTGGTATATTGGCATACAATGCATTTCATCTGATATTGAAAAGACAAAAGATGATAAAATAATGAACATTGACGTTCGAGCTTATAAGATGAATATTTCATACGTAATAGTTGTCACAAGATTTACCTAGCACGACGAGTCGTATGGGCGGCGCCCTGCGCCCGGTGACGATGTCCTCGCACTGCCAGAGGCCCGCGTGGTGGGCGCGGGTCGCGTGCAGGAAGAGGCGCCCCGTCATGGCGTCCCACAGGTTGGCCTCGGCCTCCTGGCCGTTGTGGTGCCAACGGACGCGCCCCGCGCCACCGCGAGACAGCTCACAGTCCATGCGCGCCTCCTGCTGAATGCCCACTTGCAGCTCGGACACGTCGTCTGATTCGCCACCTTGAATGTGAAACAGTTAGAGATAAAGTCACAGTCTAGAAATCAGATTCGATTGCAAGTGTGATATTTTGACACTTGAAACTTGAATTACACACAAATTTTGACTTCTAAAAGTGAATATATATGAGAATAAAATATTTTTGACGATTATTTCCCAATTCTGGTGCACAAGACAAGTCTGGTGAAACACAGACAAAGACCAAGATTATGTTCACACTTTAAACTTAAATTATACAAAAATTTTGACTTATTCAGGTGGAAGTATATGAAAATTATATAATTTCATTAAACGATTTCTCAATTCTGGATCAAAAGGAGTCAAATGACTACATTACAAGGGTTTGCGAACTGTAGTACATGGTTGAAAGTTGACGCACAGTCGCAGAGGCGTACTAATACTAAGCCATAACTTAGGCAACAGCTGACAGCGTGGTAGTTCGGCTATCCAGTGGCACGGCTCCAAAGGAAGCCAGCTCCCACTTAAAATTATTATACATAGTAAGTCAATTCTTTGTACGCCTGTACGCGGCGTAGTTTCGGAAAGCACTCTTCTATATTGATCTGTAACCAATAAAAAATGAATTTTTCTTAATTTGAGTACGAACTCTGTAATTTTATATTCATATGAGAATGGGGTATATTTTATAATGAATTATCTATTATAATTTTTTTTATTCTGCTAAGAAAGCCAATGAAATCTGAATATTTTCATTTTCAATAATTTTTTTAATAGCCAATCTATCACTAGTTCTTCAATGTATGAATTTCATTCTCTAAAATAAAGATCATGAGAATTTGTTAATCATTTTATAGGTTTCCTGAAACACCGCGTTTCTATTTCATTCCAATTACTGAGATCTAGGAATAGAGTCATTCACACTGATACAATGTGTGGTCATATTAGAACAGATATACAGATTGTACGGTGTTCCTATTTTCTCAGGAAATTCATATCTGGAATCCACATGAACCTTGTTACTCGAATCATTTGATAAAGCCTTTATGAGTCCACCTTAGTCCAATCATGATGTTCAATCAGTGTTTCACCTTTTTTACAGGGATTCTCATGCTACCACACTCCACGCTTATCCTTGTTCTGAAGTATCATATGAGGAAAAGAGCTGGGGAATCTCGATCTAGTCTATCTTAAGCAAGTGTATTTACACTGGAAAAAAGCGTATCCTTTTATTATAAAAGCTTTCCAGTTTAAGAGGAGACTTGTGTAGAGAAATCGGCGTGACCTCATCTCATGCCGAGCGCAACTTAGTTTCACGGACTTGGCTGGCAAGCATTCTTTTTATTAGGTCGACTTGGCAATCACTGCTTTTGGCCAGGAAAGGCAAAATCATCAAGCCTCATCAACCCTTATAGCTGACCTGTGGTTAATGCTTGATAAAGCCAGTCTGGTAAGTGAGCTGTGTCAAGCAATTTTTGGGGATTTGTTGAAGGAAATTCGACAAAAATGTAATGGTAGTTTTGTATACTTACAACAATACTTGGGATAAGTATAATATCTTAATCGAATTAGTCTACTCAAATGTTCTAATTTGTACTTTTCAATGGAATTTTAATCTATTATTCATTGTGATAAATAATGGAATTTGTTATTTTTTTAAAATAAGTCTGAAGTATGTTACTGTATTTCAAACATCACAATGAAATATGGATGTACTCTTGATAACAATCCTTAGAAAATCAATCAAGTTTATGAATTACCATCATCAATTTTCCACTTCCTATAAAAAGGGTGAATTGAACAATTACTATGCAAATACTATCCAATAACAAAAAATTCAGACTACAAATATTCTCTATGACAAAAGTATAATCAATCCTATCTCATTGAGAGTATATCTCATTTGAGTATAAATAAGACTCAAATAGATCCTAGAAAGTGATCTCATTGATAGATTCCTACTTTTATTCAAAAATCAAAAGCTGAAGAGTATCCCATTGCTGTACTGCTGTTCTGAACTAGAACAAAGTTTAGTCCAAATACACATAATATCATAATTAGTTCACATCTCATGACTTCTCTATCTTTTAAGTCGGTCTACATCGAACAGTACAGATTATTTTGAAGCCAAATACTGCTCCTCTTAAATTTATACTTACAAAAAAAAGGTTGAGTAATGAAATATTTCAAAAAGACTAATTTCCACACTTCTCAGTTGATATTGAGCTCAACAAATTATTATTCAAATTCACAACCGCCAATTTTTGGACCAGAGCCTATCTTGAAGTGGCGGAGGCTGTTGGTGATGGGCAGTGTTGGTGGAAATTTTTAACGAGGCAGTGAAGAGCGACGTTGGCAGGGTGCAGAGTGTTGTATGAGGGGCGGGAAAATCTATTCAGCTCGGATAAGTGCTGAGTCTTTGCCGGGTGCTCCATCCACCAAGTTGGCCCCGCCGGACCGTGATAAGCTCAAGAACAGTTTCGCTCCGAACCGGGACCTTAACTTGGCTGAGCGCCAATAATCGACGGATGACACGGCCATATGTATCTTCATTTTACGGCTGATCTTCGACCTGCAACCGCCATCTATTAGCCATGTCGTCGTCGTTGTAAAGCAGATAAAAAATCCCCCGAGAATAATCTCCGCGTTGCGCGGCCTACACAACAAATTTTCTTCTCGCAATACGTTATAAATCTCGCAGGGCGCCTTTCGTATTACACTGCCATTGTTATCGGCGAAACTCATATTTCTGCCAGCGCGACTCACAAAACCTTACGGCTGTCATTCATCGCGAATAAATAATATTGTCCCTATCTTCGTGCCTATCTTGGTCTGTATATCACAGATGAAACTCCAATATCCCTTATCAAGGCTATTGGAGAACTAATAACTTCATACTAACGACACTCCTTTCATTGTATTACAGAACTATGCAAATGTAATAGATGACCTTTCAAAAACATAATAGGCCTAATACCAAGTATATTATGTTGATATTTATCAACCATTCAATTACTATGCAACCAGTGCTATGCAGTTACTATGCAAGAAATTACTATGCAGCAGTGTGGCTTCATAGCGAAGCTTGATCCCCCGAAATTAACTCATAATTTGAGAAAATACAATAGATGATGGTGAGAGAGCTTTCATTCTTTGAAAAACTGTAATCTTCTATAGGAAGAACATTACTCCTATTGGAAATTCAAGATCCCTATTCAGACTAAAACTAGAACCATATTTTCTTTCAACCGTAATAAATTTTCAACCCATTTGACATGATGCATAAAAAGTACGAAACAGCTACATACGTATATTTTGCTGGGACAAGTCTCCTTCTACACACAATCATAGTCTGACGCCAGCCAGTTGTAAACTGAATCCGCTTATCAGTCACAATGAACATTTAGGAAATTGTTGGAGGCAATCAGATGGCAAATCAGCTTGGTTCGTCTCTCAGTAGCTGGCAAATTCAATTACGAGCGATTCCATTCTTTGGAATTGCATTTGTCCATTGGATATTTGCGCGCTTGTTGCTAGATACGAATAGATACAGATATAATAGAGTGCTGGTTGCTAGATATAGATTTAATAGATACAGATATAAGAGAGTGCTGGTTCCTAGATACAGATGTAATAGATTCAGATATAACAGTGCTTGTCGCTGGATACAGATGTAATAGATACAATTTTAAGAGAGTGCTCGTTGCCATATACAGATTTAATAGAATGATACAGTTATAGGAGATTTAGAACAAAATCCAATTGCAGCATGTGTAAACTGATGCTTACTGGTCATAGTGGACGAAATAGAGTCGTATGCAGACGACTTCATTAGTGTGTTTGTCCAAGCAAAAAAAGCATTCTGGCAAGATGGGAAAATGACTCCAGCTCGGTCAATGATGGTTTAAAAATTATAACTTTGGTCTCAACTTGTAGTAAACATCTTTCTTCACAATTTCAGACCAAGTTTATAATTTTTGAACCAATATTGACTAAGCTGAAGTCATTTTCCCATCTTACCAGAATGTCTTCTTTGCTTGGACAGACTATACAATTTTCTCCGCTCGATGGAAACCGACTGTACTACACAGAATAATGACTCCAGCAGAAACATTTCCAACTACTGATTGCTTTTTCAATGAGCGCCAATGACCATGCTAGTAATTGCATTATTATCGCTAGATGATAAACAACAAGCATGACTGCAATCTAGTCCTTGCTTCATTATTTTGGACGATCTATGCTTTCATGCTCCAAGCAACTGCAACTGGGGGTTGGGAATACATCAGTGTATGGACGAATTCATGTGATATGATTCACCCACGCACTGTAAATATCTCATTGTTGCACATATTACATAATCAGTTATAGGTGATTTCAGAGACATAACTGGAATTGTTTGTGTAAGGGAATACGCAACAAAGATAATCAAATGAATTTGAATATTATTTCTTTTGGATTGGAGGAAACAATTCGCATCAAAATCATTCGTGAAACGTTTTAAATGTTGTTGAACAAACGAACCTTTAACCAACTCGAAGTCCATCTCGAACTTGCCGGCCGGGGTGGCCGAGTGGTCTGGGGCGTTACAACCTTCAGTCCGCTAGCGCTACCCGGTCGTGGATTTGAATCCGGTTAGTTGGTTCGAAACCACCAGAGGCATGGTCGTTTATGCACTTCATAAATCACCCTCGCACACTCCATTACCCACGCACAAGTAAATTGGAATACTTATGTGGGCATCATCCGCAGCAAAAAAAAAAAACCTTCAAACTGGGGATATTCCATCACTGATAAACGGCAACAGTGCGCTCCTATTCACATAAGAAAATGCATTTCCATAAGATTGTGTGATGCATTCTGAGGTGTGGAAGAACTAACTATAGTTGCATTTTCCCACTAAACCGGCTCACCAAACTTCTTCCAACTTTCGTGCGTGTACATGGTAAAATAATATGCTAATGCTTGAGAAGGAAATATTATTTGTTTTTTCGACTGTGAAGAGAAATTCAATGGAAACCTCATAGCATTACAAATACTCGGATGTGAAGAAAGTAGTATTTGATTCTGAGAAAAAAATATTTTCCCGATTCCGCCATCGACTTATTGACGTCGGTTTGATAAACGAGAATAATATCAGTTTTCATACTCCATCAAAATGGATTCCTAGAACTGGAATACAAAATCCGTTAATTCCATTAGCGTTTTAATGGAATTCTATGGAATTGGTAGCATATAAGAGGAGTGTAGCAAGTTGAAACTTGATGAAGTTTCTCAGACTATTTTCTTTTCCAGACTATTTTTTTCTTTTATCATAAGATATTTTCTATTGTGGATATTAAGATACATAAGATATTAATTTGTATTGTATTAATACAATATTGGTATTTTGAAAAAGTAGAAGCTAGAAGGAAGATTTATTCATTGTATAAGTAATCATATAGATGATGAATTGAACAAGTAGATAGTAAGAGATAGAGTAGGGATAACAAGCTTACTAGATTAAAATCAGTATATTTAACAATGTAAATTTTCTATAATATTGACACAATGTGAGATTCAATCAAGTAGAGTGTGTATTCTCGACCCAATCAGAGAGCGTTCTCGATACTGTTATTTCAGCATTTTGAAATGAGATTGGAGACAAGAGCTGTATCAATGAGTTGCATGGCGTGCTGATCGCGATGTGATTATTGGCAGCGTGGTAACAGGCGGAAGCATACATACAGAATGCGTGCATAGAAGGGTAGCGAGAGGGTGTGGCTCTAGCAGCTAATTGAATTTGGCAGAGAAAACCTCCGGTTAATTAGAAAACTCCTGCGGCTGTACGATAATTACCGCAAACTTATAATTAACAAGTTCTACGCCTCGAACCTCTTATTAATAACCATAACCAAGTCAACAAGTCCGACAATAATAACTTTGAACTTGCTAGTTTATCTCTTCGATATGTGGCTGGATTCAAATCAAATAATCAATTCGCTTGCAATGATTATTTTGAACTTGATAGTAAATCTCTTCGAAATATAGAATTATGTTACTCAAATACCCCCACAAATAAATTAATCTGTAGTGATAACACTCTGATTGCTGCCAATTCAACTGAATACATCCGTATTACGGAGAAGTTTGTTCAAGAATTAAATCAAATGATAACTCATACTACATAACTCATACATTCACGTTACTATTTGTTAGGGCTATATAACGACATAGAGAGCCTTTTTATATAGCCTTACTATTTTGGTATATTTGGTATCTTCAAGTGGTGAAATAGATATTTTACTTTGAGTTTTCTAGAATAAACAAGTGAATTTCACTTCTTAACCAAGGTCTTAAACGAGCTGCTGATGCAGAAGATACAATTTAGAAAATTGATTTCCAAATTACATGATGAGTAATTACATCAATGCTTTCCTTGCTATTTTCATGGACACTTTCGAAAATTCATAATCATCGTAACCACATATCTTTGCTTCGAGGTTCTGGTTATTAGGCAATCATGGAGAATTACCTTTTTTGTGATGGAATTCAAAATATTTTAAAATGAGAAATCACTTCAGAAATAATCCTTATCCATGTGATCATGGACGTTTGTTTGGTAGTAGGTTTTTACAGTAGTCTAGGGTTAGGGAATCAATTTTTATCAATAGTTGCTTTTATTTCAATGGTTTAAGAAAGATGGAATTCTTGTAAACCCTGACACAATAATAATTCTGTAAAAAATGTTTTTGTTTTGTTGAAATGAGAGTAGCCTATTATGTTGATTTAAACAATTATTTAGCCTATTTGCTGTCATATTGTTTATGTATGTTGATTTTGTGCTCCCTCGACTATAATGATGATATTTCTGAAAGTAGAAAATGAATTCAATCATTCACAGAATGCCCCTGGCAAATGTTCTCCCAAGCCGGTTTCTATTACAGTACATTCCTCGCAATATTCCTCCCTCATCCTCTTTACATGCAATTTCGTTCCTCGGTAGTAATTTCTCTCATTCCTCGCGGTATTTTCCTCACAATTGCTTCGGTGGATTTTTTCAATTGTTCCTAGAGCATTCACTCGTCTCACTCACTATTTTATTTTTCTCATTTTCAATTCTTATGATAGATGACTGATCATATCTCGTATATTCCCACATAAAACAGTTCACAATAACTGAGTTCAACCCAGTGAGAATAGAATAGCACTATTCTATTTTCTCAATTCTATTCTCAATGGTTTTTAATCCAATTCTACTAAATAATTTGGCCTTTAATTTCAAAATTCATATTATTAGAAATTCTACCATTTTTTCCAATCCGCTTTATCATTCTTTTAGATAGTATCTATTTTTCGCAGTTCAAATATAATCATATTTCTAAGTAACAATGCCCATATTCTTGATAACTTTAAATTATAATAATGGCAATAATCATGAATCCCCTATCATACGCAACAACTCGAGTAACAGCATACTATATCAATGAGGTATTCACCATCAAGTTTCAGCTAATATTTATTCCAACTATTTTGACAGTGGTTACGATCATTGAAGTCCAAAGTTGAGTTTACAGTATCGTGATGGAAAAAAATCGAAAACTAGCAGGCTTCAAGTTCAAATATAGATTTCAGTTACAGAATCCGATCCACATAATTCAGATAATCGAACGAAGATAATGAATATATGTGGCATTATTCAATCATTTCATACCTTTGAATTCATTAGCTGCATGGGCTGTATCCTCGATATAATAACAACCTCGACCCATGAACAAGTTCCATTTTCCAACTTTGTAGAGGAAGTAAGCAGACATCAAATTCTATTCAAAAAGCGGTAAATATCCCCAGATATTCTGTATTCAATAGAATGTTGTTGGAACAGAATTATGTGTAGTCTAATAGATATAAATTTCACACTTAACAGGTCGATTCTGAAAGAAAATTAGCCGAAAACAAACAGACTCGTGTGCGTAATAAACGAGATAATAAATTTCGAATAATGTCTTCCTTAGCCGCAGCCGCCGCCTCATTTCGAAACAGAGTACAAGGCAAGCAAAGAAGACATTCTGGCAAGATGGGAAAATGACTCCAGCTCGGTCAATAATGGTTTTTGAATGGTAATTATAAATTTGGTCTCAAATTCTAGAAAACATTCTGCTCTGAAATTTGATACAAAATTTATAATTTTTGAATCAATATTGATCGAGCTGTAGTAATTTTTTCATCTTGCCAGAATGTCTTCTTTGCTTGGGCACACTATACAAGGCAAGCAAACAGGTATCGCGAACAGGATGCTTGCGCGGCGTAATTTATAGAGAACACCACCCACCGTTGTTGTTGAGAGTTGGGATCTGGCAATTTGGTAAATATTAGAAAGGAGGAAAAAAGGAAGGAGTGCTGTACCGCCAAGGCGACGAAGGGGAGCAAAAGGGATGAAAACAGGAGAAGGAATAAATCAAAAGTTGGAAAGTTGGTTGGCGTGCGTGACTGAAACCCCCAAAGCCAACCCCTAGACACTCTCCCCCCCACCACTGGCTTGTTGAGGAAGACCACGGAGAAAAGACGACGCCTCGCCGAGCAAGAAGAGCATGCTGATAGTAAGAACGCTCGCTTCAACGAAAAGCATCTGTTCATTGTTAAAGGCTGCAAACTGCAACATCCCCTGGCCCCGTATACGATCCGGAAATTCGCCTTGATCACTCCCCGCCTTCTAAAACCCGTGCGCGTGCAGCCAAACCTCCCCACACAAATTCCTACGCAGGCGGAATTTCGTCCTATACAACACTTTGTTATACACGTTATATGAACGCTGTAGAAGAATAATTTTGATGATAATACATTTATAATTTTAATGCCACATTCTTATTCTGCTGATGTCTACAGGTAGCTGTTGTCTACCTGTATTATAGCCGTCAATTTGGAATAATAATAATCATGCCTACAGCTATCAGGAGATTATTCCAACGCCCAATATTCCATTTCATATCATTGTTCAAAATCATCCATTGTGTGTTGTGTAATTTTTATAAATAATTTGATTGATAGATTTTGTTTCCTTATTTCAACATAATCAACTATGCATCTCTAGCCATCTCCTCCTCTTTAAAGCTTTAACTTTACATGTGATGTACTTTCCCACCAAGCACTGCTGAATTTCCAGTGTTATTTTGACAAAAAATGAAGTGAACTTTTCAACTGGAGGATACATTTCAGCTTTCTCCTTACTAAGTAGAGATTCATAAATAGGCTGCTTGATAAAGATTCTCTTGTGAACTCGATTGCTACAATATAATATAATTGAGCCCAGTCCAAATAGTTGAATTCAATCCAATATAATTAAATATTCGTCTGTAAAGTTATGATGCAACAATCCATATGTCAGCAGGCAGCTTCTGCTAAGTGATTTCAAGAAATGATAACGAAATTAAAACAACAGATAAATAAATAATACAGAAAATAATAAAGACGTTTGCAGTATACAATGTTACAATAATAAATCGAATTAGCTTTTTAATCATACTCTGCTGAGCACTGGCGGCTCGTGCCCACGAAACAGGTGAAGTGCCCGTATCTTTTACTGTAAAGCGCTTCATCTGTTTCGTGGACACAAGCCGCCAGTGCTCAGCAGAGTATGATTAAAAAGCTGATTCGATTTATTATTGTAACATTCTATACTGCAAACGTCTTTTTTATTTTCTGTATTATTTATTTATGATAACAGATGATAAAAGAATTATAAATGAATAATAAAGATGTTCACAGTATAGAATGTTGCAATAATAAATTGAAGTAGCTTTGTTCTCATACATATTATCCGATTACAAAATGATAGCTGCAGATGTTACACAGCAATGGAACATGGTTGGTACTTCGCCACGGTTATAATATTTTAATTAATTTGATGAACAAAGCGCGCTGATGAACAGTTTCCGACATCAAATGTAGCGGTTTGAGCAGCTCGACTGTGATTTTTGATCCGTTGGTCGGTCACATGCCGTTGCCTGCCGCCTGCACGTCACAAACAAACAAAACGCAATGTTAAGCAATCCTAAATCATGCTGATATTGTAAAGCCGAACAGCGGCTAACTGCTGGAGGGTGAAATTAGGAAGGGTCGGGGCAAAAAGCACGTGGCCAAACATCGAGCATGCACACAGAGAGCTGGCTGACTGGCTTTCCGGAGCAGGAGAGAGGTCATCCTGTGCCTCTGTGATCGTCGTCGTCGACATTGACGTCCAGTGTATGCTCTGCTGACTATGAAGCCACAGCCCTCGGCCGACAACCCCTAAACAAACAGCTACACAGCTCACATAATCAAACCGTGGCCGACCAATCCTCATCTGGTGTCAGCTAGCAATAACCAACAGCCAAATACACATCAATGTCAATGTTCGCTTGTATTTATTTGTGAAACAGAATTGCTTTTTTCATACCTGTTGATGTTTTATACATGGATGTTTCCATTCTACACTGTGGTTTGTGTTTACATTCTGTGATTAGGGACATATATTGTGTACTGGAATCAGTTTCAAGAAGATAGACACTACTCAGAGTTTGATAAGATTCTTGTTTGTTTTTGGTTTATTGGAAAACTGTTATATAGCTCTTGATGAATTTACTACGCATAAATATCTAATTTAAAAAGGTAGCTGAGCCCTTGAAAAATTATTTGGAAATTAGTCCAAATGTTGGATGATCAATTTTATTGATCTAGTGAGTCTGGTTGGTCAGTGAAGGCAGTTGCCATGTGATTGTGATGTTAAGTCACAATCAATATGGTCTGCTTTTGGATGGGTGACCAGATTGTGAACAAGGCGAGTGGAACCTACCCTCATGGGAATCTCCCCACAATGAAATTCTGACTGCTCGTCATCAACTGTGATGACTGTGAAATCCATATGCATATTATTTTTATCAAAGTAAAGATGTTTTTACAATCAATTAACTCATGAACAATAATTATTATGATGACTCACTATATTCTACAGAAATAAGAATCAGGTGCATGAATTACTTATTAGAGAATCATGTAATAGGTGAGTGAATTATTATAAAGTGTTCAAGTCATCCATCATAGATTATACAATCGGGATGCAGTGCTGATGACAGGACAGGATCTCAGTAATCATAACACAATATCAATTTACAATATTAACTACCTGTGAATTACCAGTAGATTATCCACTCAATGAACTTCAAGCTTTCATGAGGGAGCATTCTGATTTCAGGTAGTGACACAATACCTGTTATTTGTGTGATGCACCGTACTTGCTTGTCATTGTCAACAGAACAGCTATGAAAAAGTGGTTGGATAAGATTAAACGCTATTGCTGGTGTTGGGATTCCCGGTGGTAATGGTAATGAAGGGAGGTAGATACAAAGAGGATGAGAGAGAGAGAGAGAGAGAGAGAGAGAGAGAGTGTGTGTGTGTGTGTGTGGAAGGAAAGATAGAAGAGGTAAAGAGAAGAATATAGGTTCAGAGGAGAGGAGGAGAGGAGAGGAAGAGAAGAGGAAAAGAGAAGAGGTGAGAAGAACAGGAGAGGAGAGGAGATATGGAAAGAAGAAGGAGAGAGGAGAGGTGAGATGAAGAGTATGTGAGGAGGAGAGTACAGAAGTAGTTGAGAGGGTGTTAGGAGAGGCATCATTTTCGGTTGGTGGTGCGGGGAGACGCGGTGCAACCCGGTACGGTCGTAGCTCATAACCTTCAACTGTTTTGTTTTGTCTCCGGGCAGCAGCGAAATTAAATTCAGTGACACAGCCCGAAATTATAAATGGTCCTCCTGATAGGCCGAAAAACACTAGCATCATGCCACCGGTTAGCCCAGTGCTCTGGGGGACGCTGTGATGTGCTCTGTAGGGTTTTACCCCCCTTCAACCCCCTTTTTATCCCCCCCCCGCGCAACACCACCACATTCACCCAGACAATCAACTCTGTACTCTGAAAATAAATTACATAATCCCGGCGGTCATAAATTTTCACCGTGCTCTATTTACATATCGCCCAACACAGTATCATCTTCATTACTGCTGCGTTTTATTTTCGAAGTATATTAAGTGTGCCATGTTAAGCACACCGGTCCGATCCGGTCTGGTACGGTGTGAATTTATTCCCAGCGATGCTTTTACGACACTCAGCGGCCAATTTTTCGCAAATCATAACAGCGGACAAGGGCCGCCACCGACACCAGCTGTTTTTAATTAAACAGAATGGCGCCTGTAAATCGCGTCTAATAGCCAGCGCCAAACAATGGCTCTACAATGATTAACTGGTTGAACCTTTTCTACGCATCAAAAATCAATGAATTGGTCACACGTGTAGTTCATAGTTATTAAATCTTGCTGTATTGAACCCAGGGTGTATGAGAGATGATGAAAAAAATTTATTAAGAGGAATCTAGTTCTTAATTGCACGTTGGTATTGCTGCTATTCAGATCGACTAGCAAAAGGTGATATTCATGAATTTTTACCATTTAGGGACATGGAATCGTTCGAATAAGCTAGTGACATTCACGCGCTGCAATGGGCACACTCGTGTGCCAGTTTACTATTATTTGGGCTAATGACAATCTGTGAACAAGAATCACGACATCATTGATAGTGGAAAATCATGAGAATGGGATTTGTCAAAACTCTTTAGGTGTAATATTATCATAATCAACAATTATAGCATTAGTATTGATGATTGGGTTCAATCAATCAACAGACAACAGCCTGTAAGAAAGAATGGATTATTTGATAGAATAGGGCTTTTTCTCCAACTACGAATTTTAAATGAGATGCTCCAAAAAGTATAAAATATCGCGAAAGTAATACTGTATCGCCAAAATTATACAAAACCTTTAAATTCGATTATCTTCTTCAGAAAATGCATAACCTTGTGTTTTTTATTGAGAGAGAATAGAACCGTTGACACAGACACACAGCTTTATCCAGTATGGCAGTATCTCTATTTTGTGATGGGAATATTATTTTAGTAGCAGACAACAAGACCAGCGAACCACTCATTTCTCAGAAAGCGAACGGAATAAATCTTTCGATCAGCGGTTGCTGTGGGGTGGAAACGCTTGAAAATTACCTGACCCCAGAGCTTGAAAACACGTTAGAAGAAGATTAACGCTGGTGAGATCGATGAAAATAGTCGGATGGAAGGAAGAACGGAAGCGATTTCGACTGAATTCGACTTTCCGTCTCAATTTCCGAAGTTCTTTGTTTGCCATGAGGAGTGAGAAGGAGAAGGAGGAGGAGGAGGAGGAGGAGAAGGGGCAGCAGAGGGTGGTCTGCTTTGTGCCTCCTCGGGGCATCTTCCATTTGGTCCAGCCAGCTTTCTCCATCTTGGTTCACAGGCTGAGAATTTCTATGGCCCATCTCGGGACTAATTAGAATGATTCATGAAGCAAGTCTTAAGAATCAGCGGACGCTTTCCAATTCAAGATTTGTGTGCAGCAGAGCGCAGAAAGCTATTCTAAATGAAAAAGAAGACTTGATGGATGCCCTGCAGAGTGATCAGGAGCTGATTTTGCCCGGCGAAATGAAGTGGAGCTTCCACTTGAAAACACTTTCTTCCAGATTGGACAGGAGCCCAGATTAAACTTTAAGCAAGGTTTTTAACTTTTATAATATTTTGAATAGTTCATCAGATGGAGAACAAAACTGTCCACTTGATGAAATATCCGTTCAAGCTCTTAAAATAATCTCACTCAAATGCTTATCAGTCAATGAAAACTGTTCATGATCCACAAATGCAATTATAAACGGAATTAAATCTACTCAGCTTCTATTTTCAGAAAAATTCATTATAATTATCATGGTATGGTCAGTAAAGTTCTTCTTGTTTTTAAAGTGAGATAAATCACTATGCACCTTCTCAGTTTCTGTGTATTCAGACATTTTTACTCACAAGTTCAATATAGGCTACTTACTTAATTGAATAGCATTCGCATGTACGCAAATGTTTTCATTATTGAGTACTGACCTGAAACAAAGAAATCATATTCTAATCACTTATACGCTCAAGTTGACAGATTCAATTCATATATTTGTTAACATAATATGGTTTACAAGAGCACAAGTAATACCAGAGAGTGCTCTTATTGTTTTGTTATTTACATTACTCTGAATTTGAACTGGGCCGTGTCTCATAAACATTTACAATCCACAATTACTCATAATTCGTGGATTCTACTAGTGTTTCTATCTCATAAACGTTTCCCATAATTCTGAAATTTTACAATCTCAGCTAGCTAGTTGCTATGAAATGAAAAAACCATATAACTTTGCTTCCAATGCAATGATTTGATGAATGAATTGATATATTATTATATATATAAATATCTATTATGAATTTTATTGTGAAATTTAAATAGAAATCAATTTTATCGTTTAAATAGTATCATAATCTACAAACCAAATTGTTATATGAAACCTTGAAGTCGGTCTTGATGTAGCGTCTGCAATTAGGGCAACAACTGCTTCTCTCCAAAATTTTGGACATTGTAACTCGAACGTTTTATTGGTAAATCTACAATCCCGATCACTTGTTTTTCTTCAGAAAAACAAACTGTAAATGTTTATGAGACACGGCCTTGTGCACAATATCGAGAACCAATAAAATAGAATTCTAAGCGACTTAGGATGGGAAATTTAGGAAAAAATTATGTTTTACATGTGAAACAGTTTCAGATTACACAGTGACATATTTTATTCGAAAACAAATAGTCTAAACAAGTGGAACCAGCGGGTGTTCTTATTGTTTTAATAATCTTGATTGATCGACAATACTTTCAACGAGTAGTATGATATCTATATACATAGTATGATGTTGAAATTCAATAAGAGAATGGCATGCTACGTGAGACCCTTTCAGATTGTGTTTTCGCCCTGAGAGATTGAATAATCGGCACGTGCCAAATGTGAAGAGAGAAAGAGAAGAGAGAGAGTGTGTGTGTGTCAGGGTGATAGAGGGGAGAGAGGCAAGTGCTTGCAATTTCGAATCAAGAGTGAACAGTCCGGACATCGCTTTATTGACACACTCTACTCAGCCACTGTTTGAAAAGACAGTCCAATAAGAGTGCATACATAATTGGAAAGAGAGAAAGAGATGGTAAACATTGTTAAATCTAGTTTGCATGGTTACTGACAGTTGTATGTACAATGCTATGAGAGGAGGTATATTTGTATATGTCCTACAATGCTCTATCAAATCTAGAAAATAATGTAACAAGCATGTCGGTTTCATCAACTAAAAGAACTATAAAAGTATCTAAGGAGAAGGAATTGTTGTCCAAAATCTAATAATACTGCAGCTTGAATAGTTACTCAATGCTCACCACCTTCAACGTAATCTCATAAAGTTTTTATCGTTAACATAGAGTAATCACATTTTGATATCATGCTAGTAAAGATGTTAGAGGTAATTGAATTATATCAGACTCAATCTTCAATGTTATCTAGTGCGAGGAGGAAGCGATAAAACAACTTTCATGTGTCTAATTTAGTATTTTTCCATTTCATCGATACATACATATGATATAATACTACTCATAACACGGATACTAGCATAGTTTGTAGGGATCACACAAATAAAATTTTGATAAAGGTAGATTCATACATTAGGCATCCGATTTCTTATTCTATCACAGTTTTTAAGACAACTATTTCTGGTCTCTCAACAAGGAGATCTGGAGTTCAGCCTCAAATATCCAGAATACAGGCTCGAGGGGTGGACGAGAAAAGTATAATGAGCCTGACGGCCTTTTCAATTATGGTTGATGATGAACAATAATAGATAACTTTATTAATAATCATGATTTCAATAATAATGATATAATAATTCATTCGTTTGATCACGAAGTACTGTACTTTGAAAATCAATGCATATTTTTCTCAAGAATCTGATCCTGACAAACATCCAACTACAATCAGAAATTTCACAATAGAGGAGACCTTCTGTATATCCAGAGACAAAAATCCACGAATGAATCAATAAAATATAATTGAAAGCTTAAAACAGTGTATCTTGCTGTAATTGAGCGATCCTTTCATGCGATCAACAAAGACGGTTGAAAAAGGGTGATATAGCACTTTACACAATTTGGCTTGCCGGGAAACTCTGTTTTAGAACATCAAAGGCGTGTAAATTAAGAGTGCAAGACTGTCTTTTATAGTAGACGATTCATGTAACTCATCATGTTCCTTGGGATATGGGATTGAGGGGAGTGGGAGGCAAGATCATCATTTTGGTTTGATATAGGGGTGTTATTCGGCGAGGAATACAGGTGTTTTGAGGGTTGGGGGAGAGAGAGGGTGAGGGAAACCAGGTGCGTTTGGTTCCAGATGATTGCGTGCGCAAAAAAGTGGTAGAGACTGAGAGTAGTTGTAGGCGGTCACAGGGGAGCAAGGGACAAACAAGTAGGCAAGTAATGAAGAGGCGATTGTCTTGTTTGTTGGCAGGCGACGCTTGCTTTGCTTCCGTCTCTTTTCAGTGAGGAAAACGCCTTGGAAATGAGCGACAACGCGATTCAAAGAGCAACCGACGCCTGGCGTCTAGACGCTAATGCATAAAGGGTGCGCAACAGAGAGAATAACAAGAGGAAATGAGAGGGAGTGAGAGAGAATAAAAGAGCGGCGCTCGTTTCTAACGAAGCTTGCTGAAAAACATGCCCGGCCCCTTTCACATCCCGCACACAACTGCAATTCTATCCCGCAATTGCATTGCCTTGCCTTTGAGAATGCTACTTTCAATACGTACTTTCCCCTTTCTCGCAATCAGCCGCTCTACTCTTCATAACAGTATTGAGACTTTTCCTTATTGTGGAGGTTATTTGCAGTTGTTAGGAGTGGGATGGATATGAATCGAGTGTATATGAATAGAGAGTTATTTGTAATGAGAATTTGTTCCATTCATGGTTCAGGACTGGGGTCAGGTATAATATCATATTCAATATCGTCTAAGTAATCTTTGCTTGATCAATCTTTTCATAATAGTCACCTCATCATACAATCCAGATAACCACACTGTTTCTCGCATGCAAATGAATCAATGTTAAGCGTATGATCTTAGATGGCAATCAACAGAATATGCCATTTTCAAATGCAAACATGCATATCGTTGGCCCGGCCAAAGACGTACAAAAATCGAATACTCTGAAATGTTGTACTATCAAGTAGCCTATCTTAAAATACAAAAATTGGTGCTTCAACGGTGACCGAGCTATTAAGTTTCATATACCCCATCAGCAAATGCTTATATTCCAGCTCATCAAGAGTGTGAGTAAATACTTGCAGATGAACATTGGGGGAGATATAAACACTCACAATATGCTTATATTGTACCGTTGTATTCAACTGTTCCATAGCACTGGCAATAATCATATCACTGACAATAAAAATATTACGTAAACGTTACAATCAAGATGTCAGTATTCATTAAAATCTTGTCTCACGTAAATGAGTTCTTGCAATGTAACTCCATAATGATCATTGCACTCCCAATAATAATGTTTGACAATCTAATACATTGGATTTTAAAATCCCATCCAGTTTTCACCACAGACGAACTATAGTCTAAAAGTAGGGGGCTACAAATTCCATCATAATCGACTAATACGGTGCATTGAATTACAATTTTTGATCCACTGTCAACCGCAAAAGAATTACAGTCTGAAAGTATTCTAGTAGACTACTAATGCCATTGAGGTTAACTGCACGTGCTGGAAAGAGAGCTGTCAAGAAGGTGATGTTGATGATGTGTGGTAGTGGGTGGGGGAGTGGGTGGTAACAAGAGCTGTCGTTTCTCTTCAGGGCGCGTCCGCTAATGTGTGTTGATGAGCGAGCGAGTGAGTGAGTGAGTGATCGAATGATTGAGGATGAGGGAGGAAGGAGGAGAGGGAGGAAGATGAAGAAAGGGATGAAGAGGAAGAGGGAGTGATGAGAGCCGGCCGGCCATTGGCGGCATTCGTGCGCGACAGGTGACATTAATCATGTCGGACACATCGTCAGCTGTCCGCTCATTCCCGGTTCAATTCCTGCTGCGCTGCCAATGCTTCTGCTGCTATTCCAGCTGATGTTCCTGCTGAATTCCCGCCCCACCCCGACGCTCTTAATCTGCACGGACAGTTTCCCAGCGACCAAACGAGTTCACTACTGAAAATAAACTAGAACTCGGCACTCTGTGAACTGAATCAGCGATTTGGCGACGACTACTCTACAACAACGTCTTCCACGCCTGAGGAAGATGGACAATCATTTTCCGATTAAGGTAACGTGGACTGAATTGTAACAATGGGAGAAATTTTGCAGAAGTCTGCAACATTGGATTTACTAGAAGAATAAAAAATAATATTTTTACAGTCTTGAAGGATTCTAGAGAACCAGAAATTGGTTGGCTTAACAATGTTGATTCAAGAGACATTCTGATATAAATTCTGATCGTCTTATAGACGGAAGACTTTTGAATGTTCTTTTCAACTTTCTGTCTTCATGAAACGCCTTCTTAGATTAAAGTTCTTGTAAAACCTTTCGTATCTATTCAAAACCCTGTACATAATTGAATATATATTTTTGATATTAGAATTCTATTAAGAATAAAGCGATCTTTGAGAAATGAGAGAATAGTAATAATGGACTTGAACAATAAAATTTTCCGTAACATTTGCGTCATTGCGTCCTATTCATTTTATCTTATCCATTCTTCCCATACGCATCTATTCAATTGATAAAATCGAGTTTTATTGGATCATTGGCGAGTAAAAAGCGAACGAGCCGGCAGCACCTTTGCCTTTCGGCTGGGTGAGCGCTCCCGATGCAACGGCTATTATATTCATGTTTTTGTAGAATGAACCATGTTTGGAATGTTTGTCTGTCAGTGAGAAAACCAAATCCATATTTTTACTTGTTCAAATATTTGAATAAATATCGTAGGCTATGTTTTCTCAGGCTATTGTCGGCTATTTTCTCATGTTGATGATGATAGACATAATGATATACATTTTTATTATGATATTCTCATGTTGATGATGTATTATGATAGAGGTGATATACGTACTTTAAGTTTATCACGTTTGATAACTAGCTATATCTGTCATTTTTATATGTTGCCATGTGGATCTGAACATGCTAATGTTGTTGAAAATCTATAAATTTATATTCAACGTGTTATAAATATTATAACATGATGTCCAGACTTGTACTCCATGTTCATAGGAGAGAACATGCCGCTTCAAAATATGAAAAACATTGAACTTAAATGAACGCAACTCGAACGACATTGGTGGAGTATTGCGTGGGTGGGTGTTATCTGAACATACTGAGTCTTTATAAATATACTCAGTCAGCCAGTTAGAACATAATGTTGTGGTACTCTAATGTACCACAACATTATGGATCTGTTCTGATGAATACTCGTAAGTTAACTTATATTTTGGACAGAGGTCAGCTCTAGAATTTTTCAATCCTTAAGCTACTCTTCTTTCATAATGATATATTTACGTCATCCTGCGACATTACATAAGGTATTGAGCATCACAACTCGTTTTGAATTGTGAGTGTAATTATATAGTCTGTCCAAGCAAAGAAGACCCTCTGGCAAGATGGAAAACTGACTCCAGCTTGGTCAATATTTGTTCAAGAGTAATATATTGGGTCTCACATTGTAGATCAAATTGTTTCCTACGATTTAAAATCAAATTCATAATTTTTGAACCAATATTGACCGAACTTGAGTCATTTTCTCATCTTGCCAGAGGATCTTCTTTGTTTGGATAGACTATAATCATCATCCAGTTTTATATTTGTCATCTCGTGAATAAATGATAGAAATGTGACTGGAAACTAAATTCATTCATAAAAGAATATTACAAGCTTTGAATTATTGTATTCTACATTATTTAATGTGAATAGATTGCTCATTGCCAGC
Organism: Sogatella furcifera; assembly: GCA_017141385.1. Lineage (NCBI taxonomy): Eukaryota > Metazoa > Arthropoda > Insecta > Hemiptera > Delphacidae > Sogatella > Sogatella furcifera. The sequence continues at coordinate 52,374,322 of CM029547.1, read as the reverse complement.
TATTATTTCACAAGAATAAATTGCCACGCTTCTCTTCAAGATTGAAGCCATTTGCTTTGGCGATTCTTCCAGGGCAGCGATTTTTCGTAACAAAAGAACATTATTGAGGGAGCACTCTGCTCATTGTGCTTAGAACAAAAGGCTGTTCCTGAACAAAATGAGGATTTCATTCGATTATGCAGAAAGACAATGAGTGATTACATTTCCTAGGAACAAGGAAAACAGAACAAAAGGCACAAAAAGATTTTTCCTAGATCACTCATCGTACCCATACTCCTACACGTACCCATTTCTTCAAGTCACCAATGTAGAGATGAAATTAATATGAATTCTCATGATTTGTTTTTAGAAACACGATATTATACATATACAATATTGAAATCGATATTATTAAAATATACGCTTTTTCAAGATCTTCAATCTCAACTCAATTCATTTCAATTTTCCCAAAGTCTCGAACAGAATAATTGTTAATTCATTGAAAAAAGTGTCAGCTTCTAGTCAGATCATAGAAGATGCCGATCATTAGTAGTTTAAAAACATTAAAGCGATTTTTGCACACATTTAACATGTTATATAGAGCTGGGGCATTCTTTTTAAAAATATGAAATTTGACAATTATTTTTGTTCTCTTTTGCAACATTTATTCCATTAGCCTATAACGTGTGGATATATAGAAGAATAATTCCACTTGTTCCATCATTATCATATATATTTATTAAATGATCTGTATAAATATCATTAAAAAATTTTGTGACGATCTCCTAATTCCTGATCGGTCATTTCCATTTTCGTCTTTTTTCATTTGTAACCTTAATCTGATTCTCTCATAGCCTGTACCTTAGTCAAGTATAAAAGCTCTCCTCAATGAATCTATAACACTTGAATGTCAAAATTCACATCACAATAAGCCAGACTCTTGAATATAGTTCCCAGATAAAAAATCTCCATCTAAGCTTTTCTTTTAATTTTAATCTAATAAAAATGATTGAATTAAGATTTAATCATGATCTTATGACTTGTGATATGGTGTTCCAAGCTTCTCTTATAATTTCAATCTAATAAAATTATGGAACATCGACTCAATGAAAACCTTGTGGCATTGTGCTCTATGAAATACGGTGCAGTTCTATGAAAATCTGCTCTTCAAGCCAAAGATTATACCAATTACATGGAGATTGCAGGTGGTTATTACGAAGCAAGACATGAGAAAGCCGTCACATGATCATTAAGCTGGGTTGAAGCATGTTGGTGAGAAGTCTCCGTTAGAATAAGGATTCTAACAGGAGCTTATCGTCTGTTGGTGACCGTGTTGGATGTGTGAGTGTGTGTTGAAATTTGGCCGAGGTCCTGGCTTGGCCACTGTGAGCCCCCGAACAGCACAACTCATATCCGGTCTGACGCTAACTGGATTAGCTTAATTGAAAATTTCGCATAACTCTTACAAAATCTAATTAACAATGGGACGCGTCTACTGCCGTTTCAAACGGTAATTGAATCTTACAAGTTAACCGTCTAGCAAGCTTGTTGCGCCTTTCAAATTTCCTTCATCGTCGCAATACCTTTGCAATATCGTCTGCCATCGACTACGGCTAAGCCACTTCTGACACACAAATTGAGTTAGCAACGCCACACAAATTAGTTCCACTTCAAAGGCAACTGTCAAAATATACCTAGAAATCATCCAGCAACAACATCAAACGATTCAGGAGAGAAACTACTGTTCAAGTTTGATGTTATGTCTAACAAATTCCATCGAGAAATGTATTGAGTACAGTCCATCTTTAATATATTGAGGGTTGTCTTCAATATATTATTGAAAAGCCTTTAATATATTGAAGGTGGCTAGGGTACACAGGTGCAGTACGTATGTGAACATCATATAATTATTGAAAACGCTCGAAAAATATTATTTTTATTTGAGATATGTTACTTTCAGTGGAGAAGGTGTTGAGAAATCACATTCAATGGATTTTTCCTATTGTAATGTAATGAATTACTAATTGTACTGTCCATTAGTACCTCAGATACCAGGGTATTGATAAGCACTCATATTTATATCACTAATCACTTTAATTAATCACTAATCACTTTTGATATCACAATATCGCTTTAATTAGTCTGTTCGTTCTGAGAATTATTTGATCTTAATGTCCCCAGCTAAACATGATATAATTCGAAACAAGAGAAAGTGAAAATTGTTGAAGCGTCAAGTGCTGACGCAGTGTTTTGAATTAAAATAATAATTCGTATGATGTGATCGGATAAAATACAAAAATACATGGAATCTCACCATACACCATAGGAATCTCAAGTAGGATTGGAATCCATTTGGGCCTTAATACAGGAATGGGCCCAAGTTGCACCGAAGTTGGCCAGAAGTACAGAAGTAGAATAACTACTGTGAACCTTTCAGAGTGGAAGTGCGTGTGTTGCAGGTCGGGCGGAGAAAACTAAAGAGAGTACCATTCACACGTTACATACAGTACAGTATAAACTTTCCAGTTATAGGACAGTTTCTTGTACAATAGCTACCCGCCCGTACAACAATAATTAACAAAATCATGCACTGCATGCTAAATAAGTGACTGAACAACGCTTTTCTTGGGACCTGAATGCTATGCGAAACAATCAGCCGTTCACAAGAAAGCACCCTCGTATTGTCTGTCCAAGCAAAGAAGACATTCTGGCAAGATGGGAAAATGACTGAAGCTCGGTCAATATTGGTTTAAAAATTATAAATTTGGTCTCAAGTTGTAGAAAACATTTTGATGTTCAATTTGAGACCAAATTTTTAAGTTTTGAACCAATATTGATCAAGCTTCAGTCATTTTCCCATCTTGCCAGAATGTCTTCTTTGTTTGGACAGACTATACCAAAGACGAGTCTTCCAACAGTTCAATTCACAATTATCGAGTCGCACCGCCCCTTAGTAATGTACGTGCAATTGAATACAGATGAGAAAGTCAATTGTTCGCATTGTCATCCATTGAGGCGTTGAGTGGAATAAGAAGTGTCAAGACAATCAACGAGCTAATCTAGCAGAACGTTGAGTACCCAGTATAAATTCCCCATTCAATAAGAACATCAAAGGAGGAGTGATTGGATAAGTATTTTTCTTTCATGACACAATATGCGAACGGATGATGATGATGAATGAATTGAATGATGCCACACTTACAACCTATCAATACAGAATAGAATAGAAGAAGTGTTTTATTTTTTAATTTATATACAATGCAATCATATTTAGCACACACATTCACTGCTTGATTCATCAATCAATCTTGGCTACTTATAAATCACTGCTATATCGATCTGCGACTTCATAGTAATGTATCGTAATGCTAGGCTTTATCACTTGAGCTGAACAGTTATCGTGATAATCTTACGAGAGTGATAATCAAGCATTACGCTTGAATAATGTACAAGTTTTTCATACAATTTCACGATGAAGTGAAATTATAAATCATAATTTTGGACTGTTGGTATGAATCTGGAGGGGATCATTTTTGGAAAAAATTCTGTTGGACTCTACATTATAAAATAAAATTGTCTACATTTATAAAATAAATTATTATTATTTATGGGATTTATCCAGTCGACGTTCATGTCCTTCTCTGTATTCGTCATTGTACATTTCTAGGTTATGAAGATATAGCGAATGAGCGATATCATAGCGAGCGTAAAGTTATATTATCATACTTCCTTCAATAATTTCTAAACTTGTCTTTTTTTCCTTACACAACTGGCGATATGACTATTCATCTCTATAGAGTAATAGTATATGTCCATTATCATTCATCCTCAAGAACTCCAGGAGAAACAGCAAAGCTCTTTTCGCAAAATTTGAGCCATTCTTGTGGCCACGGAAGATTTACCTCGCTCGTAGCAAATAATCATAAATAATAGTGGTGGGAGTCTTATTCTCTGCCATGAATTCTCTCTGAATACAAATTCTCCCCATTAAAAATCAGACACATTTAATAATCGCACAGCGTCTGCCCATTGATCCTATGAAATATCGCGCGCATCATTTCAGACATTATTTCCTCTTCTGCTGGCAGTAATATCTTTATCGCTGGTATGGTGCCGACCGTCTTATTCTTATCTGCTCACTTATTCTTTATCTGTCTCCTCAGATAGAAGTAGAATATGTTCGTAGAATTTTATTAGTGTACCAGATACCACTTTATTATTACACTACTACTATTATATACCACTACTATTTTTTTTTACAACAATATCATCCAAAACACTAAACACTTACAGTGTTCCACTTCTCAACAAAAATATCCAATAAATTGTTGCTTTATCAAACAATTTTCAAAGCATTTATTCATTCCAGAACAGCATCTTGTCTATGTCCATATTCTCGTTAATTTCTGAAAATTCATACAACGCTCCTTTTGGTAAAATAGCTTTTACAAAATCCAAATATCATCTTACATATCCTGACTATGAGAAACACAATGATTCACCGAATATAATAACAGTTAAACACTAATCATACTATTTCAATAAAATGAAATACATAGTCCAAAATTCATTTGATATCGGTTTTGATAATCTATCATTATCATGGTTGAGTGTTAATGGGAGAGATGTCTTTGAACATCCTTCTCCAAGAATGGACATTTATGTGTCTAAACTCCGCCATTTTATGTAGATACAGCACAAATTTATATTACCGTTAGCTTATTGAATCCTAAATCTATCTCATTTTGCAAGTTTTCATAGTTTATAATTAGCCAACTTGAGCGAACCATAACGTAATTAGTGTAATTTTCATTTATTTTTATTTTTATAGCATAGGATTCGAATTATTGTATTATGTAATCTATTTGAATAAAGTGATTGAATCTGAATCTGAATTATTACAATGACACCAATTTCCATTGCATCAAGTAGAATATAGGAATTATCATGTTTATTGTACACAATATTTCAATAGTGTCAGTATCTTTTCAATTTCAAATAATAATGAATTGATCGAGAAGACTTTGAAATAGATATCCAATATCAATCCCGGCTGCAATCCACATGAAAACTGAACCTCAAAGTCCAATTATGAGGAATAAATAGTCCATTAATTCAGACTCGTCGGCATGGGGTATGTATTAACATACAAAATAATTGAGTTTGCGAAACTAATGTGGAGATAATCATTTTGACAGAGGTGGTGTTGATAATTGCAATGTGTCACTTCCATGTCAGGTCAGACGAAAAAAGAGTCAGAATAAATAATATTGAGCCATCAAGTTTCTTATTCGACTGATGCTAGTGTGAAGTTATTAGGGTGCGCACCCCTTATCACATACTGAAGAGGGTGAAAGTTGCAAAGAGGAAGACTAGGGATGAATCAAACTTTCATCCCCTACGTAGCCGGCTGTCTGTCACAGAAGAATTGGTTATTTCTCCTGGAAATAATCAGGAAATGGGAATGTGGGCTTGGAAAACAAGGGTGAAGAATTTCATCCAATCTCCTTCTTTTTTGCTCCACCATCCAATATGTCATGTAGCCTTCACTCCATTACCAACATTCTCTTATCAGCAGTAATTCAAGAAGAGAGATAAAGAGTGTTGACAATGCCACTAGCATTAGCAGTGATCGATTCTTGTCTCTGTCGATAGCTGTGATGATCGATGGGAAACATTTCAAACACGTTCACTGAACTAATTCAAGTAGTGGTTTCTTATTTTCAGTGTACAGTCACTTCAAATCATACATCATCCTATAAGGTAATAATTCGAAGTACTAAGAATGATAATATGACATTGGATTTATTGGGATCGAATAATGTATCATGCTTGACAATACCAATATAACATACCAATATTCCCGATTTTATAGAGGCAGTAATAGGATCCTGTATATGATCTTGTTCGAGATCACAGTTATTCACCAATTAGTGTAAAATTGTACAAATTATGTGGAATTAAGTTCAGTGGATTTTGAATAAATCTGTAGTTTATAAATCTGTAAGATATTATTTCAATTTTAGTAGTCAAGATAATTTGACTAAAGTTAGACTAAATTGGTAATTTGACTAAATTTAGTGAATTCAAACACTAAAAAAAAAAACATCTAACAAAGAAAACATCGAGATGTCGATATCTTGTCTGCCCATGAATCAAGTTTTATTCGTTAAAACGGTATTGAATTTTGAAGGGAATTCGATCTAATAATCTTGATTGTATTGTTTATGGTTGATATTTTTTACACGAGATTAGAAATGAGATATGAGAATCATTCCCATTCAATAAGAATCAATGTATTCAATGAATTCAATCATCATTGAAGTTGTGAATGGCATTGTCGTATCATCGAATTATCCAATTAATGTTCACTTGCTAAATAGACAAAAAGCAGAACACGACTCAAATAATAATAAGTACAGCACGATCGAAAATATTCAAGTAGGCTAATACTTAAGTCTATCGTTAAGTTAAGTAACACTTAAGTCTATCGTTTAGTTGAGTAACATTGTCGTATCATCGAATTATCCAATTAATGTTCACTTGCTATCGTTTAGCAGCAGTAACACTTAAGTCTATCGTTAATGAGTAACAGCAAGTCTCACGATCGAAAATAAGTTAAGTAGTAACACTTAAGTCTATCGTTAAGTTGAGTAACATTTAAGTCTATTGTTAAGTCTATCTATAATTTAGTAATTAGTTTAAAGAGGGAAATATTCAATGAGTTTTATTGTTGGGGAGCAGTAACAATTGCATGTTGACACTCTTAATAGGTAATTATTCGATAATTATCTTCTGCAATAATTAAAATCAGTGAATGATATTAAGTGATTGAACCACTTCTCATCATCATCATAATCATTAATTTATTCAATCGTACTCATAGAAGAATGCAACAGGCTCACGCCCAAAACTGCTCATCCATCAATTTATACTATACTCCTCAACTAGGTTATGTGAGATAATGGAACATAGAATTACCATTGGCGGCTCGTGCCCTCGAAACAGGTGAAGTGCCCGTATCTTTTACTGTACAAAACTTCAACTGTTTCGCACTGAGAATTACTATCATTTCCAATTGAAATAATTTTGAATTTGGAAAAATGCTTCGAGCTTTATAAAGAAGCTTCAAGCTTTATTTATTTTAACATAATATACCAAAATCACATCTACAACTGGGCCCAATTTCCAGGTCCACTGAGAAAACTAAGCAATCAGGTGCCTTCTCAAATTAATTGAGTAATACACTTGTCTACTTAGTTCGGGATTACTCAATAAACAAAGCCTAATTACAGTAATTACTCTCATAGACTACACACTTTTTATCCAGAAATGTATACTAAGTAATGAATGGGAATGCCCCATGGAATCTGATAGTGTATGCAATGCGTGAAAAACCAGAGAACAGTAATTTTTTAGCACTGTCTACTAAAAAAAAGCTTCAGCCAGATATTCGCTACCTTCAGTAGTGAGGGACGGTAATTTTATGAGCGGGCTGGTGGAGCGAGCGAGCATGCACTGAATTCTCAAACGGGAGGATTCAAAATATTTTAATAATTATATTTTCCGGGGTGATAGGGGGTGTGGTGTGGGGGGGGGAGTAGTATGTTGCAGGGTCGAAAATCAGCCCCGAAACGAGGGGTGAGAGGGTGGTAGGGAAAGGAAGGAGAGGTAGTAGAGATACGAGCGCTCAGTGGACTGCTTTTCCATCTAAATGCAAATGGCCGAGGAGTGGTAGTGCAGGTGTCTGTGGGGGGGGTGTATAGAGGGGGGAAGAATCAAAGAGTGCCGACGAATGGAGATCACGTCCGGCCCACGGTACATACACAGATATCTCTTTGAATGAACTCTTCTCGCAATTCTTTCTCGCAGGTATAGTCTGTCCAAGCAAAGAAGAGATTTTGATAAGATGGAAAATTGACTCCAGCTAGGTCAATATTGGTTAAAAATTATAAATTTGGTCTCAAATTGTAGAGCAGGATGTTTTCTACAATTTGAAATCAAATAAATGATTTTTAAACTAATATTGACTGAGCTGGAGTCATTTTTCCATATTGCTAAGATGTCTTCTTTGCTCGGACAGACTATACCGCTCGCTCGTTTTTTGAAAATCCCGCCATTGTCAAAACCGCCACGATTTGTGACACCAGGCGCACCATCTCCAAAAGTAGCCGATATTCCTATTCAGGCAGACGCCTACCCCTCCTACACCCCTTCTACGCATTAGGCATTCTCTTTCAGTTCTTCTCTGAGAAGACGAGAGTAAAGCTTTGCTCTAGATAACAAGTTTCATCCAGGCCACTTGTAACATCTTGCCACACATGCCTTCCACCTTTCATAATCCACTTGGCGAGTGCGAGCACGCACCTCAAAACTCGCAGCATCAATTTAATTACGATATGTCTGTCAGAATCGAAATCTCACAAGTACGGTAATATATTTGTGGAGGGGGCTCTGAAAGAAAAAGATTATTTTGCGAGATCCAAGGAGATATTCTTGATTTATTTCTAATTGATTTCATACTCATCATTTCAAGATTATTGTCTAGATTTAGGAGAAAAACTGTTTTGGGCAGTTTATGTTCCTTCTCTCCCAAATCCTATTGTCAAAATTTGTTTGTTACAATTATTAGATCAAAATTTATTCCATGTTTCCACAACATACAAGTTGGTTTCTTTTATTTTAATGAAAGATTCTTCACAATCATATTAATAGCCTTTACCTTTAATAAAATATATATAAAGTATTTCCTTATTCAAGAATTAATCTACTAAATGCAGAGCTCACAGAAGATTTCATAATGTATGATATAGTAATATATTTCTATCTAAAGAATCTCTCCATTCTTGAATTTGTGATTAATAACATGAGAAATTTTCCTACAGGACTTTTTCTTATTTTTACGATTTTTCGATACCAGCATGAACTCAATGCAGATAGAGAAAAATAATAAATCAAGTTCTCGACCTTCACGATAACTTCTACTGGTGGAGAAGTAAGAAGATCTCCTAGAAAGCCTTTGTCTCGGAACTTCATTAGGTAGGCTGCTTTTTGTCGTAAAAATAGTTCTCGGCCATATTTTATAACTATTGGACGGCGTATAGGAAGGCCACTATTATGACAAAGTTCCATGAAACGCGGACCGTAACTGTAAATAAAATGTAAGAAAGCCGTTCGAGAAACATATCAATGACAATATCATCCATAATGGCTCCCAATTACGGCTTTTGTTGGCCGTATACAGTAAATAAAAATAAAGTTGAAACGGAAAACCGGACGAAGAGGACGGAGAGTGTAACGGAAAACGGTGTCATAAAACGTTGCAAAGAAGAGATGATGCGAAATTTATGGCCAGTTGCAGAAGAAGACCATCCGAAAGATATAGGCCTGAGCCTACAAAAAGCGACTAAGTCTAGATGTTATAAACTAAGGGGAAAAGTGTGCTGGTATGGGTTGGGATGCTTTCCTTGCACTGCACAGCAACGAAAGTGGATAAGTCCACATCGGTGATTTATGAATGCAGCTACGTCATCGCTACTCAACAATGATCAATGGAGCCCATTCAGTGATGACAGGCGAAGTCGATAAAAGTAAGATTCAGTGCGTTTAAAAATAATTTTTATTGCTATATTATTTTATCAGATAACTAAACAATGTGTTTTATTTTGGTATTAGCTTCCTATTTGCAATAGTAGCCTATTGCATGGAGAATATTGGAAAAAGCTTGTTAATGTCCTAGAGGGAATCTTCCAATTGGAAAAAGACTGAAACTGAACATGAATTCTACAATCATCCAAGTAAGTTCCTGTGATCGACAAACTTCTCCAAACCGTTTGAAATTCGATTATAATAATATTGTTTTTTCAAGCTCATTGCCAATTTTGATAATAAGAGTTGTCTGCATAAACTCCAACATCTAAGCTATATCATAGAATGATGGAGATTGTATAGCTGATTCCTTCATTTAATAAAAACTCATGTCTTATAAAATTTTTCATTTTCTTTCTGAGGGCGATGCGCACATGTTTTTGAAGCAGGTTTGTAGGTAATTAGAGGGGAGCTGATGAGAGATGAAGACTGATTTCTAGGCAATTGGAACCGACGGCTTTGCGTCTCCTCCGAAAGATGAGATGGATGTATCTCTAATAACGCTTTGGTCCAACAATTTCCCAGTCAAGAATCAAACTAGTAACTACTTGTAATCAGACCAGAGCATTATCAATAATTGAATTTGAAGAAATAGTTGAAGTTATTATTACTTCAACTAGCATAAACTCGTTATATTTTATTTGTTCCTATTTATAAAACACAAAATTGTGGCCTATAACATTGTGATCCAGGATCGTGAATCGCAATTTTTTCAATCATATAATTTTAAAATGATTTATTATTCAATTTTTTCGAACAATAAAAAAATGTACAGTAGTTATATCAGGGCCCAAAGAAGTAAACAAACTTAAACTGTCATTTATCATCGATTATCAGTAAATAAGAAATTCAAGCCTTGAAATGATGAAGAGAATGATAGAAACTCTCTTATCGATAGAATTTGTGAACTCGTCAGTCCTTCTCAGTTCTTCTTTTTATGATGATCATCCCTCGAAGCTTAGCCGCCCGATTCAATGAAAGGATAATCAGCGCAGAAATCTCTCCTTTTCACAAATTGCAAGAGGGTTTCTTTTGTGAGAAATATCGTTAAGAAATCTAGAGAGACTTTCTGTGTACTGGTTCTCCACTGGATAGAACCAAATCGACGACCTCAATCAGCTGATGTAATTTATAGATAGCATTATTTTCGGCGAGTCGAGAGAAGGATAAGAGAGGGACTTCGGTTCTTCTTGACAACTAATATTGAGGAGAATATCACATCCGTCCAGTTATCACATCTTTCAAAATACTGTATCGTATAATACAATACTCATAGTCAAAAACAATATTACTCAGTGTATTATCGATTTTTGCTCTATCCAATCAAAATAGAGGAATGCTAATCAGATACAGCTATAATAGAAATGTCAATCAGATATTCTCAGAGGACAATTATCATAGATTTCAATTCACGAGTCTATTGTTATATTTATTCGCAAATATAGCAGATCACATCAAAAGTGATCATTCAAAAACAATCAATGTGATACATGAATCAAATTCGGATACATGCGTGTGATTCATTTGAATTTTAACGGAAATATACTTCCTCACAATAAAAGTACTGAGTACCTACGCTTTAAAAATTCCTCCATCAAATAGATAACACTATTTCATTCGACCTGTTCCAGGTGTAAGTCCCTCAAACTAGTATATCATACACATACATGTATCCAAATGAAAGAACGTACTCCAATATGAGTTAAGATTGGAGCATGTAAAATTCAATCTTATGAGAATATTTACAGCTATCATTCAATTAATTGAATAATTCAATTTGTCTACATTAAAGAGCATCTTGCTAACCAGAGATGAAAACTGTTTCTCATGTTGAATAAATATATTTCGGATTCACATAGTTTTATAGGAATAATCTAAGCAATTCCAATAATTTCATATTCGGTTTATATTGTCTACATCGAAGAGCATCATGATAACCAGAGATTAAGACTGATGCTCATGAAGTTTGTATGAATACACATAGTTTGGTGGTATCATGAGAGTTGAGCCCCACATGGCGGCGAAATTTCGGAGCCAGATCAAGGCTATCGGTGGAGTTTGAAGGCTCTGTCGGCCATAATATCCAACACACTCGAGGCTGCTCTGTCAAGAAGATTCGGATAATGAAAGAGCGACCGAACTCACAACCCGAAGCGGTCGAAAATTTCTCGGAGACTTTGCCAGAGTATTCCGTCTTGGTGAGGCGAGCAAAGCCTCGGTTATTTCCCCAAAGCTATTCCTGAAACTTTCATTTAAAAGGAAAGTCTACGCTGCGCTTGTTCGCAGAACGATGCTGGCGGGTGGCTGCAGGGGGGTCGGGGGGTGCCAGGACCCTTGCATTCAGAAACACCAAATCTCCAGAATAAATCTCCTCTTTTATCTGGCGACTCTGCCAACCTAACCCCTCCCCCCTTCACCTACCAAATGCCATACGTTCTCTTTGGTTTAAGCCCGGGGACCTTTACTAATACTGGAGCATTAACTTATGTAAAACGGTGTCAACGCGTAAGACAAATAACGCCTCTCTCAGAAGCTGACGCTGATCCGGACTCCGCGGAAAGGGGGGCAACCACCTTCCCCCCACAAACTACTCCCATTACTCGTCGACATCTGACTCCGTGCAGCTTGTTACTTTCTGTAAAGTTACTGTACTTCAATATTGCAATATTCATTAATTTTGAGGAAATACAATAACTAACAACATTAGTGGAGCTAATCAAATTGTATGCCCCATACATACTTTTTGCCATCGACATGAAATGAGTTTCGACATAAAATAAATAAATCAGTTTAGTAGAGCATCGAATGTAATAAGAGGCTACTCTACTCAAAAAACACAATGTTAGTTAATCTTCAAGAATTAAGTTGCATATACATAAGAGAATAATTCTTCGAAATAAAATACTATCACGAATTAAAAAGTGTATAACAGATTACATGTTTGGCAGAAGAGTTAAAATTTCACTCCAATACGCTATTGAAAATTGAAAATGCCGAGGAATAGCTAAGTGTTGACGTGTAAGGAAAAGTGCATGAGTGAATTTGAAAGCGGAGAGAAGCTAAATCGAGTGTAAAGGTGTTGAAATGTTTATGAAGACGACACTCGAAGAGAACGAGGCACACAATTTCTCACACGAATGTTTCTTATTGAAAGAGACGTGAGTGAGGTGTGGAGAAGCTTTTGCATTCGATCGTATGGAGAATAGCGAGCGAGCAGACGAAGCTATTACGAGAGAATATTACAGGAGCGGGTCGACTGCTTAAGACTCGTACTGTCAAAGCGGATTAGGTTAGCTCTCTTTTTGCTGTTAACGAGATGCCTGACGCATTTCTATGTATCAGCAAAGCCGGAGCTGAACCTGCACAGGCGATAATAGTTTATTGGCCTCCACCTGCTCTCGCTCGCTCTGACTCGAGCCTCAATTTAAACGGCATCTAATAGGTAGTCTACATTCGAGCGAGACCCTTCTACAGCAGGCCTCAGCCTCAGACATCCCTTCTGTCAGCAGATGCCTCAAATTGCTTTTCGATTTAGTTGCAACGGCGAATCCCATCATGCAAAGCGACTACATACATTCATCACATTCGGCGTGAACTAGGCGTATACAGAACGAGCCTAATACTCGTGAACATAGGTTTCATGTTTACAAAATAATGTGAAATATTATGATCTTTGATCGAGAATTATTCAATTTTCATAGAATTCAATTGGATGACATTGTGGAAGATGCTTATTATTATTTAGCGTATGGCTTTCAATAGTGGAGAGACCCTAATAGTGGAGGATGGTAAAAGCGAATCTAATGCCTGCAAACGATCTCAAAAGAATTTCGATCAATGACCATGTTACTTGGTAATTTGTAATGATTATAATAATGGTTTATTGGCTTCTTGTCTTAGAAATCAATTCAAGTTTGCTTCGTGTTGAATTTCATGTACGGAAGAATCACTCGGAAACAGTCATCCTATAAGATATACCTGGAACTTTCGTGATCTATTCCTCGATGTTATAATAATCTGTCAATTATTCTTGGTGGATAATTAGCTAGTGAGATTATTAGCTACCCTTACTGGTTTCATTAATTCAGAAGCACGAAATAAAAACCAACAGTCATTATCATGATGGAGGTGGCTTCTTGATCAATGATGAGATGCTTGATATTTATTTGGATTGATCTCCGATCATTAGACTACACATCGGTGATCAATCTCATTGAATTATCATGGTATTCTTTATTATGGATATTGGCTTTTCAAATAACCTATGCAACAGTTTTGGATTATGTAGACCATCAATATAACTCCATCATTGATAAACTTACTATGTAATCATATGAATATGTAAACTTTCTGAGTTATCAGAACGGAGTTCATTCCTCAGTATGAATTGTATTTACATTATCCGTTTCCCGTTTTAATCTGATCTTCATACTCAGAGCTAGTCACTCATAGAGATTGTCAGCTCTTCCAATTTAGCTTTATTGTATTTGAAGTTGTACAGCGAACGCGTTTATCAAGGCGGAATAATCGCACAAGAGTGAATTCGAGATAGAAGAGAAAATGTGGAATTTGCATTTTGCGTGAGTATCGCAATTTTTATCAGCGGGCATTTTCATCTGCAGCTGGAAAATTCATTCAGCGCTGTCTCCACACGTGGAAATATTAATCTGTCGCTTTTCCGCAGTTGCAGTTTTGCTTACCCCCCTCTAAACTTCTTTCTCACATAACGTGTCTCCAACAGGTTTTCTCTTAAAATGAAACTCTTAATTGAGAAACAAATTCAGCCAGCAGTCGTGGCGTAGGCAGTCGCCTTGCTTCCTTCTGCTTCTGCTCTAACAACGTCTCTTCTGCGGCTGAAATAATTCACAGCAGTCGGCGATATGTTCTGCATAAAAGCTTTCTCAATTAAATAAAACCGCTGTGTAATCCACCACTCTCTGCCACAAACATCTCTCTCTCACTCAGCAAACAGTTCCTCTTTTTCTCTCTCTATCACCATCTCTCTTACTATGTCTCTCTAATTTACCTCCTACACAGTTCACATTTTCCTCCTAGCTCACTCACAATCTCAAAACCATATCAGATACGCCTCACTCAAACTTACGCGACGTCAAACGCAGCAAATTAACTTTTCCCTCTAAACAAATAAATCGCTACTCACCTGGATTGGACAATGGAGTCTCCAGAAAAGCAATTGTTTTGAAACGTTTTGCACATGGACATTTTCCTTATTTACATAGTGCGAGTCAAATAAAACCAATATATTAATTTGTATTAATTAAAATCAATGATGTTGTTATTTCAAATTTTGTAAATAATAATCTAATTATTGGAAAACCATTGATAATAGTATCAATACAGGGTGTTTTCCCCATAGTATCAGTTTTTATTTTAAAGCTAATTCTGGATTCTATTTATGTTAACATTGTTTGAAACGCTTTTCTAGATTTATCACAG
This sequence comes from Sogatella furcifera, assembly GCA_017141385.1. Classification (NCBI taxonomy): domain Eukaryota; kingdom Metazoa; phylum Arthropoda; class Insecta; order Hemiptera; family Delphacidae; genus Sogatella; species Sogatella furcifera. The sequence goes on along the minus strand of CM029547.1, from coordinate 52,359,238 downwards.
TTTGTTCAAGACTTGGAACTCTCAGATGTCTCAATTGAAAAAACGTTTTTTGACTGAGTTAAGAGGAATTTCAAACGTTCTCATGATGACACTGATACCATGATTCCGCTGTATCTGAAAAAATTCCACAAACTTAGGAGCATAGGAGTTATAGGAATTCCAGTAACAAAGGAGTTCTCTTTGAAGATCCATAATTTTTCCAACGGTTCAGAACTCAACATTAATTTAAAATACAGCTCTTCAAATCCAAGAGTTTTTGAATTTCTTCGAGATTCAAATCCAAGTTCAGAGCGATTGCTCGCTTTTCTCTCCTGAATGTTGTATCTATGAACATTGTGAATACAGTATTGACAACATGGATTCCAATTTATTCAAAAATTTTATTAAATAAGTAATTTTCATCTGATCACATAACAGGTGATATTCTCCGTCCAATCAGGAAAGAAATCGATTTTTGAATTGGATTCCATGTTTCCAAGGAGGTTCACCTTGCATGTTTCCAATACTCACCACGAGCAACCGATGAGTTTTTTCCGCGAGAAAATGATTAGAAAATAGTGACTAAGCTTGGTAATGGAGAAGAAGTATATTATTCGGTTGGCGCGAAGTAAGTTGGACTCGGAGTAAATGAATGAATGTGACAGCGTGTGATGGCTGCAGGCTAGCTCAGCTATATTAGCCAAGCAAAGAAGACATTCTGGCAAGTTGGGAAAATGGCTACAGCTTGGTCAATATTGGTTGAAAAATTACAATTTTGATCTCAAATTGTTGGAAACATTCTGATCTATAATTTGATATCAAATTGATAATTTTTGAACCAATATTGACCGAACTACAGTCGTAAACCCATCTTGCCAGAATGTATTTTTTGCTTGGACAGACTATACATGTTTTCCTGTGTCTCAACTTTTCAAGGAACGAATAGGAACATTAATCAGTGTGATGAAGTAGTTCTAATCTATTTCGCTCTTCCAATAGACATAAATGTGGCATGGTATTGGAGCTGAGCTGAACCGCTCCTCAAACCCTCCAGCCGGGTCTCCATTCCATTCCCTTAATGCATTTTTAATGTCAGCTAATTCTATTTTCCGAGCCAGAAATGATAAATTATCACTAGTTGAGTCTCGTCGGACGCAAATGCGACGCGATATCGCATCCAGTTTTTATTTTTCAATCTATTATAAATAAAAACTGTCAGTGGGGGAGACTTGAATGTACAGAAATTTTATTGATCCCCTGATATTGGATAAGTGCATCATTTGAAATGGAAAACATTTGAATCAGGAGGAATGCGATTCCACTGAAATTGAAATCAGGAGAAAATGAGATTCCACTGGAATTCAGTGTTGATCTTCAGTTAGATCGAGTTGGGAAAAATTATTATAAACTAAAGTTGGATATTAAACATTCTGTTTTAATTGTTAGGCTACAAATACTATTTCGGTTATAACATAACATAGATTGTAGACCTATTAATCTCTCATGCACTGTATAAAGTAATGGTTCACTTCGATACGAGCTGAAATTTGATTTATTATTTGGGCTGCTTTCATTTTTCTTCAAGCTTCAAACTTTTGTTGAATAATGTTTTTCACTTCATTTTTCTAGGGCCAATTGAAAACTTAACTTTGACGACAGTTCTATGTCAAATGGAATGTAATCATAACCACTTTATGTTCTGTAATTGTTTGTTCAAACTCGATCTTAATAGAATTGGCATGGGAACTCGATCGGCTTGGCTTTCGATATAATAATTTATTGTAGGCCTATCTGAATTATTTAGAACAGTTATAGTCTGTCCAAGCGAAGAAGACATTCTGGCACGATGGGAAAATGACTCCAGCTAGTTGAAAAATGATAATTTTGGTTTCAAATTGTAAATCAGAATGTTTCCTACACTTTGAAACCAAATTTTTAATTTTTGAATCAATATTGACCCAGCTGGAATCATTTTCTTATCTTGCCAGAATGTTTCTTTGCTTGGACAGACTATGTTCTTACATTCCTTAAAACTTCCAAATTATTCATCTCTGGCCACCATCTCCAGGAAATCCAACCGAAGAGCCCGAATATTTTTGGAAAAATATTTGTGAAATGATAATGTTGGGATATCCCCGCTCTTGATGTGAATCCATAATCAATTTCCAGCAAGTCATGTGTGCGAGAGTGGGCCGAAGGGCCGAGATTCTTATTGAAGGGAAAATATTTTCTCAAAAATATCTCACGACCCCAATCATGGCCTGGAGCTTGCAATTTCACTAGCCGATTGGCAACTGAGAAGGACATATCGTTTTAAATAGAAAACCAAACCACTCATATCTCTACATAGGATCATCTGAAATTTTAATATTAATGCAGAACCTCCCAGATTTCAATTGAGCTGAATCATAACAGGAAGGAAATATTCAAATTCAACATTAAACAAACTTCAAGTTGTTCCAATTGAATGTCTCAAACATATCAGAACTAGTGAGTGTCTTACTACTACTGTTAACGAAAATACTAATTTGTCACCCAGTAGAAGCTACCATCTATTGGCAGAGCTCAGAACTACCTTGAATCCGTATCGTTGACCAATCAGAAAAGAGAAGGCGGAGCTTGAAGGCGTGTCAGCTAGCAGGCATGGTTTTATTCTGGATCTTGCTCTTAATTGGTCCGTTGTTTCCATCATTGCTGTGTCTGTTTCCAATTCTTCTGATCATTTGTCATTGAAATGAATTTCATATCTCTTCGATCTCACTAATTCAGTATTTCGTAATATTTCATGAATTCCTGAAACTTATTTCTAATTTGATTTTTATTTCTTGTAAAGTAATTTTTGAAAAGGCTTAGAAAATATAATATTCAACACGTTAATTCATGATTCTAAAAGAGGATTGGCTCTTGTCTTCAGAATAATATTCATTTGGGCCCATAATATGAATAAATAAACATTATAATGAATGCAATCGTCGTAATTAAGACCTGAATTGATTTATTCTTGTTTTGAATAGTTACTGAGAATACGGGTTAGAATAAACTTCACTTCGAAATTACAATCTGCTTAGCAAGTATTTCAAGACTGATATAATCACTATACCATTCTGACCATATGCATGGTGATTATAAAAAAGCGATGATAAATCACGATGATGAGCAATTAATGAGAGGATTGGTACACAAGTAGACAATTAATTAGTAGGAATCACTCAAGACATCATAGAAACAAGACTAAAAATTAAACAACATTCTTAGCAAAATTCCGTTTTTGATTCTAGTATTAATTTCTAAGAGAGAAGATTCCATAGAACCACATCAACAGTAACATCCTCTCAAATCAGTATAGTATATCCAAGCAAAGAAGACATTCTGGCAAGATGGGAAAATTATCCCAGCTCGGTCAATATTGGTTCAAAATTTATAAATTTGGCCTCAAATTGTAGACAAGAATATTTCCCACAATTTGATACCAATTTTTTAATATTTGAACCAATATTGACTGATTTGGAGTCATGTTCCCATCTTGTCAGAATGTCATCTTTGCTTGGACAGACCGTACCAGCTCATCCAACGTTTTTCCTTCTTTTGCAATTCTATCAACAGTGATTTGCAGTTTAGTGTAGCGCCGATAGAGCAGGAAGTGAGCTAGGCATATTCAAATGGGAATGCCTAAAACGGGCAGTTTTCAGCTCTGACCAATCAGCGTTGATGGGAGTAGGATGGAGTTGTAAAAGAGATCAACAAAGAGGAGAGAGCCAAAGGCAGAATGAAGGGTGGAAGTGGAAATTCGAGCGACATTGACATTAGCAATGTAGATTACTTGGACAGGGGGATAATTGCACGCTTTGCCCGGCAGAGTACACCCTAGTCTGGTTTTTGACGGTACTCCTCCTCACTTACTCCTATTTCTTCTCCTCCTCCTCCTCATCTACCTCCTCTTCATCCTCCTCCTCTCCATCCCCTTCTTCTTCATCCTCCTCTTCTTCCTGTTCCTCTTCCCAACCCGAGGGCGTCGTTCAGTCCGCCTGATTGAGTGCGTCGGACTTCGTGATTCTCGCTTCAAAATGTCCCGCAATCGTCCATAAATTTATATACCCCCTACAATCACAATCGCCGGCCCCTCTATAATTGTCGAAACGAGCGACTTCCGCTGCTACGAAAATGTATTAAACGTTGATTCCATCTCGCCATAAAAATTATTATCGCTGGGCTATTAATATTAGCGTTATTACAACTTGGGAATAACTTGCGAAACCTGGCTTATCTTGCATACCGTACTTGGAAAAGATGTCGAGTGATCAAAATTGATGGGACTTGAATCGAGATGAGCTATCTGTCGTCTTTATTCTAGGTTGCAGAATGAGATTGTTTGAATTGATTACCGATTCGAGTTGACTCTTCAATTTGGAATGAGATTGTTATAATTTAACACCGATCTGAACTGATTCTTTGATTGGAAATAAGATTGTTCTAATTTAACAGCACCGATTTAGTAGACTATTCAATCTTATACTCTTCCTGTCTTTTTGATGATGGTAGACTATCCCATTGGTTTATCAAATTTTTGTTAGTGTAATTAAGTAATTATAATGATCCTTAGTGAATTGTTTGAATGTAATATACCAATATTCTTAACAATTATTTTGGAATGGGGAATATGAGCTAAATGAGCTAGTAGCAGAGACTGTCTCAACATCATACTAAAAGAGTTAAGCATTAAAATTATTTACTATCAACATTACAAATTCAGTAGATGTAAATTGAAATTTATTTCAAACATGCAAAGTAATTAGCCTATTCTGTAGTAACATGGTCTCTTTAGTAACCTTGGCTTATTCTGGCATGTTAAGCCAACTATCACAAACTAGTGACCGAACAAACCTCAAACAAATTGAATAACTCATATTTTGACAATGCAAAGAAGTTATACTGTATTTTATATAGATAATTATTTCATTCTATAAACTATAGAAAATGAATCTCTAGGTAAAATTTTCACTTCATTTCAATACATCCTACTTAATCAAATAGTTCATGGTACAGAGACTGCAGTATACATTAGTTTATGGTAGCCTATGTCAATAAAATTACTTTTAATTACTATTTATTTTTCATACTGTAAAAAATTCCATGTTCAACGGCTGCCTTTTCCAGACGAGAATCATAATAATCTGCCATCAATGACGCTACTATGTGGTTTGTGTAGGAATTATACCGTAAATCAATAAATTGTGGAAATTAAAATCTTAAGAGGATGGTGAATCTTCAGTACAGAAATCATGCTAAAGTGCTAATACATTAAACGTTTCCTAGTAGGGTCATTCCATATTTTCAGGTACCAGATATACAAGCTATCAAACAGGTAAAACATTGGAATGAAAAATAGAATAATTATGCTAATCTCCAAAGTAGTTTTCATTTACTAGCTGCTAACCTGCGTGATTTCCGGCTACTTGTTACTTGATAATCTTTCTATTAAGAGGTGTTTTATCTGTTCCAGGCTCAAGTCACGCTATTATGCTCCCTTCCTTGTTGGAATTCATATTTGAACCTCGATGTTGAATGGCATGGAGCCAACCTCTCCTTCTTATTTATTCAAATCTATTCTGGAATCGAAGTGATAGCTTCGATATGAGGAGATGACGGAAATCGTGGAAGGCTTCAAACTGGGAATTGAAAGAAAGGATGATAAATATTATGCAATGAAGTCATCAAATCAATATAATAAAAAAATGTATCATTCGAAAAGAGGGGACACTTCCTGAAAATAACACCTAAAAATTTGATCAATGGGGTTGCTAGAAATATTGCACTGAAATATGATTACTTTTGAGAAGAAAGTTGAGAGTTAGCTATGAAGCTGGCTTATACATTAAATGTACGCAAATTGTATGTAACAAATTTTGTTAGTAGCCTAATACAGTAGATCTTAAAAGGAAATCTCAATTTTTCCAAATTTTCTTTTCAATTTTTTCAACTCTGAAACTCTCTTTTTCTTTAACTCTCCTCTTGTTTTCGTCATTGTCGCAATCTCAACAAGTTAGAGAACGCCATGAACATTGAATCCATTTGTGATAGATACATGTCGGTAGAAATTCATTGGAAGTTCCAGATTATTCCTTGGCGTTTTCTTCAAGACAGAATCTTCTTTATCAGACTGTATCTTAACACTCTCTTCTTCTCAATTTCCTTCTTCATTTTCTCACTTTGTCCTCCAAATTTCCCTTTGTTGTTCTTCGTATTGTATTTCTTCTTCCTTATTTCCTCCTTATCCACCTCTATTCCTCCACTACTCAATCTCAATGTCCTTTATCAATTTCTTCATCATAGCCATACCTCATTTTTCCCTCTTTGTCTCTCTGTTTCTTCAATTTTTTCATCCACCAGTTTTTTCTCCTCCCACTTCAACTTCCTACTTTTTGTTTCCCAACTTATTTTTTCCTCACCATTTTTTTCTTTTTTTCGATATATCGTAAAGCTTCTCCTTCTCCTTCTTCCTTCTTCTTCTTCTTTTTTCCTTCTTTTTCTTTCCTTCTTCTTCTTTTCCTTCTTCTTCTTATTCTTCTTCTTTTCCTCAACTTTCTTCTTCTTCTTCTTCTTCTTCTTCTTATTCTTCCTCTTTCACCCTCAACTTTTTCCCTTCTTCTTCTTTTTATCCTAAATTCCATCCAATTGTCTCCTTATATTCTTCTCCGTCTCTTCTACTACTTCTTCTATCCCAATCATTCTTTTTCACTCTTCTCCTTTTTCCTCCATCTTTCTTCTTGTCTAACTTCTTTCCTTCCCTTGCTCTTTTGTCCCTGTTTCTCCTCTCCCTTGTACCGCATCACACTGATCCCTTTCATCTATTCTTCCTTCATCCTCGTCTTATTCCTCATCACATCCTCCCCTTTCTTTTCCTTCTCTCCTCTCCTCCGTTATTTTCTTCCCTTCTCTTTCTCCTTTCCTTTCTCATTCTCACTCCTCCCCTTCGCTGTTCCCTCTCCATCAATTTCTCCGCGTGCATCTCGTTTTGTATCTCAGTGTGCGCCGTGTTGATAGTAGGAGCCAGCTCAATGGCTTAATGCAAGTTCGATTGTTGCCAGCGAAAGTTTCGCAAGCGAGGGTTGGCCGAAATCTTACTGCCGCCGCCGCCGCGTTTGACGAATGTAAGGAAGGGGTCTGTGAGACCCAGCCAGCCGCCCTTCGATTCTCATTACATTCAGAATAGAGGGCGCTGTGTAGATTTCTCACAAACTACGCTCGTGCTCGTTTAGCCATGTATACATCTGTTCCCGCTTCCTGACAATAACTGTTTTTTTGTGCGACAACTAGCCTGCTGCAGAATCTGAAATGTGTCATTCGCAGCTTTGCAGAATGTTTGTTATTCACCCTCCAAATCATCATGATAGATCATCGTACATGGATAGACTACAAAGCTTTATTTAATAGTCGTTTAATAGTCGGGAAGCGGTTTGTCCCAGTGGTAGAGAGCGTCTAATCGGTGAGATTTAGATAAGCGACGTGCCTCTACCACCACCGTTGTAATGGTGACCGGTTCCTCTGAATTCAATTTATGAGCCTCAAAAATCGCTTCCCGGTGGTTCGGAACCCACCTAAAGCAGTAGGTCCATTCATCTCTCACCATCATCCTTCCCATTACCCACGCACAGGCCCAAGAGCCCATGTGGGCATCACCCTCAAAAAAAAAAAAAAAAAAAAAAAAAATAGAAATCAAAATATTGAATCATTTTTCAGAGAGAAACATACCCGTTATGAGAAGAGCTATCAATCATTATGAAGAAGATAATTATCAAAAAGGTACAGTCTAGTCTGTTTATCAATTTGAGCTCGCTCAATCAACATCACTGAATACTGTATGGTTACGTAGTGAATGAATTGGATATTTATAGAACATTTAACATCTATAGATTTAAGATCTACAATAGATAGTTTAGAGCTATCTATTTACTACTATACGTAACTATCCAGTACTTACTGCAGTTCGCAGCTTGAAGTATTGAAGTTCCATCGGTATTTCTCCTTTATTAATTTTTTTGTTAATAAGATCTAGAATCAACAATTCTGTTACAATAAAGACGTTCTAGGCGAAAAACAGCAGAAATGAATAATCTTTGAGCAATAAACTGGACTACATCTACATTGACATCGATGAACCAGCTTTGCTTCAGTTTTAATAAATCTAGGATTACACGAGCAAAAAATATGCTGAAAACTCAAGAGTAGAAGGGACTATATGAGAACTTATTATCCGCAGTTGAAAAAGGTCTGCAGAGGAGGTTTTAAGTAGATAAGAAGACAATTCAACTATCTTATTGCATTGTAATAAAACAGTGGAATATGCGAGCTATCCTCTACTTCTCACATTCAGGCGTTGAGATAAATAAGGAATTTATTACTGGAACAGAAGCTGTAAACACAATGACTAGAGAAGTAAAGGGTGGGATGGCTTATTAAATTACAAACAAAAAGAGAGTAGCAGTTTAATGTTGGTATGAAGTGCGCAAAGCTGGGTGATTTATTAATTTATTTGAGAGAGATTTATTTGACGCGATAAGACGTTGGAGTGTTTGTGGGGTGTGGAGAAGGGGGAGAGAGGGTGTTGGCTCTCGATGAGCGGTTTTTGAAAATGGAAGGGATGGCCTTGCTGTGTTATGTGTGCTGTGCATCCTCTTGGCGTTCATAAGAAGTGAACGGCGAACAAAACGGGGACAAGCGGATAGAAAATCGGGGGTGGAAGGGTTCGGGGGGTGTATACAATAGGGTTGTATGTTTATTAGAAGAGCCCTTTTTGACTGTGGCTGGGTGGAGACGGTAAATCTAGAGATAGTATCAGCGTGGCTCTTATCTGTCGCCCCTCTCCGATAACCAACCCTCCATATTTAATGCCACCTCACCGTCCCTCTCTGTTCACACCTGCCTCGATCTCACTCTCTCTCTTTTTCTTTTTCTCGCCGTCTCTCTTCAGCCCTCTTCAAATCTCCAACCACATCAACACGTCCTAATAACAATAAACGAACGCACGGCTGTGGTGAACGCTCATTTTTTCTGCTGATGCGAATTCTGCTTGACATCCCCTCTATCGATGTGTAAAATTGTATCGATAAACCTCCTATCGATGTAGAGGCCTACAGCGATATTCAAGACCGAAGACCGACCGGCCCCTGCTTATTCTCAAGCCGCGCCAATGCAATATAAATTCACATTTATTTCGTATGCGATTCATAAAATACACGCTGTTATCGAGTTTGGCCCGGTACCCCCTCCCCGCGCGGCCTGCTATTGATGATCTCATGCTTGTCGTTATCGTTTTTGGAAAAAATAAGGAACAAACACCCTTTCGTTTTCTTATTCAGGCAAGGTTTTTCTGTTCAATTCTTGCTGCTTTGTTTGTTCATGCTTGAAATCTCTGAAAAAGTGAGAATCTTGTAGTTTCATATAAGTTTCCCAAACAAATCGTTTATCAAATGAGAATCTTTCAAATCTTGATATCTATTATTAGATAAATCATTTTCAATAATTGTTTCAAACAATTGATTGAGCCGATTGGATAGTTCAAATGATAATGAATCGTTCACTAGTAAGACATGGTTGACTTTAGTAAAGAATCACAAGCATCCAATTCGAGACAGAATTGATCGATAGAAAACAAACAAATTATTAATTATTGATAATTGATAAGCACATAAAAATAATTATGTTCAGTGTATTTTTTATTGTTTATAGCTGCATGAGTGTATAAATTTACATGTGATTGATAAGACTATTTAACAACGTAGATTGTATCACTTACAGTGACTTGATAAACAGACAGACTTTTATCTAGTCACAGTAGTATGACAAAGACACAAACACTGTCTACCGAAGGAAAACGTAAACAAGTAAGCTTGTTCTTCATCAATCATTCATGGTCGATTCCCATTGGCCCGCTGGCGTCTTCCGATGTGAAAGTGGGAGTGGAGGTCTCGTCCAATCACAGAGCACAACGTAGTATTATCAGGTTCCGTCATTTTGTATTCGAAGGCAGCCATTTTCTTAGTCTTCACTAGCCTATCACAATGACTTATTTCTTTCAAGAGTGTGACAAAAGAAACTTTCAGCAAATTCATTTAATATTGAGAGTCAGTCATTAATTTAAGAACAAAATATCCGTTCACGTAAAGGAAATCAGAAGATAAATACGTTTGTAAAGGATACGTTTACTCAGTGCTATTATATCATCACCTCATTTTGGAGAACATTGACTCAATTATAAAATTTTTGGGAGAGGAATAGCACTGGTTATGCCTACTTTTTCCTTCCAATTCAAGTAGTTGAATCGATGTATGAATAAAGAATAAAAAAAATAGTAAAAAAAAGGATGGAAAATTGAAAATAAGAATTCATTGTTTCACGCCAACGAAGCAGCGTAAAGGAAATGTTTTTATAGTAAAGGTTCTACAATGGTTTTTTGTTCATTCAAACTGTGAAAAACCATCGGCATAATGGCCCCACCTTAGCCTCTTAGTACTGTACTGATCAAATCCGGTTGATGATATCCATACAATCTTTAGTTTGATAAGTGATTTATCTCCTCATCAATAAAGCCACCTCATATGCGCCCTCTTTTTTTTTGTTCCTCTCTTATCTTATTGTTATTTTACAATCATTAGTGTCATTTATTATCATGTATAATGAATTATTTTGGTATGTGATGATATAAATAACTGAGCCCCATTATTTTTGTATCAATGCCTTACTTTTTTGGCAATTTTTTCAAAAGTATGATGCCTATCTGTGCTCCACTTCATATCAAAAGGTGAATCGATAAATTCTGGAGCGAGCCTCTTTTATTTTCGTAGTGTAGCATGCTATCGTATATTTAGTCTGATGATTGTCAGATACTCTCATCAATAATTCCACGAAGTCTGTCCAAGCGAAGAATACATTCTGGCAAGACAGAAAAATGACTCCAGCTCGGTCAATATTGGTTCAAAAATTTCAAATTAGGTCTTAAATTGTAGATCAAAATGTTTCCTACAATTAAAGACCAAATTTATTATTCTTTAACCAATATTGACCGAGCTGGAAGCATTCTCCCATCTTGACAGAGTGTCTTCTTTGCTTGGACAGACGATAACATACCCTTCATGCATTTCATAGTAGATTTGGATAGGGGCAAATTAGGAGTCACGAAATAATGATTGATCTGCTCAATAAATTGAATGCCTGTTCGATTTATCACGAATTGCTTGGAGAGAAAATTATAGGGCTGAAGTTGAACTAATTTGGTACGTCATGTCGCAGTTGACCTGTTGATGGCAAGATTAGGTTCAACAATGATCTACAGCAAGAACGCCGGCACGGCGATTGGCAAGTTGCTGTTTTTGACTCGACTTGTTTTGCGACATCTTCTTGTCTATAATTTTGGGCAATAATGGATGATTTATTCAGATCAATGATTGAAAGATGAGTCTGATTTCTTTAAAAAGAATTTGTGATTGTGACAACTAACTTATAGGTTTTTTATTCGATAGTGATTTTATTTATTTAGAATAATAGAATGGAATGACTTCTTTATTTTAATGACATGGCGAAGTTTGGACAGTAATGTCCATTCTACTACTTAACCACGTCACCAGCAAGATACAAAATAATATGAATATGCAAAGTGAACAAAAATACGCAATAAAAATCAAAAGTATAAATACAAGTAGAAATTACAAGTGGAAATCAAATAAGTTTCATATTTAACAAATAAAAAAAAATAAACCAAATAATAGAATAATTAAGATTTTAGCAATAAGAAAAGAAAAACTGCTAGAATAACAACACAAGCTGCGATGTGCAGAATAAATTAATAATTCATTGAGGCAGTTTAAAAAGAAGAAAATGAAATAAGTAAGTAAATGTATTGATAGTGAGAAAATTGAGTGAAGATGAAGTGATGATTGAAAACGAAAACAAAAAAAGTGTAAAAGGGAAAAAGAGAAAAAAAACTCACACACGTGCCAACTCGTGTTCGAAGCATCTATAATGTTCAGGAATAAGGAAAAGAATGGATACCAGTTCCCGGGCTCAAATAAGCCCACCACCACCCAACAACTGCACGAGCAAACCCAGCCCTACCACTCAACAATTTTAACAAAATATTTCACAGATAGAGGTATACATTTTCGAATTTAATAATTATTTAGATGATATGTTCAACCTCCTTTGGGAGATTGGCTGTCGTTAGTAAAGTCAGTCAGTCGTTTCACGTTTCTGGAGGAATAGTAATTGTTGCATTACACTCTAACTGATTAACTGCATGTTATTCAGAGGTGTTCTGCATCTTCACTTGGTTGTGAAGACTGGCTTATGGTTGAGAGGACCGACGTGCTAACCACACGTTACCTCTATCCTGGTTGATGATTATTCGCCTGCTGTATTTTTTGTCCGGGCTGTGAGGGGATTCTGGCGGGGTGGGGGTTGCTTCGGCTCGGTCGGTGTTGGTTCGGGGGCTGTGTGTTCTTTTGAGAATTTATGGCTTTTGGGCCGGTATTGGCCGGGCTGGGGTCGTTTTCCCGTCTTGCCGGAGTGTCTTCTTTGCTTGGATGGACTGTATAGTTTGGTGAATATGAAACTGGCAACCAGCTGGTAGGCCTAGGCCCTTCATAGGGCTGTTGCTCCATTGACAAACAAATGTTCAACATACTACTTTAGCAATCTTTCATCTTATTCTATTGTATTTATTTCGGAAACGAAAAAAAGCTCAACATACTGCTTTAGCAATCTTCCATCTTTTCTATTGGCTTTGTTCTACTCTCTTTTCTCTTATTCCTTTCTTATTTATTTTTTAATATCCAAATGTATCCAGAGAGTATCTGAGTCGGTACACTTTTTTGCAGGTACCCCATTCCATTCCTACTCTACCCAAGACCATTATACCTTATTAGAAAAAATTAGCTCCATTAGCCTTATTGCAATCTTAGTCGAGCGTATTTTGAGTGAGACCATTCTAGCCTATTCCTAAATGCATCAAATTCGAAATTCCAATGCACTCATAATACTGTCAAGTGTTTGGTAATTGACTGAATACACGTGCAAGCATTCTCAAAGGCAGGCAAAACCTAAAATGCGTTCGTTGTTATAATAATGACTAGGCTGCGTTTACGTTGATGAGAGGCGCATACACAAGCGCAGAGCCAAAGTGCCAGCGTCGTTTTAATTAAATGCTGTATCTTGCAATTAAATTAAGATAATAACGGTTTTGTTAGGTGTAGAATAATAAGCGGCTCGCGTTTACGAGGCATCTACTGCAAAGCTAGGCTGGCATCTTGGTAGTAGTCTGTCCAAGCGGAAAAGACACTCTGGCAAGATGGGAAGATGACTCCAGCTTTGTCAATATTGGTTCAAAAATTATACTTTTGGTCTTAAATTGTAGGAAACATATTGATTCACAATTTAACACCTAATTTAAAGTTTTGGGAATAATATTGATCGAGCAAGAGTCATATTCCCATCTTGTCAGAATGTCTTCTTTGCTTGGACGGACTATATCTCCAATTCGACGACGCTCAGCGGCGTCTTACTGGGTTCGACGTGGCCTGAGGGTGCACCCACCTTCATTCAACCCTACCCCGCCTTCTCCAACAACCCCCCCCCCCCCCACCTCACCCACACAATACACTTCCCACAAGCCCTTGACGACTAGACCAAATTATCGCGAATTCCTCCTCTTGATGCGGAATCTCGCCGGAGAGCATCTGCTCTGATCATTGAAAATAGACTATTGCGTCTCATGAGTTTGCTCCGTCTCCCACGTAATGAAAATTATTATCTATAATAATTAAAGATAAGCGGAAGCTTTGATCAGGTGAAAGCAGATTGATATTAAGCAGAGTTGAAGTCAGTTTATACAGAAGGTACTAACGATGTGGAACCTACTCGTATAAGGTTCTCCCCACCATTAAATGCCATACGAATATTTTTTTTCACAGAAGGTAAACAAAACAATAACTACGAGTATAACAAACATATAACTCGTATAACAAACTTTGTAACTATAACATAACAACTTGATACTTCTTGTTGTTTGGACAAGAGCTCATTCAATTTGAATGACTGCTATCTCATAATATTTTCTTTTCGAATAATCAGGCCTGTAGCCTATGCACTAAGTAGTTGAGTAGTTTTTCATGAAACTTTAAAGTATTCAACTAGAATTTGGACTCACCTATTTCGTTTTCCATTACCAACTCCTAGTAAATATTTCACTTTGAACTATTTTTTACGACATTGCAGTCAATAATTTGAAAATGAGTTTTATCATAAACTGCTACTCACATGTGGAGGGCTTTTGGATTTTACTCCATTTTTAGTGAAAATAGTTCAAAGTGGAAAAGAATTTGGAATTATCAGTGCAGTAGTTTTTCATGGAAATTTACAGTAATCAACTAGAATTTGATTTATTCAACCGAGCAAAAGTCCTATATCATTCAAAATATACTCTACGGGTTTACAATACAATATTAGAATACAGTACAGTAGAACGCAGAATTTCAGTACCCTACGTTACTTTCATGATCTCATGCATGATATATTCAATAATATGACATAACCTTCTCTTTGTTTGGTTTGTATAAATTCAAGAGGAGCAGTTTTGGGATGGAATCTGTTGTACTCTAATATAAATCGACTAAATAAATAAGTGAATTGTAATAGCATAATATTTTTGTACTGGATTTTTAGTGATACCTGTACTTGAGAATCTTATATTGTTAAGCTGCTCTTATTCATACTCATTTTTGGAAACTGCTAGATTATTTTTACTTTTGAATGTAACAATTTTCACAAAATTACGTAAAAATAAAACAAGAAGAATAAATTCAAAACAAATAACTTATTTTTTATTTGAAGGGTAGGAACTGTGATACGTTTTAAAAAATCCCATAAAACCTGTGAATGAAAAACAACTCTTAAATTTAATATTATTTTTGAAACTTACCGATAAGAGTGAGTCGACAGAGAAGAAGAATGAGAAGGAAAGTGTCAGGCTCCCCCTTTCTCGAGTTTGAGAAATGGAAAAGTCCAAGCCTGACCATTATAGAAGAAGTTCTCGCATCACATATAGTCGTCAATAACTACTGCCCAACAGGCAGATCGATTTATTCCCGAAAATACAATCCTGTAAAAAGTAACAATTTATTATCAATGGATTGCCATTACTGAATGCAGACATTGTCTGAATTATTGTTGTTCCAAACAACAATCGAAAACTATTTAGTGCATTGTTGTTTGTTTATTGAAACAACAATGTTCAGCTGTATAAAATGTTGGAAAGTTGATCCTAATGGATTAAAAGCCGATCGATTGGTCAAGTTAAGAGAAGCGAACTATTTTATGGAATACAATAAATTATCTTTCTAGGCTACCAGGATGTAACGCACTATTTGAATTTTTATGTGTTGAATAACTAGTTATGTGTCCTATTTATTGTGGTTTTATACTCTATTTTTGAAAAATTTTCGTATCTAGGATATGCCACTTCAATCACAAAAATAACAATCATGAGATTGATGCCGGGTTTTTCCAAGTACACTCAAAGTTGAGGGACCCTCAAATTTTGATGAACAGCTGACATTTTCTATGATAAGTATAGGAAATTTAGTAAACTTGAGGGTATAGTCTGGCCAAGCAAAGAAGAGCCTCTAGCAAGATGGGAAAATGACTCCAGCTCGATCAATATTGGTTCAAAAATTATTGATTGGGTCTCAAATTGTAGATCAGAATGTTTCCTGCAATATTGAGACCAAATCAATAATTTTTGAACCAATATTGACCGAGCTGGAGTAATTTTCCCATCTTGCCAGAGGCTCTTCTTTGCTTGGCCGGACTATACCTCAAATTTGAGTGTGCTTGGAAAAACCGGGCATCAGAGACGCTATTAGACATGAAAAAATAAGCTCAGCCCAATGTATCCATATACATCATGCATTAATTCAAGTAGTTCAATCCTAATAATAATAATACTTATTTATTTACTTAAGAATAATACTAATTTATTGTTCTCTTCTTATTCATGCTCTTTTCTTTGATTATGCCTCAGACTGCATTACTCTCCTCACATCACATGAATGGAGAAAAATAAAAAAACATACATTCAATCAACTCATTGCCTTGAATGTTGAATCTAGTTTTAAAATATTAATGATCCTTGAATAAGTATCAATCTTTGATTGACTCAATAAATCAAACATGAATACTCATGTTAATAATTCCTATCATTTGTGACAATAATTTATGTGATTTGAATTATATGGATTGCCTTTCAAAACACTGGAAACAGATAATAGTTTTACCACACTATAAAAAACCCATTTCTTTCAAAATAATTGATGAACACACATAGTACACACATAATGATTTGGAAGAGTGACTTCAGAGTAATTAGATTACAAACAAAAAAAAACTATAGAGTAGTGATTATTGACAAAAAAAACTTGAAAAATATCCTATAATTTATTTTAAAATTAATCAGAAGATAGTATCTTCATCTACAATATTTACATCAACAACATATTTTCCCAAAGAATGATCTCTCTAATCAAGGCACATTATTTGACAATAGTGAAGACAACACTCAAGGTAAACTAGCATGTCGATGTAAAACTAATAAGAAATTGTAAACTCACATTATGAACGTGAACGTGTAGAGACGACGAAGAGAATGCCGCGCAGCATAGACACGACGAAGTTGACGGTTCCGCGAGCACGGACACTGTGACGACTGAAGCGACCGACGCCAGTCGACGACCGCGTCCCCCCACAATGGCACCCTCAACCCCCCCCCCCCTCCCCGGCACACACCCCTTCAGTAGGGATGTTGGACGCCTGCTCGTTTCATCCCCCCCCAACTCCGTCAACCACCCAAAGCCGGCCACACACATCTCCGCAAATATTTCCAGTTTGCACTTGTAAAAATTACGCGGCGTAAATCTTTTCACACGCCGCTAAATGCGCGCCTGAAACCACCTGCGCTCACAACGTCCAGCGCGGAAGGCGAGCTCGAAAAAACACACACACAATGAAAGGAAGTAGGTAGAGCGACGAAAAAAAAACAATAATAGAGTACCTGGAATTGAAAAGCATTGAGAAAAATAGGAGGAATTTCACGTTCACCCATGTGAATATGGCACAATAACCGTATGGTACGTTTACCACTCACAATAACCGTATGGTACGGTGGACAGTAAAGTCCTCCCTCTTCAAATAATTCCGCTCAACTCAAAAACAAGCCACTGATTAAAACCAGTCGCTGGAATTAAAAGACGCCTGCAAAAAAACAAACTAAGCTGGGCAAGTGTACAGAAAGCACTATCCGAGTAGTGTCCAACGAATTCTACCGTCTCTTTTAAATACAGAATTTCCATTCCATTTCATGAGTAGTACTGCACAGGAAATACCGATATGACCACTACTGGAGTTTTACTGTATTACTACACTTATACAACTACAGGTCTTATTCTTGTGGTTGTATTACTCACTTATTTTGCTTGAAATTAGTGAAAAAAGTATGAATTAAACTGACAAAGTTTATAAGAATATGATGAATCTATGGCTCAATATACTTGCTAATCCTCAATAATATTGTTTAAAGTATGAAGTTATTCAAAATTCATGCATTATCATGAATACGGTACCGTAGGTATTCTAATTCTAAATGTGAAATTCACCTGAACTTGCATTATTTATTTATTGTAAACTATCCAATAGTGCGAATGATCCAATTTTCATATTAAAAGCAACAAAGACACATTTTTTGTAAAAGCTTGGTATGGAAAATTTCATACTCAACTATCAAATGCTTACTTTCGGTTATGAAAATTATCACCTAAATACCAAACATAAATTCATTTCAACAAAAGTTCTATAAACCCTATCCCATAAGGCTTTATTCATGCTATGGTAATGCCTATAACCAATTAATATATAAGAAGTTGATTATAATAACTTTCCTGTTGTAAACTTATATAAATTGTATTTCAATTCGAATATCAATAAAAAGTCCAACGTTGTATTCCTATTTCATCAATTAACTAGATTCAAGATTGTTCACCGTGCCTATTCAACTGATAAAATTATATAGGGCGAACTCAATTATTTGAGGAAGCATGTGGTGAGTACGTGATTTCGTAATGGACTCTGCTATCCCCTCTGGAGCAATCATCACTCTTTCATGACATCACCCAAGTGCTCAAAACTGAACGTGGTTGATATGATGAAATATCGAATATCCACTCGTTTTTATTAGTTGGATCGCTTGAATCCACCATACTTCTACCAATAACTCTCATATTGGAATATCACATTATCAATTTTACATTGAAATTATTTGCAATAACCTGCTCACTCAACTATTGTTTTATTACTCTATAATAATTTGAATCTTCATGCAAGTGTACAAAACATTTCCCACTCGTTTTTAATGGTTGAAATGTAAAACCAGCTACTTCTCCTTTATCATATTGAACATATTGAACATAATTTATTCTTCATCAAAATGATCATGAATCGAACCAACTTGGCTTTCGGCTTGTATTCAAACACAAATTATGGTTTATTATCCAATATCCACACATGAAATCAACCTAGATTTTGAAACTGTTCTTTCGAGGATTCAATCTTTAATAGGATTTAAGTTTAATTCAGGAAAACTAGGATTTAAGACTACTCTATTAGTTACTGAAAGCACCAATATTATTTTTGTTTTGATTGTATAAATTCAAGAGGAGCAGTTTTGGGCTTTCACTCTGATGTGGAATGACTGAACAAAGAATAATAAAGATAAATATGAAGTCATAGTTTAGGCGAGATATTCTAAATGAGTTGAAGTCATGAAGGCGAAATTTTCGCATTCATCTCATAACGGAGAGAGTTCATATTACTATAGTAATATAGCAATACAGAGAATCGGCGAATCGCCACTATCGGGGAGTGAGACGCAGAACTATTGAAAATAAAAAGAGAAACGACCACGCCGGTCGTTGTCTGTGTGAAGCGTCCCCGCGCCGCGACGCTCGATAGACGGCGTCGTTACCATGGCAACGCTACCCTCGGCGCCTCTTCCTTCAAACCCCCCCCCCCCAACCACACCGCTGGCATGTACCACTGCCACTGTCTGCCAATTCATTCATTCGAGACAAAAATGACCACATATAGGTCCACCTACAGAGATTGTATAATCACAATAGCTATTAAGTTTCACACTTTTGATTGGTTAGATCGCTTGAATCCACCATACTCTTGCCAATAATAATTTATTATTAGATTCATATTGTAATTACCTACATGTAAATAAATGCTTTGTTGAGTTATTCACTTTTGCCTTCAATTTGCATCTGCCAGTGTTAGTTTTCATCATTTTAAAGGATAGAGATATTTTCAAGAGTGAAGAGACTATTTAGACTGTTTGAAAGGCTACTACTTTCTATTATTTTTTTTAAAGCACTGTTTTTTCTATAAGAATGAGGTGGGAAAAGTAAGAGTCAATGCTGATATCAAGTTTTCAGCCTATGTAATACCACATCAAAATTTTGAAAATTGGTAATAAAAGTAATAAGTAGCTAGCTGGTAATTATATCAACTCAATCTATTTTATTCATTTATTTTATTGCTTATTATACCAACATTAGGCTTATTTTATTTGAATATACACTTGTTATTTCATGTTGAAACCCCTCTTCATTAAAAAGTTAATATTAAGTAAGAGCATAGAGTAATCTTTCCACTGAAGATAGTTCCTATTCCCGATCTATAATGTATTAGAACTCAAGTATATGTGGTTTTAATTTATAGACTAATATTTCTGTGGAAGTGACAACATTTGTGCACCTCAACTTATAGAAAACTTCTATTATGTACTTATTGTAAGGTGCTTGCATCTTATTGTAGCCCAGTATGTAAGATCAAAGTATTATCTTATCTACTAAAAATCAATCATACAATTTTTACAAGATAAACAGTATATTTCCTACATAGTAGTGCAGCAAAAAAATAATTAAAAAATTGACTGTCCACCGATTATTGAGAGTACTTGCAGGGTTACAAAGATCGTGATCGCAAAAGCAAACACGTGAATTATCATCGGCCGTATTTAGGCATCCGACGCCAATAGCATTTCCATCGTTGTCAGTAGGACCACTGCAACCTCTCCAAGTTGTCACATGGTCTGTAATTGAAAAATGGAATTATTATAGAATATTCTAAATGGGAATATGGATAGAGTATTTTAACACTCAACGTTTTATCACTTCGCATTACTCTAACGTATTACTCTAACTTACTTATTATCACTAACGTATTACATGACTTCCAATAATTGAACCTTTAAATTATAGGATATTTCAATCCTTAATGGAATTTTTATTGTACAGGTGTGATTTTTGCAATAATATTTTCATCAACTGATCCTATTCTACCTTGGCCAATAAGTTACTGTTAAAATTTAATAAATATTTATTTTTCTGAAATTTTCAATGTTTCTAAATTTGTTGTTCTATTGGAGGCGGCTGCTGGCTATATCTATTTCACATTAAATTCGTCTGCAAAAAATTAAATTAACTTACTCATAATTTAATTTACTCATATCATGGGATTTTTTATATTCTACATTTATATTTTTAAAGATTTAACTTATTAATTTATAGACTTTTCTAATTCCATATAAGGACTATCTAGCTTACTGATTTTATTTTTCAATCCCATAGGGTATTGAAAGTTATGATGCGAATTGAAATATTTTTTCTCCAACTTTGGTTGAAAAAAAAATTGTTAAAATGTCCATTGATCATTTGAACTGGTAGTGATACCTAATAAATAAATAAACCTAATAATAAATTGGACTTTAGAAAGTTAAAAGTAGTATTTTTATTCTATTCTACACAGCAAAATTATGAAATAAATCGATAGTTGAAATTTATTCTGATAAACCCATATGCTCTCACCATCTAATGTTGTAAGAATACATAAATTCTCAAAGATATGCTTTTCAAATTTCACTTTGCCAAACTACCTATTACGGTATTTTGAAGTTGTTCATGAATGGGATTCAGTTTTTTTATACAGGCCATTAATTTCAGTATCATATTATGTACCTAAAAGAGGTACTATATTAAGAGCAAATCATATCAAGTTTTATAAAGTAAGCTTTCTACTTGGCCCTTTTAACTGAATTGTCGAATTTCAATAATAAGCTTAGAGTCTAGTCTGAATATTGCGTTAATTTATTAAATAACCGTGAGTTGTTAGTAGCCCTGAAGATATGGTGCACTCCAAGAAGTAGCATTGCATATTTTTGGTTTTTGTGAAAATATAAAATTACCACAAAAAAGTTCAGCACTATTGAATATCAAATTATACATTAAACTTAATATTAATAATTATTACTCTTATAATATTCAAATTGAATTTCATACTTTGATACTAACTATCAATTATTAATCTTATTCTGAATTTATCATTAAAAATAGCCTGCTAAGCTATTAAATGATACAGTCTTTAAACTTCATAATAATAAATAATATCTTCAATTTCGGTATCAAGTCTATACTGTACCTACTCAATTATTATAACTTACGGTACGGTACTGTAATTTATTATTCTACTTTCAACTTTTAAAAATTCAACTATTCTTAAATGAGACAATCTACCGTAGATGACACATAAAGAACTCGTAGGTCTACTTTAATTCTTATACCAAACACAGAAATTATTATTAACACA
Source organism: Sogatella furcifera (assembly GCA_017141385.1). Classification (NCBI taxonomy): domain Eukaryota; kingdom Metazoa; phylum Arthropoda; class Insecta; order Hemiptera; family Delphacidae; genus Sogatella; species Sogatella furcifera. The sequence continues at coordinate 52,337,515 of CM029547.1, read as the reverse complement.
ATGGTTTACCTGCCTTTCTTGATACTTTGATGAAACAATAATCGGACTTGTTCCTTGTACAATGAAACATGAGATTTTTCATTGTAGTTTTGTTCACGAATCTGAAATAAGTTACATCACATGCTGGGTTTGAGTCTTTACTGCTAGATTCACATTGATAACACAGTTTGCAAGTATCCTTACGACCTAAGGTGAAGTTAAATAAGCTTAATAAGTTTACTAAAAATAATAAACAAAGCACTTGTTTTTGGAGAGACATGTCACTTTTCTACAAACTTCACTTAAATTTGGAAATCAGCAGAAACAATAATAGCTTTTTGCACCACCACTTATTTGATGTGGAGCCCATGCTCTACAAGGTCCATTACAGCATCCATTTTATTATCAATAAATGCAATACCATTATAAACGCTTATTTGCAATTTTATCACTCAAATTAATATTTCATAACCAAGTTTTTAATGTTTACGTTCAGAGAATTACAAGGCACAGGTCTCAAATGTTTTATTCATGTGTATTTCATATGATTTTATGATCCCTAATTTAAATATAACTGAATCAGTCACAGCCAAGGAGGTTCATGGTCACAGCCGTCTTTATTCTTGTAGACCAACACCTATTAATACATCAGTAGATGAATGATTATAGTAGGTGTTGTGTAGATTGTGGTTGGAGTTACCCAAGGTTATTAGAAAAACTAATGTCTCTAATAACCTTGGGAGTTACCTGATGAGTGTATGAAAAAGGAGGACAGACCTGGTAATATAAATAAATAAGGCTAAAGAGGAGGAATTTTGAAAAAAGATGAGCTCCTCCAAGAATTTTATTTACATTAAGTAATAATATAATACAAGTGTGAAAACGTATAAATTTCTATTTCAAATTGAAAAATTTGAAAATCGCCGCATTGTTCTATGTACCGTAACTTATTTCTTCCAACATAAACGTTTCAACTCATTAGATTCATTCTCGAGGGCTCAATATTAAAACTGGTTTTTCCATTTTTTTTTTTTTAATGCCTACATTATTAATTGTAGCCCTGAAATAGTTTTCTGATGAAAATGTTTTCAATAAGTGTTGTATGTTTTACTTTTCAGTAAAAGTTTAATACAATAATTAGTTACCTTACTTAGCTAAAAAATCATTTCTACTTTGAGTTAGCTTAATTTACAATATCATTATTTATTACCTCAGTTCCGATAAAGTAGAATATAATTATAGTAATTACAGATCATATACAGATTGTTGTACATATTCTTATAAATTACATCAAATTTCGATTAAGTTTAATTGAACTTTGTTTAAATCTAGTTTCTAAATTGAATAACAATTTATTTATTAGAATAATAATATTATATCTCTAGTAATCTAGTAATAGCTTGTGAAAATTTTTTAACCCAAGGCCAAGTGTTAATGGAAAGGATATCTTTGATTTCTCTGATCTTTGATATCCTTTCCCAAGAATGGACATATATATGTCTAAACTTCGCCTTTTCATCTAGATAACTTACACTTTTTATCCATTTTGCAGAACCTTGATTTTAGATTTGTATAAATTTTGCATTCATTAAATCACCGTTTTTCCTATTTTTTTTACTAGAAGTATCTATGTTGTGAAATTTATAGAATTATTTGTTCTACTCATTTATATTGTTATGTAAAATCTAAGAAAGTAATCTAATCTCTCTCTCTCTCTCTCTCTCTCTCTCTCTCAATGAACTGCAGGTATAGTCTGTCCAAGCAAAGAAGACCCTCTGGCAAGATGGGAAAATGACTCCAGCTTGGTCAATATTTGTTCAAGAATTATAAATGTAGTCTTAATAGTAGATCAAACTGTTTCCTACAATTTGAGATCAAATTGATAACTTTAAAACCAATACTAACCGAGCTTGAGTCATTCTCCCATCTTGCCATAGGGTCTTCTTTGCTTGGACAGACTATACAATCCAAGATTATTACAAGGAAAATAAACTTGGGTACAATAATCTACAATGGAAGACATTTTCACATGCCTTGAAACTATATTTTGTTGAAAAGAGGTTTCTTATACTGATCTAAAATGAGTTGATACAAATTAAATAAGTTATCGAATCAGATGAAAGTTAATTATTTAATAGGAAAATTAAACCACAGCTATGCAGGGAACTGGATGAAAAAATTGCCGAGATAGCATTCCAAATAAGTATAATAATTTATTGTGTTTTGGAGAATCAATCACTAATAACACTTGGCTGTATTTTAATAATTTTACCATTTTTCCACTTTCACTGGACATTAAACAAAGAAGCTTATGAAATGAAGTCTGGGTGAGAATTAAATAACTTCTAGGTACCCATATTGATTAATATCTCTATCTATTAATAGATGGGAGCGTTTCTATCGCTGATCCAACCGCCTATTTATAATCTCAAATTACATGGATGCAACGTGAAAAGTGTCCCGTACGCAAATAGTATTGCATTATTAAAGGGATTTTTTCAAGAATAGACTTTTATTTTTGTGAGCAAATCCTGAAATAGACAGTGCGATAGCCTTGAAAGTAGGTAGGCCAGGCCTATATATCCTCAAGTTAGTAATTTTCGCACAAAGCTGTTTTTGGTGACAATGGCACTCACCAATCAATAGAAAACTATAATTAAGTACGTTTTCTTTTCTCTACTGATATATTCATAAACTTTCTGAATAAACCATTCTGGTGAGAGAATATTAGATAATAGAATTAGGGCATATCAACTGTTTCTTCTAGTAGGGTATCTCGAGTCTTGAAAGACGTGAATTGAACAGAAATCATAACGGAACTTTTATAATCTTGAATAAATGAAAAGACAAGATGTTGTCAAACCACTGTTCACCAGAGATTGATAATGGTCTAACAACCGAAACCGGTAACTCGATTTTCTATAATAAATCAGTGGTTTGTTGAAAGATAACATCAGGTCTTTTCATTTATTATGGATAACTACCACAATATCACCTTCACAACTACTAAAAGTGTATAATCTTGTATAGGTTACTAATGGAACGAAGATTTTGATTTAAAATTGCGATAAATTATATCAATAATATACATACATGTAATATTATTAAAGACTAGGTACTGAGAATTTTCTAGTTTGCGAACTAAATCTTGGTATGTATTCATAAGCCTCAGCTAGATAATAGGATTATTATTAATAGTAAGTTATGCGCTTTTGGGATTCGTGCTTCTGAAACAGGGAAACTAAACAGCCTAATAGACCTAAAATAAAATCTTTTAATAGATACTCAACTCCGATAGCGAAGCTTATAAGGTCAAACTTCCAACTCCAGCTCCAGAAGCAGTTACTTATCACAGGTGTAAGGTAAAGAGACCTTAGTATACAGTCTCTATAGTGTAAGGTATCGATACATTATAATTATTTAATCAAATAATAAGAGTTATATTATTATAATCGAAAGAATCAATAAATACTAGAATTTAATGTTATACGTATGTAGCTATATATCGTAGTTCAGGTTACGAAACGATAAAACTATAATATAGATAATCTTTAGATGATCTTTGGTTTCTATCATATTTTTCACAGAAATCTCTTCTCTCAAACCGCTTCATTATAATCAGAATGGTAAACCATGAATAATAAACAAGTGTTTGAATTACAAATGGATTTATTTACAAAACAATCTTATCACTACATTGAACAATGGTCTACTTTTCTTCTTCGAAGAATATTGTGGGAGAATCGAGACCATGGGCATCTTCATCATACATATCTTCGGGGAAAGGCTGCTCATCCTCTTCGGGGTAATGGGTTGGGAAAGCAGCTGGCTTAGTGTACGTTTTCCTAAAAGCAAAATAGAAGATCAATATTATTATACGATATCATGTTCCAATCATGTAAAATCCATTTAAAACTAGGGAAGCGCATGCGGAGGCAGCCGCAAATTGAGCGGAGGGAGCTTTCTTTTGTCAAAAAGTTTTTGAAGCGTGGACTCGAAAATTTCCCGGTATTTTAAGCCTAGCTAAACCTAGCTGATGGTGAAAGTGGCTCATTCTATTACCATGTAATGTTATGAAATGAGAATATAAAATATGAGCAACAACCTTTAAGTGAATGTTTTCTCAAGTGAGTGTTTATTTTGGTAAAATAAGGCAAGATGAGAAAATGACTCCAGCTTGGTCAATATTGGTTAAAAAAATATTGATTGGGCTCAAATTGAAGGTCAGAATGTTTTCTACGATTGAGACCAAATCAATAATTTTCAATCAAATGTTGACCGAGCTGGAGTCATTTTCTCTATGATTGGTTCAACTTTGTAAATACTTTGACGTACCTTTTTTGGTCTCAAATGTGCTCTTGATTATTTAAAATAATTATTCAGTAGCAAATTATAATGGAAAATCAATATAAACTTGAAAAATCGCGAAAAAATAAACCTATTGGATGAAACTTGGGCAGAATTTTGGTGTATTTCCACAACAAGCTTCCATTGTTTGTTAGCATGTTAAGAAATATTGAATGAATGCAAATAAGTAAATAAATAATTTTATTAATAATGACATCAGGTAAAAACCCCATTTTGCCTCCTTCACACAGTACAATATAGTGATAATATATATATTTTAAATTTTTAATTTTCAATTTTTAATTTTCAATTTTCAATTTTCAATTTTTAATTCAATTTTTATTTTAACCAAACAAATCTTAAAAGGTCGTTTATTACTTTTATATTTCTATGTAAAATAATATTGAAAGTTGTTCTAAGTTGAAAATAATTGGCAAAAAAAATTCTGCTCAGGTTTCAAACCCCCTGATTGGTAAGCAGTAAAATACTAGTCCACGTCGCTAACCACTGAGCTATGAGGGTTCGATGAGGAGCCGATTCGCCAGTGATACCAACATGATTTCAAGAGCATAATAGACATTTCTGACCAGGAAAGTTTCTCAAAACTGATGTTAGGTTGCAATCCTGCAGTGCAGAGAGCATGAATATAGTATCAAATAATGTGTATAGTAATAGTGTGTGAGCAATCCTTTTTTCCTTTTTTCGTCCTTAATATGCAAATTTTCAAAATGCTCTATAGCCTATAACCTGGTCGTCCATGTCTCCTATCCATGGCAAGTTTGAATCAAATCGGTCAAGCGGTTCCGGAGGAGTAGCATTACAAAGAGTGACTTTCCTAATCCATTAGAGCTTTGCTTCGCTCCGCTCAACTATTGTGGTCGGCAGAGTCTTGGTTGCTTGATTTTTCAAATTTACTAATCAAAGATTTAATTCACCGATATCTATATTGAATATTATTTTACCCATTACTACGCAAGACATTTCCTATTATGAATGATATAATGAATATCGAGACTAGATAAATTGTCGAGGTACTAGAAAAATGTCGAAGCAAGCCTCATGAGGCTTAATATGGGCTAGTTATATAGGGTAAGCCTTATAGCTGACATCGATATACAGTAACTAGGCTTTGCAGCCTCATTACATTAGAAGAACAAAAATTTTGCAGAGGGAAGGTGCCAAACTCCTCAGGCTGTGTCCTGTAAGCCCCTGTATAAATTAACGTGAATTCCAAATTTATTATTTGTATAAGAAATAGCTGGTACATTTTGCTTAGGCTGTGAGTAAGTTTCAATGCCCTTCCAATATGCTGCATTTACTTGAAAGTTTTTATGAGAAAAGACCTCTTGTTTCTGGGATACATGATGACTTAACATTTAAAGAACAAAAAATAGGTCAAGAGGAAAGACTCAATAGAGAGATGCATAGAAATATAATAAAGAAATTACCTTAAAGGAAGAATGGTATCGTAGATGTAGACGATAGAGTTGCATTCTCCCGGAACGGCTGGGCCTTCCACATACAGTACATTGTATTTTGTATTAATCCTCCAGATCTGAAACATTCAAGATTAAGATTTGTAATATACATTCCATTCAATTACATTTTCAAGATTCAATTTGTTTGAAAGCATCTAATAATTTTTAGGGCATCCAGTCCGAGCTACAATCAACAAGTGTCTGAGAAAATAAAATATTGGATTAAACAATAAAACAAACAGCAATAGCAATCGAAATTATTTCTTTTTGATCGTGTAAGTCATTGAATGATAGCTAGATCCAAATAGATAATTGTCAATTTTCTAAAGAGGATTTGATTGAAGAAACCACAGAACAATAGTGATAAGATTTTTGGAAGACAAGCCAAAAAAGACAGAACAATGGTGATTTTTTCGAAAAAAGCCAACATCTATCACATTAATCATACAATTATTTTTCATGTTACTTCTCCATGTAGGATTAATTCTTAATAATTTACTTTCCAGGTTTTGTCACCCACCTTTCTAACAATTTCCTAGCAACTAAAACAGCTGAATCTATTCAAGGGTGCATAAGCTTATACTGCCTATGTTTTAGGATTGAATTTTAAAGATTATTTTTCTATTAATAGGTTCAATTTACAAATCTATTTTTATCCACAATTCCAATTTATAATGATTTTCCTATTTACAATGTAAGGGTCTACATCCACTGTCAGTTCAGACTGACAGGTATAGTCTGTCCAAGCAAAGAAGACCCTCTGGCAAGATGAGAAAATGACTCCAGCTCGGTCAATATTCGTTCAAAAAATATTTATTTGGTCTCAAATTGTAGATCAAAATGTTCCCTTCAATTGAGACCAAATCAATAATTTTTGGACCAATATTGACCGAGCTGGAGTCATTTTCCCGTTTTGCCACAGGGTCTTTTTTGCTTGGAAAGACTATAGGTCTGTGAAAGTCAATAACTGTTAGTGAATGAAAAACCGGCAGTCTAAAATAGCTGTAAACCGGCAGGCCGATCGTTAGACGATCAGCTGTGATCAATAAATGAGATTGATTTGACAGTGGATGTGGACCCTAAAATTCGTCAGATGACAGATAGACCTCACCTTCAGTCCTTTGAGAATGCGCATGCGGTTGCCCATGTGGCCAGGCATTTTTTTGCCCTTCCAGACGCCGGCCTTCTTGGATCCGCCACCGATGCAGCCGCCCCTGCGATGGCTCTTGGTCACACCATGGGTGGCAGGCATGCCCTTGAAGCCCCAACGCTTCATCACACCCTGAAAGCCTCTGTCTATCCTGCAAACGAATACTTTGATTCAAGTAACAGTTTCATACGACTAACACCCTCACAGTGTGAATACAATATAGCCTCTACTGTAATATTCAGTATTAATACTGTTTTGGTCTAATCATTTCATGCTTTCAAGAACGTAAATAATCTGAAATTTCTAGGACGCTAAACGCCGTGACCAAACTGACCATATTAAAATGAATCGTATTTCAGTTACATAGGATACTGTATTAACATAGCTCTTCCAAGAGAAAAACATGAAAACTGAAACACAAAAATGAAACTTTTTTGCAATATCACAAAAGCTCAATTCCAATTTCTAATGAATAGATTACTAGTAATCATATGTAGGCCTAAAAAGATTAATGAATTAATATAAATAAATTAGAGAAACGGCGAATTTACAATTCAAGAATTTGTATCAACTTGATAACAATTCATTATAATGTTTGTATTGATTATGTATTCAATGTTCAATATTCTTTTTAGGGCTGATAATAATTGTGATTGAAATTGACAGGAAAAAATTAAATCACCCTCAAAGTATTTGTTTCAAGAACACATGTTTCAGAATCTTAGGAGTCATTTCAACACCCTTCTTAAACTCTTCAAGTTAAGTTAAACTCTTACACTATTTAAGGGTGCTTTAATTTCCATCTCATTTACGATTATGTATTGAATGATTCCTCTACGAATAAATAATAAATCTTACGTTTTTGCTCTGACATCAACCACATCACCCGGTCTGTAATGAGTAGCATAGAGAGGAGTTCCCGGCTGTATGGCAGCTTCAGGGGACACGTGGAATCGCCCCAAAACTCTTTTTGGCATCAGTCCAGCTTCACTGAACAGACCCGTGTATTGTTTAGTATACTGAAAAATAAGATATACCATTTATTTCATTATTATTGCTGGGGGAATTCAGTGCCAGTGACAATTTGTGCATTTCCCCCATTTTTATTTCTAATTAATGATTCTAATCACAAATGCTGAAAAACACTTTTTCTAAGCTGAAAAAGATTACTTGTTGGTAATCCATATTGAATACAAATACAGGGTGTTTCAGGAGGAATGTGCAATACTTCTCAGGCTGATTCCTTACACCAGGTAGACAAAAAAGTTCCATGGGACCAACCCCCAAAAACGCTTTGTTACCGAGATAACAATGGGGGAAAATTGAAATTTTTCAAAACATATTAATTTTTCTAATTTTTTGGAGGCTTTGGTGAGGTTCTAAAATGATCAATTCCTATGTAAAATTATCTGGGGAATTCAATGAAACCAGTTCCTTATCCAGTTATAACCCTTATTGTTTAAAAAATGGCGTTTTCTAGCATATTTTTCCAATTATCTCAATAACCGTTGAAGTTACAAACTTGAAACTGGTTTCATTGAATTCCTCAGCTAATTTTACAAAGGAATTGATCATTTTAGAACCTCACTAAAGCCCCTAAAAAATTAGAAAAATTAATATATTTTGAAAAATCTCAATTTTCCGCCATTGTTATCTCGGTAACAAATTTTGTGATGTAAGGAATCAGACGTATTGCATTCCTCCTGAATAAAAGGAATAATAAGGCTCAATATCATCAATGAAAATAACGCCTGACGAACAATTCTAATACATAATTTTCAATATTGTTTTCTTTGGTGCATAATTTATTCAATTCCGGCCATCAACATTCCAAATTAAAAATTTCAGTGTTATTCCTGGATTGAGAAATATGTGTTTACTCAGTGCTATTATATCATATAACCTCATTTTGGAGAATATTGACTTTATTATAAATTTTTTGGGAGAGGAATAGCACAGGCTATGCCTATTTTTTCTTCCCAATCCAAGTAGTTGTATCGATGTATGGTATGAATAATGAATAGAACTTTATTGAATTCAATCATTTTCACAAAATTTGAAGTCTCCGAAATCTACTAGTCTCCTTTCCTCCAGATGATTAAAGCATAGAGAAAGAATAGTTGAAATTCAACTATAATATTGCTCTATGATTAAAGTCACTGAAATCTTCTCCAGGCCTCAAAAAATAAATCATATTCGTGTCTGTGGTAGTGTTGAGTAAACTTAGGCCTACTTGAGGAAAAGATGTAACTTGTCATCAACAGAATTTGAATTTTTTGAAGATATCAAAATATTTGTACTTACATTTTGGGGATCCATACTTTCAGCTCCAACAACTAAGCAGCCATACTTATTAGGCCTCAAGTACCTATTCACTCTCAATATAGGCTTATATTCTTCTGGAGGTATATACTTGACAACATGATTGTCTACGACCTGTGAAACAAAATAAGTTGTGCATATAGGTATCATGGGAGAGCAAATAGATGTTTTATTTATATCAATTTCACATTGAATAGTGGGAAATATTTATGCAGCAGGGATGATAATGAAGCGTTCAATATCGTAGGCTACCTAAGACATTTTTATTTGGATCTTGTTTTGCTTGAATAGCCTATAAAAAACGTACAATGCCATTTTCCAATTTGACTCAAAATACTTGGAAATGAGTTGATAATGTCAAATCAAGTTACTGTAATTCAAATAAAACTTGTGTATGCTTTCTTTGAATTAATAAGATTATTAATACCGTATTCTATAAACCGATTATATCTATAACCAAGTACCTTATTCTATGAATATGATTTGGGGCTCAAGTGTAAAAGAAAATCATCTTATTCACATGAATCCTAACTTCACCTTGTAAAAAGTCAATAAATAAATAAATACCGGTAATCCGGTTATAGTCTGGTTGAGAGAAGAAGACATCCTGGCAAGATGGGAAAATTACTCCAGCTCAGACAATATTGGTTCAAAAATTATAGATTTGGTCTCAAAATGTAAAGTAGAATGCCTTCTATATTAACCGAGCTGGAGTAATTTTCTCATCTTGGCAGAACGTATTTTTTGCTCGAATGATTCTTTTCAAAGTTTAACAAGAATTAGTCAATTCTTCAATGAGATGTTCTATTACCTGCAGCAATGTGGTCAAAAATTTATTTCCTTTGTTGTCCCACATTGGGTACACTCCGATTTTCCTTGCTATCAGACCACATCTTCTGGTGTTTGTGGTCCATTCGCCCCTTGCAAAAGGCTCAGACTTCAACGGACTGTTCAGCTGATAAGACGGAATGCCACTGATGATAGCAGGAGGACCGTACTTGTCGTGTACTATCTCTTTTATGAACGCCTTATTTTCATCAGTTAAGCGCTCATTGTATTTCTGGAAATTCAAATATGCATTTGATTAATAAGGAATTGTAAAGTAATTTTTATAAAAATTCAAATCCATTACTTTTGTTCCCCTCCCAATTCCCAATCATTATCATAGGCCTAGGTCTCATCACCAAAAAATCTCATACGAATCTTACATTACTGTATCATTATATTATGGTTCTATGTTCCATATTGGCTAGAAAATTGGCGAATGGCAAAATATGTTTTTTCAAATAACAGTTGACGCTACGCTGAAAAGGTGATTCAACCTATAGTTACATACAAAAAACAGGCAACTGACAAAATAAGTTAGCCTACATTTCTTCAAATAACAGTTGAAAGATAGAGAAATTTTCAAAACGAAAAAGTGTTCATCCAAGTGTACGAGGAGGCCTATAAATATGATTTTTGGACTTTGTGGTTCCCTTTTTTACTGATTAACCTAACTTAGTTTGTATTTGCAGCCTCTCTCTAAGTTATCAACTGAATGTAGCCTAGCTTCTTACTACAGAATCAAGGTAACTTGACTTGAACTGGTGTGGACGAGGGATAGCCATTAGCACAAGAGCTCCAACTTTGATTTCAATTCATAGTCATACGGATAACTTGGCTTAACATGATTTTTTTATTAACTTATTACTCATACTTACAACTCGTTCTTGTTTCAAATACCAAAGCGGGTATCTCAATTTAGGAGTGCTGGGGTACTGGAATTTCTTTTTCACGGGCAAAGTAGCTCCTTCTTGTTGGATTGATAAGGTTTGTGTTGTTCCAATAAAACTGAAACAATGGAAAACCGTAGCATTATTACCTGCCTACATTATAAGGAATAGTTATGTAGCTATTCAAGTGAGTCTAGATTTTTTTAACCTTCTAAATGATATTAAGCACAAACTCACCTTACTCTAGAAAAGAAAAAATTACTTGGCACTTGGCTAGCTAAGCGGCGAATGCAGAACATTTTTTAGGCTAAATTCCACCCCGGTAGTGTGTTTCGAATCCTGAAGCATGAAAAACTGTACGGAAGAAGGAAGAGTACACAACTAATAATTAAAGAAGATTACATTTCACGGAATAACAATCGCTTGATAACTACAATTGTTTTGATACACATAAAATACAAGAAATTATAACATTAATCAAGATAAATGCAATCCACGATCAACTAACATAACCTAAAATAGATAGACTCTGCTGCTGCTGGTTGATAAGTTCTCAATTTTTTATAAGCTTTTTACTTTAGTTGATGTATGAAAATAGAATTTGAAAATTTTTGCCGACGGATCATTGATTTTGGCATGTTGGAAAATGATAATTTTCACCGAGTAATGGAAATTTAAAAAATTCAATTTTAATTGTAACATTTCCAGATTCAGCAGGCTGTGGTTGGTGTATTTGTTGTTGTTTTGAAATGCAATTTGAGGTTAGCTTACAATTTTTATTTGAAAACCATTAAAGAATAAAGCGTAGATATTTTATAAAATTTGAAACATTGAACATTCAAAATTGCCAACAAATAAAGTTCATGAAACTTTCTTGTCCCCAGATCTACGGTAAGTATTTATTATTTGCTGATGGTATAATAAATCTAATAAAAAGCCATAGGATAGTTCTATAAATAATAAGATGTACGGTGATCTTGTATCTTGACTTGAATCTCCCAAACATAAAGTACGGCCCATTCTACACGGGCGTAGGGGTGTAAGTGTCGTTTACTGGCCCATCTCGCTAGAGTCAAAATTCTTGTTGAAATTGATTCAGTATGTTATTCTGATGACAGATTTTAAAAAATTAGCCGTCGCTTTCCAGTAGTTTTTAAAACTCTGTTATTTGAAAAGTTCTAAAATCAATATAAACTGTACAAAATAGCAAAAAATTAGTACTAAATACCTTATTAGAGTATATGACAATTTAAGTGATCATTGGGACCAACAAAAGGGGTTACGATAAAAGCAAATTGATAATGGAAGGGAAGGAAACATTCTGTATCAACAACATTGTATTCACAAGGGGTTACAAACCCCTAACCAACGACATTCTGTGACACTTTCAGTCAAAAAATGGTACAGAATATCGTTGAGCACAGCCTACAGATTGTACCATTTGGTAACCTTAGCTCTAACTAACCTAACCTGAGCTTTAACTAACCTATCTTAAGCTCTAAGTAACCTAAACTACACTCTAACTAACCTCACCTCCAACTAACCAAATGTAAGCTTCAACTAACCCAACCTAACCTAAGCTCTAACTAACCTAACCTGTGCTCTAACTAACCTAACCAAACCTCCAACTAACCTAACCATCAACTAACATAATCTAAGCTCTAACTAACCTAACATAAACTCTAACCTAACCTGAGTTCTAACTAACCTAACACAAGTGCCAACCAACCCAACCTAAGCTCTAACTAACCTAACCTCTAACCAACGTAACCTCTAACCTAAGCTCTAACTAACCCAACCTTCAACTAAAGCCGCATATTGACAGTCCGAGGCATGTGCCACAAATGCCTTGCAGTACAGTCTGGTGACGGAAAAAAAGTATAAACTTATGGCTGAGGCATATGTGTGAATATAATCTGAAATAATAAAAAATAATTATAATTATAGTATAGTATATAGTATATAATTATAATAAAAATCTGCATTTTGTTAACCAAAAATGCAAACAAATTGACTAGCCCCATCAAGCAGGAGACAAAGCAACTAAGCTCTGACAATTGATAATTTGGACTTTGGAGGTTAGTTTGTGCTCAATTAGTAGATAAAAATTCAAGGCAATACTTATTATTGCCTATTAGAACCTTCTGCACCCAAATAGAATTCTTAATCACAAAAATGCATAGGAATGGGGTACAATTTTGAGGTTAGTTTGTAGAATTGTTTGTTGTGCATTGCAAGGCAACAAGCACTGCTTGCTGCAAATTGTGTGCAGCGTTTGCCTTGCTGCTAGCAAACCCATGTGTGGCACATGCCTTGGACTGTTGATATGCGGTAGATAGTAGACTAGTAGTAGTACTCTTTTTTTGTGTCAACAGACTGTACAGCAAGGCATACGTAGCACATGCCTTGGACTGTCAATACGCGGCTTAACCTAACTCAAGTTTCAACTTACCTAATCTAAGCTCTAACTAATCCAACCTAATCTTGAACAAATTCAACCTAAGCTTCAACTAACCCAACCTTTAATTAATCCAATCTAACTTTCAACAAACCCAACCTAAACTTCCATCATCTTAACCTAAATTGACCAAAAGCAAAAAAGTAACTGTCACAAAATGTTGATTCAGAAAAAGTGTATACACATTGTGAACTCATAAAATGGAACAGAATATCAAAATATTAATTCCATGAACAATTTATTAACCAAATTATTAATTAAATTATATTTTCAACAATTTATTCAATATCTTATTCAATTTTAAAAGCTAGAAGGCATTGATTTGAACAGTTCACATTGATATTATTATTCAATCAACTTGGCAACCATAGTTTGAGGTTAGTTACTTGAAGAAGTTGAGTTTGTGTGTTACAGAGAAAAAATTATTCAATATAATTTGAAAAAATAATAAAATGTTTATTTTGTACTTAATGTGAGTAATTTTGTACAGTTTAGATGCATTTCAAAACGTTCAGAATAAGAGAGTTATTGTACTTGTGAGATAGTTTCATAGCTCCCGCAGACCAAACTTTGAACTTGATTTATTTCAAAACTACTTACAGCAGCGGCTAATTTTTTAAAATTTGTCATCAGAATAACATACTGAATTGATTCCAACAAGAATTTTGACTCTAGCAAAATTGGCCAGGAAACAACACTTTAGCCGGCATAGGAAACAGAAACCATTGTGTTGAATGGGCACGCATTTATCATGCCTGTGTAGACAAGCCCATTTAACACAATGTGTTCTGTTGAGCACGCATTGCCAACATGACGTTAACGCCGCATTTCCTTTGCCCTTGTAGAATGGGCCTATGGGTTGTAGTACACCAACCCACTGACAGTTGGATGAGTTGATAACTATAGTCCATTCACAATCACTTGAGACAAAATAAACAAACCTTTTTCACCACACTGGTATGAAATGTACTGTTTTACATGCTTTATACGGAGGCCAAAAATGCTTGTTTTCAGGCAAGGTCGCCAGCAACTTGCTGGGAAAATGCATTTTTTGGCCCTAGGGCGGTAAAATAACCTTGAATGTCAGCTGACTGAAAGTCAATGTCGATGTAAGGGTTAGTCAATCAATGGGTAGCATCCCGGTTTGATTGCATCAAATGTCAGCTGTTTTGGGAGTCAATGTCAACTTATTGGTATTTTGATGTAAAGGTAGTCTCATCTGTTATTTTGATTGGTAAGATCCCTTGTCAAGAGAACTGAACATTGAAAGTTTTCACATTAATCAGTAGTTGAATAATAAAGGAAAACTGCTTCAATAACTGATACTTCAACTTTGATAAGATTAAAAATGTTTGTATTGATTAACTTTTGAATAATGATGAACGTGAAATCCATGTTTGAACAATATTATTGTTGTCAGACTCTGTGTTACTTTGTCTAGCAGGTTAGCCAGTGCCATCTAGCAGGTGATAATGCAACTAGACTAAGCTTTTCTGTTAGCCAATATCTGTCAAAAATCAACAACTTTGAATTGATATTGTACAATTAAGGATGATTGTACAAAAATTATCTTGGGCTTAAACGTTTCTGGACTAATAAAATTGAATAAACTGTTAGTTATAAAATAATATTCAGTCACTAAATCAATAAACTTTTGATGCAAAGTTCCAATAGCCAGCAGATGGCACCTACTCCAAATTCAGCATAGGCAAAGATAGCATAATAAGGTTACTAGTCTAGCTGTTCTTGGAACTGATTAACTGATAATTTATTTTTTTTACAACTGCGTGTAAAATGAGATTTTACATACTGAATTCTCCTTGTAAAATTGCCCATTTCCAAGGAGAATCTACTTTTTTGCTTGCTAACCATCTGCGCATGCACAGTTGAATTACTTTACGCTCGCTAAGCAACTGCACATGAGCAGGAGATTTACTTTACGCTTGCTAATCAACTGTGTTGTGATGAGCTTCAGTCAGTGAAACAAAAAAGATGCAATTTAATGTAGCTAAATTTCCGCCCTTGTCTGTAAGGATTCAATGGCTAAGGTGGCGTTCATTACCTTTGGCTGATGGTATCAGGTTTGAATCTGATGGCCGGCTGATTTTTCTGCAGTTTGTGAAATTGTTTTTTTGTTTTGTATAATTAAAACATACAATAATAATTGAAAATGGATGATAATTTTCCACTTTAACTGGATGGATTAATTTTATTATTACAATAATCATCAGACTCATCTAATAATAGTTTTCAGTAGGCTATTTGACAAATCAAATTAGTTCAACAGGTTATTATAATGTGCAGTTGTAGAAAAAATTTTGTATGTAACTTGCGTGTAAAGCTTCTTTATTGCTCTTGCAAAATTATCATGCTCTGCTATCGCATCGCGCGATAACTGTTCTGCGCGAGCAATAAAGTCGCGCTTTACGCTCTTAATACATAAATAACTATTGTTTTGTTTTCATTGATGTTGTGGGCCGAAAATAAAGTTCGACACCACGGGTCGAAAATGTACTATTCCGTCTCTCGATCATTTTTAGTCCTTGGCCTACGGCCTTGTACTTGAAAACCGATCTCGAGCCGGAAATCCGCCTTTTTCGACCCTAGGTGCAAAATATACTATTGCGTGTGTGCGTGTAACGTGTCTTCTAAGCGAAAAAATTGGCTGCAGTCGAACAGCTGACTCTTGTCTGGAGCTGTGATTGGCTACAGTCCGACTTGTCTTGTCTCAAGATTGTTGTCTTGAGCTGTGGTTGGCTACAGCTGTTGGTCTGTGGCCGAAAGTTTAGCATAGAAGAAGACTTCCCATCACACGCATAGACACTCAAAAAGTTTGTTTATTCCGTCTCAAGTGATCGTGAATAGAGTATATATATTATCTAATAATTATGTCCCAATTATAGACTTCACCTCAGTCTTGGAGACTTGAGGAATAAATAACATGATTTTCATCAATTAATGGCTAATTTAAATCCGTATTATATTTTCAATTGACAAATTCTGTAGTATTTATAGGATTTAAGGTTCTTGTCTATTAGGTCTCATATCATTTTAACTGCCCTTGTGGTGTGTCAAGGTGTAGATCCTCGGTAAGGGCGGCTGCTACGAGCTTGTTATTTCGTCGAGCTTGTTCTATTACGTCGCAAAAACTGCTTTCGGTTGGGTGACCGAATATGAAAAAGGCGAGTAGGTCCTACCCTTACCTTTAGCTCCTTTACCGAGTAAGCCATATGTATATTCTATTGTTATATAACTTGAGCACATAAACTAAATAGGGCGCGAATCACCTGGAAAGGTGATTAAAATAAAGTGGGGCCCTTCACCTGGTATGTACCGGTGCCTGATCTAAGAAAAAACTCAGAAAGATCATGTCTTCGAATTTTAAATGCTTTTCATTTGTTGTAACTTCTACTGTTTCATTATATTTTTCTTATTAATTGTTCCAGCACTCCAGCTGCCTCCAGTTACCATTAAAGGTTTCTCTCAAGATTTCACCTTGATCAAAAAGACATTCACATTTGCAGCAGCTATAAGGAAGCTTTCAACAACATGGAAATATTCCTCAGTCATAAAAAGGGATGTAACTCAATATTTCCAAAAACTATACAAAAAGGTCCTGCAGTCAACTCAAATTTATCTGGAACACACATTTCAGAATTGATAGTTGAAGGAAATGTTGCATCTATTGACCTACCGGTACTCAAGACAGCGATTGACAGTAACAATTCATATTCTTTGGGAAAAGAATTCTATGGAAACGAGGAAGAGATTACTCACTCTTTTGAAGATCACATAGATGATAGTTCTAATACAGAGCCAGTTTTCGCAAATACGCCTTCCGATGGTGAGATAATCAATTTCTATTGGATTTATATTTTTGTGACCTGATGTCAAATTATTGATATCTTTGAATTAGCAATGTTCTATTATCTGCGGATAATTGATAGTTTAACACATATCTGAATAGAAATAATAGCATTGCAGCATCAACAAAATTCAATACCTGAATAGAATTAATAAAAGCATGATTTAGATTTTTTCACAGTTATCATTTATTACATTTTTCACGATATAAATTTTTTCACTTCTCTATAATTTTTCTTATAATAATTAACTTCAAGTATTTTGTTTGTATTTCATTATCTATAAATCTTAATACAGTAGGCTATTATATTGTTTTATGGAACATTCTCTAAAACAGAGTTGAATCTATTCTTGAGAATAAAAATTAAGTTGTAAAAATATTGTATTATGTAATCTACTGCAAAACATTATTTTTTATTTCAGGAATTCAACCATAATTCCCTCCTTTGGGAGACTAGCTTGTAAAGATAGTCAGTCGTTTCCCGTCTCTAGAGGAACAGTAATTGTTGCATTACACTACACCTGATTAGCTGGATAATATCTAGAAGTGTTCTGCGCCGTCACTTGTTTACGGAAGCTAGCCTATGGTTGAGAGGATTAATGTGCAAACCACTATCCTGGTTGATGATTATTCAATTTTACTCTGCTGTATAGTGGAGCGAATATGAAACTGGCAACCAGCTGGTAGGCCCAAGCCCTTCATGGGCTGTTGAGCCTTACATACATACATACATACTACAATGGTCTAACATTACTGAGAATCAGATTGGTTCTACTTTGTTTTCCATGTTCATCCTAAACCTATTTTCACTATTTTATTTTGTTACAGACAATGATGGAGTAATAATTCACACCAAGTTGGGTGCTTCATTGGAAAGTCCAAAAAGTTTCAAAGCACTGCTTCTATCTGAGGAGAAAATTGATACGGAAAATGTGGAATTGGTCAACCATGTTACTAAGCTCGATAAAGTGGAAACTTCTCGAAGTAAAGATCGTGTTGCAACGAAACGGAAAACTAAGAAACAAGATGCATTCAAAAAGTTCTACATCTGTTCCAGTTGTGATTTTGTCACTCTCTATCCTAATGATCTGACAAGGCATACAAGGAAACATACAGGTGAGAAATTTTAAAGAAATCGTACCTTAATTTTCACGGGTACTGTGATTTGTTATTTTATTTATTAGGTGAGAAATTATATTTTGTTACTTGAAAACTTGTTACTTGAGTGATTTTCCAGCAATGATTATTAGGGAGATATCACACCAGACCAGACATGAACGGACATAATGACCGCTCCGACTAAGTATTGCATCAGAGTAGGTGAGACCTTGTCACAACAGACCCATCCAGATATTTTGTTTTTGCTCAGTCCATTTTTTGTCCGTTAGTGTCGAGTCCTGTCATTTTCGTCCTGGTGTGACAACACTCATAATGATATGGAAAACCAAAGAAAGCTGCATAAATAGAACTGAAGACTTCTGCCACTGACGATATTGACAAAAAACAAATAGCAATAGAAAATTCCATGAGTGCTGCTGTACTACACAATTTTTTCATGCCCAGATGATAAAATAATAATTTTTTGAGTTTTGAATCACACGAGGAACGTCTTTTGTACAGTAGCAGTCCACTGATGATTTATTTTTTTATTTCAACAAGAAAATGCTATAACTTTACAATATTGGTTTGTTTTGTTGCTTATTTTTGTGCAGCAGAACAGCTTCGGAATTGCCTTGGTTTGTTGCACGCGTCAGGAGTCATTTAGTCTCACGTCTTGAGTAGCTCTCTGGTACTTATCTCAGCTTGCTCTCAAAATCCATTTTGTGAATTGTAAAATTCTATTATCTGTGATAAAAGGTTCCATTTATTGTTAACCAAATCGGGCTGGATTATTAATTATGGAAGAAATGGTTAGTTATTGTAGTCAACCAACTACTGTAATACGAGGCTATTATTCATAACTCTGAACGACCAAATTACTCTTTTTGTAGGAGAGCGACCGTTTGAATGTTCGATTTGCAAGCAGAGATTCGCCCGCAAAGATAAGTTGCAAACTCACTTTCGCACTCACACTGGTGATAAGCCCTACAAGTGTCAATTGTGTGATTATGCAGCCGTCAGCATTTGTCCTCTACGCAAACATCTGCGTACACACACTGATGAAAGACCTTACAAGTGAGTTGAATGTATTATAGTGTCAGTAATAAACCATTGATTAATAGTGAAAATAACAAGACACAGATTTTGTCAATACCACTACTTTTATGGAATACTTTTAACTTTTTCAATGTAGAACCAATTGAGCTCTTCAGTCTAGCTGAGGCTTGGTCAAGTTTTGCTTTGAAGACATGATACGATTGTAAAAAGTGCGGTATCTAATAAAAGTAGTGGTATTTATTTATTCATTCAACGAGATACAATACACTCAATTGGATAAAAATACAGACCAAGTCCAAAACGTCTTCTCTCAAATTTTGACAAATATGCTATAAATGAAGGCTATGTTTGGATTATTCCCCATTCACTTTACACTCTAACCGATTAAGAATAATTATTTATCAATTTAGAATCTTCAAGGTTGATTAAAAAGTCAGAAAAACACCAAAAATATATGAAAATATTTCAAAATTTCAAAATGAACTTAGAATCGACAACATCTGTGTCTTTTTATTCTCATTATGGAGAGTTGCCACAATATCTCATCAAATACAATTGATTAGTTGGAAATAATAATCGATAATTTAAAAATTCTTCAATAAACTGGTGTATCCAATGAAGTTAATTATAGCTAGTAGTAGTTGAATAGTGTTAGCAGTTCATTATTATTAATTTTGTACAGTGATGGAAGAATAAAATGAGACTTGTCCGAAACAAGCGTATTAATCTGAAAAGTAAATATCAAGAGTAAACCATGCTACCTCATGTAAACATGATAAGCTCGATCATCTTGATCTAGATAGTAATTATGCTGTATCCTCTTATGAACCACAAAAATGCATTTGGATGAACTCACTCTTTATTTTAGTATTTTTCATGGAAGTTACTGCTTTATATACAATTCAAGTCGTATGTACAATTTTTTGTCCAATAAAATTTGAAAAAAATCAAATATTAACATTACATGTCACGCACTAGACTTCTAGGTAAGTTACATTGCATAGTAAACTGAGGTGATAATTTGTTTGGTATTTTTGCCTATCACTCATTATCTTACAATACCTGAAATGCAATAAAGTTGGTCTACTGCTAATTGTCTTTCATAAGAAGACATCTGAAATACGAGACTTACGCTGAGGAGCATGACACTACAATAATTTTTCTAGTTATGGATCTAATTTATCGCGATATTTTGTATAACAATAGTTTCGGGTTGTCAGTTCACCAAATTTTATTTCTGTATTAGATTGTATATGATAATGATAACAATATTTTTCCAGGTGCCAGTTTTGTGTATACAGTGCAAGAGATTCATCTCAGTTAACAGTTCATCTGAGGAGGCATACAGGTAGAGTGTACAGATTAAAAATTTTCTTAAATTGATATTATTTCAATTTCATTTGTATCTGCATTCTCTTGGCAGCATTAAAAATTCGCTAGGATAAAGCCTGTTTTCATACCTCAAATCATTTTAATTTATTAGAATTTGATTATGTGTATATATCTTTGAATAAATTTATGAAGAATGAAGCATTGGAAATGGTTTCATGGATTTTGAATTTCGTACTTCTAATTATTGATACAGTATTACTTCATTTCAAGCAATAGAACTTATTTATTGCGTTAGCTTGGCTTGTGCGTGGGTAATGAAAAGGATAATGATGAGATGAAAATGAACCTACAGCTTTTGGTGGGATTCAAACCTCCAGAATTTAATTCTCATTAATGAATGACATTCATCGGAAAATGGCCTTAACTGTAGTGGTCACCCTTACAATGTAAGAATTGGAAGCGCACCTTCATCTAATCTTGCGATTGAATACTGGTACGATCACTACTAGGCCTATTCGCTCCCCGAAATATTGATATTTAAATATATAAATTTGAATAAAATTGATTGTATTTTGATTATTATTCTTATTATCTTCTAGGCAAAATCTTAATTTGAGAATATTTTCTCATTCACAGGTGATGCTCCCTTCATTTGTCTGTTTTCGAATTGTGGAAAAGCGTTTAAAACTAACACTGACTTGAAGCGACACAAAAACATTCATACAAAGAAACAATTTTTGTTTTGCAAGCATTGCAAGTTCAGAGCTAGTTGTGAAAGTAAGTACGCTACCACGGTAGTTCGTGGTGAAAACCTAATGAATAAATAAAACTTAAGTAGAGACTTGTTTAACTGAGAATATTTTATGTCTGCCACTTGGATATTCATTTTATTATAATCTTATATTAGTATTTTCAGATTTATTAATTTTCAAAATGGAAAATAATCATAGGCTAATCTGTATTATTTTAGAAAATGTCTACATTAGCTCCAGTGACTTAGTTCTTATTAGCTTATTTTTTTGTTATAAACTCATTCCTGCGCACAAGCTTTCATGCACGCATGCAGGTCTCAAAAAAATTATTTCAATGTATTGTACTGAGATTTTTGTGAATTTATTAAGTAAAATTTTTATTATAATGAATAAAAATTAAATTATCCTCAATTACGACATTTCCTCATTGATGATCCTACACATAGTTTTTGAGCTTCAATTTTAATTCCATGGTTAAATTTCCTTTCAAGAAAATACACTTAATGATACAATAAATTTATTTATCAAATAAAAGAATCCAATTGGAAGGTTTTTTTCATCATTATTGAAACATATGTTTCTTCTCAGTTGGTTCATTCGACACATATTGTGTATCTTCGTTGATGCATCTTGTGTCCGATATTGAACCGTGAGCTTACAGCTCGAATAAATTATACTAACGGAAAACAACCAACTACCGTAAGAATTTGAAGGAACTTTTCTTCACCTGATTCTGTAATGTGCCAAAAATCAAACATTCAAATCATTGTATCCGTAGCCGTAGATCACGAAGAAAAAAGAGATTGTACGTGTGCGGAGGCCCTCAATTTTTTCCATTTAATTCGGTGAACTCATGTCAAGTTTTTTTCAAATCTGTCATTAAGTTATAAAATTTTGTATTGCGGTGGTCATTTAAGAATGCAGTATATCGAGTTGAAATAATTAAATAAAATTATTTTGATATTCAAACCGCATTTTTCTATGCTGCCAATAATTCTGTAAATAAAAATATAGCGTTGACGATTCCTTTTTCCATGAAATAATTCAATATTTATTTCCAGGAAGTCTTGAAGCTCATAACCGACTCCATCATGACCATGAAGAATTGAAATGTTCCATTGAAAATTGTATGTTTACAACAAATGATGAAGGTGAATTTATCATTCATAAGAAGAGTCATGGTAAGAGAATTTAGTTTTACTGAATATTCATTCTTAATGAATTGTTCTATTATCAAAGTATCATTATTTCCATGTTCCGAGTGAATCGATGATATTCATTGAATATCATTTTAATTTTTCATCATGCAATTTGTTCTTCTCAATTACAGTATAATAATTTATATTTTCTACTCGATTTTGTATTTTCTTAGATAAGATCGCAGCAAATAACTCACCAGATTCCTTACTTAAATGTAAGTTCAACTCGAGGCATCAAGCTCAAAAGAACCATTCATGTAAGCTTTGTGATGAGGCCGATTTCAAAACAAGTAAGTCTTCCATTGTTACATTCTCTTACTCAATACTCACTTTGATACTCACAAAATAATTAGCATAATCAGAGATTTCTGCTCTCTATAGAAGAAGAGGATAAGCTGCTATTTGTACTCAGAACTGCCAGTTTTACATAAATAAATTTTACCTTTTTTAACCCAGTGGTGAGGTAAATTTTCCCAAATTTGCAATCTATTCAAAGCATACTTCTTCTCTCCATTTGTTATTTAATATATCTCCTATTTCAGATACTTCAAAATCTAAAACTAAAAAGCGGCATAAAAAGAATAGAGGAAATATGATCAATAGTTCTCTTTTTCAAAAGACATTACAATGCACTTATTGCTCACTTTCGTTTGTGAGGCAAGATTCTTTAAGATGTCACATGAAACAACACCAATCCTCCAGTACTCAAGGTAAAGTATTCACTTTTATAAGATATGAAATCAGGCAAGAAAAAATTAAGAAACAGGATTTATCAAGCCATAAGTTGAAAATGTATCCCTTAACGCATTTTAGTTTATTCTACCTCAGGGGAATTTCAAAAATGAATAAATTAATAACTCAATTTAGCATTGGGTAGGAATTCCTGATTCCTAAATGTATTTCCATTCAACCAATGCGTTCTACTTCACCTTTATCAGTAATTAATCAGGACAGTGATTAATAGTCATAAATTTGATTCTGCTTTTGGAATAATATTATGCCTAAATTAATGTAAATTGTTTTTGAAAAATGGAAGATTTGATTAGTAAAATTATTTTCGCATAAATATCTCACGAATAAGTTTAACTTCTCTCAAATAATAATTATATAGAATCTAGGAAAAATAAATTTTCAAGACATTTTCTCGGCTATACGTTAGTATAGTCTGTCCAAGCAAAGAAGAGCCTCTGGCAAGATGGGAAAATGACTCCAGTTCGGTCAATATTGGTTCAAAAATTATAAACGTAGTCTTAATCGTAGATCAAATTGTTTCCTACAATTTGAAATCAAATTAATAATTTTTGAGCCAATATTTACCGAGCTAGAGTCATTTTCCCATCTTGCCAGAATGTCTTCTTTGCTTGGGCAGACTATAAATGTCCTAAATAGGAAAAAGCTAACATCATTCTCTTTTCAATTTCAATATGTATTATATTTCTTATTCCAGTTGAACCAAATCCCAATACAAGTGACCAAGTCTTGAAAAATCACTGTTCTACTTCAGAAAGTCAGAGAAGCATTGAAGAAGCATCTTCGTTTTTTATAGACGATCTCAATAGCCAAGAAACCTTGGAGTATTCCAATGGAATATTAAAAGCATAGCAAATAGAAAAATACTGTGCAATATGCTAAAGCATCAACTTAGTTAGGAGCTTCAAAAAAATCATCACTCTACGCCTTTGGCTTTGTTGCTCATATAAGTTAACGTAAACTTTGAAAATCATATAAGCCTATTAATATGTGTTTTGCAATACAATTCAAAAATTATAGTTCATAATATTTTTTTATTTCTCAATAAGCAAACTTGCTGTACCGAATCATCTACAATATTGAAAATTAATTTCACAATATATACATTAAATATATTGTTCATACAATATTTGGAAATTAATTTCTCAATTCAATATTAAGGAGATGGAATGGATCAAATAAATAGTCAATATTTGCCAATCAAGTCTATTGCACATAGGCTACATAAGCAAGAAATACAATTTTTGACTTTAAAAAGTTTATAGTCACTGTGACAGACTGATCAAGTCAACAAAATATAATAATAAAATCATAAATTTCGTAAAGCAAGTACAATTTTGATTGTACAATAAACAATAATTTGTAAGTACGATTTTAGTCATAAGGTTTTTAAGACTGATGTATAAATCAAAGAAATAAAGGTCTAAGTTTCTAATAAAATTTCAATCTGAAACATACTTTATTCTTGAAGAATCCTAGATCTAAAAATATAACCTACTTTAAAAATAGATTTTTGTATCTTCTTAAAGATAATATAATATGATCATAATAGTAATAAAAATTATAAATTTGCCATCAGGAAGACTTATAGCAAGCAGTTCAATTTTATTCTCTTTATAGGAGGAATTTCAAAAACATGCAATCACAGATTGTTAAAGCTTTAAAACTTTCAATTGAAGTTTGGCAAATTATAAAGCTTCAACACTTTCAATTGAATTTTGGCAAATTATAAACGATTTCATCGAATAGGCTGCTCTAACAAGTAACAATAATTTTACAATTTCTTGCTACAAAAATGTAACAACGGAATTTTGTACACTGACACTGTACTTGTTTGTGGAGAAACTCCGTGTGTAACAGAAAATAAAAAAGGTATTTCTATTCATGATGTGCACAGAATTGATCTTGTGAAGCGTTTTTTCTCACATTTAACTTCCATCATCTTTGGCAGCGTAGTGCTTTATAAATCGAGCAGACGGATCGGAGACATTGGTCCACCTAGGCATCCAATAATAGGGCACCAACCATCCAGCCTGGTCGTGGTAAAACTTCTCGAATACTTTTCTGCAAAATGAACAATGTGATAACTTTTTGTTATTCAACACAAATAAATAACACAACTGTTGTCTGTTATTCAAAAAATATAATTCCTTCATAACATTATTGAATAGCTTTAAATATAATCTATTTTCGGTTCAATCAGTTATCATTTGTGTGTCACGGTTAATCTCTTTCGAAAAGGATAAACAAGAATAAAACATTTATGTATCAACACATACATATTTGATACACATGTATCAAATAAAACAATCTAAATGAAAGATCTTATACTGCACCGGATCGAATTTCTCATATCACGTACCGGACTTAATGGTTTTTTGTATCCTCTTGAAAGGAAAATGAACTGTGGACATACAGCTTGAGAAATGAAAAAAAACTGTGTCAATTGATAACGAATTGTAAACAATATAAATTATCTCTCCTGCAGTATTCATAGTTTAGTTTTTGTATTCATGTCAGGATCATAAACTGAAATAAGTACCTGTAAACTGTAATAGAAAGATTATTTTGTATCTGGTGTACAATAAGGGTGCATTTTCAAGTTATCTTCTCAGCAATATAGAAAATGTATAAATAAAACATCATCAACTGATAAATCTTGCGTGATATAACGTACCTGTAATAGAAAGATTCCTTTGTTTTTGGAGTACAATGGGGGTACAACTTTTCAGCAGAGTTGAGAGCATCATTTGGCACTTTGGGGTCTATGAATTCTTGGATAACCTGGAATAGCGACTTCTTTATGCTCGCCACTCCATCACTGTTAACAGAATAAATGAATTGAATACAAATTGAATTGAATAAAGATTGAATTGAACGCAACTCTCCAAACAAAATTCAATAAGAAGTAACTTACATTAGAGATTAGAATATATGTATATACCCAACATGTTAATTGAAATATTTTTCCAGTTCAGGTAGTCATGGCTAGCTCAAAACTAGTTGCAAAATTACTTTTTTGAAGGATGTTTTATTTTCATTTTTTTTATTCAAAGTGGATGAAGCATCAGACTATTCAAATACTGTCTTCTGCATGTCATTACTGTATTGAACGTACCCCAAGACATAGGAAGACGATTTAACTATTCATCCAAACACATAAAATAAGTGATTGATTTTTTTAAAAGTATATTGAACTATTACACATTATATTGTGTGTTATATTTGATGAAAAAATTAATTTTTTACAAACAATGAATTGTCAGTTGTCAATGCAATTCAGTGTACTGTCATAACTATATTCATTCTCATGATAACAGAAAATCTAATCTATTAATGCTCGATGGTTTCTCAATAAATCAAAAGCATCCAAGTGGCCTCATTACCAATTTATGATCATCAGAGCGTCATAGATAAGGAAATAAGTGTGTCATTATTACTACAAAATGAAATCAAATCATTTATTGTCAAAAATGTTTTAACTAGTTTGTAGGCAAAGAAACTTGATCGTTAGACAAGGGTTACAATGTTGAACGTGAAGTGATAAATATTAATATTCGATCTTCAACTATCCCGACCCACATCATAGAATGAATGATAATATAAGTCACAAATTACCTGAACGCTTCTTTGTGTCGCCACAGAATCGAGTCTGGGATGAGATTCAATTTATCGAAAGCAGATCTCAGAAGGAATTTCTCAACTCCATCACGGGGCTGTCTTAGTTCTGCAGGTAGATTCAGGAAGTAGTGCGTGAACTCTTGATCAAGGAATGGTACTCGAAGTTCCAAACTGTAATTTGATTAGAGATATCAGTTATAATGGACGTCGCACAACTCATTCATTAAAAACTTTAGTGCACTAAACAGATGAGAAACAAATCTTCAAATCATCTCTTGTTTTTACCAGGATACGATATTCTATCCAGCTACTCATCTCTATTGATTTTACCCCTTCCCATGCATATACTGTAGGCTTCAAGTATCCACTGAAACGTAAGCAAGACAAACGTTGGTGAAAAGAAGCTATATCAGTTAATCACTCTAGAATCACAGATCATACTAAAGTGTAATATCTGGTTAGTCTATGCCAAAACGTGGAACGAGCTTTTGCAAAAAATCTCTCAAAATCCAATAGAATTTATCCACTGTAAAATGGCATCATTGCTGTCTGATGTAAGCTTTTTGAATTTTAAATCATGTTGTTTGATTCGACGGAGAGAAAGCTGAGCACCTAAGAAATAGAAACGAAGAGAAAAGAGCGTGTACGTATAGTCGGTTCAAGCAAATAAGACCCTCTTGCAAGATGGGAGAATGACTCGAGCTCGGTCAATATGCGTTAAAAATTATCAATTTGATCTCTAATTGTAGGAAACAATTTTATTTACTATTAAGACCATATTTATAATTCTTGAACAAATATTGACCAAGCTGGAATCATTTTCCCATCTTGCCAGAGGGTCTTCTTTGCTTGTACAGACTATAGTTAGATGTTGATATCTGAAATAGTCGAATCGCAGAAAATAGAGATACTTTCATTGATAAAAGATTCATTCATTGCTGGTTCTCTTTGCATTGGCTCAGGAGAAATAATTTTACTGAGGTTAAATTCAAATAGATTTCGAGCAACTGACTTTTAGATTTTTAGATAATTTGAAGGATGACTATTAAGAAAATAATTAAATTCAAGTTAATTATACCCGCGAACTATAGTATACAATATTCACATTGTCAACAGCAAATCAAACAAAATAAAAACCAATTTGACCTGTGAGCAGCCGTGGTCCTATCAGCGCGCAGTCCATCGTACATGTAGATGTCACTGAGCAGACGCCGACTCTCCTTATCACCTGCGGCCGCATTCGGCGCATCCCTGAAGTAGATGTAGCCCTGGCACACCTCGTCCGCCCCCTCTCCGCTGAAGATCACCGTCGAGTCCGTCTTCTCCTTGATGTAACGGGATAGTATGTACATACCTGTGCATAAAAAGCAGATTTTTTTTCTATTTGAAAGAATACAGTATACTTGATTGGATCAAAACACTGACAATTGAGTCCAAAACGTCATTTTTCAAATTATAAATAAATATGGAGGTTATGTTTTCAATTGTCAACAATTACTACACGCAAATTTTTCAAAGATCTATCACTATCTATTTTTCTATCACTATATCAATATCTATATTTCAATATATCTATATTTCACTATATCTATATTTATTTCACTATCAATTTTGAGTTTTCAAGATTTTTAACAAAATTTAGAATAGCTCATAACATTCTTTCTGGCTTTCAATAGATAATTTTTTCATAGTGGTGTTTTACTGAGTGAAAATTGTATGAGTGAATATTGAAAAGGGACATACCCTGAATTTGGACATTTTAATCTAAATTGGAATAGAAGAAATTTGAGTGAACGTTTGTTTTTTTCTATTCCCTTTATTGTAATCGATATAAATAAATAACTGAGCAATTGAAAGGTTTATTACAATTCTTCAAAGTTTTTCTCAATCGAGTTCAATGTGAATAACCATATGTAAACTTGGAAGAAATACCATTGTGAATGAACTATTTATAGTTAGAGGTAGCTAACGCTTACCAACAGAAGCCCTGATTGTAGTGATGTCAGCAGTTTCCAGGTGATAGACCACCTCATCCAACACACTGGCAACATCTTCAGCGGTGAAATTGATTTCATGATGCTCAGTGCCCAGGTGAGCTGCTACTTGTCTGGCAGCCAGAATATCCGGACTTTCGCCCATTCCGATTGCGAATGTCTGGAGAAATTCACAAATTAATGAAACTATTTTTATTATGCTTTCAAAAAAATCTAGAGGTACTGTTATAGTATTCATTTACATTCCTTTAAGGGAATAATTATATAAAAGTGGAGTAGGTTATAAGGAGTAAAAAAATAGTATTAATTTATTCAATAAATAAGTATTAAAAGTGAAGTAGGTTATGAGGAGTAAAAACAGTCATAATTTACTAGGATTGTTGAAATATAACCATATTAAACTATTGAAAATAACTCAATTATAACAACTACGCTATATCATCAATGTTTCCTCACTTATCAAAATAAAAATTGATGCTGTCAACTAAAAATACTATCTAGCTAAGTAGTATACTAGATACATGGTGATAGTAGTTTATCTCTTCTTTCAAAATTAGATTGAGAATTGGTATCATCATCATTTCTCATTTCTGTTGATATCAATTGGTAACATATTATTTTCATTCCTGGATTCATAATAATATTATTAACATATTATTTTTTATATAAAATTACCTGGATTCATTAAACATTTTTATATTTTCACGATCAATTTAGGACTGGACAATGATTGCATTCATTTGGCAAGTGAGATGATTCAATATTCTAGCCTAGACATACACTTCTAGTCAATTATAATTTAGTTATTGATTTATTTGTATTTCATGAAAAATTCTAGAGCCATACATTTCATCATATACTGTTGACATGAAACTCCACTAGCATGAAACTAGCTTGAATGCAATTTGCATGTGCAAATGCAGCTAGCTAATAATAATTTGTTTTTTATTCTAGAAAGATTAGTAAATAATCTCTCAAATTGAATTGTTGATTTACCTGTATTTTGTACGGGATTTTCGCCGCTTTCGATTCTTGGACAAGAATACCGGCAATAAGACTAGAATCTAGACCACCAGACAGCAAACATCCTATACGTCGTTCAGACATCAAACGTTTCCTGACTGATGCAAACAGAAGAGTTCTGATGTTCTGGCAAACATCATTTGGTACTAGACCTGTAATAAATTCAAGATATTAAATTTATTACATCAATTGTTATTCATCAATGAATTATGTCGAGGAACATTACATTCGTACACATGTAAGATATACAAGTACAGGTATTCCTGTATTTACATTTGTATATATGTAGAGATACGTCATTTTGCTTCTTAGTCCAGAATCATTAGCTAGCACTTTTCGTGTATCATCAACAATTCTTCATGACTGCTATTATTAGTGGAATAATTCGGAATTAGACTGGCATTGGAAATCACGTCAAGTTGTAAGTGGTTTTTCAAAAACTGTTCAATTTTTTTTTTCGCATACAAAGGATTTATTAGAATAATATTGATGTACTGTAACTACAGTTTTCTATATTTTAGATTATATTTCATATAGATCATATTTTCTTATCAAAATATTATGGATGAGTGACACGTATCCACGTGAAAGTTGATATTCATTTTGAATTAACATTCCAACTGTTCGAATGTGATGAAAAAACTACAATGAAATCAGAAAATACTTTATGAGAGCTTGAGCTTTATTAGTTCATGAATCTACTAGATTTGGATCATCAGCAAGCAAGATTCGGCATACAAAGTAATAAAAATCAAAAGAACAAATAAGAACATACTTATTATCATCCATGAAAATGTTCAAGTTCAATATTGATAATAAAAAAGTATTTTTTCAATAATAAATGTAGATCATTAGAAAGCATAAGTATTGCAATTTTATCGAAGATAAGGGACGTTCAAGTTCGAAGTTCATTCAACTGTAGCTTCAACACATTTTATCTACAATCATTTTAATTTGTGAAACAATCAAGTTGAGAAAAAATAAATCTTCAAGACAAAAGAAGCGTGTCAATAACATTGACCTTGTTTGCCAACCGTAACAAGGGAATTTTTTAAATAATTGCTTGAAGCCCCATTATCAATTTCTCACTAGACTGAATAATCTCATTCATTTAAATGAAGTTTCTTAATCGATAAGCCCGACTAGATTAGTCAATAAAAAATTGAAATTATTTTATACAAAGCAAATTAATTGTAATTTTTTTTGTTACCTTGGAACAAATGTAACTATAATTTATCATTACAGTATAATATTGACAATTTGGCTTAAAAGTAATGTAGTATTGGATGATAAATCATTCGAGGATCAACAGGATTCGAAATATATTTACTGATATCCTGATTTTTGTATGTTTGTGTAAATTGTAAGAGGGACAGTTTTGGGCTTTGCCTGTTGTATTATTACTCAATAAAGGTGATGATGATCAATTAGCGAACATTACAATTACCGAATGATGTACTTAATTTAGAACAACCAAGATGTTTGGTTTAAAAGAGTGATATTCATTCTAGTTTATTTAAAATAATAAAACATGACAATAAAACAACGATCGTGGTTGAGTGGTTCAAACTATTACAGTCAAAACTTCGCCAAGTCATAGAAATAAAGAAGATATATTCTATACAAAACTTAGTAATGAATACTCACTTGAAGGATCAGTGTATAACTGAAATCTGGGCTTCATTCCAACGGTGTAATACCTTTTCTCACTGACCAGATAGCATTTTCCATCAGGGTTGATTTTGTACTCTGAGTAATGTCCTGGTGGATACTGCTCGACTTTGAATTTACTTTTTGGAATCATATTTTCCAAATTGATCAGCCCTGTACAATAATAACAAAGATTATTTTCAACTACCAATCCAGTATAGATGAACTTTAATCTTCAAGACAGCATATCTAAATTTGTCACAGAATATTATGGGTTTGATTACTATCATTCCTGGCAAATGAATATTGAAACTGTATTTGCCGGCCTCGTTGGTGCAGTGGGCTAGGGCGTCACAACCTTCAGTCCGCTAGCACTGCAGCAGGTCTGGGTTCGAATCCCAGTGGCATGGCTGTTTTTCACCTCATCAATCACCTTAGCACTCAACATCCATTACCCACGCACAAGCTGAAATGCTTATGTGGGCAATAAAATAAAAAATAATAAATTGTCAAGAAGAACTTATCAAACTTTAGGATTCAAGACAATTTAGAGCGCAAAAATAAAAATCCAAACTGGAAACACTTAGTTTTGGTGAATGCTAAAAACCCAAAGAGATTGTTCTGAAGTTCAAGTGAATTTTATCACTGAAAATTCTATTTTTAGGAATAGATTTCAAACAAGTTAACACACTTCAAACTGCAAAAATCACGCTATTTTGATTTGTATTTCCAAGTACTACCAAGTTACTACAAGTACGCAATTCTTCAATTATTGGACTTCTTATGAATCATTAAATTTCATATCACCTAAATCTTCTCAAATTGTGAATTAATTGATCAATGGAGTGGTCAAAATCCAAAGTAGCCGAATAGATATTCACGTGTAAATAAGGCACCCTTCTTTCAACCTACCTCGTATGGTTGAAAACAAAAATGATCAAGTGATAAATGATAATCATGGTGGTTTCTTTCATCCACTCTGACTATAGCCGATTATTGTAATTGGCTTTTCACTGTCCACTTGAAATAATATTTCAAAAGTGACTTATGATAGGACCAATGACCATGATATAGAAAGTAAGGCTATAATAGACCTATAATACGGCTGCTGTGTTTCCTATCTTACAGCGTTCTAATGCCTCCTATTCTTAACATTACGAGATCACATTAATTATTGTAGTGAGCCTGCAACAGTAGCCATCCCATATCTATATCGACGAGCGCTTGTATACATTAAATTTGCACTCCACAGCGCATGGGTCAGCCCTTTCTATTACACTATGAATTCTGTACTGCTGAGAGCGCGCATCCTGCCTTCAAATTCTTTTATCAATTTTTTTAATGGAATATTATTCTTCTATTTATTGATAGTAGATGGGCCTGTGCCTGTTTTCTCTTTCCCATCATATATTTTATTATTATTATGATTGTGTGTTTGTATCTCTGAATAAATAAATAAATAATATTGTAGATTTATAAATTACTGCATAATAACTGCCTAAATTTTGGTGGTTGTGCAACCTTAACAGTAGCCGCGACTCAAGGTTATTATAGACACTTTGTAATAACCTTGGCCAAGACTCACCTTTGGCTTCCGAAGAGAATCCAACCACACCATCATCGGCAACCAATCGGAACAGCGGCCTCACGCCGTAAGGATCCCTTCCCACATAAACCTTCTGTGCCTTCTTGTCAACCAACACAAAAGCAAACACTCCATCTAAATTTTCCACCACCTTTTCGATTCCAAAAGCATTGTACAACTGGAGAATACACTCGATGTCGCCTTTTGTCTCATAGTCAAAACCGAACTGCTCTCCTAGCTGAAAATATAAAATTGAAAAGGTTAAAATAAATCATTTAAGGCCTATAATAAATAATGAAATACATAATAGGAGATTGTAGGTATTCAGATCAGCTGTTGAGGCGCACAAAGAGCAGACGAAACCGCCTAACTTTTTGGCGTCAGCTATTCTTAATTATTAACACTGGTGTATCAATCTACTTATTGAATACTCATCATCGTGAAAATGAAATTAATTTATTATTATTTATTTACTAGATTGAAGTACACATTGTGATAATTACAATAGGGGTATTTACTTGACCAGTCAAGTCATGGTATTTTTCTAATAGAATCAGTTTTTTCTAATTTACTACTATAGCATTGACATGTCAATTAACAAGATAAATATACCACGACTCAACTGATCAAGTGAATAGGCCTACTCCTAATGTGTCTTGACAATGGGTCACTTCTAACACTGTCGAAGGAATGTTTTGTTGTGATAATTTTTTGGTTTCAGATTTCCTCATACTGTTCAACAATATAGAAGTGTATAGAGTTATCAGTACTTTAGTCTACATAAAAAAGGATCAACTTTTGAGAAGCATCATGTTTAGCTCAAAATCAAACTACCATGTTTTTATTGTTTTACAAAACCCATACTTTCTTGTGTATTTTGATGGAAAAGCATTCTAAATCCATCACTTTGATAGTAGAAAATAATAGTCTAGATTGAGTTTGGAAATTGAAAATTTCTCACGTAGGAGGACCTTGAACAAGAAATGCTTGAAACAATTGAATACAGCATGAATTCAAATATTTCTACTTACAGCTTTGTGGTTGTACAGTTCTCCGTTACAAATAACGGACAAATGCGGAGCTTGATGAAGGCACAGTGGCTGCATTCCATACGTGCTGTCAATAATTGTCAATCTGACAAATCCGAGATAACCGTCCTGAAAGTTTACAAATAATATTCTATTTTATAAATGAAAAATACTAAAAGCACTAACTATTATGGCAAATAAACATATCTTAATATGTATCAATTTCATAAAATTAATGTCAGCCGAATGCATGATATTTGAACTTAAGAGTATTTACATTATTAGAAACATCATAAAAATAGGTTATCGGCTGAATTGGATAATTATAATAGATAGCATTCCCTAAATAGATGAAATACCATTAGCTCGCTCTCTTTCATAGGAGGCACGGATTCTAGAGTTAAACGCATGAAATAGTCCAGTGGTAGTTGATGCAACTTTGCCATTTCAGCTGATTGTAAATAAAAATTAATTCCTATTTTAATAGTAAACCTGACGAAATGGCAACGTCTATGGGTGCTGGGGAACTCTGGTGTTCCAGTTACCATTGGACTATTTCATGTGTTCTACTCTTCTACTTTAGCATACATTATTGAATTACTGCACCCAGTAATCTATAGTATCTGTGATAGGAGTTAATTTGACGATGAACAGCAAAGATGAATTAACTTACAGTAAATGAATTTATAGCTTAATTGTAGTTGTGCTTGACGTTGTTATACAAATTGTATTTTTTTATGACAAAAAATGATTTTGATTGGAGTGATTTACCTTGACTTCTTGGTCATGCTGGACACGCCAAGCATCGGGTCCACGATGTTTTATCTTGAAGAATGAGTCATCACAATGAGCAATAGATTTGCTCTCTATTCCAAATAAAGCCCAGATTCCGCACATTTTTCAAGTCTGTAAAAATTAAATAAATTCAATAGTAAAACGAATTAAGACCCAATCTTTGTCATTCAGAACATGATTGCCCCTAAGGAAAGCAACAATTGAGTTCTAATTATTATATTCGACTACTCTTCATTGATATGACTGACACAATGTCTCAAAAATTATCAAGAATAGACGATACAGTAATTATTAGTAAGTTCACCTATGACCCTAGCTAGTTCAATTGCTTTATTAACATGGTTTCGATTTAAATGTCAAGTTGAATGCCACTGATAACAATTCAATCAATTCACTTTTATTTTGCAAAACATATTGTTACTCATCAATACAAGTTAGGCTACTTTGTAGCTTGAATCGCATTAAAATTTGAACGTTTCAGCTTCAACGAATTAATGCTCATGATGATTAATCATGACAGTTTATTGATACTTCTTTGTCCTCAAATAAGCTAACAGCTCTAACATGTTTCAATACTTTTCTTTTGAGGATGATGCCCACATGGGCTCTTGGGCCTGTGCGTGGGTAATGGAAAGGATGATGATGATGATGATGAGAGATGAATGGACCTACTGCTTTAGGTGGGTTCCGAACCACCGGTAAGCGATTTTTGAGGCTCATGAATTGAATTCAGAGGAACCAGTCACCAGTACAACAGTGGTGGTAGAGACACGTCGCTCATCTAATCTCACCGATTAGACGCTTTCTACCACTGGGACAAACCGCTTCTGATTCCAAATACTTCCGCTTCTGACAGACAAATACTGATTCATACATTTATTGAATTAATAGTAGCTTATGCAACGGTTGTATAATGGGAGCCTTTATAGCATGAGGTGAGATGTAAGTTAGAGCCACGAGCGAAGCGAGTGCTCTAAATATCTCACGAATGCTATAAAGGCCTAATACAACCGTTGCATACACTATTTCATCTACGACCACCAGTGTAGTTATCAGTATCAGACCAGTATCAAGCTATAGACCACCAGTATCAAGCTATCTGCAAGTGTATGCTATTATAAAAATCATCATACCATCGTTTATTTAACTTCTTTTATCTTTATCCTACTTGAACTGTTATGATAATCAAGTTATTACTTGTTAAATATGTTAAAAATCACATATCAGTCAGAGCCACCAAACGCATTCAACAAGTAACAAAATCGTGAGAGTTGTAAAAGTGAAAGTTATTAACATATTCACTAACAAAGTTAGTAGTATATTAAACTATTTAAACTTTGGACTATTCACATTAGTTAAATATTCAAATATGTAAATTGAAATATTGACAAAAAAATACTGGTAGGATACTCAATCCCAGTCTCAGTTTTGATTTTGAGGTTAGTTGAACACTGTTTACTTTTTATCACCTGATTTTGAAACGAAACAAGGAATGTATCATAAAGTGGAATTTGGACTGTATCGAAAAGTTCCTCCTGTATCGATAAACGTTCATTACAACACGGTTCTGAGATTCAGTTTTGAAATGATAGTCATTTTGATTTCAATTGTAAAACTGAAATAGGAATTTTTCAATACACCCGTAGATAAATACTATTATACAATTGATACTAGAATCACATAAAAGTTAAACCTATCTTAGGTATATTCATCTTCATCGTGTTAAAATGTACAATTTTTTACACTAAGCAGGAGCCTCTAAAATCGAAGTGAAATATGGTAATTATTCTAATGTGGTTATTATTGAATCTTCAAATTATGGATAATTGAAAACAAGACTTTAACATTGACTTATAAAAAATATTGGGAGGGAACTGTAACAGAGATCTTGCCCCAATTTTCTAAATACAAACAGGCACTTAATATAAAGAATTTATTGGTTGGGTCCAGAAGTTCTACACTAGAGTCCGAAAACTCATCCCTCTTCACAAGCAACCACAGCGCCGTACAGTCTTTGCAGATGTAGCCGCACTGATCTCCATTGTGGACCAGGAGGAGTCAGATCTGTGCCAGACTCGACATTATTGTATTGTATCTGAACGAACGGACGCAAGGATCTAAAAATTCATTGATCCTTATACGGCAACCGAAGCTTTTTGTGTGCCCCAAGTATGTTAGTTGGACAAACTTCTACCTCTGTCCTTTACAAGGTCCTTACAGCAAAGTCCCATTCATCACCTAGTAGCTTGCAGTCAAACAGAACCCTTCTCCTTGCCCCTAGTCTCTCGCAATCCAGCAAGATATGCTTGGCAGTCTCTTCAGAATACAATAACTAAAGACTGATTGCAAAGCCTACACATCTGACTTTCATTACCAAGTCCAGTGTGGAGATGTTTCCTTAGTGATCCATCGGAGCCTTCTCAATGTTGATAGCCTCTACATAAAAATGCAACGGAACCTCGTGTGTTCCTGGAGCACCCATTCCATATTGCGGAATCTGCCCTGATGGGGCAGATCCTTATAAGTTTGAGTTCTTGTTAAGAATGCAAAGCTGTGATTTACAGTAGAAAATTTGAAGTTGAATGAGAAAAATACAACCACTCATGCTTGAATGAGAAGTCTTTGGTTTTCGGCTTCTTATTGATTGATTTATTGATTGACAATGGAGACAAAGAATTTCCCAAAATGGAAGATTATCCTGGAATTATCATGTGCACCGAATTCTCCAAAAGATAGCACGAGTTATATGCCTTCCAAAACACTTGGTCAACCAGAACTGCCTTGAAATGGCATACCTCATGCTCTTCCACAGCCACATGACATATGGAGTGCTCCTGACTCTCATGTGGGTTCATGCTCCGGCAGTCCATAGTATATACTGCTTCTATGAAAGAGAGTTTTGAGGTTGATAACCTTTTCAGGCTATCGTAATCTCTGCGTATTTTCTGTTCAGGAATCTGACGTGATGGGAATCAGGACATGTTGACGGTCTAAAGCCAGCACACAGAGTGCTTGCTGATGTATGAGAAGAAAACCCATGCATGAGCAGCTATCATGTCATGAGCGCTATATAAGAGAAGTCACAACGACCACAAGTATCTTAAATAAGTACAGTAATCTGGAAACTGATGACTGACACCTTATACCTAAATCTGCATCGATCCCATAATATGGGATCGTTGGCGTCAAGAACATAGAATACACTCAAAACAAACATAAGGCATGTTTAGCAAGATAGCATTTCCGACAAATCATCACTCATATATTCATTAACTCTGGGAATATCAATCAGCTCTCGATGTCTGGTGTTATGTTGATTCACATCAGTCCGAGTCAACAGGTACTGCTGATCCTTCTTGACATACATTAGACAGAGAAATAGGAAGTGGCAGATCACTGTTAGAATACTAAGTCTAACAAAAAGGGGCTTGCAATGTGCACGATATTCGCTTGCAGTGATGATTCGGGCAGCCCGTTTTTGCAGCTTCAGTATGTCCACAACCTTTGCTGAATGACCCCACATGAGAAGGCCATAGGAAACGTGACAGTGAAAGAGCGCGTGATACACCATGACAAGATAAGCCTCAGTCACATGGCCCCTCAGCTACAGCAGCAGAAAACAAATTCTGGACAATCTTGTGGTCATATGCTGAATATGACTGGTCCAATTGAGTTTACTGTCAAGAACAAAACCTAGTAGCTTGAAAGGGTCTTGATCACCAGGAAGGTTTCTTGACAGGCTGCAGATGATATGCTGGGTCTTGTTTGCATTCAACTGGAAGCGGTTTGCCAGGAACCAAGAAGTTGAAGACCGCAAATGTTCAGCTGACATCTCCAACACCTGCTAAAGGTCACGGCCAGATGACATCAATGATGCATCATCCGCAAACAAGAGAGTCGAACCATCACAATACCACATTGACAGCTAGAGGTAAAACTGTGGAAGAAGCAGCAGATAGATCAGTTCTCCAGCTAGATGTTGCCAGGACCTGGTTAGCAGCAAACAGGCTGATGCTAAACAACGAGAAAACAAACTTTCTGGTCTGTTCCCTGAAGAGGACAACAGTGGAAGCAGAGCCTGTAAAGTTTCTGGGCTTCTGGATAGATGGCAGGTTACGATGGAGCTACCATGTGACAGAAGTCTGCAAGAGATTGTCCAGGGTGATATACCTGCTCAGGAAGCTGAGACATATTGTCTGCAGGGACTACCTGTTATCAGCTTACCATTCCCTGTTCCACAGTCACATCGGATATGGACTACTGTTATGGGGACATGCACCCTCTTGTCATGATGTGCTACTACTACAAAAGAAGGCAGTCAGAATCATCTCTTTTGTGGGTCATAGAGATCATTGTAGGCCAATCTTCAGGGAACTGAAAATCCTAACCATATTATACAGTCAGTATGTCCTGTCCTCCTTGATCTATGTCAGGGACAATCAGCA
Source organism: Sogatella furcifera (assembly GCA_017141385.1). Lineage (NCBI taxonomy): Eukaryota > Metazoa > Arthropoda > Insecta > Hemiptera > Delphacidae > Sogatella > Sogatella furcifera. Next base: position 52,297,870 of record CM029547.1, on the reverse strand, counting down.
TAAGTTGGTGAGAAGAAACGAAATTCACAGCCACAACACTCGCCATGCTGCCAATCTGGAAGTTCCTCGCAGCCGGTTGACCAGCACGCAGAGGAGTTTTCCATCAGCTGCAATTAGTTTTTACAACAGACTCCCAATTGAAGTGAGAAATGCACCTCGCACAAGATTCTGCTCTCTCTTCAGACAGGCATTGATAAACAAACCAATTTATTCATTGACTGAGCTGGCTGAGGAGCCACTATTTAAAAAAAAAACCTTTGACACAGTCTGTCTGGTACCACCAGTCAAGGACGACGACATTAAGTATCAAGTATCACTGTCGAGGTCGTTTATCATAATTATAAACAGGATCGGTCCCAGGATTGATCCCTGACGTACACCGTAGCTCACTGGGAGTGGACAAGAAGAAGCTCCACCCAGATACAACACCTGCCGCCTATATGATAATCAGACCTATACAAATGCCAGAATTAGGCATATATAATAACTAGACAACCTGAAAAACACCAAATTACAGAATCCATGTGACTGTTAGGCCTAACTTATGTGGTTTCAAATTATGATCATCATTATTTTGATGCAATATTTTGATTCATAATCATTATATGAGAAGGAGCTAAATTTTAATGTTGTATTATCCTGAAATTAACATTCCTGGCAGAGATATATATAAAATCTCCGACTTTAATATGCTTAGATTATCAAGTTTTAACACAAGTGCTCCTAACCTGATAAAAAGATGAACGGACGTTCATCACAATCAATGCAGTTTGGACTGCTGGTGAAGACTACTACTGAAAAAAAATGCAGGTCTGATTGGAAAATCATATCCAACATCATCATTGACAATATTAGTGGAAATTTATAGAATGAAGTATCTAGAAAAAATAATGGTACAATATTGGAGAATGATCAAGCCTGTTCTCTAAATAAATATTGCCATCATTTTCTGATGCAACTTGCCAACTTTTCCTGTCTACAATTATAAAAATTACTTACTAACTTAGTATTCCATTCAGCAATGCATGCGGCATCCACCAGAGTGAAATTGGATTTAGAGTAATGACAAGATTCACAGACGCATGATAATTTTCAATGAAGATGATCACGTGTGAACACGTGGCTTATCTCTACAATCATAAAATTTAATGGATGAGAAAATGTTTTATGTATGATGATTTTTCTAACCTAAATGCAAGTGTCATCAACCAGCAGCAGATCAGAAGCAGACAGCAGAACTTAAGAACAGCCGAAAAACAAACACATGGTGGCATCAATACAACTTTAGCATGTGTACCAACAGTTGCAAGGAACTTGCTCGCTCACTCCTCGTCTTTTTATTCTAGATTTCAATAAACAATAATGATTTTAATCTAGATAAGAACAATATCATCTAAATTATAAGTCATTTCATCCTCCAGAGTAGCAAATTGCCCAGTAATCCCACTTTAAACAAAAATCCAAAATAAAACTTCTTGATAAAAGCCTGGTATTACTGTTCAGTCAGCTGTTCTGTATATGCATCGCAGGTGGTGCTGGTGCTAGTGGAAGGGATAATAAAAATCAGCTCAGGTTCACTTCAGATTTGTAGCCTTTCTTATCAGAAAATTACAAATCTATATTGTGAACTGTGAATGAGAATTTAGATTATTTTGTGTTAGCTTTAAAATAATTTGAAAAGCTTATTCTACTATCTACTGCGTTTCTATAATGGTTATGTCTGTTATTGTTTTGGAGAGATTTTTGAAATCGTATGGCTTAGATGTGGCAGTATTGTGAGGTATGTTGGTTTTGTTTATTGTCATTTTCATCTCTGATTTATAAATAACTTACTCTGGAATTGTTTGAATGTTGTATACATTCAAAACTATTTACTGACCTATTATTGCCTTTCCTTTTTTCAAGTGATGTTCTTTACGTTTATAAACCGTAAAGTTATCAATTGTATTAATCTTGAGAAAGGTTAGGATTTAGCTCCTGTCACTTAATTCTCATAAACTGCCCTAAGTGTTAAGATTTAATAATAGCTATTTTGATTAAATTCATCGTAATTCCATTTGCTCAAATGAGAGCTTGGAGCTTAGCCCTCCAATTTCAGAACCTATTGGTCTTGTTTTTCTAACCTCTTTTCCTTAATTCTAATTCTGAATTTATAATTTTCCTCAGCAGATAGACTCAATGCCTGGGTGGGTAAGCAGTATAGCATGGATTGGACTCACAGCTGGTCTTTTCGCTTCTTCCTTTGGTCTCATAGCTTGTATATCTTCTGTCTTCTCCATAGCCATCTGTGTTCTTGGGTAAGTCTTGATTTATTTTCGTCTTATCTGTGTTTATAGAAAATCATTATTTTCTCTGGAGTCTAGAATAAAGATAATTTATTGAAGTTTGAATGATCAAAATTTGTGTTTTCACTTTTCAGTTTTCATCAGAGTATTATATTTTCAAACATAAATCAAAGTATTTTTCTTTACTCTTTGATCTAATAACTCTACTTCAAGATTTGAAATAAAATTGAAGGAGAATTTTCATTGAAAATACCATCAATAGTTAAGAATTTGCAATGGCACTCTTTTAGACCTACCCAAGTTTTTTCCTCTAAAAGACTAGTTGAACACTTATTACTAGTTGAGTTGTAAAGAACTTTTTCTAGAAATTGGTCAATAAAAAATCAAAATTTTATGAAATTTAAAAATAATATTATGTGCTCTAATTGAGAGAGGCCCTATGGAATTGTTGAATTACTTGGTTTTATAAATATGATTGAAATACTCATTATATATGGCCCCATGAAATGGTTTAATTACTTGATTCTATAATTATGGTTATAGTCATTCTATAACAATTAGCCTATATCATGTAGTGGACATTATGTTAATGTATTTGAACGCTTAAATAGACATGTACACTTACATCGACTTGTTTGTCCAAATTCATGACAGCTATATGATCAAGCTTCACACTTCCTGCCCTGTTCATGGCGTTTATACGGTTTAATCTTAATTTATCTAGAGTAAATTCACGTCGACTTTCTCTATAAACGTTTTCTTCTATGTAAACCCACTAATATGTTCCTAGTCTGATTCTAGAACATTATTGGCCAAAATCCTTTTTAAATTATTCCTCCATCAAAAATCCTCAGCTTGACCAGGGTTGACCCTGGTTCAAATCCCAAGCGGGGGAACAATTTTTGACCACAGCACAATCACATAAATACGGCCACCCCGTCTTTCGGGGGAGACGATAAGCCGTCGGTCCCGACTACAGAAAAAAAGTAGTCGTCATCTATCATCCATTTCATTACCCACGCACAAGCCTATGAGCTCATGTGGGCTTCACCCTCACAAACAAATATAAATAGAATATCTCAATCCAATATATGTTTTTTTATAAAAATAATCATTAAATAGGACTATGAGTTACGGGACCTCTTCCGAGTTGAACTGTATAATGTTGTTTTATAGACAGCAAGAATATTCCAATTAATTTTTCATTTTCAGTGGCATAACTCTGGTGTACTTGAAACACGCGGAAGCAATAGTCAATTATCTATCAAAAGCAGATGACACTTGTGAGTTGCAGCCTCCTGGACTTTACAAGGTGAGTTATAGAATATCAACTGATGAATGTTTGGCTAGAAAAATTTCAATTGACTTAGGTACCAGTATCCATCGACTTTGTTTTCCTTCTGTTAAAAAACAATAACAAACCCTTTTTTTCTTTATTGTATTATTTTGAGGAAAAATCTACTAAGAAAAGCCATCCAAGCTTTACTGTTGATATTTTATATTTTAAAACCCTAAGCTTATAAATTAATTTTCAAAATGTTGGGAAATCTGGGAACCTGGATAAAACTTGTAGTCTTTGCAAAATATTTTTGGCTAGGTACGTATTTGCTCCTAAATTGGTCAGTCTCAATTGATAGCAGGAACAGATCTAGTTGATCATCTTCACAAACTAATAAAAACTATGATTGAAAGATGGTATAAATACTCTAATTTCTATCAAGACAATCAATTATTTTATTGCAGATCTTTAAATCGATAAACTTTTATCATCAATTTTCTTATGCGTTTGGTTCTCTCATTATCTTTCATAAATGTATCATATTTCTTCAAAGTGGTAAACTATTTAGCCATTGAACATTAAATTTACATAAAATATTTCCTTTAAACACTACTGGCTCATGTTAATTAGCCTGTAAGCGTCGGTATTGAAGGCTATAACCATAAACAGTACTGTCCCCAATTGAATTGTGGCTTATCCTGGTGATTAAGCTTCTATTCCCTAGCATTAGAGAAAATAAAATATGCAGAAAGTAAGCTTCTTTGCTTAAATATCTTTCTCGCCAATTGCTGAACAATTCAATCCTTATATTCATGATGTTTTTTTCTTTGTCGTAAACTTTTCTATGGTAATAAGGTATCAATTTTCGCAATCACCTTGTAGGCCTTGTTGAATTACTATCGATCTTGATCAATTTTACAGTAAGTTGTCCCAAGCACCATGCGAGTTTTTCATGTTTTCTACTCAATTTTGTCATCCTACTCTGTTGATTAAAAGTTAACATCACCTGTTACATTCAGAATCGCCCTTCCCAAGCAGATATACTTACTTACTTTACCTTCTTACTTCAGTATTCTGCACCATTGGTTAATATTATTAGAGAACGTAAATGCAATCACCATAAAATGCTCACTGAATGTGAGCTATATTTAATTTAGTTAATCTTTATTTTCTATTGGAATTTTTAATTTTATTGTATCTTTTCAGGTTTTGGAAGTGCTGCAAGAAGGGACCAAGAAAAAGAAAACCGATAATCGGCTAACTGGTTCGCAAGTTATAGATGAGCAGTTACACGAAATTCTGGAATTTACCATACGGGATTATGTTTATCCATGGTACGATATTTCATAATAATGAGAACATTTCATCTATAATTCACACTGAGAATAGAATTTCAGCAACCTGTAACCAACTAAGAGTGAATTGATCATGTCTCTCTGGTGTATATCAGAATAATTTGGAATAGAGTAATCTCTCGCTGTGTGGTCTACCCATATCATAAAGGGTTCACTTTCCTTTAAAAAATCACAAGTAAAAGATAATCACTAGGAGAGTAAATGTTTTATTGGAAAGTCTGTATTTGTAGACTTAATATTCTGTACAATGAATATTTTTAAGCCTTTTCTCTATTCTTTTTCCAATTATTCATTCAATGTTCAAAGTAGGCCTTTGTTGTAATTTCAACTAACTCTAAAGATCATCATGGTTATAGTTATTGCTTTTGAAAACGTTTCCTTTAAAATGATGATCAGAGACAGTAGAATAATTATTATAATACTTTATCTGTTGAAGAACTACGAGACTTTTGATCTAGTTATTTATAAATTTGTCTATTCTGTATCACAGAAAATACATAGATAAGTAACAAGTAAGTGTCTAGTAACAGAAAATACATAGATAAGATCATTATAGATTGTTTATGTTAGTTGTTTCCCTGTCAAAAAACTAAGACCTATAATGACTTGATTCATTATATTTCTTGTTTCTGTTTGTCCAGGTATGATGAAGTAAGTGCAGATGATGACTTTCCTCATGAAATACGAGTTGCTGCTAATAAATTAATAGTTGCATTCGCGTCCAGGTAATTCATCTCGCATATTCATTATTATGAACTCATAAAAAATCTATCCGTACAGTATGTTACTACATGGGACATGGATAAGGTTTTTAAAGGTTTTCATGCTTTGAAATTGGTTGGATTTTAAATTTACATCAGATTGCATATTCATTATACAAGTATCCACTGAAAGTTTTTGTTTCCAAGTAATGGTTTTGTGATTTATTAACAAAAATAAATGAGGGAGGCGCATACTTGAATTTCCCTCTAGGTTTTTCTAAAAATTTCTATTAAATCATTCCAGAGATAATTTTCGAAAAATTCACTAATTTAGTGAACAAAATTCAATTGTTGATATTGTCAAATAAAAATTAATCAATTAATAATTAAAATATTCAAGTTATTGCGATAAAATATAGCTGTTTTTTAATTCATGTATGGGCTATGCAGGTTTTTTTAATTTTTGTTCCAAATAATTATGTGATGTAATTTTGTTGAGTATTTGGTCGAAAGTCTAGCCTCTACCGCTCTACCCGAATAATATCAAGAACATGTACATGAATTAAATGCTTACATTGAAAAAAAAACTAATAGCTAATCATACAATTTGAAAAACAATTATTAGCACTTTGGCAGTTTATTGGATTACTTTATTTGGGTTGAGTGAATGATGGAGGATCCTCTTGCTCCTCAACTTTGGCCACAGCATTTTTGTAATATTCCAAGAGAAAAATGTGAAGTGGATTAACTATTTATAAATAAATTACTCTGAATAAATTGATATTTTTCGTCAAAAAATTCTGTCAGAAGTGGGATTCGAACCCACGCCCACAGAAGTGGACTGCGACCTGAACGCAGCGCCTTAGACCGCTCGGCCATCCTGACACTTGAGGAAGGGTGATGAAAATATTAGTGAACAGTTCCGTATTTTCTGTCGTTTTCTGCTGTAATATTAATTGGGGTCTTGGGTCATCAGAGAAATATTTTAAATTTGACATTATTTGATAATTCGTTTTTTAATTTATAATGTAGATTTTGTCAGTTCAATGCAAAGGAATTAAGCTAAAAAATGCATACTATTTAGAGTAAGAAAATACCTTATAGTTTTAGCTGGTGACAAAGAAACTGGCGTATGAATCAGCTGATTAGACTTACATTTTCTCGTTCTCTGTCTGGGACACTATAAATTCATTCTTTCAGTTTATTGGAGAGATAACATCCTTCACGTGCCGCCAATTTCGTTGACACCAATTGTACCCAGAAATATACTGCAATATCAGCTTTTATGTTTTTCCAATCACTTTTGGGCTTAACCATGGCCGAACTCCAATATTGATAGCTGTAGCTTAGCCATGGATGAACCGATACACTTTGAAAGGTCTTTTAGTGTTGAATGAATTCAATTTATAAAAAAAAATCAAAAACATCCTACTATTGCTGATAGCACGAAGTTAGGCGGTTGGGGAATGACTGTTATTCATTCTCAGCTCTGTCCGGAAAGTCGGCGAGCTGTCTGCGAGAGTACATCGGAAGGAGAGCGTCCCCAGCTATACTAATTTGCTCTCGAAGACAGCTTCAGGCTATCCTGACAGAGCTGAGAATTAATTGGTGTCAGCGGATGTTCGTGAATAATGTTTTTTTTAATAAGCAGCTAATGCTTTGTTGAAAGAGTAGAGTGCTTTGCTGAGAGAGCTCGAGAAAGAGAAAGATCGCAAACGTGAAAATTTGCGTCTAGTTACATGATTCATACGCCTGTTTCGTTTTCACCTACTAGATTTTATATCTGTTACTCACTTACTTTTTTCTGGGGGGGGGATGCCCACATGTGCTCTAAGCATGTGCGTGGGTAATGAGAGGGGTGATGATACCCCTCTGCTGAGTCTGTGAGATGACTGCTTTTTTAAGCAATCGGGACCGACGGCTTTACGTCTCCTCCGAAAGACGGTAGTGGCTGTTAGCAGTCAGAAATTGGTGACTCCAACTGGGATCGGACCCCAGGAGCCTTATCAGACTCAGGCTTTGCTGATTAACAGATCAACACTTTATCGCACTCGGCACTTTATCCACTGATGCATTTTCAGGATGACTGAATGGTCTAGTCTCCAAGGCATTCATTCACTTCATACATGAAAACTTTTTCACTGTCAGATAATTCGTCCCTCCTATTGAATCTTCATTGAATCCCACGTATTTTTATGGTGTCACTTTAATTTTCTTATAGAATGAAAGAGGTAGATTGGATACCCTATCTAACAACTCGTTTAGTGGACGATGCAGCATCGCACCTGAGACTTTTCAGACAGGCGAGAGCGAGAATGAAGCAAGGAACTAATGGCACAACCGAGCATAGGCGCCAGGCCAGCGGTGATCACAGATGGATCACCAATTCAAATGGCGCCAAGTCCGAAGCCAAGTCACCGGTCGACTTGGAAAGTGCATTTTTCGATCTCGAGTTAACCATGGAGGAGAATCTCATCTGTAGAGATCACGTTTGCTTTGATAGTGAGAATGAAATAAGTGAGTACGGTTTCTTTTATTTTCATTTTTTTAATTATTTAGATACAATGGACGACTATTTTAAAGCCATCAATCTATCATACCAAATCAAAATTCAAGTTATTGAAAATTAAAACTGTCCGTTTCATGTTTGGTCCAATCAAGACTATTGGTTGATGCATCCTTGAGAGTTTCTGTACCTCACTTTTAAAATTGCTTTGAGTTTGTTTTCCTTTCCATCAATTACAAGGAATAGAGTAAGCAACACATAATTTGTTCATTCGTGATACATTCAAATACAATACATAAGATTGAATGATTCGAGTCGCTAGATGTGTAAAGAATGAGTATGGATTCAGATGTGATCAGGAAATTCTGAAATCAATCTACTGAACTTTCCAACTCGAACTTGAGATTGTTGAATACTGTGATATTTTGCATCTTACTCAACACAGATTGAAATGAACATAATTATAGAAACATAACAAATTCGAATTTGACCAACTATTGTAAACTAATCCCTTCTATATAGTTTTTCTACTGATTTTCTAACCACATTTATTATAATCCTTTCAGTTCTAGGTGATTCATCAATAATTGTTCCATTTTTTCTATTGCAGATTTTGTGCGAGAGATTTGCGAAGTAGTATTATTTCTGATGTTGCCAGAAGAAAATTTTCATTGTAAATCATTGAGATACTTTGTGAGAGAGCTGCTAGTCAATTCTATTATAATGCCTCTCATAGAAATGTTCTCAGATCCTGATTATATTAATCAAATAATTATTTGGCTGGTGAGTAGAATAAACTCAATAATATTATGACTAAATTTCATCAAATAGAATAGAATGACTTCTTTATTTTAATGACGTGGCGAAGTTTGGACAGTAATGTCAACTCTACCACTTAACCACGAACCAAATCAAGGTTTTTAAGAGTATATTCTTTTTCCATTAGGTACGGTATGTTCTCAAAATTAAATTGTAGAAGTTTGTACTAGTTTATATTACGTAATATTTCAGAAATAATAATTGAAATTGTAAGTTGAAATGACGTTTGTTTTGTTGATTAAGTAACAGCCTTATCAGTGATAACAGTATTTTCTCATCTAGTTTATCTAATCCTCAATAATTATTTCTTGTACTTGGATAGTTCATTACATTTGTTTGAGATCTACTCTACTTCTTTTGGCTCCAACATTCTAATATTGATTTGAAAGCTTTCTTGTTGAATTTCCTGTCTCAATTAGTTCATAACATAATAATAATACAAATGTTTCTTTTCTTGTTTGCAGTGCCGAGACATTCCAATTACCAGTGAGGTATTCTTAACTGCTCTTAGAGTAAATGATAATTTAGATGAATTACATGCAACTAAAGAGTTGCTTAGTAAAGAAGTTGCCACTCTGGTGAGTGATATAATTTTCATATTGCCTAATTTCAATTTTAATGATTTGTTGTAATGTCAAGTATGAATATATCAATTCTGTTATTGGAAACAGTGTTTTAAGCAGTAGTTAATGTCCTATGAATAAAAAATATGTTCAAAATCTCTGATCTCCCACATAAACAAATAAATCCTATCATTTACAACAAACTTCGTAATATTTATAAAGATTCCCTAATACTGTAGTTGAAATTATTATTTATTGTTACAATTGCGACTTGATATCAAGTATTTTAAGCAAAGGTGATAAGTGGATGATGATGTTTACATAGCGAATGAAAGATGATTGATGATGAATGTTTAGAATACAATTTTAACTTTGAAAAACATTCCTCACTTGAAAAATCCTGAATCCTGATAAGATCTTTATTGTTAACACTGAATTTATATTAAAACTCTTGATAAAAATGTTCAAAAACTTTGGAATTTCTGAATGAACTGGAAAAATTTCAGTGCAAAACAGAACCAAACTAACAAGAAGCCATTACAGCTGAGGAGCTGAATTGAAATCATACTCTATTGCCTGTATCGAAAGGACCATTTTTCATTTTATTGCATAATATTTTCAAAATAATGCTATTAAAGAAGTTGGAGTGAGTGAAATTATTAAGTAATTTGATGCTTATCTCCAATTCTGTATCCATAAATTCTATTAAAATTTTTTCGTGAATTCAGAGATAAGGTGAAAAAAATTCATAGCCTTCATGGAAAATTGAAGCCTTGTGCATTATTCGATTTGTAATGTGATTGCTTTGTGCAAATGAAATATATTAACTATATTCAATGACGTAATGCGTATATAAATTTTTCCCTGAGGAAACTAACTGTAAATATTTGATCATCTGCATCTTGAAACTCAAATAGCCAATGTTGACTATTGTCTCAGTCAATTTTTAATCACTTCTATCACTGTAACAATTGTCTTGGGTTCTGTTTATGAACATTTCTACCTTCACATAGTCTGCACTTGTGACAAACTATTTTTAAAATTTTTAAAACTTGAAGATTAGCAGGAAATGAATAATGTAATTTTCGTGAGAATATTTAATATGTAGTTTTGTCTCAAACAACGTAATAAAAATCAAATATCAATTTTGCCAAGTTTCACTGTTTTCGCTGTGAAGTTGAAATTTTCACAAATTTATCAGTTCTTGTCACTGGCGGCTCGTACCCACGAAGCAGGTGATCTGCTCGTATCTTTCACTGCATCACTTGTACACTGTAAGAATTTCTTGTACATTGTAACGTTATTTAAAAGCAGCGTTGCAACATGTTAGATGAAAAATATTAATTTCAGTTCAACAACAGGCATCGCACAACTCTGAATCCCAAATTTAATTTGGGCCAATTTCATATTGTAGCTTTTCTTCTGATTTTAAACAGATACCTTGTTAAATAATTTGTTATTTTATTTGACTAAGGTTCCACATCCACTATTAGATCGTACTGCACTGTACAGCTCGATCGTTCACAGCTGATCGTCCAACTATCGGACTGCGGTTTACAGCTATTTTGGACTGCCGGTTTTCCCATTCACTTACAGTTTTTGACTGTCACAGTCCGAACTGACTGTGGATGTGGATTCTTAGGCTTGTGAAAAATGAGATATTTTTTCAAGTGCATAGGAATAGAGTGTGAATTGATCTCTCTGTCACAAGTAGCTTCGGCTATGAAATGTAAATACATGTTACTCATTCAAAATAATATATATTGTATATTTTTTCGCAGCGATCAAGAGACTCTGGTGGAGATGATGACACGTGGGTTAAGCAGCAATTGGGCAGTCTAGTCTTTGTTGGTCGAGTAATCGATTCACAAATCAGTCGACTCCAGGAAGGCCTTGATAATGATTCAGCCGGTAGGGAATCTATCAAATATTGGTTCTCTTTAAATATTACATCCTCGTTTCTATCCATTATCTTATCATCAGCTATTTTTGTTCCTATTCGTCGTATTGAGGAGAAGGAATTTGTTCTTTTCCATTTCAGCTTCCTTGAATAAGGGTTTTCAAATGGAAGATAACTCTCTCATTCAATTTACATTTGTTGATTTTAGCTTTTATCAATTCCATAGATCAGTATAATATTGTCATAAGAATAATTTATTAATTTCAACAATGAATATCTGTATTCCCATTTATTCAAGTAACTTTCTAAGTCAGTCATCTTCCATAGCAATATTTTCAATTTATGTATGTATTCGTATGCCGTATTCGGTGGGGAGTTCCAAAAGGATGTTCCACTGGCACCATAACCTTAATTTCCGTCGATGGGAAATCATGGTATTTCTCGATATGATACACCGAGATTTGAATTTTTAAATATGTTCAATGACTAGTTGTTTTGCTTGTCTCTAGTTCAATATTTTGTACATTGTTGTCTTGTAATTTGTTTGATTTAATAACCTTTATGTTTCTTTTGGCAAATGAAACTCATTCATTCAAGCAACTTTTTAAGACAATCATCTTCCATAACAAATCTTGTTTAATGATTTTTAGAACTTGTAGGTTTCAAGTGGTATGAAATCAAACTATACATATTAGAACTCTAATATAAAATCTTGAGAATTTGAAATAAATGAGTTTTTGTATATTTACTGAAGAAATTTTTATTTTGCAGGTTTACCATCACATATAGATTATTCAAAGCTGTTAATGCCTGGAGTGAAGCTCTTTAATTTGCCACTGGATGTCTTATTGAAGAACAATGTCGCATTGTCTTTTTTCATCGACTATATGACTTCGATTGGAGCTCAAGCTTATCTTTTCTTCTACCTCAATGTTGAAGGTTTGTAATTTTTCAAGCTGAATCGACTCCCTTTTCAGAGTCTTTTTTCTTAATTTTCGTTTCATTAATTATACTGCCCATGGTTTTTTTAAATGACGATCTACTCATCTACAGCTTAAACCATTATGCTAATCAATTATAACTCGACCTTATAACATTAAACTTTATATAACTCGACCATTATGCTAATCCAAATGCATTTCTTGCTCTTGACAATTTTTCTTTTCAAAATATCAATTATAGCCGAAGTTTTATATTATCAACGCTAGGAAGTTACAGAAGATTTTTATATTGTATCACATTTATTATTATGTATTGAAGCTAAAAAACCTATGATGAAAGATATTGAATGAAAGGATAAGATATTGTCAAATCACAGATTTATTAGAAAATCGAGAAATTTCTAATGTCTCGATTTTCAGATAAATCAGTGGTTTGACAATATCTTCTATTTTAATTTGAAAATGATAACTACCACAATATCACCTTCACAACTACTCAACAAGAGGATAAATTTAATGATATGGCTGTGTTCATGATGACCGATGACAATCTCTCATTATAATGGGGTTTCTTTGTCCAAATTTAAAACTGAAAAATTTTTATTGAGTGATAATTCTTACTATAAATTCGTTTGTCTTTAGGATGGAGAGTTTCTGCTGAGCAACAATTATCTGATCTTGCGCTACAGAAAATCAAAGCTGAAGATTCTATAGAAAAAGGGGTAGATGCTGCTGTTTTAGATGATGTAAATAACGACGAACAAACTTTGGAAAGGATGCGTGAGGCAGCTTATAGTATATTTGAACAGTATTTATCAGATAAGGTGAGAGTAGTACTGTATTTTTATCTTCAAGTTGAAATGAAATTAATTAATTGTGATTAATGCTAATAGAAAAATTATTTCAAGATGTGTAGAAGAGCTTCAAGGTGAAATGAAATTATTCCAAGTATAGTCTGTCCAAGCAAAGAAGACACTCTGGCAAGATGGGAAATGACTCCAGCTCGGTCAATATTGGTTCAATAATTTTATATTTGGTCTCAGTATTCACCGAGCTGTAGACATTTTCCCATCTTGCCAGAATGTCTTTTTTGCTTGAACAGACTATACTTGAATTGGAAATGGAAAAAAAATCAAATTTTTGTAGAAAATTCAATAACTCTATTCAACTTGAACCAATCAAATCTTTACATAATAATGGTATTATTGTAGAATGTAGATAATTCGATTTCTATGGGTTACATGAAACCATAGATGTTCATCTCAAATTGTAGATAATATTTGGAAGAATGAACCACGATAATTACAGGTAAGGCAGTTGGTACTTTGAATATAGCGAATCAATATTAGATTGTTGGAACCTATAAATTAGTCTTCATTCAGAATATAGCTTCCATGAAAATGTACATAAATACGTTTTAGAGTTATGACTATCACCCAAATTTGCCTACTAATAAATTACCAATTTTCAACGTATTTGGCATATTGTTTGAAACTATATTATACTTTTCGAATTTTTGCAGGCTTCACCAAGACTGAGAATAGATGAATTAATTGTGAAGAAACTATTACTGAGGATACGAACTGAAACTCCTCATGAAACGTGGTTTGACGATGTACAAGCAGCTGTTTATGAAAAACTTCAGGTTGGTTTTTCCTTGTTCAGATTTCATTACTCATAAAAATGTTCTTTGATGATCTTTAATTTGAAAAAAAAAATTCATTGGTTATCATCAAACGTGCATTACAGACAATATTTATTTCATTGTTTCAGACTGAGGATAGGTTTTTGAGTAGCTTTCGGAAAAACGTGCTATACGTGAAACTGCTCGCTGAGCTTGAGCTACTGAAGGACCTTGAGTCTGGATGCAAAAGTGATGAGGAAGACACAGGATCTTTGGAAGAGAACAGTATGGGCTCCGAAACTGCCAGTCTCTCGTCTCTTACACTAGAATCCACCAAAGATGGTAAGCTGAGATGAATATTTACCTAAAATTTAAATATGAATTTATTACAAAATGTTTTGAGCATCATTTCCTCGGTTCAATTTAATTTGAAAGTAAGATACATAAATTGATACATGTATTAATTTTTTTGTATCGAATGAAAATTCTTGTATTAATATCGGAAATTCTTGCATAAATAATAGTACAAGACCATTCAATTCGATTGTTCCATTTGATTAATAAATATAATATTGTATATTTTCTTTAAAGTCAACTGAACTTTGTAAATACAGGTTTATAGATATGTTTTGCATTAGGTTAGTGGTGTTTTTGCTCTGACATACCTTTTCTTGGTTTCTACAATCGCATGTTTGTGCAGGGTTTCGTGATGTAGATTCTGTTGACACACCAAGTTCTACATAATGTTATTGAATACTAGTTAAATTTGTTTAGAGCACTGCATAGTGAATTCTAAATTTCAGTATTGATAGTATCAGCACATTTTTCTAAGCCTGAAATTCAAGTATCATTCAAATTGAGATTACATCTTTGTGGGTGTTGAGACCTTCTGTACCTAATCTAAATCTATCGATGAATTGATGTACATATAATTTATATTCAAGTGTGTAAATCAGTTTAAATACGTAATTAATTATTGTCTTGCTGTTGTTCAAATTCCAGGAGAATTGTTGTCAATCCCACCGGCCGGCAACCTTAGTCATCCACCTAGTCCCAGCCATGGACCCACCGAAAATAAGCAAGGACCTTTTATACTCCTGGCTGAAATCATTGAAACAGGTACTCCTCCTTTTATGTGCATTTTTTATTCATATTTGAGCGGGTGATGTTTTTTGCAGAAATTTAGTTGGAGAAAGTATAGTATGTTTTTATTTTGAATAAGAATTATTCATTATCAGAAAATCCGTTGATAGAAATATAGTACGTTAATATTATGAATCAGAATTACTATTCTAAGGGTTATTATAATTAATAACATTCTGGCAACTAATAAGAATGGCTGATGTTGATGGTTTTGCCAAAATAAAGGAATTGGTTAGAAAAGTAGGATTTAAAACGATTTTCACTATATTGATTAATGCTAGAATCTTTTCTCTTCTTACAGCTTAAAAGGAGTGGTGTATATCTGCAAATATTATATTACACTCTGTGAGTTAGCAAGTAAACGATCTAAAGATGTACCTTTTGTATTCTATGCATAAATTATATTGCAGCCAATGTTAAACAAACCATCCAGTCTGCATTAGGCAAAGAAAAACTGAAACGAAAATGTATGAACTTATCATTATCATAACTTGTGAAAATTATCCGATTATTATCAATTAGTTTACTCATACAATAATAATTGGTTTTTGAAACATTCTTGAAATGACGTTAATTGTTCATTCTATCAATCACACTCAAACCCTCTAACTTGATAAATATGTTATAGAGCAAACTTACATTTCTGTTTTCAGGTGTTGTCAATGAAAAAGGAAAAACATTTGGAATTTATGCGCTTACTGTTACCAAGAAATATGATTCAGGTTTCAAAGAATCTTGGCATATCTACAGGAGATACTCCGATTTTTACGAACTTCATCAGAAAATTCGTGAAAAAGTAAGTGATTTGTGTATTTCATTTATGTTATCTGATAGCGCTACGGGGTGGCGTAGCTGAGTGGGTTAAATGCTGGCGTTGCAACCCAAAGGTCCCGGGTTCAAACCCAGGTCAGACCAGAAATTTTTCTCAGGCCACTTTCCCGTGTTTCGGATGGACACGTTAAGCCGTCGGTCCCGGCTGCCTAAAAACAGTCGTTAAGTCATGTCAGAGGCCCTGAAATTGATCAGGAGCGACCCGAAAACTCTGACACCAAACCTGAGCCAGCCAGGTTACACGAATATTATTATTATTATCTGATATTCCAGAATATGATGTTTCTGTATACGGTTCTGCATTTCTGACTGTGACATTTCTCACGTCTACAAGATTATTTGCATTTTAAAGCTATTTTTATCGTATATATTACTTTTCAATTTGCTAAAGTACAGTTTTGTGAAATTATCATACTCGACTCCCATTATCTAGATTGAAAGATATGGCCCTTCTTCTGCCTCATCATGGCTCAGCATGAAGAGAGGGGTACCACAAGGCTGTATAATATCCCCTGTTTTATTTCTGCTGTACATAAACGACCTGAAATGTGAGAGTGACCAAGCTCAGCTATGTATGTACGCTGACGATGTTTCATTGCTGATACGAGGCAATAATGAAAATTCCCTCATCTCTAATTTAGAAAAGGAACTGGATAACTGTAACTCCTGGTTCAAGGCAAATGGCCTGTTATTAAATAATACAAAAACAACCGCTTTGAATTTCCTTCTATCTTCACGGAATATAAGACCATTAAGAGATTCTAATCTGAATGCAACAAATTCCAATATTTCATTCAGCTCCGATACAAGATTCCTTGGCATCATGATAGACGAGTCCTTAACATGGAACACACATATAGAGCAACTTTTAAAAAGGCTCAGTTCAGCATCATATGCGATAAATGTCCTAAAAGATACATGCAGTCTCAGTGTTTTATTGGATGTCTACAGAGGATAATTTGAAAGTTGAGCCAAATATGGGATAATATTCTGGGGTACCTCTTCTCAATTGGATAGAATTTTCAAAGCCCAAAAAAATATTATTAGAAGAATTTTCAACTTGAGATGGAGACACCCATGTAGAGACACTTTCAGGAATTACAGGATTCTCACCGTCCCCTCGATTTATATTTATTCAACCCTCATGCTAGCATTCAATAATTTAAATATCCTGCAGAAAAGAAATGAAAATGAAAGAGAGAGAAGAACTCAAAACTCACTATTTTACCCGATACATAGAACTTCGAAATTTGAAAAAGGAGCTTTATATAGAGCAATTAAATTATTCAATAAACTCCCAAACGAGACTAGAACATTAAAATCCAAAGCTCAGTTCAAAAAGAAAATTTTGAAATATTTGACAGACAAAGCATATTATTCGGTAAAAGAGTTTTTAGATAGTTGACGTTTTTTGACTTTGCCCTTCTTCGGATACAAACCATTTGACACAGGGTATCATTTTTCACAGTAGAACATCAAGCTGAATCAAATTCAAAAACCTGTAGCTTTATAATAGCTACTAAACATTTTCTTTATTGCCTTATGTATTTTAATTTTTATGATTTATTTATTTATTTATTCTGCGACTATGTATATTTTAGTATTTTGTATTAATTTTTATGTATGTAATATCTGACGATGCAGAAATTTTTTACTGGTTAAGAAAACTTTGTAAAAAATGAAATTGCAAATAAAGAATTTTGAATTTGAATTTTGAATATCTATCATACAATCGTATTTATCCTCTCGTTTTGAAGTTACGTATCTGATAAGTTCGAGTATTTTATTATACCCTCTCATAATCTATCATAGTACTTATCGTATTTATTCTTCAGTTTTGAAGTTCAAGTATTTTATCATACCCTCTCATAATCATAGTAACCTCAGCGTATCATAGTATCGTATTTATTCTTCAGTTTTGAAGTTACGTATCTAATAAGCTCAAGTATTTTATTATAATCCATCATAGTACCGTATTTATTCTCTAGTTTTAAAGTTACGTATTCGATAATTCTATTACCTACCTTCTCCAAGTTCTATTCCATATTACCTTCTCTGAAAATTGTTTCAATATCCTTTTCATTTTAGTTCACAGATCTTTCAAAATTGGCATTCCCCGGTAAGAAGACTTTTCAAAATATGGAACGAAAAGTGCTTGAAAGAAGGATGCGAATGCTGAACGATTACTTGCAAGCGCTTCTACAAACTACGGTCCTGGCCTCCCATCCCAGTCTACGGGGAATGCTTTTGTCGTTCTTCGAACCAGGAGAATACGACAAGGGTGTAACAGGAGGCCAGATCACTAAAGCGGTGAGTGAAAATTTGCAGCTCATCAATAACAGATTTGATTCTAAGTTATACCGTGATTTTATGTTATTTAAGGCTAAACAAGTATACATACTCGGAAGTAATTCATTAGTTCTCAATTGTGTATTTCCAGTTGGGTTTGAATTTACTGAAGCTTCGTGAATCTGCCAATTATAAATGATGAATAAATATGCCAGTTATTTGTTTTGATTTACTGCCTTGATTTTACCAAAGGTTCTACCAGATATCTTGGTACATATTTGGGCAAACTTCAATCATCTGGGTTCTGTTATCACATGTTGAAGTCGATATAAAAGCATAAATAGCTGCGGGGAATCGATATTATTAGCACTTGACCAATACCCTGATCAAAAACCCTGTCAAGGAAAATACAAATCTATTAATCTATGAAACTGTTATAAACCCAATTGAGTTGTGTGAGGCAAAAACCTAGGTTTTGACAAGGAAATATTAAGGCCTACTGAGTATTTCTGAAAAAAATATTCTGAGAAGAATATACGATCCAGTATGTATTGATTGAGAATGGTGACTAATCTAATCAAGAGCTGCGTGACCTGTACAGAAAATCACCAATTGTGCATGAGATCAAAGTGAGACGCTTGAACTGGTTAGAAAGATCCAAGAGCCGTTAAAAGTCTTCATAGAAAACCCAGATGGAAGAACGTCCAAGAAAGCTCTGGCTGGTGGATGTAGAAGATGATCTCCGGAAAATAAGTATTAGAGATGGAGACATAAGGCTGCCGACAGAGTGGGCTGTAGCGCCATGGAGTAAGTAAGGGCAAAGTTAGGGCGCTATCGGCCCTCTTTACGCTAACAATTGATAGTCTTTATTGATGAATTGCAATCCATTGAATCTGATATCTATTCAATGTCATTGATCAACTTAAATTCATTTAGCATCTCGTTTTCAGTTCGATACGCTACTGAACCCTCTGCGGGTGGTGAGCCAGGGCGTGAAGGCGGTGAAAACGATGCCGGACAACTTGCTGTCGACAGTGGATGGCATGATGGATGGCATCAGCAAGGTGCTGCAGTACAGCGGCGTCAACCGGCTCTCCCGCGAAGACTCCAGCGATTGTGAAGCGATCAAAGTCGGCGCGTCCATTGATGTTGAGGTTGGTCCAACTGCAATTTTCAAGATTTTCATTCAAATTATTTCGGTTTTGTGATTCACTACACAAGAAATTGAACTGATAAAATTTATCGGTTAATGAAATTGATAGATCAGATTCATAATATGGTTTATTTTATTCAAAAGCAATCTATTTTTTGACATTATATTCAAAGGGAGAAACGTACAAAATATTTCTAGCTAAAATAACTTGGAAAAGCAAAAAGTCCACTGGCTTTAGACAGGTCTTGTCTGGAGAGGTTTAATCTGATAGTGTGAATTGAGAAGCTTTATAAAATTATTCAAATCCCTTGAATAGGAATAGAAATATTATGTACTTTTTTAGTTTATCGTACGTTTTTGAATTGCTCTATAACAAAATGGTATTATCAAATGTCCCTTTTCTCTCTTAAAAAAGTTTTTTCTTCTACAAAGTCTCATGAAAATGCCATACAAGTTGTCATTATTCAAACTCTATTTAACCCTCTCTGCTTTATTATCCGTAGCATTATATTCCCATCTCGCATTAATTAGGATTTTTTTTTCTTATTAACTACTAGTGTCTGCCATAGGTATTGTCAGACTTGGCAACGTAAGATGTTTGAATAAAATATCAAATATATCGTTCTTGAACTCATCTGCTAATTCAGATTTTTTTTTCAGACTGACGACAACATTCCACTAAGAATCATGCTACTGCTGATGACAGAAGTGTTCGAATTAAAGTCGCGAAACCAGTGGCTGAGAAGAAGAATAGTGACCCTGTTGAGACAGATCATTCGTACCATGTTCGGTGACATTGTCAATCGCCGTATTCTAGACTATGTGTTCCTAATGACATCCCCCCACCAAGTTGCTGACTATCTCAGGTCGTTCAAGTAAGTTATTGATATTGTTTTTATGATTAATTTTATTTTCGTTTTATTTTATTGATATTGATTCATGATACTGATTTTATTGATACAGTATTGATTGATACACAGGGATATTAATTCTCATGAGTCATTTCCAGCTATTTAATATTATCATTTATTTATTTATAATTTATTTAATATTCTTAGTTATTTATCTCTTAAATTATCATAGCTTACTAATTAATTCTAAATAAATAAATTGTTTAATTGGATTGTGGTTGATATCCTAGCTAAACATCTATTCATGGTTTTTAGAGTTTTGATTGATGTTGTGGGATTACATTATAGATTAATAAACAATGAATTATTGGCTATTCCGATTGTCCATTCACTTACAGGAATGATTCCGTGGCCTCTTATCAATCAACCCTAAAAAATTATATAATTTCCTTCAATCTGCCAGTGATAAAATTGAATAGATCTTTGAAATAGTTAAGGCTTACGCCAAAAGTTACGTGGTTTCGTCTTTACATTAACGTTGATCGAAGTGATTACTAGACTTCCTATTTTCCTTCACTGTTTTTCACTTGTATATCCTTATGATGTATCAATTTCATTTTTGGTATTATGGAATATAAGATCAAAAATTGAACATAGCACGGCTTTTTTTTACAAAAAGTTGATTATGTTTCATGAATAAATATTTTCTCCATTGTCTATTATTTTATAAATAATATTCTTCACAGTGGAAAATGTTTTCCATGAATAATAATGGGAGAAAAATGTATCTTTCAGACATTCATATTGGCCTCACGGAATGAAACCTGAGCCGCGGTTACCACGTGATGACAGCGTGCAAGCCCGGACAAGGGTTGCTGCCAAGGTGGCACTACTTTCAAGTTTATCAGGTAAATTTTCCACTGTACACTTTTTTCTACATCCATGTTTCATCTTCTCTAAACATATTTCATGTATTGGGGACCACAAAATTGAATTTACCAATTATTAGCAATTCAAAATTGGATAGAGGCTTCACGCTTACTTTATCATTGTTTTTAAGTCATGTCAATTTTTTTATCAATCCTGATATCTTTCAGTTGTATGAACGAAAATGGCATGAATTCTGTATGTAATATGGTGTGATGTTGTAAATAATTGACTGTGTTCGTGTCTTTTCTGTATTAAAGAAGTATCAAATTGGAAAAACCTCTAACAAAAATAGTACAAAATCAGTGGCATTTCCTTAGTAATTAATGTCTATCTAGTCTGAGTATAATCAATCTTAATTTATTCAAATTACATTCATGACATTCATTTTATTATACTATTCATGACTAGCTATCTATCTTACATCTAAATGAAAACATCTTACCGTATCATACAAGACTAATGATTATCTTCAATTCCAATATTATTGAATGCTATATCACAGTACATTTAAAGGCCGGTGTCGTTTTGGGTTTAGTAAAAATGATGCAAGAATTATGAATGTTTGTCAGATAAATGTCCCAAGTGTATCCAAATTTAGTCTTTGAATTTTTTTAACATCGCTTCGACTGGCTGTGGAAGGGTACAGCACCTTTTTTTTTGACTGACGAACTTTCAAAATTTCCAAATGTGTCAAACTAATCATAATTATTTACAGTTAATGAAATACTCCATAATTTTTATAATTACTGTACCAATATTGTCAATGTCGAACCCTTGAAACCATCAATTTGTGATGAGACCTGTAGATTTTTCAATTATTCCAAATTCTTGAATTGGAATTGATAGAAATTGTGTTCTTCAGGTTTCAGGTTTGTTAATCAGAATGTATTATGTTATTTCCAGATGAAATAAAACACATACTAGGAAGTGAAACGTCTCGCAGAGGTCTGCTATCAGTGTTCTCCCTCCTACAGAATCGAGTACTCAACAGGCGACTTGTGTTTGTCCTCTTCGAGGGAATTTTGGTAACGATGTTCTCGCAAGATCATCCACTCGACTCAATATTTCGCCGCTTACATTCCAAGTCACCACGTGTTTCAAAATCCCTCCTTCAGCCTCACAGACGGTAATGCCAATAATTATTGTAATTATTACAATCTCAATTGTTTAGAGAATCTCAATTTGCCAAATTGTATCATATTTATTTACCACAAAACGAATTGTAAATTATAAGTGTAAGTATACTAGAAACTCAAAAGTATACAATGTATCTATGTACAACATGTAATCATGTAAATAATCAAGATAGTATTGAATTATTTTCAATTTAATGTAGAAGAGAATCACCATGATAATATGTTACTTCAAAGTAAAGTAATCATATCTGAAAATTTTATGCTACAAATGCATCTCATTACAATTTTATTTGTTGATAGTAGGTGGTTAATATTGATTCATTTCAATTTTGTACTTTAGTGTTGTATTTATAGTCTTGTCGAGCAAAAAATACATTCCTTCAATATCGAGCGAGAATGTAACTATGCATGCACATATTTGAAAATTTTATTGTAAAATCACTTCTGTCAACATACCGTTGGTGAGTTGTGATGAGAGACAGATGGTAAGAGTGGGTCTATTTCCATTTCGACTACTGTCAGCATTTTGAAGGAATGTCTTCTTTGCTCGGCAAGACTAAACCAGTCAATCATACTACAGAATTTTGAAGAAAACGCTTTGAACAATGAGAATCCAACGGTAATTATCGAATTGAAAATCTATTTTAAAATATATTCAACAAACAATTGCACGTAACTTCGATTGAAGTTCCAATAAGCGAAAAAACTTTCTTAACCATCCAGGGTAACCAATCTTACCATTCATATGAACTGGGCTCCAATATAATTAATTTTATTATCTTCAATGATCATGAATTTGAAATTAGACCAGTTATCCCCTTATTGAAGTTGAAAACCTACAACAGTTATTTATTGATAAAAGTCCATATTACAAAACATAATATCAAGTGTAAGTTATGTCTAGTTTTTTCTGAGCTATTCTTAAACATTTATTTCTAATAACTCTTGGATCAATTTCGAAATATTAATGCATTTATTAGTTCTAAGTTTTTATTCATAAATCTATAAAAGGCCATCTTAAATGTATATTGAAAAGTACCTATCATAAAATTATATACAATAACTATTTTTTAACGAAGTTTTAATTGGAATGTATACTTTTTTACAGAAACATTTATATATTTATTGCAAACCGCAAGATTAACATAAGTTGAAACTTGAAAATGCTATAATAGATATAGTAATTATCATTAGCAGTGTTTTGAAATGATTTCCATTTTCCACAACGAATATTAATGTTACAGTAGTTCAAAAATTAAGAAGGGGGTTTTCTGTCTGTTGCAGTCATAATACTTTTATTTTAAATTATAGAAAAACTTTATCGTCTTTATTGTCTTTTCACAATTTTTCCATGTTTCTCTACAATTCTTTTTAGTTTTCGATAATTCGTGAGGGCAATGACAATGTCCTCTCTTTCTTTTTATTCCTTGATTGAAACTTTTAATTTGTTCACGTGCCATTCCATCAGTTGTTTCATTTATTGCTTTTGTAAACTAATTCTAATGTTTTCCATCAATTATTCTATCGAATCATTCACCAAATTGTAATATGATTGCTATTTACTCATGTTGTACCTATTATTCCCTACCAAGTCAATAAAATACTCTCCGAGTAAACTACCCATCACTTTTTCAACTTCTGATAACAGCTTTGAAGAAAATTTAAAAAATTAGACTTCTTAATTTTATTAGTTTTAACACGGACGTACTTGTGTGGATTTTGTTACCGATTTAGGAATCTCTCAAAATGTCTATCGTTTTCTAAACCATTCAATAAATATTTATTTAGTGTATACAATTGAATAATAGTGCTCGATTAATTTAGTATTGAATCAATTTATTAATGGGTTATTCATACTATCCTTCCAAAAATATGAATTGTTTCTTATCATTTCAAATTCAAATTACATTCCGTCTTATCATATTGTTCAGTGTCTTATGAAGCAAAAGAATATTCTATATTTTCAAAAATCAGTTTTCACTCTGTTATAATATATTCCTATACCAGTTCATTTTTTATATCAAGTAGGCAACTTGTATTATCGATTTCCCGTTGCTGAGAGTAGAATATAAATACACACCATAATACCATATTGGTGTCGACCAGATTCACTTTTAATGATTGAATTTTAAAACCTACTCGTTACTCTTATAGGTAGCCTATAGCTGACATCAAAATTCGAGCGGTTTCGTCTGTCTCTTGTACTGGTGTAACCTACTAACAGGGCCCAATTTCACAAAGCAACAAGTCTTGTTATCAACCATGGTTACTGACAAGTACTTGTGATAACAAGTTGTTAATTACAGGCGTTTCACAAAGGAAATGAGCTACAAGTTTACAATTCTACAATTTAACAAGTGTTCCCACCCATCAGTGCCATCTGTATCGGGTTTCAATACTTTATATAGTTTGCACTGATATAGTTTTGGTTGAAATTTGAATTATTTGTGGTAAAGATAGTATAGGAGATTTCTATTTCTCACTATAAATAACATAACATTTTATGTTACAACTTTATATTTATTTCAACCTTTCACATCGAGTTTATTCTAAAAACTAACTTGTTATTTATTTACTATTCATAAGTTGTTTATTACACATGTTATTATCAATCCATATGTAATGATTAATCAACTGATATAACCATCCTACATCTCGGCCATCCTGAAAAGAGAGGCTTGGCCTCAAGCCGGGTAACAAAAATAATTAACAAATAACTGATCGTCCCCCGACACGATCCACATCGTCAGTCAGATGCATGTTCATTAGATTTGAACACCCATACGCACTGTGAACAAGGATATGTTTTCTTCTCCCTTTTCTCCTTCCCCTCCTCCTCCTTCTCCACTCATCCGCATCATTTTTTACTTTCCCTTGCTCCTCAGTGAACGAAAACGGTCTCCCCCTTCTGTCAATCCTATGCAAATCCGCCATATGCCTGTGATACTGTTTGGGCGTGCCGTAGGCTCTGTAGATTTTGGTTTTTGCACACTCAGGACACACAAGGACTTCGTCGTCCGTCTGCTTGTCTAGAGGCCTTTGGAATTCTTCTGGCAGTACAAAATCGGACTCCAAAGCAGCTGATTCATCGTCACTTGCCTTTTCCTCCAGCTCCATGTCACCGAGCTTAGGTGGCAGTTTTTCTGGTTTATAGTTTCCAATACATTCTTCAAGTTTTTCACGTGTACTACAATCTTTGATATGATCAAGGCTTGGTTGTGAACTCTTTATTACCTTTATTTGAAATATTCGAAAAATTTGTGGCTTTTTTATAAAATAAACTTCTTCCTCAATTTTCAAGTCTGCTTGAGAAATAATATCTTTGCCTACAACAATACTATACTCCAATAAATAGTCAGGAACAACTAAAACATTTGATAAGTAACTGGCACCGTCAATATCAATTGATAACTGAAGGCATCCTAAAACTTTTTCACAATTCCCATGAAATCCTCTCAGCACAACGTCAGATTTTGAAATTGAGTGAATTGGTATTCCTAGGCAAGAAACAGCCTCCTCTTGTATTAAAGTTACTTCACTCCCTGTATCTATAGTAGATATGAACTTTATATTGTTTACCAAAACCTCCTTTTCCATACGATCCCTATTCGCACGTCTGGTCCCAATCATACACTCTTCCTCGTTCTTTGATTTATTAAGATCATAGGTAACACGTATCATATTGACCTTTTTCATTGTAACTTCTTCAATTGTACAATTATTTGCTGTGTGACCGTGACCATGACATCTAAAGCATTTAATAACGCTTTTGTTTTGTTCACAGTCCTGGGATTTATGCCCAAATTCATTACAGGTATAACACTTGATATTATTAAAACTGATATTTTTTCTAGAATCGTCTGAGTGCTTCACAAAAATTTTCTTGTCCGGGTTGTTGTTAAATTTATCTTTTTTGGAATCATTCTTCAGGTGACGTCTGGCAGCTTCGTATTCATCTAGTTTGTTTACAAACTCATCAACTTTCTTGAGTTTTGGGAGATCATCAATGAAATGTTCTTTTAACTCTGATGGTAACCTTCTTTTCACTTGATCGACCACCATGAGCTCTTTGAGGTCCTCATAATTCAATACATCTAATCCTTGAGTCCACTCATTCAACAAATCATTCAAATTCAAAGCATAATCTCTCCACGTAGCTGATTCTTCTTTCCGGAGTGAGCAAAATTTTTGTCGAAACTGTTCTGGGCTCAGTTTGAATCTTTTCAATAACAACATCTTGATGTGGTCGTAATCATCGGCTAAATCATCAGTTTCTCGGGTGATTAGATTTCCAATTTCTAGAGGTAGTAACCCAAGTAGATACGAAACCCATTTTTCCTTAGGTACATTCACTCTACTGATTTGTTTCTCAAACGTTGATAGGTACACGCTAATATCTACACTTGAATCGTAACGTATCATCAGTTTCATTAGGTCTCTCCTTTCGTCATTTTGAAAGACATTATTGTTACTATTAATTTTGGCTTCAATTTCCAGTTTCTTCAACTCAAACTCTCTCTCTTTTTCCTTTTCTAATCTTTCATACTCTCTTTCCTTTTCTAATCTTTCATACTCTCTTTCGTTTATCTTTTCTAATCTTTCATACTCTCTTTCCTTTTCTTTTTCTAATCTTTCATACTCCCTTTCATTTTCCAATCTTTCTAATATCCCTTTGATACACTCTTCATCGTAATCTGGAGATTTAAGAATCAGTTTAGTCAACTGTATTTGATGGAACATCTATTCCTAGTTCCTCTACTACCGATATCAGATCCGCCTTATTGGCCTTCGATAAGTAACTCATTTTATCTACTTACCGAGCTCTTTTTCACTGAACAAATATCCGATCACTTTTTGCAAAACTTCAAATCTTCAACACTGGCAATAAATTCTTCTATTGAATTATATTCCTTCATTAAATCCTTTTGATCTTCTTGTTCGGACGAGCCCCCAATTTATAGGAGATTTTTATTTCTCACTATAAATAACATAACATTTTATGTTACAACTTTATATTTATTTCAACCTTTCACATCGAGTTTATTCTAAAAACTAACTTGTTATTTATTTACTATTCATAAGTCAGTTGTTTATTACACATGTTATTATCAATCCATATGTAATGATTGATCAACTGATATAACCATCCTACAATAGATTGATTAAATTAATTTTGAAAATAAATCAATCATTAGAAAGTCAAATAGTTGAATTCTTATGTTTTTTGGAATAGAAATAATAATAAATTAATAAGACATTTTCAATCCATTTACTTAAATAAAAAAATATTATAGTGAGCTTGAAGTAGTCTCCCCTCATCTCACGTGTTATAAACATAGCCTATATTCTACTGATAGTGACGATTTTTCTAATTTATTAAATTGAATTTTTTGACTCATATTTGGCATAATAAAATGTATAAAGAAACAATATAAAATAGTACTAATCATTGAAAATAATTTTGAAGCCTTGAAAAGCATCTTTATTAACACTTGTAACTTACTTACTTAGGTCTATTTATAGGTAGAAATTTCTTGGTTAATGACAAGTTTTTTTGACAAGTCTCGTTCGTTACCATGCCAACGTTCGTGAAACACGAACATCATAACCGGCGGAACGCTTGTAGAATTGTTAAAATTCACTTGTTATCACAAGTCTACAAGTGTGCGTTTGTGAAACGCCTGTAATCAGCTGGATTAGTAAATTTGTTAAAAATCATGGTTAGTAACAAGACTTGTTACGTTGTGAAATAGGGCCCAGCTAATTTAATGCATCAATTGTCTCCTTCGATTTCAAAAACATCACCTAGGTCTTAGCTAAATGTCAATTCTAATTGACAACATCAGGTGTTGGAGCGCACGAGAAGCAGACGAAACCGTCTAACTTTTTGACGTCAGCTTTACTACATTTTTGATACCTTATTAATCTTCAATTTCAATATTGAACCCTGGCTTGAAAGTATTAATACTTTTCTCGAATTAAAGGACGTATGGAATGTTCGTGTTACCGAATCTCATAGGTGATTTTTATTCCAATAAGTCATTGGGAAACTATTATGGTTGTAGTCATTTCCTATGTGGAAAATCGAATCTGTGTGAAATTGTAGTAAACTCTGTGCCAAGTCTTCTCTTGTACTAAGAATTCTGGTTCCAGTATTACTATAAGTTTGTGTTTTTATGGTATGAAACAGCTCACAAGTTATCACTTTAGGTTCAATTATATTAACAGCATTGACGGGAGTATTTTTCCTGTTCGTAAATCATTGAAGCCGGACATTCAAGAGAATCACGCTGATCTTTGCTTGGATCGGCTTCATTGACGCTTGCACCAAAAAAATAAAAACAATTTTTTAGCGCAGAAAAACAAATGCAAAGGGTTATGCGATTTTTATTCAAATTCAAGTACACTACAACATGTTTTACCATATTTGTAATTATTTTACAGTAATATAATTTGTAAAAATTGAAATTTCTCCAATTTATTTGCACATTCAATCACATGTGATATTGCAAAGATGTTACCTGTATTTTTAGTGAAATAATTTGTGAATTAATTCACCTTCATGTTTAGTGGATGCGAAATCTATTTTGATAATCATTTACATTCCAATGATACAATCACTCACATTCATTTCGTCAATGTAGAAGCACACATTTTACTTTGTTCAATCAATTGGTCTAAACTTTTTTAAATGACCTGTTACAAAATAATGTTGAAGCTATTCATAGGTTTAGTTGATTTTGTGAAAACATCAAAGCAGCATACAATGTGAAACTGATTTATTTTTAACATTCCATAGTTCTGGGAATAATATTTTATAACCGAAATATTAAGTTTCAGACCCTACTTGTATGAAAATAATTTTAATTTCCTCCTAGTTGAAAAGCAAAGTTATCACTGTAATATTTTATCCAAAATTTGAGCAAAGATCATATTATAAATTATCATTGTGTAAAAATGTATCATGAGTAACTTAATATAATTTTATATAATGTGAACTTCATTGTTATGTTTCAAAATGTTGATGTACAATAAACCTTGATAATATAATTTTCATTTGTGTATTATTTCGAAAAATTGGTGAGTTGGATCAAATAATTGAGGAGAGCTAATCGAAAAAAGGTAGACAATTTAGCACTTCCCTTCATCCATTTTCTGAAAGGGTGCTCTAGTTTTCTTATAAAACGTACTAGTGCTGCGTGGTAGTACTGCTGTATAGTGGCACGTTTCCAAAACAAGCCATCTCCTTTTTTAACGTCAAGTCTAGTAAGTCAATTATTTGTACGCTGCTTGCCTGGGTTGCGTAACCCAAAAGATTCTATATGATAATTTTCTGCCATAAAGCAGCTGAAATGGATGACAAAAATATCAACAATGAATTAGAAAATTTTTAATGCAGTTGCAATTTAGTTTCCAGATGTTCATATTTTACAGCTTGGAATCTAGTCAGCTGTTGGAAAGGCTGCAAAATACAAAAAAGATCTAGTACCTCCTCTATGCTCCTGGTAGCTTGGTATCAAAACCAATCCTGAACTAAAATTTCTGAATGTTGAGTTGGCTTCCAGAAGCATGGGAAAAGTACACTGAATTTTGTATTTCATGGACTTTCAAACAGCTGACTACTTTCGATGGCTTTAAATATGGACATCTTGTAACAATGAGTTAATTTAAATCCACAGCCATGGATAGTCACCACTTGATAGAAAAAAGAGCTGGATGAAATAATAGTGATCTGTTGAGCAAACACACAAAATTTAAATTTCACTAGCAGCTCTTAAATGACCAAAAAATTGTATTATTCTGTCAAAAATGCAGCTGAAATGGATGACAGTGAAATATTCAGCTACACTTTTAGGAGACCCGCAAATTATGAAAAAGATCAGTATGGTACCGGTACCTCTTCCATGCTTCTGGAAGCCTGGTACCCAACTCAATATTCTTCCATTTCAGTCCACAATAATTCTGGTCTGTCCAATCAAAGAAGACATCTCGTAAACGATTCCAGCTCGGTTAATAATAGTTCAAAAATAGGTTATACATTTATAATTTATGAGCCATTGACCGAGCTAGAGAGTCATTTTTCCATTTTGCCAGAACGTCTTCTTTGCTTGGACAGACTACCAGGAGCATGGGAGAGGTTATGAACTAATGAACTCCTAGGCTGAGGCCGCACTCCCGGTGGGTAGAGCCTGGAGGGAGGAGGGTAGTTGGTAAATCTATAGAACATACACACCATCCACAGTAATACATCGTATTAATGGTATGTGTTCAGCCGCCATCTTGAAATTCTTAAATATGGACAACATAACCTCAAAAAACAGAATGACGTCATACCATTCATACGATGTATTACTGTGGATGGTGTGTATTCGCTATGAGCATCTACCGTGCTGCGGCTCTGGTGGATTATTGTGTGTACTTTTATACGCGTTTTAGCATACAAAGCATAGCGCTAAATGGGAAAAACGCATTTATAATTAGAATGGAATTATTTGCTGCTTCATGCATTTCTCAGTAATTAGAACATGATATTTAGGATAGGAATGTTAGTTATTGATAATATTATAGCCCATTATATTAGAAAAATCCTAGTTTTCAAGTATTTGAGAGCAGACAACTGCAAACAGATGTATTTGAGAGTCGACAAAAACTTTTGAGATAACAGCTGATTAGTTATCTTACATGAAAATGAAAAATTGCTGCAAGCTCACATTTATTTGAAAAATTGAATGATATGAATATTCCTTATTAAAACATAATTAATAGAGTTTTTGCGTTGATAATAACAGCTTATTAGATTAACTAACATAAAAACTATTCATGTACATTACCTGATGTACAGGTTAGAATGGAGCACTCCATGGTCCTACTTGATCGACAAATTCTTTTGCACGTAAACAAAACAATAAGGTTAGCTTCACCTATCAATATTTATTCAATACAGTGAACCATTCTTTTTATTGATGAAACTTATGTATGGCAACTGGAAAAGTGTAGAACTTGAAATTTCCATTGCGTGTTTATTTTCACAATCCGGAACACAACAAATTCTCCAGGACATTATTTTAGGTTTAGCCCTATCTCCTCCAATGTTAATTCTCTCAATTTTTCGCCGAAATGATCCGCCAATAGCGCCTCGGTCGCCAAAAATATCCTTTCCACCCACTTGCACACAGCGAATAGATTTACCAACTACCCTCCACCCTCCAGGCTCTACCCACCGGCAGTGCGGCCTCAGCCCTAGAGTCAACTAGAACTAGAGTTAGAGTCAAGATTTGGGTCCGCGGAGTCCGCACTGGGCCCTGGCTTATAAAGATTTACAGCTTGTTTTTCTGATGAAAAACAAGTGATTGAATTGTAGATTCACCAATAAAACTCTCAATTTACAATGTTCCAAATTTTGGAACGAATCAGCTGTTGAATCAACGATCAGCCAAAACTCACTAGAAGACCCTAACATTTGAATCCAAATGGCCGCAATGGTTTGAGTGGAATAGGAAATCCCATGTATTCTTTATTCTTTCTTCACAATTGCGACTTGGTTTCCAAGTATTTTAAGCAAATGATGAATGAGTGATGATGAATGATGAAGGTTTAAGATGTAGGTTATATGTCTATGTAAATTGGTTCAGATGAAAAATTCACGATATCACTGTTCAAACTCAAATCATCGCGGCCATTTAATATTACAAGGCTAGGGTCTTCTGACTTTATTTGTTTACGATTTTCTTTGTAGGTTATGATAATATTTTATCAACAAAAATGATTCCTCTTCTAATCTTACTATAAAAATAATGGTTGATATTTATCATTAAATCAATTTATATATCAAAATCATTAAATTAGGAGCAAAGTTTTGGCTTTAAAAGAATAGCATTGGACTATTCCGATATTCTATTTACTTGAGGTAAATTTGTTTCATGTCATTTTTTAATCAGCTGAAACTGTAGAATTTGCTTTTTATTGGAAACGTTTATGAGACAGAAACGCCAATAAAATCTACGAATTATGAGTAATGTGGATTGTAAAATGTTTATAAGCCAGGGCCCTGGTTCAACATTTGGGTGACTGACACCTTTTTGTTGTCAATTGGATTTATGAAGAAAAAGCTTGGGCATACTCTGTCGTCACATATCGTACCGTAACACTTGGCGTTGGCTTCCTTTCTGAATCTCATGCACTGCCTGTTTCAATATTCAAGGTTTTGAAAACTGAACTAAAAATAAATATTTTAATTTCTTAGAATTTCAACGTAAAAATTATTTCGATCCATTACGTGGTAGCATCAACCATATTTGCATTTGCGATAATTATAAAATTGGTTGCAGTTGTAGAGAACAGCTGACAGTTTTGGTTTGGAGTTTGGAATTAGAGATAAAATTGAAATATAGGTTATGCTTGTGAGTTGTGAACCACAGAGCTGCAAGCTGCAGTAAAATTTTATAAAAATACAGTTTTGGAATGTTAAAAGGATATTTTAAAGTATAAAAATATTTAAAGTTCTTATTGAGAAATTTATAGTAACAAATCGTAAGTATTCACGTTAAAAATCAATCATCAATATACACGTCTAAAAATGTTTGTTTCCTATTTTCCAAGGCATGTTCTTAGTCTGGTTCATTATAGTCTGGTTGAGCAAAGCAGACATTCTGGCGAAATGAGTCAATTCAATCATGAATTTATAATTTTTGAATCATTATTGACAGTGCTGTTGTAGTCATTTTCCTATCTTGCCAGAATGTTTTCTTTGCTAGACTAGACATCAATGTTGCTGGGGCATATACTTTCTAAAACTTTCATTTTCTACTAAATTGAACAAGATTTATAAAAAAATGCATCCAGTAAGTTAGATGTGAATATCAATTTTTCTACAGCAGATTAACAGCATTGGAAGTTTTAATTTTTTCATACCGTAAATATATTATTGACAATTAACTCAGCAAAACTAGCCTAGTTGCATGAGCTAAAGCTTACCTAACTTGAGTTAATAAGAATAGGGTTATATAAGATTACAGAAGATACAGGGACGTACGTATGAATGACGTCATGAAGATAGGTAAGTTACACTCTTGCAAGCCCGGTAGCATCTAACAATATTTCTTCATTGAATAGCATTGTGTTGTGAGTAAACTGTCCATTGTTGCTGGTGACCCTGCTGAACTACTGGCTGCCCGAACTCCACCATTGTATACACATACACGCCTCTCTTTCTTCCGCCCCATACCTCATCACTCCGCTGGCCCTGAGGAAGATTTTCCGATCATTCAAGCCGTCCTGGAGTCCTGATGTGTATGGAATGTAGGCACTCATGCTTTGTGATGTGATGGGTGAAAATGAAGTTCCCTTTCTCTAGCGGTCAATGATTGCCAGAGGACTGTCATCTTCCCGGACTGCTTGAATGCATCCAGAACCACCCCAGTTTACAAAAAAAACCGCATTGGTTCAGTGTTGGAGGATGGTGAGTCCCTAGCGTTGCTTATTGTGACTTGAGCAGATCATTTGATTGTGTTGATCATGAGATCTTGATTGAGGAGCTTTGTTATTTTGGGTTATGGACTCGGCTTTATCAATATTGAACTCAACGAAATTTGTGCTCCAGCAACTGGCCGATATACTGAACACACTTGATACTGTACACTTCAAAATTTAAAAAAAAACAAACATAATTTAATGGTGTCTCTTTCTGTGGATTTTGAAGTGTTCAAATGATGATGATCTATCCTGTTTCTGTTTATCATCATGATAAATGACCTGGACCTCCAGCAAGTGACCGAGATACTGTCGCAAATCTGCTTCCTGTTTCTGAAGCTGAGGGGGCACGTGACAGAGGCATATCTGGTTATGACATACCATAATCATTATCTTTATTAAGGAATTATACATGGAAGAGTACAACAGACAAAGTCCGAATGCGCTTTCTCCATCTCCATATCTTCTGTAAACTACTCATGAGGAGTCATTCAGCGAGAGTTGTGGACATACTTAAGCTGCAAAAGTGCTGTCCGGACTATGAACATCCAAGTCTTTTTTTGTAAGCTGGGAATTATGACAGTTGGCAGCCACTCTAATCTTCTCTGAAGAATTTGCTTAGAATATGATTTGCCATCTCCATGAAATTTTCTAGGTTTCGCAACATACCTTAACACAAAATAGTATAACTTGCTTTAAGAATTGACTCTAGTGTAAGCGCAAGTACTTGTATATCCAATTCTCTACTGTTTCTATAAATTATATTCACATCGTAACTCCTATTTCCAGCAAGCACGTTCGGTAGATTCGCATGACGACTCTATTTAAGTTTCTTATTTGGAGTATGTTTTAAAATTGCCTTTTTGAAAAATAAATTCTCGAGATGAATCTTGAAAGTATATTAATATAATGTATTTATTATTTCCAAGATAATGCCAGCTCCAGTCGGTTATCAGACAGGGGGACCTTCTTGTTTTGATAAAATTAAAATTGGATTTCTCTTGGGATTCTGTGTCGGTATGGCAACAGGTGGAATCTTTGGTGGATTTGGAGCACTCAGGTACAGTATTCGACGAAGTATCCATATTTGGACTTTAGATATTAAATCAATTTTAGATATTACAAAAAGATCCAAAGTTTTTTAATCTGTCCTTAATGGACAGTGGTAGAATATCGCAAATTTTTGCAGCTAAATAATGCTCCAATGGGATAATAGAAATAGGAGTTTGGCTCTTCTAGCCCATCAGGCCAATTCTCATTATATTCCTTTCAGCCCATTTTGGAACCAAAATGCTGCAAAAATCTTTAATGACACTTTACTGCTTGTCTGGCTCCAGCCTTATCGATTATCAAGTGGTAATTTTTACATCCAATAATGATCAGCACCATAACTCATGTTTTCTAACGTGTTAAGATCCAACAGGATAGAAATATTACGAAGTTGATTCTAATTTTACAATTTACCGATATCAATAGTCCTCAAATCAAAGAGAAGACGCTGAGCATTGTTTAATTTATCAATGGCCTTAGTGTAGTATTTCTCTTACTTTGTCAAATCACTCTTCAATTTTTGTGCAAGTCTTTTTTTATTTGTTAATTGTTGATTATCCATGCTCCATCTCAATTTATCTTTTGATGTAACTACTTTCGCCAGCTACAAATTCATATTTCATAAATGTAAGTTTTTGTTGATTTTTTCAGGGCTGGACTGAGAGGCCGTGAGTTGGTAAACAACATGGGTAAAACTATGATGTCTACAGGTGGAACGTTTGGGACGTTTATGGCCATTGGCAGTGGCATTAGATGTTGAGTTTAATAATTCTAGAATCAACAATATCCAAACTATGTAAATAATTTTTTATTGTACTATCTATTTTCGTTAAAAGCAATGAAAACAATGCCTATAGTTGTAGTATGTAAACAAAAATAAATTATTTTGCCGATTGTCTGAAAAGTTTATAATTCAATGAATTTGCAATCTCGAATCAAACTGTATCTGTATTCTGTGAATCAAGAAATACTCTTCAATGAATAATATTTTATTTACCAACTATCATCAACCTAATTAATACTGTGTGGTTTGTTGGAGTACTTGATTACGCGCCGGTCTGATAATCAGAGTTCGATTCTTGACCGGGAACAATTATTTGACAACAGCGTAACTACATGCAAATACGAACCCGTTTTTCTGAGAAGTAATTCTCAGACGTCGTCGGCCCCGACTGTCTCATCCAGTCGTCATCTCTCATCATCATATCACCTCTCTCATTAGTCATTGCCCATACACACATGCTCAAAGCACATGAGTAGGCATCACCCTCAGATAAAATAAGTCATAAAGTTTCGATCCTCAAGAGTCACGCTCGATACATAGGTAATTGAACTTGCACAGCTTTCATAACAACTACAATTATTATTGTATTTCGTGATTGACATTATACTGTAAATTTAATTAAAACTTTATAAGGATGCTTTATCTAAAATATCAAAACTTGTCCAAACGCATTTCATCAATAATCTGACCAATTCTGATTTGTTTTTGCAATATTTTTGTGCTTTTAAAGGTACCAAGCGGCAGCTCGAGCTGCGGGGAGCTTTTACTTCTGCTACTTTTTAACAGAGCTTTTACTTCTGAGCTGCTTTGAACCCCATGCAAAACTGAACATACTTAAACTTCCAAAGACTTGAGAGTATCACAGTTGACGGAAGAAACATTCAGGTGTTTGTAAAACTACTCAGCTGAAATCGCTCAAAATCTATAAAAAGAACTTCAATTAGACAAGAAAAGTATTCATCATAAAGGAATAATGTGTTTTTTTAATGATCGTTTATATTTGAAAATGCATAAATTGTTTCACAAAACACACAACTATTGAGAATTCTGAGTCACTACTGGTTGGCCTTTTGCTGCAAGTGACTGGCTGTTAACTTACTTTGTTGTAATTTTTCTATATCTTGATCGGGATACATTTCTTTCAAATACTCTTTATCGACGTTAGGGAATCGCTTGAATAGCTGGATAATATACCTTCTCTCTTGTCTGAAAATAAGAAAATTAGAATACAAAACATTGAGCCTATAATAAATTATTGAAAATTTATTTTAGTGTTCTAGTCTGTAAAAGCAAAGAAGACACTGGCAAGATGGGAAAATGACGGCAGCTCGGTCAATATTGGTAACAATATGAATTTGGTCTCAAATTGTAGGAAACATTCTGATTTACAATTTGAGACCAACTTTATAATTTTTGAACCAATATTGACCAAGGTGAAGTAATCTTGCCAGAATGTCTTATTGGCTTGGACAGACTATTTCTAAAAAAGTGGATTTTTATGCCATGTCATGAATATTGATTCAGATTTGAATGGAACAATTAATAATTGTTAATAATTAAAACCGTGTCGTAAATTAAAATTCATGAAAAAACAATAATAGTGATAACAGACAACTTCTGGAACCGTTTAGCTAATAATAAAATGTGCAGCCCTTGCTATTACCTAATTTTTTTTAAAATATTCCATCACTTGGAAACTTGAACAGAATTTTGTGGTTACAAAATACGTAAAAATATATCTACTTGACTATAGGACTCTAGAACTCCAGCAGGATAGCGGGAAAGTAAATGTGGTAACTTGATATGTGATAGTAAATAGACATTAGGGATGTAACAAAACTCATTAAAAGATATTAGACAAAACTCACCCTTCAGAGTGGCAGAAAATAAAATAAGGATGAAACTGAGAAGTAAAGCGATGTATTATATCATTGAACGAGACTTAATTGAATATAGTTGAAACTAACAGAGCATGCATAACAATTGATTAGTGCAATCTATTCCTATTCTCATATTTGGTGGGATTTATGCCTTTTCCATTAGGGTTGAATTATTCCTTATAATGTAATTAAAAGTTATACTTACAGCTTGCTCCTTCTCTTCTTCACCCATAGCTTTTCTCTGAGGAGCTTCAAGAAATTTTTGGTCTCACTATGACTGTAATAGAATATGTGATTCTTCCATTTCTCGTTCAATTCCTTGGGTACTATATGCTCAAACATCTTGTAGAAAGATCGCAGCCCTGGAATAAAAACATTCATTGAATCATGTTCTTTCGTTTACCAGATTAGCTACTATGAAAATCAATCAAGTAGAGGTTGATTCACACTTGACCGCCAATTTGCCGATTTTTGACGGCCCTTCGACCGTCATGTTCCCTGTGCATGTTTTAATAAGCTCAGTTCTCTCAGATTGGTTCATGTATATGCGCAGAAAACTTGACGGACCGTTATAATCGGTTATGTGTCGATAACCGAAATTCAAAATTGTTTGTGATAAAATATTTTTGGAAGTGAGAAATTATAATTTTAAGTGAAAGTGGACATTGTAGATAGACATATAACCTACATCTTAAACCTTCATCATTCATCATCACTCATTCACCCTTTGCTTAAAATACTTGGAAACCAAGTCGCAATTGTAAAGAAAGAATAAAGAATAACGATAATAGAGCACTGGGCTTATTGACAAATGCACAGAAATTAGCGGTCCAGTAACGAGACTTTTCAGAGAAAATCTACTTGGTCCTTGTCATGTGTGTTAAAATTGTAATATATATCAAAAACATTTATTCATTTTCAGTATTACATATCACTGGCTAATATTTGCCAAGAAAACTCTCAATTTGTTGAAGTTCGATAATCAAGAAACTTTGGATCAAGATGACTCGAAAACAAAACTAGCACTTTTATTGACCTCAAAGTACTCCCCACCGAGTAGAATGGAGACTCCCTTAATCCCAGTTTCACACATCACGATTTTTAGAGGTCAGGTTTTTTGCCGTCCCTATAAATTATACTAGGTTGAATGAAGCTTGGTGAACATAAGATGTGCAGAGACGCATGATGTGTTAGCTAAGTTCTGTTTAATCTAGTGAAAATTATAAGAACGGCAAAAAACCGGAAGTCTAAAACTCGTGGTTCTGGAAACGGGACCAAAATAGCTGAGTTCTATCTCTCAAGTAACAGCTGATTGTATATAATTGGTATAGAATCGGCCGTTACTTGAGCCCTAGTTAGCCCAGGCCGCATTGTTAAAAGCGTGCCTGAATGATCTACTATTGTTGAAAGCTAACATTTCTAAGACTAAATCAGCTGTTGGAACAAACAATGGAACAAGGGCAAAAGCGCCTTAGTTTTTTGGACCTACTCTATTATTTCTGCTTCCATTGTTATTTACATAAATTCAAGCAAATTTTATTATTAGCCAGTAATTATTACACACGCAAATTATCATAGTTTCAGTTCACATTGCTATATTTATAATGAAAAGCCTATTTAATAATAATGCCGATATTTATAAAGAGAACTATTCAACTGATCAGTCAAATGTTAGCGGATTTAAAGATTCTCAAATTTGAAGGTATTCTAAAATGTTACAGCTCTGGTAGTATGCTATGAAAATTCGAGAATTAAATATTTTTCAAAGACAAAATCGATTAATGCTTTGTTCTCAATTTATCAAAATTTTCATAAAAGTAGATTAAAAACTCACCCAACTTGTTGAAAACAATTTTGAATGGCCTTTCGCCTGTTTCTCCAGTCTCAAGCAAGTGATAGGCCTGATTACGTTCTCTCACTACTTCCTCCAGGTTGTACATGCTTTCTAAAACCTGCAAAATATTCATAGCACCATGAATAGTTTTAAATATTTATCTATATGGTACGACTGTCTGAAACTCAACAAATTGAAAAAGGGATAACCTGATGAGAGCTGATTTTTTATCATAATGCAAGAACTTATGAGAAAAGTTGAAGAGTTATAAGATAGGCTCTTGATGGCTCAACCATTGACAAAGTGGATAAGTTAAAATAACTTTCTAAAAGTTTTTTTTGTAAAGTTCGCATTTTAATTTCTCAATTCACCACGAATCAAAACACAAAATGTTCTACAGTATAACTACAGAGGATCACATCCTTATAACTTATTTGAAGATCACTGGATTAAAAACTTTTAAAACAGAATAATTATGCATCTCTCCTGAAACCTCTTTGGCTTGAACCTAGCCTACAGTAGGCCCTAAGAATTAAACATTTGAAATTATCAAGAGTCGTAGGCAAAATATTCCACTCCAAAAACTCACCTTATCAATGCGATCTGGATTGGGAAATACCCTCATTTGTGCTTTACATTCATGTTCCATTGTGAAAAGCATATTTTTTTCTTTCAATAGAACGTACCTAAAATCAAAAATGTTAATCTTGAATCAAAGACAACTATGATGATTCAAGGTTTTAAGAATGCAGTACTTGAATCATAAAGGAACAACGGCTTTACTGTCTCTTTTATATGGAATATTGATCTAATATAAAACTTATATTCGCTTATCGAATTGAAAACTCACACCATATTACAATATCACTACCAATACACAGGGTGGGCAGAGAAACGGGAAATTTTGAAATACCCATAATAAACCAACGAAAATTTTACAAAAAATTTTTAAAGCTAAAAATATGTTTGTCAAGAGTGGAATTTTTTAGAAACACATTTGTTAAGTGTTGTCCATGCGCCTGAAACATTCATTCAATCGATTTTGAAGACTAAAAAGTAACATTCCCGAGCCGCTCGAGCTGCCCGGCTCTAAATTCGCTGCTCGAACTACCCGGCTCTAGCTGTGCTGCTCCAGCCACCATAACTCTATTCTCATAACTAAGTTATATTCTAAATGTTCACTATGTTATTAGGGCTACAAATGTGTAATAATTCAATAAAATATTGAAATTCACATTTTTAAAGTAATTTTCACTATTTATTGATTGCAATTATAATATAATTTCAATTGCACATTGGTAGCCCTTATAACATAGTGAACATTTATAATATAGTTATGTGAATAGTTTTGTGATGGCTAGAGCAGCGCAGCTACAGCCGCTTATGAATGTTACTTTTATTATTCAATATTGATTGAATGAATGTGTTAGGCGCAATGAAAAACACTTAATGGTGACTCCACACGCTCGGGTGAGTGGCCAATCCGAGCGGCCAGTCGAGCGGCTCTGGCGCTCGTTTACCATCCACACAGGTTGCGAGTGCCACACGAGTGCCAGCGCCATTTTGCCATTTTGACAGCGCAAGGAAGCGCTGAGGCGAGCGCCGGTTGCCGCCAATTCTTCCTGATTTTTGAAATTGTAGACCTTACTCTTGCTCAAGCATACGATGCTTTTTCTTACTAAAGTTTGTGTTGAGGGTTGATTTCAGCAATTACTTCTATTATAATCATCAAGTTTGAACCTCAAGTTCAGTCCTTAATCTTAAGTGTTGGTTTCTCCAAAAAATTGAGCTAGTTCTAGTTTAAACCATCACCTAGTCCAATTGAAAGTTGAAACACATCATAATACACTTAAAGCTGATGGTTTAAACTGAAATTTCAGATGTACTTTTTTGAAAACCCCGAATTTTCAGTTCTTATATTATAAGAACTTAGTAATAAGTTCATCTGAAATTTCAGTTTAAACCATCAGCTGTAAGTGTATGGCCACATTCATTTTGAAGTGTTCCAACATTCAATTGGACTAGGTGATGGTTCAAACTAGAACTAGCTCAATTTTTTTTGGAGAAACCAACACTTGAGATTTTAAGGACTGAACTTGAGGTTTAAACTTGATTATTATAATGAAAGTAATTGCTGAAACCAACCCTCAACACATTTTCTTTTATTGTGTTTTGTTTTTGTTTGATGATTTACGATCCACTGAATAGAATTTATCAATGCAATAGCAATAAATTTCTAATTCATCTTGTGAGAATATATTATTAATTTCATTTTTATCTATAAACTTTACTCTAATATTCTAGGCCTACCATTTGGTAAAATGCTATAAATTATCCAGTTAATAACTATTTTCAAATTCAAAATTATATTATTAATACTGCTCATTACCAATAAATTTGAACTTTAATCTCAATCATAAATGACAGAAACACTGCAAAACAAAAACGAAATAATTATATTGTATAATAAAATTTATGTCATTTATATGTCATTATGTTGTATAAATTTCAAATTTATTGGTATTATTAATGAGCAGTATTAATATAATTTTGAATTTGAAAATAGTTATCAACTGGATAATTTATAACATTTTACCAATTGGTAGAATTTTAGAGTAAAGATTATAGATAAATAATAAAATTAATAAGATATTCTCACAAGATGAATATTAGAGATTTATTGCTATTGCATTGATAAATTCTATTCAGTGGATCGTAAATCGTCAAACGAATTAAACACTATAAAAGAAAATGAGACGCTGTTGAAATAAAAACATCAACAAAAGTGACGTAGTGGGTCACGTGACCAGGGACGATCGAGAGCGAGCGTGTGGATGGTAAATTTTGCATCGACTCGCTTGG
This sequence comes from Sogatella furcifera, assembly GCA_017141385.1. Classification (NCBI taxonomy): domain Eukaryota; kingdom Metazoa; phylum Arthropoda; class Insecta; order Hemiptera; family Delphacidae; genus Sogatella; species Sogatella furcifera. Next base: position 52,255,685 of record CM029547.1, on the reverse strand, counting down.
CCGTTTGACAGCGCTCGCCTCCTTTGATCTTTGCTCAGAGACCGACAAAATAGCGAGCACAGGCCAGTCGAGCGGAGCGGACCATCCACACGTTCGCGCTCGCCTGATATCGCCTACGCTCGGCCAGCGTGTGGAGCCGAGATAACAGATGTGATTTTTAAAAAGTGATTTATTCAAATTCCACTCTTGACGAACACATTTTGAGTATTAAAAATGGTCTATAAAATACTCTTTGGTTTATTTTGGTTATTTCAAAATTTCCCGTTTCTCTGCGCCACTCTGTATCTACGGAAATATAATTTAGTGATTAATGTGTGGAGTTACACGTAGAGAAAACTCACACAATACTCCAATATATCTACGAGAATATAATATTATAGTGATTAATATGTGGGGCCTGTGAAAATTTCACAGATTGGGATTGGTTTGATCCACTGGGTAATCAGATGCAGGAGGCAAGAATGAGATGATTTGGTAATGTGAAGAAACGGGAGGAGGATTATGTGGGAGAAATAGATGTCTCTATTTTTCCACTTGGTACATTACGAAAGTGTTGTGGCGAAGTTGAGGCACAAAAGCTCCCTCTTTCAATTAACCCACAAACGGAGAGGGTTGAGTAGTCTGCGGGAAATAAATGCCATTCCCATTGAATTGGATATGACAATCTTGAAGAAAAATAAAGAATTTTATAATTGTGAGGTACTTGAATTTCTATCAAAATACAAAACAGAGCGTACCACAATTTGTGTAGATCGGTGCTACTTTTGATGCGAAGTTCTTCCTTCTTCCAAGCTCGACCAACTCTGACTCTTTGGGCTCCCCAGTTATCTTTAACATCGAAAAATTGCATGAGCTGCTTTGTGATTTCTTCACTAAGTTTTGCATTGTGATCAAGCTCTGTAGGCTTCACTTCAGAAGATTCTTCTTTGGGTGTGACTTGGGTTGAATACTGGCACTGCGTTCGTGCTTTTGTTGACACGATTTGATTGTTCCTGAAACATAAAATGGAACATTTCCTAAACAACAATGTAACTTGAATTCCTGTTGTCTTTTGCCTTGAATTATCTATACTTACTTTAATTGTAGAATTCAACTTCCATTTCCATCATTCCCTACAAATGCTACTTATTATGGTCAGGATGTACTATAATTTTTCTAATCGTGGAAGATTTTAGATTTTAATGATGTGAACTATATCAGGATACTAATAATTTATTAGATATCCAATCAACATCTCTATAATCAAGGGAAAAGTAAACAAATGAACAAAAAATCATACCATGACTTTATGAGAGCAGTTAATATAGACCTACTCTTTTTTAAAGTATTACAAATCACTGGCGGCTCGTGCCGACAAAAAAGGTTAAGTGCTGTACAGTGGAAGATACGAGTACTTCACCTATATCGTTAGTACGAGCCGCCAGTGTTAAAAATTTCAAGTTATTCAAGTTACCCAAAACTACCTACCATTGATTTGTGTTCTGTTAGTTCTCATGAAGTAGCCCAATGAGATTTAGAAAATTGATTAGGACGATAGTGAGAAAAATGAAACTAAATAGGCCTAAATAATGTAAGACATTATAAATTATCATCTAAGACTCACTTTAAACAATCCAATAAAATTCTATAAAGCCGGGAAATTTAGACCTACGCCGCCTACATGGCTTGGCATGTAGATGTAGGCATGGCATGGTTTACAATCCACCATATGGCAGATTTGTAAACCAATTCTTTATATAATAATTTTCTGTGTTCAACCAATCAAAGAACGCAGTCAATCAACGAATCTTTGAAGAACGCTTCCTCAAATAAAAATTATGAATTCTGATCCAAACATAAATGATTGTTATGCTGATGTGTAGGCCTACATTGGTAGAATGCCAGGCTAGACGGAGATATATTATAGCAATAATACCCTTGTTCTCAACAATAGTATTGATCCCATTAAAGCATATGATTCATTTTTTGGTTTTAATCAACTAGATGAAGTGAAATGAAAAACAGTCCCTCTATAACTTACGAGGATAAATATTGAATTATGAAATCAAAGAATGTATTTATATTAACATGAATATATGTAAATAATTAGAATAAAAACCTCTTACAATTTGGATGATTTTAAAATTGTTCAAACAACATTTTGTTGACGTTTCAAATCTTCCTACCGCAGCAATCAGCAATTGAACGCACAGGTACAGCGATAGGGAGCAGGCAGAAGCTAGCCTATGCTGAAGAGGATACAATCTCTATCCAGGTCTGATGTTTTATTTTCCTTAATTCTTGTAGATTAGTGCGAATAAGGTTTTAAGATTATCAATGGAGTAGAAATCATTTTTTACTACAAGCTTCGATGATTCTGGATCTTGTTGGAAATAGCATTGTTTTCTCGATTTTAAAATGGGTTAATTTTAATACAAGATGGAATGATTTATGCAAAAATAAACTAAATTTCTAATACAATTTAAAACCAGCAGCCTACAACTTATAAACTTACCAGGATAAATTAGCACTTTTCAGAGAAGCGTCTCTAATCACTGAAAACGACCTTAGAAGCCGTTTCATAAACATGATCACCAGATTGTTGTTAGACAAGTTCGAATAATTATGATAAGCTCCAGTTAATACATATTATATTGAATTCTAACTGAAATAATAATAGAAACTTCTATGAGACATAATCATTTTTATTGTCGATAGGATTCACTATCACAAGAATCGAAGAATGTTGTTCTTTGAGGTTATGAGAGACTGAGAGAGAGGAGAGTTCAGAGGCAGAAACATAGAGTAGGCAGAATAGATTGGAGAGGTCACAATAGAGAGGTTTGGACTTTAAGAATAAATTCAAATTTACAATTTTTTCGACAAATTCCATTAAAATCTTCAATTATTTGTTGTTTAATGAAGTATCATTGTTTTTTTACTCAACTTTGATGAAGTAAGTAAACTATCGCCAAGCAAAAATTTTAATTCGTCAAACAGGAAATGACATTAAAGGCCCGGGATAAAACAATTTCCACTGCACTGCAAATACATAGTCACTTTTCATTTACTTCAATTTTATTTATTTCATAGTTTACAAGTAGAAAATAATTGAAAGGTTGGTGAAATAAACTTACTCATCTCTTCAAAACACAAATTTTACTTATTATTATACGACATTATAATTTATTTATAGAATAACAATAATACGGTAGGCCTACCGTATATTGATGTTAGAGTTTTTTTTTGCCTACACCACTGTTCTACATACCTTTATGGCACTTCATTTTTGTTGCAAATAAGACTTTATTATTCAATCAGGACAAATATGACTACATCAAGAAACCATCTTTACATAATCTTGTCATTAGAGGATAATGGAGCAGTCCGATCTTACAAGGTTTTTTTATCTAGGTACCGTCAAGCTTTAATGTTTAAAAATGTTCAGTTGATGACTATTTCAGTTCACTTCACTTTTATCACAGGATTCTCTTCTTATTACAGGCATTGAACCATCTTCACTTGAGCAATTCCATCTTTGAAAAAGAAGAAATATAACTCAACTTACTAAAATTAATGGACAATTTAATGAAAAGTGTGGGAAGTGACATGAGCAGCTCAAGTTCAAGCTCAGCCGAAGAATATTCCAAAATACATGTTTTCCATAACTTTTCAAGTAAGACAGTATTCTGAATTATCTAAAGTATATTGATGTAGATACTTTCACTCCGTTCTAGTTGAATATTGAAATTCATATAATTCATTTTATTTCAAGTAAATTATATATTGACCGATTATTATCGAAGCTCAATACAGCATTAGGTAGGTACCTTATTTCTTTCACAATGATTAGATCGATATAATTATTCACTCTCATAATTACAATTATTTAATTTAGTTTCAAATAAAAATACTCCTACTCTTATATCCATCGTATAAATTTGCCAAACTCATGCGAATAGAATTGTTTTATTGAGATTCCAAATTAAAATTTTCAGATTCTAGATCCTTATAAATTCAAGTTCCTACCTACCTACATTGTTACAGGACTATAAGTAGCCTATTGTATTTTAGATAAAAATACGAGACCTTCATGTAGCTAGTTAAGTTAAGTAATAATCTGATCTTACTGTTCCAGAAGAAATGCTGAAGGAAATGTTTGAAGTTATGAGATCTGAAGAGACTATCATGCAAAAAGAGCGTCTAGAAACATCTACGCTGCCGTTTGCTGCAATACCTACATCAATAGTTCAAATTATATTCCACATATGCGAAAAACTTGAACAGCCAATAGAGACACGTTTCTTGGCTGTTGAACTTTATGATAGGTAGGTAACAAACATTATTATATTATACTTTTAATTATTTTTATTTATATATCTTACAATCTATATTTCATCTACCTTTTTTGTTATGTAACTTCTACTTCCAGTAAAATAGTAGGATAATTGATTTATTATTTACTTATAAGGGTGATGTCACATCCGGTCAGATTCGCAATGACAAAAATGCAGATTCGAACGAGTGCTAAGCATGAAAATTCGTTCCATGGTGCTCAAGGCTTTAGCATTCGTTTCCAACCTGATGTAACATCACATCACCCTCAGCCACACTGACCGGACAGGTCCAGCGCATGTGCAGAGCAATCACTTAATTCCGTCAGTCTTAGTACCTACTCCACTCTAAAAATGTGAGAAAGCAGTTATTTGAGTCTTCTTTTAATAATTTATTCTAAATACATTAGTCTATTGAACATTTTCGTTGTAAACAACGTTTCAAACATAGTGTAATCGTAATGCAATATAAATTAAAAAATTGATCATGCTCTGTTTGATTTTTTTCTAGATTTATCAGCAACCTTTTCCTAGCCGTTGCTGAAAGTATTTGGCCAGACATGAAAGTCTCACTATTCGAAAGCGAGAAGTGGCGAACAGTTTCAGAAAAACTCGGTGAACAGTCATTGCTGAGAGTGGCAACTTGTGTTGCGTTGGCGTCGAAATTCGTCAGCCACGACAGAGTGAGCTTGATAAATAATAATTATTGATGAATATTATTTGTAACTTAATTCATTATATTATAATATAAAGAAATGTAATTACGGTATATATAGAGAGTGAAACTTAGCCTGATCTTCCCTTAATTAATAATTTTCACTGGAATAACTTTAAAAATTTGACCTGCAAGTAAGCAGGGATATAGGCAATTATCCAAAGTACCTCGCTTTGCAGTCAATTGGGAAATTGCAAGTGCTTTAAAAAATCGAATGCGTTGTTTGGTAATGACTGGTTAAAATTATTTAAAATACTATTTGTTTAGGTTCCAAAAACCTTTCATAATAGAACCAATTCAGATAATTGCTAATAATGAATTGGGTTTGGATGGCGTAATGTCATTAAAATAGTAATTAAAAAGGTTATTTATCTCTTCTACCAATAGTTTTCAAGTTTTTGAATAGGTTTTATCTGGGATGATTTTCTCCAGATAAGTTTTTAACTTGTCGGTCAAGTTGGTAAATTTATTAAATGCTCAACCAAACAGATACAAATTTATAATAGAATGTTTGTCACAAACTGGTTAAAATCAAGATAAGTTTGTAGCCCAAGTGCCAATAATCATTAGGTGTAAACTTCCCAACTCCCTGTATTAAAATTGTTTTCAAAGTTTCTAGAATAAATTGAACTACGTGTATAATTAATTCAATATGTTTCAGAAAACATCAATGAAAAGTATTCAACAGTTCCTGTGTAATTGCGGGCATCCGTTCTCAATCAAGAGCATCATCGCATCAGAAATGAGAATTTACAAATTTCTAAATTACAAGGTAGGTAGTTAGACTGTTTACAATCATCATCAGGAGTATAATATGATTATAGATGAGTTTAATATGAATAAAACTGAGATGAAAAATATCACTGACTGTGTAAAATATTTTATCTCTTATCGTCTTTAATATGTTTGTATAAATTGTAAGAGGAACAGTTTTGGGCTTTACCTGTTGACCTCTTCTACAGGGTCCGGCAGAAAAAACTCCCCGATTACAAAATAACGTGATGCGGACAGTTTAGAAGGAGCAGAGTGGTGGGGAGCGCGTTCTTGAGTAGCTGCAAACGTGCCGTTTTCAGTGTACGACAGTACGACATAAGGTGGTCTGGTAAACATCGTGCATTTGTAGAGGTAGATTTAATAAAAAATGGCGAATCGAAGATGATGTGATTTTTTCTGATGAAGCACACTTTCACCTTTCCGGGAAAGTGAATTGCCAAAATTGCAGGTACTGGTGTGAACACAACTTAGAACTAAGAACTTCATCAACGGCCACTTCATAGCCCTAAAGTAACAGTATGATGTGCTGTTTACAATTCAAAAGTGATCGGCCCTTACTTTTTCGAAGAAAATGACAGGAATTTAAGCGTCAACAGCAAACGCTAATGTGCCATGCTCCGCGAATTTCTAGAAACTAAGGGAGCTTTTTGGTCAAATAGAGAACGTGTGGTTCCAGCAAAATGATGCTACAGCCTACACAGCGCGGCAGTCACTGGCATTGGTGGAAGAAATGTTTCCCGGACATGTGACCTCGTTGCGTGGTGACATTGGCTGGCCACCACAATCGCCGGACACAACACTCTGTAATTTTTTGTTTGGGACTATTTGAAAACCCCCTATTTATTAACAACGTCCACAATCTTTATGAGCCATTAAAGAAGCAATTACTCAAGAGGTTGGAGCTATTCCAACGGAGATAACTCGAAGAGTATCTAATGAATAACTTATCAGGGAGTGACTCAACCAGTGTATTAACAGTGAAGGAAGCCATTTAAGGAATGTTTATTTTGAGAAGTGAAGACTAATAGTACTTTTAAAAATGGCAGAATGTGTACTTTTTATTGGTATAAATAAAAATGTCCTACCTCATTTGGGTTTGGTTTTATTAGCTTCCCTTATAGGGGAGGTTTTTCTGCCGGACCCTGTATGTATTGTACTCAATAAAGATGATTATGATTTTAATTTTCAATTAAGTAATTGTTATTTTCCTGAATTGTGTATAAACTAGAATGATGCTACATTACAGGCTTATGAGTATTTAAATCTGTGTGATGAGAAAAAAAGCGTATCGACTTTATCTTATAAAATCTAAGTTTCAACAAAATATATTTGAAAGATTCAACATAAAAATTATATCAGAGTTTCACCATTCTCTCAATCAGTAAAATAATATAATTGTTGACTGTAAAGTAGCCTACTTATTATCGTCGTACAAAATATTAATTTTTCGTTTTTATCTAGGGCTACTATCAATGCCTGTTAGGTAGTATGTACTGTAATAGGGTACCGTACTGTGATTTCAATTTTTCACTAACATAGAATATTAATTCTAAGAGTGTACATTTTCTATGTTTTAGTTATAAAATGTATTTAATTGACTCATCTGTAGCTTACACGATACATACACTACAGGTACCATACGGTAGCTATTTTTTTATAATGAGATTTGTAGAAATCTACTACTGGAAATCAATAGATTTTTCGTCATGTTCCAGCTTCACTTTCCAAGTCGACAAGTCCATGCTCAACTTCTCATCGAGATGGTGTTTCTTCCAGAAATCATTGACAAGAATTTACTGCAACGACTGAGTTACAAAGTGATAGACGTCACGTATCTCTATCATCAGGAAATATTTCACAAGTTGTTTTTCTATGCTACCGGCTGCTGGGAAAGAACAGAAGATGAAAGGTATTTTTTCTGACTATATTTTTCAACATTTTGAGAGCAGGAGTTAATGTGTATCACATTTTGATACAAACCAAGAAAATTTTGCATTTATGAATTGGTCGCACGTTGCTAATGACAAATCTCGAGCCTTTCAGGCATTTTGGGTCTATATCTACTGACAGTCGAAAAGTCTTGGGGAAACCGGTCGTCCAAAGTAGCTGTAAACCAGCTATGAATGATCGAAATGTCAGTACGATATGGCAGTGGATGTGGACCATTAGTAGGTTGCCAGTTGTTATTCAAAAGAATATTTCATAAGGAAACATATGCCATCAATGTATTCTTCATTATACTGTCAAGTTAGATACTAAAACTAATATTCCAAAGAATTAATAACTGTTTCCCTATAGATTACCTAAAATCCTAGAAATTACCCTGAATACCTCGATAAATATTATGGCTACTGCATAAATTCCCCAAGAGTTTGGAGTAAATCTTTTTTGTGTGTAATAATAATTGTTTGTGTTATGCGTTTTCAGTTTTTTTCAAGAAAAAACTGACCCAGTGTTTCCTGGAAAAATTATGAAGAACTCAATTCAAAAATTAGAAAACTAATTGAATCAACTCGATCAAACACTCGGTAAACAGAGCACATAATACAGTTATGGTAGTTATAACACATGTACCTACAGTGCTATGGTAGAGACCACGGATACTACAATACTGTGTTCTAGTTTCCGTGGTAGACTAAAGACAGTTGGGATTGTAACTTGTAAGTAATGTAACTTTTCATCAATTGTTAACAATTTAAATCTTCATCTAATTTTACAGGAGGAAGTTTGTAGGAACTGAACTAAATAACATCTATATTGCGGCAGCGATTGTGTTTACTGCTTTTACGTTCTCATATCCGACTCAATCTGCTATTTCTGAGCAATTAGCCACTAATCTGGACTTTATAACCGAAATACCCTCAAATGATATAATATCCTTGTCAAAGATTATAACTATGGTAGTTCTACAGCATTGAATCTGAGAAGTATCAAGTTCATTGTTATTGCCCTCGAAGTTATAAATTTTCGTAAATATAAAATTGTTGAAAATATAGTTCTATTGAGTTAAAAGTTTTTATTCTTTAGAATTACTCAAGCTATGTTCCCACGGTTCAATAAGAGTATAAAATTTTAATTTAGTACTTTCAAGAAAATATCAAAGTTCATTTTATTCAATAGGTCTGCAATGAATACGATTCAATACAAGACTACGTATAATAAAGTCTTGAGTATCTTATTGATACTTTGAATGTCTCAAATCAAAAGGCAGTTGAACTGTGGAAACGGCTCAACAGATTACTCAAACGATGTAGTTTGTTTTAACAATTTGCATTGAAAAATTGCAGTTGAATCATTCATTGATTTCAATAGTATCAAAATTGAACATAAAAGAACAATTGATTTTAATAGTATCAAAATTGAACATAAAAGAACAACCATAAAAATAAAACTATATTTAGACCTTACAATTTCGTTTGAGGGTTCAAGGAAAGACAATATGAAATATAAATATTATTTATTCAAGTGAAACATACAAATTTAAATCAAACTCATGAGATTTGCAGAAAAAATTAGTTTGCGACCAAACTTATTTGAATCTAGTTGAACGCTCAACCAAAACTCAAGAGTTGAGAATACGTACATCAATTATATAAAATTCGCCAGTGTCTGAACAAAATACGACAAAGTGTCAAAAATAAAAATATAGTAGGTGTGATTAACAGTAGTGATTTTTAACACACTCATATATGGTAATTATGCCAAGGGTTTGTTCAAATCAAGAAAATTAACATCATTCTGAAAATTTAGTACAAACTATTCCAATCAAACTGAGATAGAATACTGAAAACCGGTTGCACGAAACAGCTGGTAAGTCTAGGGGCTGTTAAGCCATTGAGACAGACAGACAGGTTGTACAAAAAGTAGACAAAATTCTTCTGCCTTAATATAGGGAAATTGGCAACATTTCATGGCATATTCCGGCCTATTAAAGTTTTCCGCTTTCGTGCAATCTCAGATGTTTGAGTAGGAATTATTTCTTGAATACTAAAGACAAAGTAATTATACTCGAGGTATGTTTTCATTATCATAAAATTGTATTTGACATTACCAGATGGATGTGATGAAAATCTACAGATAGGTTTAATTGCCCATTATATTATTCTATTGTATATAGTGAAAATATTGGAGGAAATAAAAATGAAGGAGAAACAAATTAGAAAGAAGCAATCAATGATTTCAACCAAATACTTTCACACGCATCCTTTATCGACCATAAAGAATGCATGAAAAAATTTGTAAGCCTTCTCGCTTTTATGAATTTTTGCATGAAATCATTCAGATTTTGCTACGAATCACTCGGGAACCATTTGTTTCTCCTTTGAAATATGTTACTTACATAACATCACTATAAAAAGATCTCACAGTAAATGCTACAATAAATATAAAAAACAATGCTACTTTAGTAGATCAGTCTTGTAAGTAAGTTATGGAAATGTTATTGTATGAATCTGATAAAATAAATTATAACAGAGCAGTAGGTTATTTGCAAATCAAGCGTGGTGTATCACACAATTGATTAGATTATATTACTGTTTTGCTTGAAGTGATCAGTGGGAACTGTAATGTATATGATAAGATCGTTTGGAAAGCTATAAATAAATATCAATGAAATTATTATATTTCTCAAAGTGAAGTATTGTGGGAAGACAAAATTGACATCAGGGTTAACATGTATAAATCTGGAGAACTGATACTCTTATTCGACGAAACTTCGTTTTTCAACTTGAAAATTCAATAAATGAGAACTTGAGAACTGTACAAATTATTTAAAAATCAGATAGCATATTCAAGAGCAAAGTGAGTGAAGCAGTTATAACAAGTACTGAAATGGAACATTCAAGTTGTGTATGTGTAATGTCAAATCAATGGTATTCTCTACGCGTACATCACAAGAGAGGTTTGTCATGTAACACTGCAGATTTTTCAATAAACTTATAGAGTAAAAATTCATTTTTTAAAAACTAAGACCTTTGGAAATAATACAGTACAAAAATATCGTGAAAAAAGTGCATCATCGAATATGAACAGAAATTTTGTAAATAATACCAAGTACCTAGGCCAATCACCTTATAAAACTAATTATTATTAATATAAAGCCTAAAACTACAGTATTTAATCCTCAAATTCGTAATAAATTACATTTCATCATAACAGTATCAATTATTAGATTTTCATAATTGACAAAAAGTAATAGTGAAAAACTTATTCGAATCTACAAAAATATAAAATAGAATATCCTAGTTATTAAATAATGCGTTCCGCAACAATTCTTGGAATATATGACATCCATCATTCAACCATAACTGCGATCACAGAATTGTGCTTCCCCGACTACTTGACATGGACTGTCCATGAAATTTAAATTCGGTTTAGAAAATGGACAATGCTTGAAACACCAATCAGCAAATCAAAAATGGGGATCAATCCCCTACACTGACACTACAAGAGACATTCAATATTTCAAAGTAACAGTTTGAGTGTCATATTAACTTTTATTAAAGAGATAGGGGAAACAAACACTCAGATATTCTGTCTAAAGCGTCATATCGCAGTTGATACACATGGTCCTCCACATATAACAATGTCAGAAATATTAAATTTTGATTCACTTAAAACATCAACAGAATTGTGACCATGTTAATGAGTGGAGTATCAGTCACATACTTTAAATTTAAGAAACCTCCAGGATCGAAATAGCAATCAAGTCAACATGAGCAACCAACTTCCAACCAATTCAACAAGTACTTTACCAGCAGAACTGACGTGAGAGTGCAGTCGAGCGAAGCACAGCTGTTGGGATGGCATTCACAATTTGTACTCGGGCAGCATGTCGATCTTCTCCTTCTCGGCTTCACTATCATCCTTGGCGATCATCAGAGTGTGATGCATGCCACAAGACACCGACTCCACGTAGATTCCTTCCAATGCGCGCACTTCAAGAGCGTTCGGTGTCGACTTGCGAATTTCGCCATGCCCCTGCGTAACAATAAATTTCAATTTATCAATTCCATTTATTCTAGTAAAGAAATTCCAGTTGATAAAAAATCAATTTTCAGTCCTGGCAGGAGCTATTGCTATATTATTAATTGACCGAACTTTAAATACAACCTTCTTACAATGTTAAAATCTAATTTTCATGAGATGAAATGTAAAGTATAATTTGTTTTTCAAAGTAGAGCATGTCGGCTTTAAGTGCAGTTACAAGAAAGAAAGACAATTTCATTTTTTTTTTTTAATAATTGGGAATTTTAATCCGACGGTATTTAATCAAGACATATAGGCCTACAAAAATACTTTTCAAATATTCTTCATACGACATACATACGGTATCACAGAGTAAATTGTTTTTTATACGTGATCATTGGCAGTAATTCACAGGGTATCTTATAGTGAATGTGGATATAATATGTAACCTTAATTCATTAGAATTCGTAAATAAGACGTTTTGGACTCAATTGTCCGTGTTTTATTCTCAAAGTATTGTATTTCCTCAATAATTGTGGGTTAAGTGGAAGAGGGGGCTCTTGTGCCTCAACTTCGCCCACATCACTTATGTATTGTACAAAGTGGAAAATAAAGACATTTTATCTATCTAATAGTTCAAGTTTCTGAAACGCTCATTTCAAATTACCACTTCACGAGCATGAAATAAAAACTTTTAATTTAAATAAAATATCAGTATATCTATTGTATTATATCGTACTGTACATGATCACCGAAGTTGTGAAAGTTAAAATGAATTATTAGAATATTGGAGCCTGTGTGAGTGTGATACAGCAAAGGAGAGCATGTAAGGCTGTACCTGTTCAATTTACAAATTTGAACCGAGATTTTTCATTTATTTAAAATGTCCACGGTTCAATTTACTTTCAAGATACAATGCTTTCATATGTGTAGACTGTACCTACGGTGTGACGTTGCCAGTTTACTAGGGCAAAGCTTTCTATTAAAGGATGCCATGGCTATCCCCACTTTGCATAAGAAATCCGCCGTGTAATATTGTATCAATGAGCTTCCTTCCTGTACGATAGCGTATCAATTTTCGGATTTTGTATCACTACTCCTCACTAGACACGATTCACGAATAGGTTTCGTACTTACCAGCTCGCCATAGGCAGGACTGGGTCCCCACGAGATGACACTGTTGTCGGCAGCCACCACCACACACGTGTTGCCACAAGCAGCCGCACGCACATTCCAGCCGGACAGATCCTGGATCGGCTTCGGATACATGTTCGCCTCGCCCGTCTTCTTTGTCTGACCGAATAAGTAGGACATCTCTGCAACAAGCAACATTTACAATCAATTTTAGGACAAAGAACATGGGACAACGAATCCTCGTTCAAGTATACCTGGTATACATCACTCAAGGGAATCAATACAATACTCAATCAAATACAAACTCAAGGGAACAATTGAAAAGTCTTGCATCATGAAATAATATTAGATATTGAAAAGTTTAGTATCATCAATGTTACAAGAAACCTTTCTACTGAACAGATTTAATCTTATGTAGATTCTTAAGTTTATTTATTTATTATCAAACAATCATTTCAATGATTTCAATCATTTTCAATGACAATTCAATCTTGAACGGCTGTTAGTCACAACTTATAATGACAAAACAACAATGGAAACTTCTTTGAATCAATAATAAGCATCATACACTTTCACAAGAATTATATCTGATCGATAGATCTGGCTTTCACAATTTTTAAATAAGTTAGCCAAAATTAAAAAGAGTAGTTTTTCTTCAATTTAGAGAAAATTGAATAGGTCTAATAAGTCAAGCTTCATGTTCTCAGTACTTCAAATGTAGGCTACAGTCCCATATCTGGGGTGCAAATTTTTTGATACCACCATATTATGATAATATCTAACCCAAGTATATGGTTAGTTTTTTATTTGATGGCATTCGAAAAAGTGCTCCCCAGATAAAGGAACGAAGTCCAAATGTATTCAAATTCAAAATTATTAACCTAGTACATTTATTATTATTTTCATTGGCTGCATAAAGTCCACTTTATTGAATTCGACGATTTTTGAGAGCACTGCATTTCAGCGATTGACGCTATGAATGCTGACTTTTAAATTAAAAACATGAAATAAATATAAAGAATAAATTCATACTGTTCTCAGTGTAAACAATGCTGAAGCTCGATCCACATGCCACTCCCTTGGCGCCACGGCCCTGAGTCTCGAAAAACTTGACAAGGCGAGGCACCAACTCGTCTTTGGTATCAGCGTGCCCCAAGCGGCCATAGCCCCCGAATCCCCAAGCAAACACTCGCTTTCTCGAGTCCAGAGCAACCTGCGAAAGAATAAAAAACTTGGTTAAAATGAAATTCTAACCAATAATAGCCTACTTATTCTGATTCGAACTCGGGTCCTGTTGGTTATCAGATCGGCGCGTTATCACTCACTCCACCGAGCCACACATCTATCTATGTAATGAAGAGAATATTCCTTAGAAAGCTAATAGTTTGTTACAAGATATCTGGAAAAAAATATATACTGTATAATTATCATAGTGTAGTCGTAGACTGTCAAACGTTTGATTGGTTAGCTCAATCGAATCCACCATAATTTTGCCAATAACACAAGAGTATATTAAAAATATACTGTAATGTTGTAAATATCTGTCATCTGTTATGAAATACACTTCCAACATACAATCCGCTTATGCCACTTCGCCAGTATTAGTTTCTATCGTCTCATCATTCAACCTAGAAGGAAAGGGACAATTTTTAATTCAATAAAATTAATTACTAATGTCGATTCACTTATAACTAGTTTAAAAAATAGGGAAATATTCAAAATTTTCCAGGTGAACCTCATCAGAGTTTGTCTCATGAATGGCCTATCTTGGAAAGGAAGATTTGTATATTGTGTAAGAATAGATCACACTAATGAAGTACATAACGTTCCAACTCACCGTATGATTGGTTCCACAAGCTACGTCAAGGATATCGGTGACTTCGATTGGCGTAATGTGATTGTCCTTTCCCTTGTCAACGTACATCATGATTATTTTTGGCACCTTTTCACACATGTACGAAATCTTATTCGCTCGGCCAATGTATTCGCCATTGGTATTGTGACCTGGAAGGAATAAAAAATATAGAATATTAAAATTTTCAATATTTAGACTTTTTTCAAGAGATAAGTGTGAAACATTTAGCCTACAAAATCACACGTGAATCATTTCAACAAACTACAATGAGGAGAAACATTAGACTATATTTACGAGATACTATAGGTTACATTATAGTATAACTTCCTATATACATAATATAGCATAGTTTTAGATACATAATACCAAAGTTTACATTATTAAGTTATATTTATACTCCGAAAAGGACTACTGAATAAAATTAGTGATGTTTTTTCTCTCTTCCACGGACTTGGAGCCGTTGCAGATTCAACATTAAAAACATATATCGATTTGGTTTATTTAAATCTACTCAAGAAATATTTAAAAGTGTAAAAGATTAGAGAATTATGTGATAACAGGACAAATCTTCATCAACTCACCCAGTTGGCCATACTCAGGAGAGCCGAAGGAATGCAGCATGCCTTTGCAATCCAAAATGATACTGAAGTCAGCTCCGCACACAACTTTAACAATGGGTGGGCCCTTGTACCTGACCTGTATGGAAAACCATAGATTAGAAAACTTGAATTTTTCGACGATTCACTGTTGATATTGTAGAAACGTGCTATAATGGAATGAAAACACACTGATTTCGCCAATGAACCCAATATTTGGTTTCCATAAAATTAAAATTTGATACTAAATCCAATAACATAAGATACGTAATTTTCTTACACCATGTCTAGTTCTATGCAAACTTTTTATTCAATTTACCAACTGATAGAAAATATTGAAAGAATACTCATGTTGAGTTTATGAAATACTATAGACTGTACAGCAAGTAGAAGTATAAAATTGAAATATTGAATAAGTATTACATTTGAAATAGTCTATTCCACTATCATTAATAATTGATAACACTGGACCGGTTTCGAGACCTTACTGGTTTCATTCTCAACAGTACTGTGTCTTATTTTATCATGGAGTTCCACAACATTAATCTAGATTCTACAAGCAAGAAAAATTATATTTAATAATATTAATCACTGCAGCTTCAAGAAGCATTAATAACCTCAAAAATGAAAAAAAATGCAGTTATTTTGAAATAATTATGAATGATATACTCACACGAACAGCAGTGGGATGTTCTTGCGCCCCGTTGCCAGAACCGCATTGACCCATTTTGTTGTCACCACACGCATACACAATTCCACGATCTACAGGCACATCATAAACAATTATTTCAACTTAGCATCCCATCATTCCTTCCCATAGATATTCAAGCACTTTCAAAGTACCTGTAAAACTACCACCAGTTTAATCAGTATAGAAATAACCTTCCAACAAACTATACCTCATACACAATAACTTGAGACATGCGACAGTCCCGACAAAAAATTGCGTACACATACGTATTGCCAATCCATATTTACCTGCACACTTACGCAAAAAGTTTGTTTGCTTTGTCTCAAGTTATCGTGAATGAATAATATTGTATACAATGAACCAAAAGTATTTCAAGAATTTGATTTGTAACCTAAAACCTAATCTGGCTAGCCTATTTTGATTCCCTGATTTCTTATAATGTTGATTTTACTTTTAAACATCAGCAACTGAACAATGAAATGATTAATCACAGCACTATCACATAGATACGTCCAACCCGTCCTTTGGAGGAGATGATAAGCTGTCGGTCCCGACCGTCTAAAAAGTAGTCATCTTTTATCATCGACATACCTCTCATTACCCACTCAAAAGCCTAGGAGCTCATGTGGCCCTCAAATTAGTCCTAATAATTTAAATAATATTCTAACCAAGAAACTGAATTTGAACTTCTAATTTGAACCAGCTTTAAAGCTCACTACATTTTATTCTAATAACTTGTTGATTAATATTCTAATAAATGAATAAATAAATATACCAGTTAGGAAGAGAGTGTGGTTACGCCCAACAGCTGCATTGACAACTGTGTGCTCCTTTAATTCTTCAACGTAGGTCGGCACGTCTTTCCTAACCATGTCTCCCAAACCCAACTGGCCTCTCTCATTGCGACCTGAAACAAAGCAAAATAATTAAGAAGTCAGATAATTTGGACTATTTGATGTATTATACTATTTCCAGAGACTGTATAATTACGGTGAGACCACTGAGTGTCAAAATTTTGATTAGCCTGCTCGGTCAAATCCATAAGGTAACTGTACCAATAGCTGACCCTGTTCTAGTACCTGACCCCTCACTATTTCTTTGGCTTTATTTAGACTTGGGACCATTTTCATTTCAATCTCTTTGCACCATAGAGATCAGAAAAATGTTTTGAATTTAGTGGCGTAAAACTGGCAATACTACTCATCTTTGGTATTTAGTATTCCTTGATTTTCGATGACAACAACAGGTTTCTGGTTCTGATTTTCTGAATGTACTCAATTTTGCTAAGAGGTAAGTTGGTTTTCAATAGGGTTTTTCTCAATTATCATTCTAATAACTTTTAATTTTATTGTTCTAAAAGCAAATTGGCTATTTCTTCAAGTTATTCTATGTATTATCAATAAAACATTTTCTTCTACTTTTTAATATGATAGGGGTCAAATATAGGAACAAGAATTTTTCAAATGCTCTAGTACCTGATCTCTGGGACAGGCTTAGGTACATTCAAGTTTTTTCTACTTTTTGTGAAATTAGGCTCTAAATTACATTAAAAAAGGGCTAGTTTTGATTTCAAACTGATAATTGCATTTTAACCTATACCTGACCCCTGGGGTCAACTTCAGGAGCATTGCTCTGATCAACTGTACCCTGACCTGACCCCTAACCAATTTCATACAAACCAAGATAACATTCTGTCATTTTTATGTGAAGTATTGTAACGTATTATCAAAGTATTTACTTTTATTATTAAATGGGTGAATTAAATCAGTTCTTTAATACAATAACCGATAGGGTTAGGTTTAATTTTATATTGTAACTAAATTTTTTATAGGTATATATTTTTTGTATATTTGATATTTTATATTGTAACTCAATTTGTTACAGATTATGGAAGAATATGAAGATTCAGCAGAATCCAGAAAAAGACGAGAGAATTACAACACCTTCATTATTTGAACTCATGATAGAATTTGTTGATTTGTCATTTTCAATGTTGGGGGCTGATTTGCCAAATACATAACCATGTTATCTCATTCCTACTGTAATTTGTAAACAAATATAATGAGGATAAATTGTAAACTTCTTCCTCAGCTTATTCCCGTTTCTTTACGGGGTCGCTGTTTCTGGTCAGTCGCCTTTAAGTGTCTCTGTCCTCATATTCACCGCCATCCAGCTCCATTCCCCTGCTTCTCCACACAATCCCTCCAGCGTCTCTTCGGCCTTCCTCTCCTTCTTCTACCCTCTACTATCATATCACATATTCTATTCCCTAGATATTGTTGATCTCTTCTTTTAACATGGCCATGAGCCTCTCCTCTCCTGGACCTTCTTGGACACTTCTACCACCTTAGTTGCCCCTCTGATAATTTCATTTCTAATCCTATCCAGTCTAGGGAATCCATACATCCACTTAAACATCATTTCTGCCACATCCAGTTTCCTTTCCTGTGCCTTTTTAAAAGGCCATATCTCTGCACCATAGATTATTGCCGGCCTTACAACTGTTTTATGGACCTTACCCTTCAGTCTCACACTGACTTTCCTGTCACATTGCACTCCTGAAACGTCTTTCCAATTTTTCCACGCAGATTTAATTCTATGATTTATTCCTGTATCAAGATTTCCGTCTGATGTTACAAGTGAACCAAGGTATTTAAAGCTATCAACCTTTTTCACCCTTTTATTCAGCAAGGAAATTTCTCCAATGTCCTCCTCTCCATTAAAGACAGTTTTCTTACTCCGTACTTTCGTACTCCGTTTTCTTACGGCTGATCTCCAGCCCCCTGTCCTCCATTCCCTTCCAGCATGCCTCCAGTTTCCTTTCCACCCCAACTCTGATGGCATCAATCAGGACTATGTCGTCTGCAAACAGCATATTTCCAAGGGGCTGGTTCTACAATTTTCTGTAATGAATTCTTTTAAATAAATAAACTGGTTTTTTTTTTAAAGACTCTCCCATTTAATATTAGTATTTCGTCAGTAATTTCAATAAATATTAGATGAAATTATTGATAAAAATAATCAGATCAACCTCATTGTATCTAACTTGCTGAGCTTTGTATCAACTTGTCAGAATGACTCTCTTCATAGAAATATTAATTTTTTATATTATTTCATAGTGTAAGTTACATGAAAAAATTGAATAAAACGACAGAATGTTATTTTTAGTCACTTAGTTTTCTTATTTGCATCCCTAATGAATCCTAACACAAGTTTTCCATACAACAACTTAGAGTCCAATAAAATATGTAACACGATTTGAAATATCTATCATGATTGTGGAGTTACCGTAATCACAATGATGTCAGTAAACTGTATTTCAAACTACTTTTTCTCATTCAACTTGCCTAATTGACTTTTTATTGACTAACTCATATTTATTTACTATGATGTTTACTATGTAATTCTGAGGGGTCAGGTATTGAGTCATCAGGGGTCAGGTTTAGAATCACACCAATATTTGGGGGTCAGGATTAGGAGCATATAGTGCATTATTTGAATTATCAAAAAATATATAAGATCAGATCAAGTAGTAAAAGAAAATATAATTTGAATAGAGTACTTTAGAAATTATATGGGAAATAAATTATAGTTAGAAAGGAGCAACATGGACTTCTGAAGAAAATATTTGAAGGGAATAAATTTTTAAGGGGGTCAGCTACCGGTACAGTTACCTTACTTTGGCCAATATAAGATTACATTGAGAAGATATGGGAATCATAAGTAAAGTTGAAGTAATATGCCTACTTCCAAAACAAAAATTTTAACTAAGCCACATTTTTCAGTGAAGTTTTAATTTATCGATTTGAATAATTATTCTAAAAATAGAACAACTTTTTTTTGTTGGAAGAGTGATTTTTAGTTACTTAATTTAATCGATTAAAGAATTGGAAAAATCAACTAATAGTCCAAACTTTCCTGTTGAATGACATCATAATTTGAAATATTGGTAGGCCTACCTTATCTTAAAAAATTAATTAATTGGCAGCTGGCAGGAAAAAATATCTTCTCAGCATACTTATTGGAGCGCTTCGTTAGAATGGCCATACTGTGATCATTTCTTAGTATATCATACATGCAGTCTCAGTAATACGATCTACAGTATTTTAAATACTAATTACCGTGCACTTTTAATAGGCTAACTTCTCGAAGAAGACCCTTGCCATTAACTAATACCTTTCATTTCATCGTGTGTGGAGGATCAATTCAATTTAAAATGGAAACAGCTATAAAACAGAATTCATTATTTCAATTTAGTCGAGTTACTTAGTTCAAAAAGTGCTTCGAGATAAGCTACTCAACACTATTCCCTGTGTGAGGCAGATATTGACAGTTTCATTTGTCTATTCGACACGCCATCTCGATAGCTGTTGTATATATTATGAACTTTTGTGTTTTTAAACCAAAATAACAAAATCTATTCAGTAGTAACTCGTCATGGATTGCTAATGAATTGAATAGTTAAATTATTCCCAGGCATTGATATCATACTGTGCACCACACGAAAATCAACAATGTTAGGACAAGGGAAATCTTCTTCATCTAGACTTTTCCCGACCATTCTGTTGAAGCTTGTAGCTTTTAGAAAAAATTTATCATGTAGCTATTAGTAGCAAGGAGTGCAGCACACTATTGAACTAAGGTACCAAGTGTGAATTCAATGATGGTTTGTTAAATGTTGAATTCGCGTTCTATACACCTACCAAAAGTCATGACCTTCCAATCCTCGGTGATGATGACGCTATGAGCGGCATTGCAGCCACTAATGGCCACCCTCACCCTGATGCCAGACAGTGTGGAAATGCGATGGGGCGAACACAGGTTGCGGCCCATGTGAGCAGTCTTACAGCCCTTGATCGCTGCTTTCCTTCCAGACATGTCCCAGTTCGCACATCCACACATGAGCATGACACCGATGTGGTCGGGACCCTTGACACGCTGAAAAATATCAAGATATTTATTTAGCCAATAGTTTTGCGAAAAGCATTACAATAATCAAGTGTTACTAGCTAGTGTTGAGTTCGCCAGTGTCGATTAGTGGCCCAGTGTCGATTAGCTGGAGTCTAATATTCGGTAGGCTACTTGACAACAATTACACCGTCGTGTAAGGTAAATAGTTATTGGATGAAGAAACCCCTAGGAGGAATAAGATTTTAATTCATAAAGGAATAAATCTAATTCATCAAATTAGATAATAATTGATTTTATTATCGGGAAAAGTGACTTATAAATTAGAATAGCATAGGGATCTCAAATCAAATCAACAAATCAGAATTAAGTAACAAGTAATAATATAAGTTCAGGATGAATATCTTGCGATTGAAGAATTTACTGTGCGGTGAGTTGTAATAACTAAACAACAGTTCTATTATGCTATAACTCAATTTTTATTAGCCAGATGGCAGTTTCATATAACAGTGATGACCGATTTGAGCGGTAAGAAGCTACAAAAAATTATCTTCAAACTCATTGATTGCATATATAACAATAATTAAAAAATTGGATGCATAAAATGAATTCATTCTAACAAGTGACTTGTCCAATCAAGCATTCCGGCAAGTGGGTATTCAAAGTCTAAAAGGTAAACCAATATCGACAATTTAAATAGAATAGAATGAAAACAATTGAATATCCGATGTAGAAAATGTAACATGTCAGGATAAAAATAGGCTATTATTAGATCTTGTTAGATAAATGCAATAGGTACAGTAGCGTGGCCTCGTTGGACCTAGGTTAACACCGGATAACCCAAATTTAAGGATGATGGTTTCCAAGACTTTCATCAACTTAAGAAAATAATGATTCCAAAAATTAATTGAAAAAATAAACTTACCAATGAGTCATTAACCGGTAAATCATCGATTTCATTATCATCGTTGTGAGAATGGTTAGCCGATTCATCATTGGAAGCATCACTGTGAAAATCATCATAATCACTCAAATCTTCGTCGTTCCGTTTGCCATTTTTCTTGGATTTTTTCGAAGGACCCTGTCCACCCTTTGATTTACGTTTAGATGACATTTTCTTGAATACTTGAAACAAAAAGGATCAACCAGGAAGAAGGCACGCGTAAACAAACTTCTTCCAGACAGAATGCCCTTTTTATCGATTCTAAATTACATCGGTGTCTCTTCGTTGTTGTGTCGTAGCCTTCTTTCCATTTTGATTTAGTTAGCAGAGTTTCCAGTAGTGTGAGCCAATCGCAATCAACTTTCAAAAAAAATGATGGTGAAGGGAAGGGAAGTCCATATGGCGAAAGTAGGTCGAAGGTCGGTCGGCTGAAATTTAAAAATTTTGAACGTTTGCTTTTGTTGTGTTGTGAACTTTTATGTAAACTTTTTTGCTTCGTTTTGTAGCTCTCTGCCTCTCTCAAGATATTAACCAGTTAATTTTGATTGACAGTAACTTTTATAAGACAAACATAATTTTTTGAAACAAAAAACAGTGTTTCAAAACCAGTATTATACCAAAAACCGTTAATTAGCTTGTCAAAGTACTGTGGTAAGTAAAGCTGATTTTGTTACAATTATTTTATTAGCGATTAGCTAAATTACTTATTGTATTTTTGATTAGTAGGTTTGAAATAGCCTATAATTTTTTTGGTAGCATAATAACTTAATATTATTGTGATGTAAACTTAGTTAAGTCTAAAACTCAATAAAAATCACATATGCTATGTAAACTTAACTACTATGTAAGTAAGTTTATTTCCATTTATAAGTGATTTTTATTGAGTTTTAAATTTTAAAGTGGAAAAAAGAATGGATACACAACACCATTAGTTAAGTCATTAAGTTGATAACAAAAAATATGATGATGCCTATCTTTTGATTTTGAACAGTTTCAAAATATTAGCCTAATAGGGCCCAAGTTGTATTGAATCGCTATCGAATTATAGATTAGTATTCTAAGTTAAATTCTTATATTTTTTAATTCCATGTTTTATCAATCTAACTTATGTTACTTATCAGATTTAGCTTCCAAGTTGAGTTTTCATTAATTTATTCATAAAAAATCATCTAAACTTACATTCCAAGTTATAATTTGGCACTATATTTTTCTAAGCTTAATTAAATTTATTACTATTTATAATTCTGTTTCAGAATCATCAAATATCAAATTATCTAATATATAATCATCAATTATCAAATATCCATGGGCAACTCTCAGGGAATACAACACAAAAAGGATGAAGATAATAGAGATGTTACACCAGAAATCAGAGTGCTCCCAAAAATTAAAGATCCTCGTTCACCCACGGAGGGGATCGTTAGAACTCCAATTGAGGTGAGAATGCTCTCTTTGCTATATTCAATTTATTTAAGTTATTATCGTCTTGGAGCTTGATAAATCTTCTACTTGAATCACTGTGACTTGAAGAATAGGCGGCTGTAAAATTGAGTACCTAGGTAGCCTTACTTCACATTTAGATGTCCATCGAACAAATTTATAATATAAGTTATCCTCTTATACCGGTACTAGAGCCTTTCTTAAACATTAAAGCATTCATTTCTAGTTCAATTTTTATATTAATTTGTTGAGGAGCGAGCGCCAGTTTAGTGCCGCTTTGATGTGGAATTTTCTTCTTCTTTTGAGCATATTTGAGTGTAGCAGGACTATATAAAGACTTCTCTAAAGAGCCTTAGTTAAGTGTATTTTAATGATCATAGGCCTATAATTTTTTTCCAACTGCTCTGCAAAGTGGTAATTTTTTATGAATTGTTAACTTGAATGTTGTTTTTTTATGTTGGTCAAATCGAAGATGGGGATTTCATATCTCAATTACACATTTATAGCCAACACTTATTTTATGTACGAATTGTAAAATTACATTTATCATTTCATTCTTCTACAACAATTATTGCAATTACTCTCATTATTCCTCTCAACAATTATTTTGTTCCTCTCATTTCTAGGTGAGTAGCACGCCAAAAACAGCGATTGAAATGAACGCGCTGAGAGCTCTGAATGCTGATTCACCATCAATGCTGAAGAAAGATAACGAAATAAATAGAAATAGTGTCTATAAGACGGAAGTGGAGGGCTTGCCCGCGGTAGGCTTAGGCCTGTATGAGAAGCCCTATCTTGAAACTGACCTGGATGCCATCGGTGATGGTATAATTGTCACCAAGGCCATCATCCAACATCGCCGAATCAAACAGTTGCTGCAGATGGATGATCACCCTGTGACCAGAAATAATGAAGAGACTGCTCAGGTAATGAACCACCACTGTTTATTTCAAAACAGTTTCTTTTATAGATGCAAAAGTCACAATATCATGCAGCCATGGGATTCTTTTTGTACTTCTAGAAACTGCATGGTGGAAGACGATTATCACCTGTGAATGTTGAGTATTTTCCTTCTCACTGGAGTAACATTACCGACAAGTGCAGTCAACATTTTTACAGTAAGAAACTGCTGTGTTGACAATGTGTTCGTGGAACACGAAAGGCCTCCACTCCAGAAAGGTAATCTAACAGTTTCTTTCTGTAAAAATTGTGACTGCACTTGTCGGTAATGTTACTCCAGTGAATATTAACACATAGCAGCTCGTCATGGATCAAGAAACCACCTTCATTATACAGTGATATACTTCCTAAGTTCCTAAACTAAGACTCGTATGATAAGTTATATCGTAGATATACTATTCTATAGTATAGTATGTATAGTTAGTCTATGTAATTGTACAGTACATTCCACTTGAACATCGGGACCCAACATCTGAATAGTAACAAATTTGAAGAAAAAGGCTGATAAAACCCATACTTTGTTTCAAAAGCTCTATTCGCAACGTTTCCACAATAATAATAAACTTCAATAAATACTGTAATTGGTATAATTTGATGATAATATTCAATCACCATGTAAATAGCAAAATAAATCCAGTATAGATCAATGGCCAAAAAATAAGTTTTGAAAAATTATAAATTTGATTTCATATTGTATGAAATGTTCTGATCTTCATTTTGAGACCAAATTTAATAATTTTTGAACCAATATCGACCGAGCTGGAGTCTTTTTCCCATCTTACCAGAATGTCTTCTTTGCTTGGACTTAGTATACCTGATCTCTCTTAAATTAATCTTTGATTTTGATAATTTAATAAGTAGTCTTTGATTTAATAATTAGAGTAATATATGTGAATAGAATACAATAAACAACACGCCAAACAATCGCGCAAAACTTTTGCAGCTATCAGCTAAGATAATTTATCAATGAGAATTATTTTTTACAGGTTGCCCCTCGTATTGATTCATTGAGTGCTCAAATCGATCGTATATCCTTTGACGATACCTCGATGTTGTTGCAAGCTGATGAAAATGATAGCTGCATGAAAGATGAGGCAATTGTTAATCATTTGGAGACTTTGGAGCGTTGGCAGACGCCAGTGAAAGAAGGACGACGGAGCATTTCCTTTGAATCCCTAGACGAATCTCTGCTGAAGAGTGAAGAACTTGAAGAGGAGAAACCACGTAAAGCCTTGAAAGCGAGGCCATTCATGACTCCAGATGGAAAGAAAATGAAAAAGTCTCCAAATGTAAGTACAAATTTCACAATCCATAATAAACATTTTTTTGTTGATAAATTTTTCCATGTAATCTCAAATTTAGTCTCAGTATCATTGGGATATTTCACAAAATATAGTTTCAACCAAATATTGTGAAGATGTATCCAATATCACTTCTATAGTGGGATAAAAATCACACTATAATTGGAATTGGACAGAGCTGGAATACAACTTCAATTATAGCAACGTCCACTTTGCTATGGCATCTGGACTGAAAATAAACTATTGCTTTTAAAACTCATTTCAGCTTTTTACTAGGTTCACGATTTCATCCGATATCATGTCTCTATCATGAATAGTGGATCATTTCTCATCATAATTGTAAAAATCTATGAGTTCTTTCATTATAATGATACAGTACTTACATTACATGATAATTATCATTCAAGGTGCATTCAGCCAACAGTATCATAGTAGGCCTAGTGATTTTAGAATAAAATAATATTGTTGAAGTCAAATTCAAACAGAATAGACGTCTTCAAAGCACACCTAAATCAGTAGTTTCGGTTTGCATTGGTCTAATTATTGTTTTTATATTATTGGTAATCATGATTGTATTCTCCACGTTCAACTGTCAAAATGGTTTTAATTAGAATAGATACAATTTGAAAAATCCTTCTTTCTATAAATGTCAGATGTTGATTTATAATCTCCATTAAAATTCCTTCAATGTTCGTTCAAACTGATTACCTATTTATCGGCTGTTTTTTTGCATTTCAGTCAAGAAGACCATTGACGTGTCTGTCGAAGAACATCAATTTGGATTCGCCGAAGAGCGGCGTGAAGCGTAAGGTTTGGCGTGACATTGAAGAGGAGCGCAAGAGGAGGGGAGTCTGTTTGGCGGATGAGAACACACCGCCCATGCCCCCTCCCTCCGACAAAGTGTCCTCGGCGCCGGGCAAACTGTCGCGGCGTCGCATTGTAGACTGGGATCACGATGCCACTGTTTTCATCTAATTCTGTACGACAATTATTATAGTCTGATCAAGCAAAGAAGACTTTCTGGCAAGATGGGAAAATGACTCCAGCTCGGTCAATATTGATTCAAAAATTGCAAATTTGGTCTCGAATTGTAGATTACAATGTTTACTACAATTTGAGACAAACTTTATCATTTTTGAACAAATATTGACCAAGCTGGAGTAATTTTCCCATCTTGCCAGAATGTCTTTTTTGCTTGAACAGACTATACCGTTCACTGTCAATTAACAATCCTCCAAAGTGGAATTTGACTTCTGCTTGAATAAGATAATACTGTAATAATTGATGGTTGCCTTAAAATTCCTCCAATTAGAGGACGACTGCTGCATGAATAAGATAATTGATAATCGCCATTAAAATTCCTCTAATGTGAGGTTGACTGTTGCTCGAATAAGATAATTGCTACTCTCTACTTGATTTGATACTCTTATGATATTCATGAGATAGATTTAAATCTTGTGAGAACGATGAGATGTTGATTCTCTGAATCATTATTCTAGAAATACTCCTAATAGATTGGAAATTGAACTAATAAGCCTCATGAAATGGATTATCAAAATAGTTCAAAATGATTTATGAATAGTCAGTCATAGTAATTTCATTTCTGACATTCAATGTTTTTTAAACAACACATGAACTTTCTAATAAGTTTTCTTTTATTGAAAATGGTGTTTGAATTCCAATTCATGTTTTTTTTTATTTGAAATGTTGGCCAATCATCTTGAAATAATCAAGTTGAGGTTCTGTATTTTTATCGAATCAACGAGTAGCTTTTCAGATTTGTTTTTCAAATAATATTCAATTTTTCTACAATGAAATCTCAATAATATTATGTATTTATTTATTTATATTATGTATTAATCAACTTTGTGGTTTTTTATTAGTCAAGCTATCATTTTAGTATTATTATCTCTCGATCACTCAAAGTGATTTGTTATTATGTTTCTATATATATTTTTTCAAATCACCAAAGAAATTATTGAATTGTCTTGACACATTGAGAATTCAAGATCTGTGATTTTTGTAACTTGGGCCAAAGTTGATTTTATATACATGGATTTGTTTGCGGATCTTGTCATTTTCATAGAATTTTACAACTTTGTAAATAAATTTTCCTATTGCTTAAATCTTAGTGTACAATTGCCTTGGAGTTTTTGCATGAATTAAGGCTCCAATGAGTTTATGAAATCATTCCTTGTTAGAATTAAATTTATAATTTTGTAATTCTTGCTTTGTTGCATAATAAACAAAATGAACTGATTAACCTAGTTGAATTTTTATCTTGTTATATTCCAATACCCATCCATAAGCTATTGTAAAAAATCAATAAATTTTGGCACTTAAATGTAAATTAATCATATTATAATTCAAGTCACAGATCTAAAGCCGCGTTTACACCAGAATGTTAATAACTTTTATATGATAAGTTATATAATATATAAGACTATATAATGAAACGTTATTAAAAAAAGTTATTAACATTCCGTTATAAACGCGGCATTACTTTCTTTCATCTCTGATATAACCTAACTATAGGCTACTTATTATCACATTCCGTATATTTATTAAGAAATTAACCTTCCATTCTAAGTCCAGTCCGTTTCAATGATACCTAGTTACTAAATTGACTTGCGGGTTGAAATAGAAATTGAAACATTTTTCACAATAAAGCTTTATCATACAAAATGGTCGATTTTATAATACATTCTTGATATGTTGACAAAGTCAAATCTTCTTGTGGCACTTTTATTACAACGATTGTTTAAAGCACAATTACGATCAAACTAACATTGAGATATCATTCTTAAAAGTATTATCACTGGTTATCTGACTAACAAAACATTGACTAGAAAAGTTAAAACAAAAGCATTAAAACTTAGAATACACTGGATTCATTACGGACTACTTTGGCTGTATTCACACACAATTATAATCTCAAAACTAGCAATAATCTTTATTTTGGTTACGAGATTAGTACCTATCTAATGAATAAGTAAAAGCCCCATATTCAGTGAATATAGTGAACATACTGCCAAAATGATCAATTTTACAAGTAGGCCTAACCATAAATGAATAAATTGGCCAGGTGAATTCTAATAATAATTATTGCAACTTTTAGATGAGATATAATGAAAATGAATAGAGTAATTCATAAATGGTTGTATTTGATCAGTAAATGAATTTGAAACTATAGCGATCTTGTATCCAATGTTTCTTGTCGATTTTCAACAAGTATTATACTAGAATACGATCTAGTACGTGGTTGGATTGCAAGCGCTTGTCAATAAAAGCTTACATTAAATTAGTGTTCTGTGTATAGCTTTTTCCGAAATGAAGTGCTAGAGTTCACAAAAATTTGAAACAAACTTTCCATTGTTTGAAACTTTACTAATATTACTGGAACTTGAGCTCACCACAATTCTCTTCTTCAATTTTACTTCGTCTCATTTTCAGTTTTGGAAAGCTCATATAAGTACCGTGATTCATTAAGAATTAAGCAAGTTTCATAGAAATACAAATTCGTGATTATTTGATTACATCAGCATTGATACATAAATAGAATCTCAATTGAATACATTTTGCAGTATAATACAGCTAGCGTAAGATACAGTTTTGGGTGAGCACTGTGTCAGTGACAGTAGTTGCATTTTGGATGACATTTCACACCATTGACTCCACAATGACATCCTCCTGATGTATCTCCTTTACCCTGGAAAATAAATTTAAATTATAGAAGTTTTGGATTGAAAATTGATTTTGAATTTGTATAAGATACATAATAAGGAAACAATATTCATTCATTCATTCTAGAACAAAACAATACACTGTTTATGGAAATAATATAATTATTTATTAAACGTTTTTACGGTGGTATGAAGTTCAAGTTTCAAGTAGATTTTGAGTATTTTAATCAAGCCTCGTTTCAATTACTAGGAAAGTCGCACGGGAAAACACGAGTTGTATAGAGCAACACACACTGGTCAGCTGATTTTTGATTGCGTTGTTCCATACAATTGCGTGTTTCTATTGCATCTTGTGCCCGCGACTTGTAGTAAGGGAAACCCACCTTTAGTGAACGTTTTTAGGCTACGGCACGGATACTAGAATACAATGACTAGTATCCGTGGGCTACGGTGTTTTCAAAGATCAAGTTTGTGAACAGCTTCAAGTAGATTGTGAGTATACTTCTCAATGTGGGATTTCCTCTATGCGGGACTGTCCGCCGCAGTAGATCAGCTGTAGCCAATCACAGCTCTTGTCTTATCCATGAGCTTAAACAACAAGAGTTGTTAAAGACAACTGCGGCCGACAGTCGTTACGTTCCACACAAACCAAAATGTACTCCAAGTAAAAATACCAGTGCTGTTTCCAGAATCAAATATTATAAAGGTATTGGACATACTTCCAGACAAGAAACTTTCATCTCATTAAATAAAAAATTGGTTAAATTATAACCAAAGAAGAAGTAACGTTGTCTTATCGTGAATTATCATTTTTCAGCTTTTTCGTAATGTAATAAAATGTGTTAATAATATTTTCAAGTTTAAAAGGGTATTTGATTTTTATTTTTATTTAATCTATTAAAAGTTAATCCTCAAGTATATAACCTTGATCTAAAATACTTTGAAATGTAGATGTTAAACTTACCAGTGGGCCCCAGCGAGGTCCACGAGTCACCCAGCAGATTTCCGTTTTGCACATGGAGCAGCGCAGCCAATCACAGCCCCACTTCTTCATCAGTATCACCTGACATGTCGGACACTTCATCGCTTCTCCTCTCTCCACCATTTCCTGCAAAAAAAGAGTGAAAAAGGTTGAATAACATAGTTTGAAAAGTATACCAATTCAAACATTCATTCAAAAACTGAGTGAAAGTAGATCGAAATTCTTATTCTCATTTTTCCACAATTTCCTGCAGAAACGATGACAAGGGTTGAATAACATAGTTAGAAAAGCAGAAGAGTTGAAACATTCGTTCAAAAACTGTGTGAAAATAGATCGAAAGTCTGATTACATATTCAATGTGCGTTGTTCTAGTTGAGTTGTCATGCTCACTTGCTTAGAAGTGGTACCTTAGTTTTACTACATGAATAGTCGTTAAGAATAACTTTTCAAGGAATACGCAACTTCACTTCCAATTATGTGAATGGGAAATTGCCAAATTTTCCAGTCAGATCAGTATATAAAACCGTAAAACGAAGTTCATTCATTATTTATATACCCGCAGTATACAAACTATACAAGAAGAGAGATGAGAAAAGACAAAATAGAGATAAAATCTTCTTTTTTTAATTAAATGGTGAGGAGACCCTTACGGGAAGTTTCCACCTCGCCAATGTGTACTTGGCCAAATACTGGTCATCCATTCAAGAGCAGCTCACAGTGTTCGTGACTGAACTTCACGTTCTCTAGGTAGCCACCCTCACCCTCACTGAGTCGCCAATAGAGATACTGTGTTAGAAAGCGAGTCTAATCAATACAATACTTGATTGGGCAAGAAATACTTTTTCAAGATAATAGGTGAAAGTATGAGCAACTAACTGACCTCTAGCATGGCGTTCGTTCTTCTAGCATCAGCGTTCGTATCCGAATCCTGTTTGGCACGTTCTTGGTACTGTTTACAATTTATTCCAGTATGGATCGCCTAGAAAATAAACCAATAGATAAGTTTTATTGTCAATGTTTCCAACATAACGTTTAAAGAGACATTGTTGCATTCTGTATTTGATTTTTTCCAACTCACTTGGTGCGAACTAAATTTACTACCGTATACTACAGAGACTATTATACTACTCACAGTGAAGCCATTGGTGTAAAACGCTTTTTAAATTGAGACCCACCAGTCGCCATACAATTTAAATTCCGATGACAATCAACACTTCTTTATTTCTACATTTAGGTCGAGCAAAGAGAGATTCTGACAAGATGGGAAAATGACTCCAGCTAGGTCAATATTGTTTCAAAATAATAAATTTGTTGAGCAAAATTTTTTCTACAATTCAAGACCAAATTTATGATTTTTGAACCAATATTGGCCGAGCTGATGTCATTTCCCCATCTTGTCAAAATGTATTTTTTGTCGACCAGACTACAGTATTACTTTGGATTATTTAATTCGATAGAAAATAGCACTGGCAAAGCGGCATTTTAGGTTGGATAATTTTTAACTTCAACATAACAGATGATTCACGTGTCTTTTCAATGTAAATCTTATGGGAAAAAGTATGGCGAACTTGACCGATCAAAAGTCAATGTCCACACTATGATTATAGTCTTTATAGTATATACTATTATTCACATTATAATATCACTACAAGAAAAATAATTATGAAACGTTACCTGACAAGTGAGACAGTTGACGAAATTGCAAACGGGACAGGGAAACTCGTTGACATTGTCCTCGAAAATGCACCAGCCACGACAGTCGGGCGTCTTGCAGTGGAAAGTGTTGCCGATCTTGGTTTCGGCCTGAGTCATCGATTTCGCCAAGTGCTGTTCATACACGTCTGCTGGAACCAGCTATCCAACAGTCACCAGCAAAAATAGTAAAAATATTAATCTGATGATGTAGGCTATATAATAAGTATATTCAGGGTTCCTGCCTTCAATAACCGCAATACATATATTAAATGGATTTATCGTGGTACAATTGCACAATAAGTTCACTTATTATTATAACTAATGAAACGTAATTTTAAAAAATATTTCATTTTTATGGAAGTATCCATTATTATAAACATAGGTTAGGTAATGATCATAGAGGTGTATGATCAATGACAATGTGAATAATATACAAGTGGGATCTCGAACAATTTATGACCAACAATTAATAAAGATCATAATCATGATTAGAAAAATTTGGATGAATAGAAAGCAAAGAGGACTAGATGCATTTTATTGAAATTGAATAACACCACGATTTATAAGTTAAAAAATTGAGATGAAAATGTTCAATCTTAAATGTAAAAGGAGGAAAGTTTAGACGCAGACAAAACATGAATACTATGTCATAAAATGGGAGTGTGACATCTCTTTATATTTCAGAACTTGTTTCTAGGACTCACTTTTCATTAGTCACCAGCTTTCAAAATTGAACACATACTCATTTTGTGGCATCACAACAAGACAAAAATGGTGTGATTCTTCTTTCCGAAAACTAGATGAATGAATGGTTTAAACTACTTTTATTCTTGAATAATTGCAAGGAATTTCAAGAGATCATGAATTAAAAATAGGAAAGAGTGAAGAGCTTACCGCTTTTATTTCTCTCTGCAGTAGAGCACTATCGCAGGCGTAATTGGCGTCTCTGTAGGGACATTTGACTTCAGCCTCTTCACTATACTGTACTGTATCAACCAGACATGGCCTGCAACCAGCAAGAAGATTACAATAAGTGAGAAAAGAAAGTAGAGATTCGACTAATGAGAGAAACATTACAAAGAAGTTCTTTCATTATGAAGAGAACATTATAATAACTTAAATATTAAATATGAAGAATTAAAAAATTCTCAATCCAACATGTTCACCTCATTGCAGTTTTACTCACCTTAATCACAAACAGAACAGGAGTAGAATAAAATATTCCATTTGATAGTTTTTCTATTTATAAAGTAAATAAAATAGTTATTTTCTATCTTTATTATAGAAGATTCAAGTATAAAATTTAAAATGAAAATTTCCCCACTGTAATAAAAATTTGATCTCTTAATACAGATTGCCATTCTTATGGAGGAGTATAAAAACGAAGGAAATTGAAATACAGTTAGAAGTTACTGTTTTATTAGAGCTATTGAAAATTAATAGTAAGAAAATAGCATAGTATAAAATTTCATAGTATTGATGACTTAGTATGAAAATAATATTAACCAAGCATATTATCACGATCAGTATCATTCACCAGGAAGGTGAATAGAAACACACAGTTAATTGCATTGAAATAAGAAAGAATAGCAGTTTTGAACACAGTTAATTGCATTGGAATAAGAAAGAATTAACACAGTTTGAATCTAGTTGGAAGCATAGTTATGGTGTGGATAATAACCATTCTTATCAACCTCAGTTTTATCCAACAGAGTGATTTATATAAATGATATATGCGATTGATTGCATTGGAATCTGAATTAGTTTCGAATACAATATTTGTTTCTTCTTATTCCTGAGTTGAAGTTTCGTAATAAAAAAATTGTTGAAGTATCAACAGGTCGAGCAAAGAAAACATTCTAGCAAGATGGGAAAATGACTCTAGCTCGGTCAATATTCGTTAAAAAATTATGAATTTGTGTACAAAATGTAGAACAGAATGTTTTTAACTATTCAAGATCAAATTTGCAATTTTTTAACCTATATTGACCGAGCTGGAGTCATTTTGCCATCTTGCCAGAATGTCTTCTTTGCTTAACCAGACTATAACTAACCTACAGAACGTGTGAAGACAGTCTCTGAGTACGACGCCGTCTCCTTGTTCACACAGAAGTAGACAGATGGGACAGTCGAATGGTTCTGCACTTGCCACAATGTCTGCGTTCTCCAGATTCATAAGCTCTTGATAATTTTTCAGGCGCTCCTCTGCTGTGTCCTGATTACAAAAAAATAAACAAATTTGTTGAAAATAAAAGGAAAATATAATATAAATGGTCCAATTCGAATTCCCTGAAACGCTACAAATGAAACAACCCCAATCTACATAATATCTATTATGAGGAATTATAGCATTAGTATGAATTTGTGGTTATGCTTACCGTATATTAAGACTATTTTTCACATTATGTATCTACTCATTATTTCATGTTACATAAACCACTCCATCATTATCTTAGTTTATAAATTATTATTACTTCATTTTGTTCATTTATAATATTCCATAGTTTGTTGAAATTGTAATATGAAGCTTTCGTTAGTTACTTTTTCAAGACCCCCGTTGGCAGCACTCAAACGCAAATATACATGAAGCGTGAAGCCTATCAATATTATTGTGTGGAAACGTTTGTAATCTAATTTATCAATTTTCTATGTTCATATTCTACATATTTCTATAATTCATCATTCTCATGGGTAAGATCAAGCTTGATAAGAATTCTTATTATTCACATCGTTACTCTTATTTATCTTATCTTGTGTTCTCATATTTGTAAATTAGTTCAATCATAATCTTTTATCCAATAATTTGAATAAACTGAATTAAATTGAAATTTACAATCAAGAGAACAACAGGATATCTCCCAAGACTGTTCCTCTTCCATGATTACGCAAGCCAGCCAATCACAGTTCTTATCTTGTCCTCAATATACAAACAGTACATGAGTAGGTTATGACACTATCACATATAAATTCAATAATTACTGCAATATCACCTTCACAACTACACAAAAAGTGAATGAATTGTAATAAGAACTTATTAATGGTGTTCACCTGTAGAACCTTTTCTTCGTTTTGAATTCGCGTCAGCTCCTGTTCAGTGGCCTGATAGTCGGCGGGGATTTCGTAGGTGGAAGGGCGGGGAGAAGTGCACGCGGCACAGCCCGGTCGCAGTGGCGAGTTCATCAATGTGCAAACATAGCATTTCCAGCCTAGAAAAAAATAGAATCTGTTAGATCAAACAAGAAATTTGAATAATTTCGTACAATTGAACTGGTTTTGTAGAAGTAGGAGCATTAGAAGTAAGAGATCGGTTTGGGAACTAATCATAATTCATGTGTGGGAGTTTTTTAAGGTGATATCGACATGAGAGCGAGGCTTGTGCGCGTGGGTGATAATGAGTGATGACGTCAATTTTGTTGACCAATTGCACAACGCTTCTTTTGAAAGAAAAGTGTTCTTTCCAAATAAAA
This sequence comes from Sogatella furcifera, assembly GCA_017141385.1. Lineage (NCBI taxonomy): Eukaryota > Metazoa > Arthropoda > Insecta > Hemiptera > Delphacidae > Sogatella > Sogatella furcifera. The sequence goes on along the minus strand of CM029547.1, from coordinate 52,220,261 downwards.
CAGTTTTTAAATAGCACTACTTCCTCAAAGATTCTTTTTACGAATATAAAGACTAGATTTTGTCAAACAATCAATAAATTTGTGGTCTGACAATACAGATTTCTATGCAGATTTTCAGATTTGAAAGCGAAATTGAATGCCGAAACCCGCACATCGATATCCAGTTTCAAAGATATTCTCAAGAAGTTTTATAATAGCTCAAGAACGGTTCAACATATCGATGTGCAGATTTCACAATTCATTTTGTCTTGAAATTCTTTATCAAAACCATTACCACGACAGTGACTTTTCAAATTTAGTGCGCCATCTTTGAGTTGGATTTGTCATAAATTAAATTTTGTATGACGCCAACAATCATATTCCAGTTGAAAAAAATGTATGGCTTTTAATAGTGGGGAGGCCTCTTCATATGCTGCACTTTTATCAAGCCGTATATGACTTTTGATAAACGGGTAGGTTCTACCTCGCCGATGTGTACTTCTTTACTATAATAATATAACTTTTTAATAAATAATTTATAGTTTTTTAAAATAATTTCATAAGATAATCATGCACAATACTAACCCACTTTCAAAGTTCCGTTAGAGGTAGATGGTGCTTCAAGGTCGATGTGTCGTTGAGGAGGTGTCGGCGGCCGAACGTCGTGATCGGACAGCTCCTCTTCCGAGTAGTCGGATATCAGCTCCACTGGCTGCGGGCTGCCTGGAGTGCTGCAAGTATATTCATCCACATTGAAAACACAGATCTCAACACAAATTGATCAATGCAACACAAGCTGATAAGTCCACTGAATAAATTATATCGGTTGTTGTTCATCCATCTTTTTTCACTGATATATCAATTAAAAATAAAACAATTAATACAAACTTTGTACACTTGTAGTGCCTATCAAGCTTGACAATGTGCAATACCAGCACGAAACAATTGTCGCGTCAAAAACGTGAGTAATTTCACTACAAAGTTTGTATTTCACTTTTAATTAATAACTGCTTTTAGTACACGATTCATCACCACAACTGATCACTGAGCTTGAAAACATTCAGATCTCAACACTAATTGATCAAAGCAACACAAACTGATCAGTTCATTAGATAACTACTTCAAGTACACAATTAATCACCATCAATGAGCTTAAAAACAATCATATCTAAACACTAATTAATCAATGCAAATTTTTTAGAGTACAAAGTTCATAACTATCATTACAATATTGTTGTTTTGTATTATTAATTCTTGACCGATTAACAAATTCAAGTCACAGCAGAATCACATAAATACAGCTCTCGGAAGAGAGGATAAGCCGCCTGTCCCTATAAGCAGCCTAAGAAATAGTCGTCATCTCTCATCATCCTCCCTCTCATTATCCATGCACAAGCCTAGAAGCCCATGTGGGCATTACCTCAGAAAAAACAAATAATGTGTTTATTGTGGGATCATGAACAATGCATCTGATTCACTTGTTTCTCTCTACTGTGGTTATAACTGATTCATCCATCTCTTTACTTCGGGTGAATGAGTTTAGACATCTAAAACTAGAATCCTAAGTTTCAAAATAAGATAGCACTTGAACTAACCTGCCAGATTGATCTGAGTCAGCGCAGAAGCTGTACTTGTCCTCCTCGTCGTTGTAATACCAGCCGCCGCGGTTGATTTGCTCGGGGGGAGGGGGAGGCTGCGGCGGAGTGGCTGCTTCTGCTGCAGCTGCAGCCGCTCCATCAAATTCAACTACATTCGTCGCTTGGCTCGCTTCTGAAACGCATTAAGTAGTTTGAGTTGAGGAATGAGGTCGTCTATCGCTATAGTCTGTCCAAGCAAAGAAGACATTCTGGCAAGATGGGAAAATGACTCCAGCTCGGTCAATACTGGTTCAAAAATTGAAAATTTGTTCTCAAACTGTACAATTTGAGACGAATTTATAATTTTTGTAAGTAAATACCAACTTACAGTAAATATTAACGGACTTGTAAAAACAAAAATGTTGGAAATCATGTTTTCTCATATAAAAATCTCCAAGTCTCAATGACAAACCATGAGTAAATAAAATGAATAATCGATAAAATTGGAATATAATCGAATGAAAAGCACACATTTAATTCAATAATAGTCCAAGAGATATTACTATCAACATGAACGTAAGGGAAAAGATTTCCCCTTCCAGAGTGCTTAGTATAAAAAAATAACGGAATGACGAGTGGATTGGAGTGAGAAAGTTGCGCACTACCTTGTGAGCAGGAGATGTGGGACAGATTAGTGGAGGATAGAGTGTCGGGCTTCTCTCTTTGGGAGAGAATATCGAGTCAATAGTGATATCTCATTTTTGATTTACATAGATTCTAAGAAAAAATCTGCTTATGTCTGCAAAATTGGGTAACTGATTTGACAACGAATATTTATTTGAAATTGAAAGGCAATAGAACTTACCAGGTGCAACAAGGTAAAGAAATATTGGACAATGAGGCATGCTGACACCCAAATCAGCCAAACAGAGTTTGTCGTCGCTGGCCAGCTGTTTGCCCAGAATCCAGCGCTGGTAGGCGACAGGAATCTCCAGTTCCTTCTCAACTTTCAACTTGAGTTCGGCCACACTCATGCTGGGAGATACTGCTAGTGCCATTGGTCCCTGGTGCGACACTTTATCCTCCACGTACATGTCGACTCTACAAACAAATAGAACAATCAAAAGTTAAAACCCAAATTAAAATTGAAGTTACTCAAAAAGGAGCTGGTTTAGTAATTTCAAAAGTAATATACTTTTGTAAGTAATAGACTTATTATTCCTAACTCTCGATTTATATAGATGAACTTTGTGTTTTGATATTATGGGAACAAATTACTGTATTACTCGTAAGTTCAATTAGAACTGTAATGTAACAGTATAAAATTATCTCACATCTCATAACACTTAATAATCATCATTCATTCAAGGAGTACATAGGTGAGTGCAACAAGCTAATGCCCAAAACTGCTCCTTTACCAATTTTTACAACAGTCCAAAACAAGGTCAAAATTGAAAACAAAACAAATTAAATGGATACTGAAATTTTCACCATTAAATAAAAATAAATAAATAACTTTATTACAGGAAAAAATACAACAAAATTATACAATTGTTAGTTTACCATTTACAATTAAAAAATTCCAATCAAGTAATCATTATAAAAAAACACCATAATATACATAATCTGAAAAATAAATTAATTATTCCCTGTAAAAACAAGCCCAACAGATCCAATTAAAAGGCTTCTCATTATCCATATAAACAATTTTGAAATTTTTCATTGAATTCATGAAACTTCCAAGTTCTAAAAAAATAATAATATGGAAACGCTGATGAACTTTTCAGCAGTTGAGCAAGCAGTTTTGGCTTCCCTGACTGTTTCTACAACATTGAAAATTAATGTTTCACAAACATTTTCAATAATAGGTTACCCAATCTACTAATCTAATATTTTACAGATCCTAAATCCAAATTTCTCTCATTTATTGCGACCAATAATATTGCGAAATAATGCGCTTGTAGTGCTTTATTTAAGGATAAGCATGGATCTTCTCCATGAGATAAGCGATCCCAGGTGTGATCCTAGTAACGTGTACTTTCAACATTCGTTACTTTCACTTTCAACAAGAGCGCCGACATAAATAGGCTCAATAAAAATCACATCAATATTATCTGGTATGTAGTATCACAGCTGGTATTACTTATAACAGCACCCTAAGGTGTAACCCGATTTAATAAGATTGCAAAAAAGCATACTGACACAATATTATCGGCGACCTTGTGTCGGGTGACGGAGCAGTTGATTTTGAGCTGTGCGAGCTCCCTGGCCAGTTGGGCGGCCAAGTGTAGGTCGCCCTTGGCGATGGCCGCCTCCAGTCGACGCAGCCGCCTGTTCACCGCCACCGTGTTCACCAGGTACGATGGCTTACGCTCTCTACTCGCCGATGAGTCAGATTCCGGCAGTAGGTCAGCTGATCAATAACAAATAAGATAGTTCAGTTCATGTTCACAGTATTATGACTTCATGACGAATAATAATTATTAATAACGACCAACAATTATACACGAACAGATTAAAAAACGCGCCAATTTAAAAATTGCAATATTGCATGATTCAATGATAATAATTCATATTCATAATTATTTCAGTACAAAATAATACAATTTCAGAAATACGAAACAGGCCATTGCCCAAAACTTCCTAAATTTACTTGAATTAGACTATAGTCCAAAATTTTCCACTCCAAGAATGATGATGATTGATGACTATCAAAAATTATACTCGAACAGATTTGAGTCACCACAATTTTCTAAAATAGAGTATTCATGCATTATTCAATGATAATTATTACTACAGTACTAATCTAATATGCAGTAGTATTTCAACTGTTTCCGAGTGATCTATTACGCTTTCTCCACATCACCTAACCTCGGAGATAAGTGAGATAGGATTTGATTATTTTTAAAAATTCTCACATTTTGCTTGTTAAAAATTATCAAATTGAAAATCTATCTATATTGATCCTAGAGATGACTTATAAAAATATGACTTGAGCTGGAATGGAAGTTGATAACAAATTCGCTAATGTATGATAATGAATTCAATGTAATTAATAGCCCATTGTATGTCATACATTTCAATCGAACCTACCTCTAAAATCAGCTATCCCTTTAGCACAGGTAAGTTTCTCCGTCAGCCTGTCCACCTCAGTTGCTTGTTCATCTCCCGCAGTGGTCTGCATAGAATCTGCAGCAGAAGAAGCCGCCTGATCAGCCACACTGGAGCCACTGGTCGTTTTGGCCGCCACTGGTAGGTTGGCGTACACATGAGCCGGCAAGAAACCCTTGCCTGTTTTCGTAGCTTTGATGTCAGCAAAATCCTGCGCCAGAATCAATTCGAACGTCTTTTTACCGATTTTCGTTTCATTTTTCGAAATCGACGAACTGATAACACCGTCCTTGATTGTATATTCTTCCTCAGTGATTGGAACAACATAAGAGTCTGGATTAACAATCTTTGGATGTTGATTTTCTACAGGTTTCTTTACATTACTACTACTTGGTTGAATATCACATTTACGAATAACTGAGCTGGTTTGAGCCGATGAAGACACTTTATTTGGTTTCTGGTCGGGTTGTTTCTTCATCCTGATCTCTTCAATAATTGTTTCAGTTTTCATCAAGTATACTTCAGCTTTCTCATTCTTCTTTTCATCAACTTCAACATTTTTCACAACCTCGGCAGTAGGATTTTTCCTTTTTTCACTTTTCTGTATAGGAGTTGATGTCTTTTTAATAGCGCCCAAATTCTTAACAGCTGTATCGTTCACCACTTGACCATAACTTAAGGATTTTTCAGGAGATTTATTCGTAACTTTGTCATTAGAAGAGGAAGACTGAGGTTTTTCAGTGTTGTCTCCTATTGGCAAAGTTTGTTTACTTCGTTTTGGAAGAGAATGTTTCAAATCTTTGAGCATTTCTCTCAGTTTCAGTCGTTCTTCAGTATTACTACTTGATGGAATCACAGGCTTCACACCACTCATTTTGATACTATTCAATATATCTGGAGATTTATTCTCATTTATTTCATTAATTTGATCTTCGTTTGTGCCTGGTTTATTAAAGAAAGCTAAACGAGCTTTTCTAACCTCTTCAATATCAGCACTCTCTCCCAAATCTATTGGTTTCTCATTGGTAACTTCCAGACTGGTATCTTTCAACGCTGTTGCCTCTTCTTTGAAATCAATCGCCTTATTATCATTCAATTGCTTTCTTAAACGAATTTCATCATCAATATTCTTCAACAAACTATCATCGTTTGAGCTCGACTGCTCTTTTTCATTGTCATCCTTGATTGGTTTACTCAAGCGATTGAAGGGTAATATAACCTGTTTAGTTTTGATGTTAGAAGGCTTCCAGGTGTCACATACTTCACAAGTAAACCTCCAGGAAGGGTTTTCTAGAGTACATTGCGTGCACGACCAGTAGGAACTGCTACTGTTATTGGTTTTGGTGAGGAGTGGTTTAGGATCGGCAGTACTTGGACCAGGGAAGGGGTGAGGTGTGGTGGGGGTAGTGGGACTCGCAAGAAGGCTTTGTATCGCCGATCCTGGAGTTGTGGCGACTGAGCTGGTGGTTTCCGATACTTCAGCAATGGTGGGTATGCTTGGACTGGGAGAGTGATGTCTTTTCATGCGGTTTGCTTCAAACAAGGCCTGAGTTTTCGAATTTTTCTCATCTTCTTCTTCTTCATCATCAAAGTCCTTTATTTCTTCAATAGTCACCCGTTCAGCCTCTCCCCCAACATTGTCATCCAACTCAACCGCATTCAATCTGTTCCATCGCCGCCTCTTCTCTCCCGGCGACTCCAGATACGTTTCTCTCGCTTCAAAAATAACAGTTTCCTGTTTTATCTCAGTGCTCTGTGGTGAATTGGGTCTGTCAAGTTGAGGCAAACTCTCTTCTTCCCTTGCCGCACCACTACCAAAAGAAAACCTCTTCTCTCGTCCGTCTCTCGAGAACAAACTGGACGTTTCTCTCGAAAAGAACGTGGTATTCACTGTAACTTTTGTTACATTGGTGATTGCATTGAAGAGGGAAACGAGTTCTCTAGCTCCGCTACGCTTTGGACTGTTGGCACTTTGTTGAACTTCATCACTGTTATTATAAACATGACTGTCTTGCAACTCAGGAAACGACGAATAAAATTTAGCATCCTCAGCATCAAGTATGGCTTTCTCCTTCGCATGCTCCTTTTGAACAATTTCTGCAGCTTCTCTATCCAACTCACTGATATTCACCAGCATTGATATTTGCGATTTTCTTTTTTCGTCTACCTTATCAGATTTTGAAGAAAACAAATTAAACTTATTTCCACTATCATTGACAATTAAACTAGACCTAGAAATCGCTACATCCGGCATCCAATCGTCAATTTTCGTCTTCTCTTTTTTCTTATCGAACAAAGTTTTACCGCTGGGCGATGGGTGATTGTCTCTGATGATGTTGCGTTTGTACCACGGCCTTGGTGATACCGGTGAGGAAGGTGTGAGTTTTGGTGCATCAACATGTAGGTTTGACGTTGAAGATGAAGCTGTGGAAGACGGAGATGCGACATCTTCACTTCTATTAGGCTTCAATATACCTTTTTCAAGTCTGAGCGTGTCGTTACTCAATGAGTAGGCCATCTTTTGACTGAGATTGGGTGAGGAAGGCGGTGTACAACAAAGACTGCTCCTCTTTTCAGCCACTGCTTGTAGTTTGGCAATATTTTTCAGTAGACGTTCCTTCTCTTCCAAACTGAGACTACCTTGTTTCTTTTCTCTACCAGACGAATTTCTGTAGCGAACAACATTGCTCTTATCTTCAACTGACGTACTAGAGGGTTCAGCTGGAGGAGGACTAACATTCAATGATTGTTTCCTATGTTTTTCAACAGGAGTTGCTCCAGTTAGAGATTGGTTCCCCTGCTTCTCAACCGAACTTATTTCAGTGATTGGTTTCTTCTCAACAGACTTTACTTCAATAACTGATTGTTTCTCCACAGAGTCTCCAACTTGTTTTGGAGTTTGAGTAGGAGGTTGTGGAGCAGGCCGTTTCTTCCTTCCCAAACTATGATTACCGCTTTTATTCGCCTTCTCATTACTAGTTGTAACAGTTGGTGGGGGCGGAGCCTTTCTCTTACCCCTCACGTGACAGTAAGCCCCCGCCTTCTTGTCTCTCGCCGATTCACTCACTGTTCTCCGATGAAACGGATCCTGCAAATTATTCACTTTCAACTTATCTTTCCCGCTTGTTGAGTTCGGTTTCGAGAGATGATTCAGGGTGGTTGGAAGGCTGTAATCTTTACGTGACAGTTGAGGAGGTGGAGGTGCTTTCCTTTTCTTCCTATTCAAAGTTGAGCCCTGACTACCTGTTGCTAGATTATTATCACTATCGGTGTTCTCGATTTTAGCAAATCGTCCAGCTACACTATCCAAACTCCTGCAAATAGTTCCACTCCCGAATAGATTATACTTCTTTTTCAAACTGATATTTTTGTCGAGCTGTCTAACTCTTTCGCTTTGCCTCACTCTTTGTCTATAGGTTTCAGTGTCAGCATCTTCGGCAATTTTAGATTGCAAAACAGGTCCAAACGGCCTATAGTTGTATGGATGGATGAAAGCGAAACTACTAGCGGTGGCTGTACTGAACAAGGTATCAACACTACCACAACTTGAACTGTTACTTCTAATCAATCGAGGCGATGGAGGAAAAACTTCTATAGCGTTATGAATACTATTTTCAGTTTCATCGTCATCATCGTCCTCATCATCTTCATCGTCAGTGTCTCCTTCTGATTTGATTCTACGAAACCAGCGAAAAAAAGAGAACAGTCCACTAGCAGTTTTTTCTTTTCTGGAGGACGAGCTTAATACATCCTGGGAAGAATCACTGTGAGAACGTCCATTTCTGAAGAATACCTGTCGGCGCGAAGCAAACTGCACATTGTCAGACACAGTAATACTCTCTACTTGCGAACTTGCCTGCACATTTCGACTAAAAACACCACTCATTCTTTTCACATTGTCAGCATTCTGATCGACAGCGTCTATTGGTCGAGTTCTCTTATTCAAATCACATACGTCAACTATCCTACTCCCATCATTGTTATGTTTCACTTTAAACAGCGCTATCTCGTTTCTAAAATCGCCGAATAGTGCTTCATTTCCATCGTTCGCATACTTCAGCTTCAATTCGACCCGGTTTCTTGGAGGTGCTCTTGGTGACATTTCCTCCCTTTGACTTCCACCACGCAAAGCGACCGCATTGCTAGTAGCTGGAAAATCGTGTGAATTTCCAAAATCATAATTTCTCACTTCGGTAGTTGGGAAGGTTGTTATATTCGGCTGAAACAAAAAAGAGAAATTTTAAATGACTGAATTAATAACTACCTACAGCATACTTCATAGTATAGCCTGTCCAAGCAAAGAAGACCCTCTGGCAAGATGAGAAAATGATTTCAGCTCGGTTAATATTGTTTAAAAAAATATTGATTTGGTCTTAAATTGTAGATCAGAATGTTTTCTAAGTTTAAGACCAAATCAATCATTTTTGGACCGAGCTGGAGTCATTTTCTCATCTTGCCAGAGGGTTTTCTTTGCTTGGACGAACTATACTGTATATAATAAATAAAAATAAAAATCAAGTAACCTTTAAAAAAACATTGAAAATTAGCTCAAGTCTCAAAACATATCTTTTATGTAATTATATTTTCAAAGTTTTATAAAGGGTACTTGATTTTTATTTATTAACTACCTATAATATGTAGTAACTTGTAATACACTAATATATTCCTATCGTTATACTTCAATATAAAATGTATTCCAAGCAATTAAAAGTTCAATGAATCAAGCAAAATTGAGATTGACTCTACTAATGGCGGATGTATTTCCGTATTGCCACTGGAAAACGCCAGACTGTTCAGTAAATTATGAGAATGGAACATTGCCAGATCTTAGATTAAGAGAAATTGGCCGGTAACATGCATGATTCGATAAATTCAATTTGCTAAATGATTCACACATTTATCTGTCATTAAACTCTATCTCCAAATCCAATATCATCAGTATTTTGCTAAATTATTTAGATTCTCTTCTTTATTGAAATTCGATACTAGTACTAGATTATTAAATTAAAGAATGAGACTAGTTGATTATTTTTATAAACTAGAATGTTTCTCGAAAATAGTTGGCCTAGTGAACCACAGAAAAATCTGTATCCATAGTTTCATTTCACGTAGATGAGATTTATCAATGATAGAAAAAGTTTTTATAAAAAATAGACTGCATAGAAAACGCTTGAAAATCAATTAGAGGAGTACAGAGTTACTTTTTATCGAATTTTCTCTTCCGGGTTGAGGTTTTCAAATATTTCTTGACTCGACTATTCGTATTTTTTCCAAAGCAATTCTATATTTCCACTGAGATTCCCTTTTATTTACTAATATTATACTATGACATTATAAGTGACTTATGTTATAATAGATGAAAATAAAAATCACAGTACCCTTGTAGTATTTTCTATTAAAACATAATATGTTTTGCTCTCTTTAGAGACATTGTCAAGAGTGAATGAACAACATTAAATTAATTCCACTCTACTGAATTCTTATTTATGAAAGTATGTGTTTGTTTATTACAGTTTATTTATATGATTTAGTTTCCAATCTACAAAATTTTATAGAAATGTAAGTTATGTCTAGCAATAATATTCACACTTGATTATGCCCCTTAGGAGTTGGAGGAATTGGTCCCTCTCAGGAGAGCGGAGCATGTTGTGTATAAATAAATAAAAATTACTTAAAGAGTACTGTGAATTTGATTCTCATCTATTGATAGTAGCCCTAGACAAAAAGGAGACAATGTGTTACTTACTTTGTATTTTATGATCTGATTGTTTTTATTGTTGTCGAGTGAATTCAATGATGATTGGCGGAGGTCTTTACACGAAGTATTGAATTTTGAATTTGCCCCAGTATCTGAAACAAAATAATTCTGTGAGAAACTTGAAATAAGAATAATTTAACCAATATTATTGTTATTGAAAACCATAGGGGACATTAAAAGGTAACTAGGATTGTATGCGTTCATAAACGAGCTGTAGATAAAAGTAAGAATCGTTATTCTATTATAGTCCTTGTTTCCTTATTCATGAAATTTTACTTTTTATCATTATTGTCAGTGCAATATGTCAGCAAGTTGAATGAAACACTATACTCTGCCAATCTAAATGCAAGTTTCTTTTTGACAGAACATCAGTTCTAATATTGTGAGTTGGCTGAAGGCCAGAATTTTCAGTTTAAATTTTTAAAACGTTAGTTGTTTTGACAACTTCATGTTGTGTGGTGCAATATAGGCTATCAAAGCAAATTGAAAATATTTGGGACTACGGTATCTGAACAAATTAAAAATATTTGGGGGTTATAAGCTTGCGTTAAAAAAACAAATTTGATAGTTTGCATTGCAGTATTATTGAATTTCTATTGAAAAAATACAATTAAAGGCAAGTTTGAGGGAAAGGATAGAGTGTGCAATAGCCTATATCATATTTTGAAATTTTCACAAATATTTTAAAGTAAGACCAGTAAAATACAGGAATTAAAAAATTTCAAGTAATTTTCTTAAAATTTTAATGGACACAATAAACATTATTGATCATTAATAAAAACGATAATATATGAATTTATAAAACATTATTAACAAAGGAATTAGATAATAGCTTATTTCCTATATAATTTATTATTTTGGCCTACTAAGTAATTCAAGTCCTGGGATGATGAGTAATTACGATACTAAAAATAATCTAGGCATCAAGTATTTATTTACTTAGCATCAATATTATTTTTTCCCAACGATTCAATAAAAAACAGAGCTAAGGTTTAGTCAGCTCTAAAAACTATATCATCAAATCAATAGGTAGAATATGGATATAAGCGTAAGTACAGTATAGAAAAAATGAAATGTGAATAAAAGAAAGTTTACCACTGGTGCTCAACATTTTAAGGCATTGTCCAAAGTATCAAATTAAACTTCGGTTTGTCACCCAACAGGAACATAGCGAGCTGTTTGAAATTTTCAGTGTTTGAATAAGAGGATAGAATGTGATAGAATAAATTTCACAATAATTATTGAAGTTAACATTCAATTCGACAATGTAATAAATGTTTACATTATTTTTTAAAAGAAAACACGGTTATGTTCGCTTCACTATACAGAAATCTTGTCACCAACCAAAATCATATGATCAATGAAATCATTCTAAGCACTCAATATCGAGTTCTTTTATTGAAAAATCAGCTGATGTTGGCAACAATCTCATTAGCAAATAATAAAATTTGCCAAATGTGACTAGAACATCGAGGTTACCTCTTTGGAATAGAACTTTTAGTAAAGTGGAGTCCTTCAAAAGAAACGAGTAAATATCATCTCTCAAGAAAAATACATTCACGCAATACTATTTAGCCGATTCGAATTTCACAATATTGGAAATTTAACAGTTCAACGATTTATAAAAAGATGCATATGGCTTCCGTGGTGGGAGCTACCCCCATTCTTTATAGGTTCGCTATGAAGAATTATGAATTTGATTTACAATTGGAATCAACAAACTTTATAGCTTTTCATAATTCTGAATAAAACGGGGGAATATTATTTTAATGATAAAGAAAAACAAAAATTACAGTAGTTCAATCAATGAATCAATATACATAATTTTATAATGAATTAAATGAAATTCTATAGAAATTATCACTGCACTGATATAGCCTCACACATGGATGCAATATTTTGTGAATGAATAAATTTATATAAATTAAATTCTAATTATTCTCCAAGTACTCTTCAAATATATAATAATACGATCTTTCGAATTGTCTAGTTTAAAAATTACGAAAGACGTGAATCATCATTCATTAACTAATTGAACAACAATTACTATTCAATTCCTAGGCTATAAAATGTACGCGCGTAATCAAAGCTACAAAAACATTAGTTTCAAAACTGAATACTAGTAAGACCAATATTAAACGGTAATATTTCAATTATATATGAAAAGAAATAGAAATACAAAGTTATATTTTTCATAAAATAATAAATATTACCGTGTGAACAGATAGTCAAAAACTTGAAAAACAAATAAAGCTACACATCAATTAAACAACAATCACGACATCCTCTAACTTAAGAGTTCGTAATAAACGCCACAAAAACATTAGTTTCCATGCTAAACAGAATAATTTCCCAATAATTGAAAACTACATCGTATTACAAGTATTCTACAGCTTGAACGAATTGAGTTATTCTACCTTCAACTTGAGTGTAGGTAGTTAACGCCACAAAAACATTAGTTTCGATGCTCAACGCAAGAATTTTCCGATAATGAAAATTAGATCACATTACAGGTATTCTACACCTTGAACGACTTGAATTAATTCTACCTTTATTTCGAATGATCGTAATCAACGCCACAAAAAATGAGTTTCGAAACCACACTAGAATTTTCCAACAATGAAAACTACACCACAGTATCAACACTTATTCAGTATTCCACAACTTGAAAACCGAATTTACAGCCGATCACATTTCATTGTTTCCCTTCAGCACACACGCGACAAACAGTAGCTATTACAAAGATCCATTTAGCCGTCGCTATGAACAAGAGCGCGACACACTGTGCACTGCACTGAGATCTGGAGCGACAAAGAGAGAGATCGAACAAAGAAAATTCCGTCACCGGATCGCGACACACAGACGGTGTTCCCGGTTAGTCACAGACTCCGGCCTGTCTCGCCATCGCCACTGAACCGCATGCGGTACAACTCTTTACTACTGCACCGCGTAACCCTCTCGTAAAGCACGGCCGAAAAATAATGAAACGAGAAAGATTACGAAGACGACGACAAAGAAGAAGAATGAGAAGAAAAATTTACGAATTGGATGATGAAGGGAAGGAGAAAAAGAAGAAGAAAGAGGAGGAGGAGAATAGTTCTTGTCCGAGCGAAGTTCGGCGCCCGACGGGCTAATTTTAACACGCCGCTCTTCACCACTGACTAGTCTGTCCAAGCAACGAAGACATTCTGGCAAGATGGAAAAATGACTCCAGGTCGGTCAATATTTGTTCAAAAGCTATAAATTTGGTATCAAATTTTAGGGCAGAATGTTTTCTACAAGTTGAAAGCAAATTAAAATATTTTGAACCAATATTGATCGAGCTGGAGACATTTTCCCATCTTGCCTGAATGTCTTGTTTGCTTGGACAGACTATTTTGTGTGGTGCACGGCGGCTATTGATGATGATGATGATGATGGTAATGACTGTCGAAGGGCTAGGGGAAGGGTGGCCTCCCACCACCGTTGAAATCATCTGCCAAACTAGACTACTGTACTTGCAGCTCACACCGAATTTGTCTTATTTTTACAAAAGATTGTTGCACTCCCACATTCAGAAAGGTTGTTCAGTTCAATATACTCCATTTTCATTATAATCCCAAAGTTTTGGGAAAATCCTGTTGTACTCTCCATTGTAAATTATGATATAAATAATTATGATTATGATAATCAAATATTGTGATGAAAATACAGTAAAGAAAAACAGTAAAGAGAATAATTGATAACAATAATTATTGGTTGGAGAAATTCTTGATTCAGACTAGGGTGGATTCTGTAAGGAAGAAATCTGTAATCTATCAGTATTTTATGAAGACGAACATGTTTAATCAAAAGACTTTGATATAAACATCATTCTACGTTTGTTTAGGGAGACAATATTGCCTATATTAATTTATACCCACGATAGAAGATTAATTTACAAAAAAAGTTCTTCTCAGATCGGATTAGTATGAAATCAATAATTCATTCTTTCAATTGTTGGAATTAGTTGTTACATTGCATACATACCAGTATGATACCACTGGTAACATTTATTTGATATAAAGAAAACAATATACTTATAGGATAAAACAGAGACGATCAAGTTCAAAATGTCTTTTTTCCAAATTTTGAGAATAATTTAAAATTGTCTGAAAGTTATATTTACAATCCACGTTCACTCATAGTAGAGATATTACTAGATAATTATCACTGAAGGATGAAAATGAACTTGAGGAATTTGATATTATAAAGCTTATTCATCAGATTGACACTTTGGTTCAATTTCATTAAATTAATTCAATGATGTCGATCAGAATGTCTATAATTTTTTAGATAATGAAAGATACGATTTCACATAAGAAAAATGCAAAATATATTTGATAGTTCTGGAATAAAAATTGTAATTCAATCCTTCAAACTATTACAAGTGTAAATATTGCTTTCCTAAATAGATTGTGATGTAATGATGGCACAAGGTTAGTGAGCGCTGCCAAAACCAATGCCTACATCTTTAGACTTCATTCTCACCAATTTCAGACAGCCACAAGACGATCGTCCATCTTATGGATGCAATTCAAGAAATGACTAATATAGAATTGAATGTAACAACATTTTCTTAGAGAATAGACAATTTTAATGCGTTATCAAGTATGAGTTTGGTTTCATACGTTGAACTAATGCATTTTTAAATGAATGATCTTCAACACGTTGATGAATTTATCAAGAGAAGGGAGATGGATGAAATGATAATCAATGAAAATTAAATGCAATCTACTGTTCTCAAGAAAAACTCTAATCTTATCTCAATATTATTGTATTGTGAGAGCCTAGATTCATTTATGTATGCCAATGAGCCTGTTATTGGAATTTAGCTCAATGAATTATAAGTATATTAATTATAATTAATAAGATCAATTTATGAGACAAAGATTCCATTTATCGGACCTCATTCTGACCTCAATCAGACAAACTGGTCAAAACTTATAGAATATTCATATCTTCGATCAGTACCTTACATGTCAAGATAAAACTACAAATATAAAGATACAGTAGATTGAATGTTTAATTGATCAGAAATAAAAAGGTTTGGTAGTATAAAGATAATTTTCAAAGAAATCACCAATCGAATACAACAATAGAAAAAAAAATATGAGAAGAATTGTCTAACTTATGTTGTTATGTCCCATAATTGTGAAAAAAATAATTTCAAAATATAACTACTGTTCAATAACAAATCCAACAATATTGTAGACGAGCACTCAAGCAGTTTGAACTTGAATTCGCCATTCAAAACAGACATTAAGAAACATAGGGCAAACGTGAGTGTTTATTCAAATGGAAAGAATTGAAAACGAGTATTTTTAGAGCGAATAGACTGACGGGCATGTAAAGAGTTATATTGTAGTTGGGTGTGAAAAGAAGATAGGAAAACATTATTCTGGTAAGTGTTAGAAGATGCATGGATGTTAGGCTATACTTAGCGTGCCTCCCACAGCATCCTGTGAAGCGATACTATTCACGCTGGAGCACATTCACTGTGAAATTCCGAATGAGGGGAAATAAAGCATATGCTCATTTCGAAACTGGAGAAATATCAAAATGCTTAACCACCAAAAAAGTAAACTAAAAAAATAGCAGCCACATGTTAAAGACTTTTTCGTTTTAAAAACAAGAAGTGATGAACTATCATCGAGCAAACACTGTACCAAACTCTGATGGTTGATGGATTCAGATTATTCCTTTTTACTCCATTTACTTATTATTTACTTTTTGAATAAAGATTTCAGTTTGCGAATATGATAAATGAATAATGTTGGACTGTAAAATAATTATAAATCATGGGTATTTGAAAAATTTTAAATGAACATTAAACTTATCTATTTTACTTTTTAAAATGTGAAGAGAGTTTCTCCACTTGTTTCTCATCACTGTTGGTATATTCAATTTTTCCCTCAAGAAATTGTTAATTTCTTAAAGAGGCCACTTTAGTTCCACTTCAACGTCAATTTTCAATAATAATCAAAATCAAGGAGAGCTAATGATAGAAATAGAAGCAACCACAATTATGTATTTGATAATAAAGACATGATCTACATAAATATGGCTTATTATACATAATTGGCTTATTCGCCTTCACTTTCTGTATGTTTATTTCCAGATAACAACCGAGTTCTAGGTAGATAGGACTGTTGTCTCATAGACTAACAAACCAAGAGTAAACAATAATATGGTTTCGACGAGTTTTATAGTTAAAAATGGGAAGGAACTTCTTGGTAAATAAAGTGAAATAGAAATAACGTGAGCTGGAAACTTCTTACCAAAAAATAAACAAATGACTGGTATTTATTAATCCCATTAGATTTAATCTCAGTTAAAATTAGATCAAATCAGATTTAATCTCAATTAAATCTGTTTACCAAAGATTCTAAAATTCAAAATTTGTCGTACTCTGTTTCTGGTGTGGAAATTAGCGTTTGAGAAATATTTTATGACATTAATTTCTTTTTGCCTTGTTTGTTTAAATTTAAGTGATACAGTCTTGGGCTTTAAAGTCTGTTGTACTATTTCATGTAAAAAAGAGTGTAACAACCGAAACCGGTATATCAATTCATAATAAATCTGTCATTCGACAATATCTAGTCTTCTTATTCAATAAGAAACATATGACATACGCACACATCATTCAAATAATAGGAAATGATTTCCACGTCTTTAGTACAGTGAAAACATAAAGCCGTGAGTTTTTCGACCCGGCATCACAATAAAGAATCGAGTAAGTCCTGTGGCTGACACAGTTCATAATCAAGAACAATCAAGCCTGATTAAGAGTAAGTGACGCCTCTCTTGGCTTAATAATGTTATAAATTGCTTACTTTTGAAGCAGTCGTGACAGCCAAGTCAACATCTAGTTCAAATGTCCCTTCTCACTCGCACGTCAAAAATTCGCAACCTGATAGGTCGGGGGTTATAAACTGATGAATCAATAACATGTCATGTAGGATTATTTACATACAATACAACATTGCTATAAATCATTTATGTGGAACTATACTGTATACTCCAATATTGTATAACTGTTAAGTGGTTCAGACAGAAATATCTGAACAATAATAATAATTCGCAGATTGTATTCATGATATTTTTCAATATATATGATTATATTCAAATAAATGATGCCTTCAGTTTAACGTTCCAAGTGATACTAAGATAGAGTTCAAGTTATCTAAAATATGGTATTCTTGATGTTTGGTGTCCTACCTACCGATTGTGATTATTCAATTGTGTTGAATTGGAGTTGGACGGCTCTGGTTTTTTACAAGAATTAAATTGCATTTATAGTTTATACTCTATAAACATATTCCGTATTAAAGCATAAAAAATTAATTTATTTTTTACACTTTATTTTTGTTAGGATAAGTTTAAAAAAGGATTAACAGACAGATAGAGTGGAATTGAATCGATGAATTCCTATTGAACAACAATTAATGTTGTTTCAAAGATTTTGTTAGGTGGATGTTTTTTAAATGGCGCATAAACAAATCAGCAAATAATTATTTATTTTTATGAAATACCACTCAATACTTCACTTGTTTTGATACAAAAAATCAGAGTATTATATTAGTTATTGATTAGAGAACAGAATTGAACAAATACAAAATTTTGTTAGTAACACATTGAACAACCAAGAGATTGAATTGAACAATACTTTTTACCCCTTACCGACATGTGGAGCACAGCAGATTGCTTTGTACAAAATGAAATATACACAAATAAAGCCAAAACATTTTAAAGGGCTTGAGTACAAAGTTATAATAAACAGAGCGAAACAAAATGCAGGCAAACAGTTTGATAGTCGAGAATGTATCGTTGACATAGCGTTATTATGATTGAAGCAATATTAATGCCAGCATGAATGAAACTCACTACTGCCAACAAATCAATGCATTTTCTGGCAAACAATACTGATAGGTTGAAATCATTTGATTGACAATCAAGATCTGTTTATTTGAATTGTGTAGGTTAAGGCAGGTCCTTAGCTGCAACCCAAATCATAATAGACACTCAATGACCAGAAGGACTTCCTACTTATGGATTATATGATTATTCGATGATGATTTATACTTTATACCTCTATTCTATAATGATTTATACTATATTATGCTTTACACCCCGCTTCAAACCAATAAATTTATGTTTTACTAATTCAAGTCCAAAATGATCAACACTAGTACAAAATCACTGTGTTAACTCAAGGTTTTCGGCAAATGCAAATTAATGGAATAAATGTATCAATGTTTATTAAGTTTGATTCACACAGCATACTTTTTAGCTTGATATCAGCATTGAATTATATTTTGAGTTGAAATAAGAGTCGGTCTGATATTCGTCTGTATAGCCTATAAGACACTGTAGTGTAGTGAATAGTTCGATGCATTCCAACAACAAGAATTAGTCACATTTGAACACATGAGTGAGAAAATCTTGAAGATACAATTTATTGGAGAAGATTGAAAAAAATACATATAACAGATCAAAGAACCAAAAACAAGAAAAAGAGGAAACCGCTTGAAACCTTTGATGCGTTATTTCTTGTGGTAATGTGGGCATTCAAGTCCAAACAAATGTCAACAAATAAATACGACATTCTATTCTTTGTGAAAGCTTTTACTTTCTTTGAAAAGGCGCCTTTGTCAGTACAAACAAAATACAAATTGTGTAAGCTTTGATGTTTTCGAATAATCTAGTTCCATCTTCCAGTTCAATCGACGCCTGTCATTCAAAGTATCATTCAAGACACTGTTCTGCAGTATTAAATTTGAACGAGCATCTCGTTCTTTTAGAAGATCAAAACAAGCCGTGAAATTAGGAATTTGCTTCTGTGATAGATTATCTAATAAATTCTGTGACTGGTTTGAATTAGATAACTGTTGAGGGATTCTTGATTGCATAGTAGATATATTCATGTAACATTTCAAGATAACGAACTAGGTTTTCAACGGCCTAAGTATCTTTAATTGTAAGCAGTTACTAAATTAAACAGGCTAGAGACTTTGTACGAAGAATTATATACCTACGGATTTTCAATACTTCCAATTGTATCTTAATCAAAGCTATCTATTTAGAGATATTTTTCAACACAACAAAATAGATTTTTTCCAAATTTTGAGCTCAAAAATCAAAAGGGGAAATAATACCATTCGTTCATGGAGTATTAGCAGTGTTATTAGCAGCTAAGAGTTCAAAATCATTTTGAACTAATGAATAATTTTAATCTAATAATAATGAGCAGTCTATTTTCAACACATTGCTTGATAGAGAGTTGTATTAAGGAGAGAAACTACTCAATAATACGATGATCCTTGAATCTAAAAATTCTCAAGGCAACGCAACCACTCCAAAACGCCAGTGCAAAATGATTCATGCAAATTATTTATTTTCTATAACTGAACAAGTAAGGTTCTGACACTAACGAAACATTTTCAAAGTATTGAAAGATTGACTTCTTTAGACGTGTAGTTTCTTACACTAAAATCTATTTATCTTAGTAATCTAGAGAATAATAATAATTTTGTGCCCTTATTTATTCACCTTATTATGGAGAAATTCTACAACATATCTGTAGGAAGAGTAAATAATAATTCTCCCTATTAGTTAAAAATAACTGGAAAGTGTTTTATGAAGCACATTGTATTCAAAATATGGTTCATGAAAATATCCTATTACAAAAATAATACCATAAAATATTTATTCTTAGAATCAAGATTGATGTTTTAGAACTCCATGATAAAAAAGAGCACAGTTTGAAATTGCCTATTTCACTTTAATAATTAAGCATTTTTAAACCTAGGCCGGAATTTAATGTTACAGTAAACATTATACCGACTACGACAACATAATAATTCTATCCTGAACAAAACTTTGAAATGGTTAGGCCAGCTTATCTCAAAGGTCTCACAAAAATATTTGAGAATACCAGGTTCAACTAGGAATACGACTGCAAAATAGAAGGGTTTCTAGTCATACTGTACGTTCAAATACGGATCAGCCTATTATCGATTGTTCCATTCTCACTTGAGCTATGGACTTCGTCTATGGGGTAACTGCAGTGAAATTAAGAGGGCATTTGTATGGCAGAAGAAGGCTGTCAGATGCATAGTTTGTCTCAGCAATCAATAGTATAGCTGGCACCATAAGTTAGGCGTTTTCGTCTGTCTCTTATACGTGATGTAATTATCAACAGCTGATGTAAAGCATCTATTGTCTCTTTTAATTTCGAAAACATCGTTTAGGAATAGCTAAATGACATCTCAAATTGACAACATCAGCTGTTGGAGCACACAACAAGCAGTCGAAACTGCCCAACTTTTTGACGTCAACTATATGCATCATGAGATTGAACCCATAAATCAATAATTATTGTTGAGTAGTTGTGAAGGTAATATTGTGGAAGTTATACATATTCAATAAAGATACAAGATATTGTAAAACCATATATTTTACATGTGGTTCAATTATATATTGTTTTCAATCTTGTCTTCCTATTCAACACAAAAATCAATTGGGAATTTACATTAGTTGTTGGACTACTGCTACATACTACGCATTAAATAATTAAGAAAATTTCTTTATTGGGCTACTTGAATATGTCCTCAAGAATAACAAATGAATTATTATAAATATACTCGTACGTCAGTATTGATACTGTAGTATGGGGTACAGTAACAGTAATATGAATAATTACGACAATATCACCTTCACAACTAAACAAAAAGTATTTTGGCTAAGCAGGCTTTCACATTGGTGTATTGTGTCGTGTATTGAGCATCATGTTTTGAAATTGATCTCTATAATAACATAAATGTTAAATATTCAAGATCATAATCAACATAATGTTATGATAGGGAAAAATGTCAAAACATAAGGCTCATTAGATAAGGATAAGATAATACAATATATGAAAGCCGTTTCATATTAGTTGTTAATATACAGCATTAAAAACAAAATGGTTAAATAATCATAATATGATTAGAATAATAAATTGAAACACAATGATAATGTAAATTTTACCTTTTATTTTGGTGTAGAACCAAGGTATCATTATCAGGGTGTTCTGTTTCATTATGGAACCATCTACAAACATCGACAACAACTCAGATTTTCAAGATTAGAATACAAAAGTAAGATTGGAAAAAGATGAGTATCAGGAATATTGTTGTCATCATTACCTTTGTCTTGCGAGTCGAACAGCTTTGACAGGTGCGCCAATCGTCATTGTGTTAGTAGCAAACAAACGCCATCAAACAAGTCATCGGTTACTTGACAAAACTTGCTGAGCAGTGCTCTTCAATCAAACCTGGAATGTGGTTTGGGAGACAATGTGTGGCTTGCACTATCTGCGACTGTGGTACCAGCAGGCCATGCTTCGGCTTACAGGTGAACAGCAGCCGGTTACCCCAGGCTCCATCGATGCCTCCATAGGGAAGAGGATTATCCTGAAAATATATATATTCAAATCAATTTATTTCAATTTACAAATAAACAGATACATTATCAATATAGATTGTTCAAATTCACAATAACAGATCAATAATCAATTCGATTGCTCAATAAATATCAGAAAAATAATCAGAATAAACAGAATAATCAGAACAATACACAGAATAATAAAACAAAACAGAACAATAAACAGAATAATCAGAACAATAAACAGAAAATAATCAATTTCAATTGCTCAATACAAATTGAAATAAATTTTTCAACACCCGCATCGGCATAAGAGCCCGTTCCCTGTGCGAGGGAATGAGTTTATAAATAACAGTTTATAAGAACAAAGTGATCTAAAATAAAGTTCACTGAAATTCATCACCGATATGCTGTCTAATTCACTTATGTCTTGATAGGACCTTATGTCCAATTGACTGCATGTCGGTGATAAATCCCAGTGAATATTACACACAGCAGCTCGTCATTTATCAAGAAACCACCTCCTTCTTAAATAATGAATTAAATCTATAAAATAATACTAGATTAAGTTTCTTATAGATAATTATTTGAAGAATAATATAGGTTTATATGACTAATAGGTTTAAATAATAAAGTTAATATGATAGATTTATCATTATAGGTTTATCTTATGCAGGTTTAAATGACATAAAATGATAAAATAGATAATTAGAAACAAAAAAATGACGAGATTTAGGGTTAAAAACAACAACTTTAGCCAACCTATCTATCCAGTTTTAAATTGTGTTGAGCAGATGAAAGAAAGCAAATCAACTTATATCTTTAATTTGATTTCTCGGTACCTTAACAAGACAAACTTCCGTTTGTCGCTTCAATCTCAAAGATTAATTCACAATTCAATATTTAAGGCAGAGGATTGTAATGTGAGACAATTTTCTCACTCTGATCTTCTGGAATTATTGAGTGGTTTTCACTTACAAACCTAAATCCACAATAAACTTGTGCCGTCAATGCTTGATATGGAATAATATTGTATTCGGCTCTTATTGAGCCGAATTAAGATGAATTAAGATGTTAAGCTTTTCTGCTTCTTTTTACACTTGCTACTACTATTTTATTGTTAACCCGATTAGGTACCTACTCAATCAATTCACTCAACATTAAACATTCTAAAATACAAGCGGTTTTAAGGAGAATTTATATATTCATGACACTTCAAGTTATTATGACTTGTGAGTCATGATATAACTCATATTCAATTCAAACATTGTTACCAATGATAATTCAATATCAGATAACAATATAGATTCAGTGGAATGTATTATTTTAAATGGTTTGAAAAAATCAAGTTTATATTGAATGCATAATTTATAAATAATTTTTGAAATTTTTTGGAAGTTTTGATTCTATTCACCCCATATATCCTATTCACCCCGTTTTACGGTATAGTTTCTGGTTCACTTATGAATGAATTTATCATGTTGAGCAAGAATATTACGGCTCTGCTAAGAAGTATTGTTAACTTATAATTACGAGAAATCTGGCTACCATTGAATCATCTGAATTCTACATATCATCATAACTAAGATATTACTGCTAAGTGAACCCTTTAGCACCGTTGTGCAAAAATTATTTTCATCTGTAAATGAATAATGTAAACTTATCCATAATTTTTGTAACTTTTATTTTTAAGCTTTTATTAGTTTGTCATAATTCATTTTATTCAGACAAGTGTATTTTACTGTCTGATATATCTTGACACCTCTCTGCATAAGGAGGAACCATACACATAGTAACACAGCAGTATAATTATCCATTATAATGTTAGATCATTGTTTTGTGTAAATTATGCTTTTATTGGTGAATGAATAAATTTGAATACTGAAATTCAATAAGTAGATGTAGATGAGCCGGTTAAACTTGAGAAACAATTGATAAAACTTACCAATTCCACCCCAATAGTCCATTCTGGGCCAATTTCTGGAAGGTGGCCTATCCATCTTACTGTACTAGCTTGTGGAATGCCACTTCCACTAGCAAGCCAGAAAACTCTTTCTCCCACCAATATTGGAGGTGCAGAATTATTCATTTTTTCTTCTATGCCAAGAGCCTAAAACATATGAAGAATGATTATCAAAAATTAAATTGTAGCCTAATACATATGTGAGGAGTAAGGCAATAGAAAAAGCTCACTCTTAAAGCGAAACAATAATTTATGTGTCAACAGTGGTGGTACTTGTAATCAATAACTTAATTTGTTACCGTTTCCAAAACCACTATAAATCTATCCATGGGAAAAATTTCAATGAAAATATAATAGATATAAAACAAAATCATGAGCTAAGATAAACTATTAAATTATCCCAAAAAATCCTTAGACAATCAACAGAAGGTTAATAAATCCTTTTAGGTCAATATTAAAATTGATTGAAGGTTTACTGACTCCGTTTGATATTTTTAAGGCTACCGTATGTAGCAGTGGCGTATTTTCCAGGCTAGCTAGGCTAGCTGCGAAGCCCAACTAGTTTTTATAGAAAATAATTTCATTTATATGTAAGTTACATTTGAAAAGGTTTTAATATTTGAAAAAAGTATGAGCGATGAAATATTACATCAAATTCTGAAATTCATCGCGTGAGCTGCAGCGCGACAAGTCCAAGTGCCGTATACAATGCAAGTTCTCCGATCAGCGATCAAACAAGCTAAGGCTAGCGCGGTAGTCCAACGGCCCATATAAGTAATGCTAATGTTGTATATAGGAGGAGTGAGGAGGGGTGGGAGTGAGCACGTTATCCAGTGCAGTGAAAATGACTCAAGCTATCTCTGTGGAGAGAGCTTGATTGCCGATCACAGCCGAAACAAATCGTATTCCGGTCTTGTCGGGTGGCTACCGGTTAGCCACGGTCAGCTAGGCAGCCACAGCTTTGACACACACTGTTTGAATATTTCGCTCATATTCTTGTACGTGCTGTATTTTTTGAGTTCTGTAATGTTCCCTTGTTACTTGTTATTCATTTCAAAAAATTTGATTTGCATATGCTATATTAAAGTTCATTAAATAAATTTACGTTATAAATTTTCACTTTAAAATTTTGTTGATCTTCGGAAGCACTGAGACATATCTTCAGGCTTCAGCATACCTGAATTTTCAAGTTTTATAACTGCTATTTTGGGTTATGTGATAGTGGGAGGTGGGGTAGAAGAAGGAATTTTACATTTATTATTATTATTCTATATCATTGACTCGTAAAGTTGAGAATTTTTTGTAAAAAAATATTCAGTCATACAATGTTAAATTGTAAATTTGTATTGTTCAAATTGAAGTTTTAAATAAGTTACTGTATATTTTTGCTATATTTTCGTCATTAAAGGTTCAATTTTGTGAGTGTGGGAGGGGAAGTTGGTTTTATTGCAAGGAAAGCTAGCCCAAAGTAAGTTTTGAGGCTACGCCTCTGGTATGTAGGTAGTCTAATAAAAATTTATCAATAAAGACCAATAATTATTCTCTACAAAAATAAGTGAAACTGACACTTTGATTCCAATAAGCCATTCATGACTTGCTATGCAATTCTCAAGTTTATTCAACAGATGAATTTACTTTAAAAAATAAGTTAATCAAACTTAACCTGGATGGATTTAGAATGTAGAACTCAAAGTACGTGTTCTTGATTAAAAAACTAGGATTCAATTCTTGAAAGATTAGTTAACTATTCCTCTATTATGGTAAGTTAGAATGGAGCCTAATGCTAATTATTATAATCATAAGGTTATTGTTTTGATTTGATGTGCTCCTATTAGGCTACAATTTAGAATAAGTGCTCCCCAGTCCCTAGAAGTTAGGACTTTCCCCATTTTTTGTTCATCCCACATTGACAAACAAGGCATTGAAAATTTTCCAAGAAAGTTGAAAATTTTGGTATATTATAAAAATAATTACCAATCCACAAAGATATTCTAATGATATTTACATCTTCACACTTAATCGATCACACACTGAACAGTGCCAGTGTCAGTGAACACTATCACTATCAGAACAGTTCGAAAAATAGAGGTTAGCGAAATGGAAATCCGATCCGATGTAGTTTAATAAAATGCCGCTTGATAGCGTGCCGTTGAAAGGCACTTTTGCCAACGACGGGTTGGGTAAATTCACTATTTCGACAACTCGCTGTTTCAGCCAAAACACCGAACTGTCGCCAGGGAGGTGACTCGCTATTTTTCTGTGACGGGTGACTCGCTGTTTTTGTGTGATCGCGCTGCCTGTCGACAACTCGCTATTTTCCCCGCTAGCCGCCCACTCCATATAAGACCGTGTCAAAGATTACCGACGAAAAACCCGCTAATTATTAAGTGGGTCAAGAAAGTGAGTGGGACATAATCGAGTGAATAGCCCAGTCAAATGGTACGTCCAGACGGGTGTTTTAGGAAAGCGGTGCAAAAGTTTTTTTCTCGACAGTTTCATATGTATTTTAGGACGCTGAACTCGAATATAATATTTGCATACTCCTCAGGGGACGGCTTCACCCCCAAAATTCCAAAAAACCCTTAAATTTTGTGACTTTTTTGAGTTTTTCTTTTTTTTGTGAAAACTAATCGGTTTTCAAAAAATGTGTTCCAGTACAAATTGAAGAAAACAAATTTAGCTACAAAATGAGTGGTCACATTCGAAGTTTGGATCAATGACTGCCAAGCTATGAACTGTCAAAAAAGCGGTAGTTTTTGAGCTTTTATGGAAAAAGTCAGAATTGCTCACTTCAACTTGCTACAACTTGAAACCAGATGAGATATGTAGAAACTTCACATATGAGGTAAAAGTACAATCCATTCTGAACAAGTTTCACCTTTTATTTTTCAATTTACCTCTAGGGTGGGGGAACAGTCTTGCTCATCACAAGAAGCCATTTGGATTTATTTTTTGAAGTATAAAGTATTCTGGGGAAGCAATTCAATGACTTTTTGTACCATGATTTAGCATCCAATAGCATGGTTGATAAAGTTATAGGCTATTTAAAAATAAAAATTCAAGTGGTTATTTTTTATAACTTGATGTTAGCTGGCTTCCAATTGAGGTATTGTAGCCTATTATGTATCAAGCCTCTTTTTATGAATTCATCTCTATGATGACATAATATTCAAGATTAAAATCACCATATCATAGCCTATATATGTTGTTATAGAGGAACGAATTTCAAAACATGAGGCTTGATATACTTAATACCTAATACACCAATGTTAAAGCCACACTAATATTTACAACAATCCTACTGGACTTGTTGTAGTCATTTATTATTAATTTGATGAGTTTAAGATGATGGTTTAATGAGAAAACGGTTATTCGATTGAATAGTTTTTGACTGTAATCTCAATTGTGATTATGATTGATTTTTAATTTTATTATAAACGCAAAGGTAATTTGATTATAATGTAATGTAAAGTAGCTTAATAAACTCTATCAAAACCTTAAGTTAAGTGTTATCAATGGATGGAGAAGAAGCCAAGTTACAAATATGTATAATTCAACCAATAAACTTATCATCATCACTCAGTGTAATTAGTGATTAGATATAGCAAAGACGTCAGCTTTGAAGTTTGAAATTTCAACTAGGAGAATGGAGTTAACTTAAAAAATTCAAGTTTATCAATATAGGCCTATTTGAATTTGAAAAAAAAATCTTTAAAAGGCTATATTGAACTCATATTTGTACAATACCGTTCTAATGTTAATATTGAGTTTAGTGACTGATAAAATGGATATCAGTTCTAAAATTATTGAATATCTTAAATTAAATATAACTCTTGCTTTTTGTCTTTTCAGCAATTTATACTATTGAATGATTGCAGAGTCTTCCTCTCTTTCCTACAGTCAATTTGTTAATGGAAGAATAGCCTATCATTTTAATTATTTTTAGCCGTAACTATCATTTAGTGATTAATCCTGTATATGACAAGAACAAAGTCTTTTAATAAGATTCTGAGCACCATTCTCAGCTTTGAAAATCAGTAAAATTAAATACAGCAACGTGTTTACCATCATTTAGACTATTAGAGTAAGAGTAACTTTCTTTGAAGATTTTCCTGGTAAATTTATTGTCTTATCTCATAGAAAATAATGTCTAAGAACATATACATATATTCATAATAAGAAATAATGTAAAAGTCATTGCTTGGTAGGGGTTGGTTCTACGTGTTTTTTTTTTCATTATTCTATCAAAGACAATAAGAATTAAGAATAGGCCTATTGTGCTAGTTACTCTATGCTATTACTCCTCTCTAGTTTAAAAAATTGTAGAATTCTCTACTTTTTGAGTAGTAGTGAAGTTGATATTGTGGTAGTTATCCATGTTAAATGAAAAGACAAAATGTTTTCAAACCACTGATTTATTTAAAAATCAAGAAATTCTGGATTTTTTATAAATTAAAGAATTAAGAATTCTTATTTTATCCTTTAAATTCAATAGCAAGAGATATGATTGGCCACAGCTGATTGACTGCATTCCAGTCGCACAAGTATCAACACACCGCAAGACATTCGTGGCACATCCCTCGCACTGTTGATACGCGGATTTATGAGAGTTGGCAAAACTATGGTGGAATTGACCGAGCTGACCAATCAAAAGTGACACTGTCAATGTCCACACTATGATTATTATAATTATACAGTCTCTATTCAATGTGAGCATCTACTGTGCTGCGCTCTGGTGGATTATCATGTGAACTTTTCTGCGGGTTTTAACATACAAAGCATAGTACAAATGGGGAAAACGCTTTTATAATTAAAATGTAATTATTTGCTGCTTCATGCATTTCTCAGTAATTAGAACATGATATTTAGGATAGAAATGTTAGTTAATGATAGTATTATAGCTTATTATAATCGAGAAATCCTAGTTTTCAAGTATTTGAGAGCAGACAACCGCAAACAGATGTATTTGAGAGTCAACAAAAACTTTGAGATAACAGCTGATAATTTATCTCATATGAAAATGAAAAATTGAATGATATGAATATTCCTTATTAAAAAATAACTAATATAGTTTTTCTGTTGATAGTAACAGCTTATTAGATTAACTAAAATGAAAACTACTTATGTACATTACCTGATGTACAGGTTAGAATGGAGCACTCCATGGTCCTACTTGATCGACAAATTCTTTTGCACGTAAACAAAACAATTAGGTTAGCTTCACCTATCAATATTATTTCATTCAATGCAGTGAATCATTCTTTTTGTTGATGAAACTTAAGTATGGCAACTGGAAAAGTGTAGAACTTGAAATTTCCATTGCGTGTTTTATTTTTACAATCCGGAACACAACAAATTCTCCAGGACATTATTTTAGGTTGAGCCCTATCTCCTCTAATGTAAATCCCCGCAATTTTTCGCCGAAATGATCCGCCAAGAGCGCCCCAATCGCAAAAAAATCTTTTCCACCCAGTTGCACGTAGCAAATAGTTATGACGTTTCTGAAGCCCACAAAAAACGTTATAAAAAATTGAATCACAGGAAATTGAATACTGACGCTTCTATGGTAAAGTAATCAACTATTTTTTGGGGGCTCCAGAAACGGCATGATACTATCAATCTTCTGTGCATCAGGCTTATGATACCTACCGTGTATTCTAGTTTCCGTGGTTCTAACTGACATTTTTTCACAAATTGAGATTTTAATGCATTATGGTTCTATTTTACTTCTAGCAGATGTTTTTCAAAGTTTCAGTTGCGAATTATAAGTAGTTTTTTATAAAGCAAAACAATTAGGTTATATGTCCAAAAAGACCAAATGCAAAATTCAAGAAGGTTCCATTTTGTACTTGGAATCATATTGATCTAGGAAGCCTCAACATAAAATTCAACAAAGTTCTATGTGCTACATGGAACCTTGTTGTTGAAATTTTACTCTTTCATACTGAGAACATGATGGTTGTGATAGGCCTATGGTACGTCAAGAGTTTAGCTTCTCTTCGTTTTATTCTTCTCTACTTTTTGTTCATTATGGACATTATTGATGAAGATAATATACTACTTCGAATGCTTGATATTGATGGGCATAATATGAATAGTAATAAAAGATAACAATAATATAATAAAAAAATTATTCATTATCAGCATATTCTATTCAATTATAGTCTTGAAATTTGTTCATTGTTTTATCATTAAATACAAATATTAGAATTCAAATGACTATATTAATTTGTAAATAGGTTTTAATAAAATTTATGAATAAATTTATCTTATACAATTTATTGTTTTTGTAATAAAATTTACTTTAATGGATCATTTGTGATAGATCAGACAAAATCCAATAAGGTTTTAATCAATTGATAGAATCTTAATGCATAACGAATCAAATCAATCTCGAATCATAAAGGTCCTATATCTAAGAACAAGAACCATGTTCTAATGAGAAAGCAATTTACCAGATCATCATGGTTCCAGCTTTAAGATGGAACATTGTTGAATTTAACTATGCCACAGCCACGTTTACACCAGAATGTTAATAACTTTTTTATAGTGAGTTAGTTATATAATATACTAGTAGTTCTGTGAATAGTGGACCTCACAAAGTCACCCATGGATGGGGCATTATTCATGAAGGGTTTGATTATTATTCTGTTGAGTTTCATTAATTGCATGCGTCATTGCATGCAATTAATAATAAACTTGACAGCTGGTTAAGCATTAGTGTGAGTTCTCCTATGTTTAGAAGTATGAATGTATATAGTAATATTTTAGTATGGAAGTAGTACCTTTTCCTTTCATATTATCCTTAAAATGCAATATTTCAAGAAACCTTACATATACATCAATGTGCAATTTCAAGAGGAACATTCCTGTCAAATCTCATTAGAATCTATTGCCGCGTTTTGTTGTAAATGCGGAACAAACAATCAGGCAAACAAACATAAAGAGAAATGCAAAATCGTTGTCTTGAATCTAGACCTCACTTACGTTCGGTCAAATACATTATTCAAAAAAGTTATTAACATTTCGGTGTAAACGTGGCATTGGCATTAGAGCAACAAGGTTCCACCATAATTTTAAAAGTAATTTTTTACCTACATCCTAAATAATGATAACTTTAAAAAATGTTTGACATATTTTTAATCTATTTAGAGTACGAAAATTCATAAAAACACACATTGAATATTTTAATATCATTCCCTTCATTTACTGCAGCACCCGATTTGCAATTCTGCTCTCTTGAAAAGTTGAGGATTTGGCATTTAGAACCCAAATGTTTCAATCCCTTGAATTATTAATAGAATCATATTGGATAATACTGTATATGAATATCTGATAATATGTATTTATGAGTTATTTTAATTTCTCCACTACATAGATGATTGTCCTTTTTTTCTCTATAATCAATTACTTTTGTACTAAGTTTCTTTCACTTGATGTTTCTCATCTTCATTTTTTACATTTACATTTTTCCTCTCTAGGTTTCTCTTGCCAAGTACACAAATCAATCAAATAGAAATAATCTATTGTGGAAGACATTGGCATCAGCCCCAAATAGTCATATTAACTTTACTAGGAAACGTACCAAAAATTTGTGTCCCTCAATATAGAATTGTTCTGTACTTGAGAAATTGGCAAGACAAAGCTTTTTGTTAGTAAAGAAAAAGATAAAGTCATAATGTGTGTGTAGGCAAGAGACACTATCAATGATGGTTAGCTGTTGCATCTGTTTCTAGAAAATTATGTTCAAGTGGCAAAAACAAAATAAACAAAGACAGAGAAGAATTATTCGTATTCTCTATTCTCTGCCGTTCGCTCTGTCACTTCATTATCCCTACTGATACGCTCTCACTCACTCTTTTTGCCACACGCGCTCACTCTCTCTTGACTGTTCTACAATATTATTTGTCAGTTACCTCTAGTTCTCCTTCAAGTGGAGTTAACAATACCCGGCGGCAACCCTTGATCTTCTGCCTGAATAATTACTAAATCCAGCCTATTGACCAAACCAGAACTTTCTAATTCCAACCTCACATTATTCTTCAAGAAGGATGAAAAGGGTCTCATTTGTCATAGATAAAAATTCCATAGTTACAGAAACTGCTTCTTCTTCCTGGGAGAACAATATGGCAATATTAGCAAAGATGGTATAGTATGTACAAGCAAATATGACCCTCTGGCAAAATGGCAAGAAAATTACTCCATCTCGGTCAATATTGATTAAAAAGTTATTGATTTGGTCTTAATTGTAGGAAACGTTCTAATCTACAATTTGAGACCAAATCAATATTTTTTTAAGTCATTTTCTCATCTTGCCAGAGGGTCTTCCTTGTTTGGACAGACTTATGCAGGCCCATTTCTATAAGTGGGCAAGATGCACAGTTGACCAGGGGCACAAGAGCTCAGGAGATCATTTTTGTAACTGTGATTTGGAATGATGTAGGTATTGCAAAGAGGGGACAAAACAAGAGTATTCATAGTGGAATAAAAAAAAAAATTGTTGGGGCCACTTACATGCTGGAGTTCCTGTCTATGTTTTTGAGGGAAAAGGGTAGTCTGCCCAAACGCACTTTGAGGGTTACATTCTGCAAGCCTAAAACCTGATATTCTGTACATAGAAATTATTTTATTTTTTCACATTATGCTCAGTGGTTATTGCTGTTTCAATCCGCGATATCCAAGATAAGTATGAATGTGTTAAGATTCAATCAATGAAGCAATTAATTTATTAATCTTGCAAAATTCAAATTCAAAATTGTTTATTAATAAAAAATTATATATTCCCAAAAATATAAGTATTTAGATAATATGATTATTCTCACCGCATGGATGATTTGTCTGTGTGCAGGGATTAGATTAGATTAGATTTCTTTATTCATATAGACAATAACAATACATTCACGCATTAATTCTAGATTGCTTGAATAAAGTACGTAATAATATAAAGGAGTAAGTGTATTTCTATTATACAGAAATGAATATACAGTAGCTATTACTTCTATATAAACGTCACAAGCTGAAAACATAGTAACATTATTCAACAAACATGGATACACATGAACGCAAAATTATAGAAATTTTATTAAAATATATTTAATTGGCAATCTTTTAAATTATGACTGAATAATTGTCTAGATGAAAAGGCAAAGTTTGGACATAAAGATGTCCATTCTTGGGAAAGGACAACAAAGATGTCCTTTCCATTAACACTTGGCCTTAAAAGTTAAAAACATAATGTTTAACTTACACTGCTTATTATAAATGATGTAAAAAATGTTGGTAATTTCAATTGGAATTTTAAAAGCAGATTAAGATTGATTGAACTTTTCTATAAAGATTCAGGAAAAAAAGAAGATTAGAATAATAATCTAAATTTAACTTTAAATTAATAACTACTAGAAGTAATGAATAATGGTTGATGATGGGGTGAATTATGTAAGTTGAAATTACTACTGCAAATGATGGATGTATGGAGATGGGGTCCATAATGAAGGTTGAACTTATTTCTACAAAAATTGCAAGTATATTTACAAGTAAATTGAATAGGTGATGGATGGAGGATGAAGGGTTGTCATGCTATTGCTCTAGGGTTGAACATTTTTGGTCATTTTCTCAACAAGATATTTTCTAAGTTTGATGAAGCTTGCTCTACCCTCAATACATCTTATAGAATCAGGTAGTGCATTCCATGCACGGCAACCAGAAACTAGAAAGGACTTAGTATAAATGGTAGTATGGTGATTTGGAATCCTCAAAGTATTTTCCCCAGTTCTAGTGTGTGACACGTCTATTCTCCTGCCTTCAGAAACAAATTTGAAATCATCTTTAAAATAAACTGGTTTACAATGTTTTAAAATATCTCTAACAAGTTTAATTATTCTAAAATTTCTCTGATCGGGTAGCTTTAGAGTTGAACTTGAAATGTGGGCTTGGGTGATTTGTTCATGGCGTTGGAGAGAGTAAACAAACCTTGAACAATAATTTTGATAACGCTGTAGTTTATCATTCAGTGTAACTTGCATGTCGTTGAGTACTGAGTTGCAATACATTAAGTGAGGGAAAATTAGTGATTTTACCAACAACAGTCTGATATTCCTAGGAAAAATGTCTTGTAATTTCTTCAATGAGTGCATGGCTGAAAAAACCTTCTTACACGTTTTATTAACCTGTTCTGACCAGTCTAAATTTTTATTCATGATTATTCCCAGGTTTTTAACAGAGCTACAGTAGGGGATTTCAATACCATCAATGGAGATTTTATTGATTGTGTTCATATCAATATTATTTACTAAGCGTGAGTAACCAATTACTATTGGCTGCGTTTTATTAGGATTGAGTTTAAGGCCATTTTTCTTTGTCCATTCAAATATTAAATTTACATCGTGGTTGATTTTATCTACTGTTTTGTTTATTTTTGAGATGGGGCAGCTGGCATAAATTTGAAGGTCATCAGCGTAGGTATGAAATTTAGAAAACTTTATGACAGAAGGGAGGTCATTTGCATAAAGCGTAAATAGGAGGGGGCCTAGAATAGACCTTGTGGGACACTGTGTATAACATTTTTCCATTCAGATTTATTATCACCAATGGATACACGTCATTGTTTTCTATTTCTAAGATAGGAGTTAAACCATGATAGTGTTTGAGCACTAAATCTGAGGATAGCTAACTTACTAAGGAGAATATTATGGTCTACAGTGTCGAATGCTTTAGAAAAATCAAACAGGGTTAGTATTGTGCATTTCCTTTGGTCCATAGCTAGCCTAATATCATCAGTTACACGCAGAAGAGCTGTTTCAGTTGAGTGAGATTTCCAAAATCCAGATTGAAAGTTATGTAATTTGTTATTCTGTTCTAGAAAATCTACAACTTGACCGTGAACTAGTCTCTCTAGTACTTTAGAAAGGGCAGGTAGAATACTAATTGGTCTAAGATCTTCGACCTTATTGGGTGAGGGGACTTTATTCAAAGGACGAACTAGAGCAAACTTCCAATTTTCAGGGAACTGACCTGTTTCAAGGGACTTGTTGAAAATAGTAGTGATGGTTGGTAGAACTGCAAATACCATTTTCTTTATGAATTTAATAGAAATTTTGTCGGCTCCAGTAGCATTGCTGCGCATGTATTGTATAGCTCTAAGAGCCTGATGTTCTGAAGTATGTTTAAAATGAAATTGATTAGCAGGTTGTACGTGAGTGTTAGCTACTTGATCTTCCAGAAAATTGATGTGATCAGTAATAGTAGTTTCGTCACATTGAGTCAAGTGTGAGGTAAAATAGTCATTTATGTCATCCAACGGTAGGTCGATTTCTGTCTCAGATTTTTGTTTACCTAGACCAAATTCTTTTATTCCATGCCACAATAGTTTAGAGTCTAGTTTATTGTCAGTCATGAATGAATTTAAATATCTTATTTTTTAATTTCTCAATTGCTGCTTGACTTTATTTCTCAAACTTCGATATTCAATTAAACTATTCAGGTCGAACGTTTTCTTAAATTTTCTGTGAGCTTTGTCCCTTTGTCCCATCATTTTTGAAATGTCGTCAGTCATCCAAGGTACCCGTCGTTTCCTGTTTATCCTCCTGGTAACAAATGGTGCGTGCTTGTTGTATATATCAAGAGTCCAGTTTTCAAATGTGTCAACCATGTTATCAACTGAGGGAAGTCCATCAATTTGATGCCATGGAGTCAGAGCTACGTCAGTCAGGAAAGCTGTTTTGTCAAAGTGTTTGAAGTCCCTATAAGTAATAAGTTTCTGATCTGGTTTAGGGGTCTTATGAGAAAGTACACAATAGATTAAATTGTGTCTGGAGATAGCAGGGACAGAGATTTGACCTGTTTCTACTACCTTGTTTGGATCACTAACTATAAGAAGATCAATAAATGTATCTGATTCATTTGTATGATGAGTTGGATCAAGCGGGAGAATAGTCATATTGAGACATTGAAATATTGTAGTCAGTTGGTGAAAGTCAAAATTCCGATTTGTCATTGAGAGATCAGTGTTCATATCGCCCATAACTAGGATACGGTTATAGAATGGCAAGAACTGGAGTAATGCATTTTCAAAATCTGTAAAGTGACCTATTTTTGGCGGGCGGTAGCAGATCCCAACTAGTAATTTATCTGAACTAGTTAATGATAATTCAAGCAGCATAAACTCAGGCCTAGCAGCGTATTCTTGAACCAATGTTGATAATATTTTAGTTTTGATGCCTTCTCTTACATACACAGCCACACCGCCACATGCTTTTTTTAAGCGATCATTACGAAATAGATTATAACCAGGGGAGGAAGATAATAAAAGACTATAATGTTGTATGCAGGACCTATACAGTACACTAGTGAAATAAAATGATAAATTGCCTAATAGTACAATTAAGTTTATCTTAAATGATTCTGCAATTTTTTATAAATATTGTATGCCTATCTTGAGTTGTGTAAATATTAAATTTTGTCAATCCTTGGCCTGAATGTTTTGTCTTCTCCCAATTAAATTCGCTATCCTTTTCCAATTGGGTAAAAGTGAAAAAATACAATACTGACTTGAAAATGATGCTCATTTATTATGTGAGTTGCAAGTAAGTTATCAGAAACAATTTGCAACAAATTCTGGAACAGATTGCTACCACACACACTGCTCAGGCGCAAAGTGCTGTATGTAGACCAAGAGATAGGAGAAGAA
Source organism: Sogatella furcifera (assembly GCA_017141385.1). Lineage (NCBI taxonomy): Eukaryota > Metazoa > Arthropoda > Insecta > Hemiptera > Delphacidae > Sogatella > Sogatella furcifera. The sequence continues at coordinate 52,183,743 of CM029547.1, read as the reverse complement.
ACTGAGTACACTTGTTTCCATCATCTACAGTATACAAAATCTTCTATTTAATAGGCCTACCGTATAATATATAGGTACCTAATAATACAAACTATGTAGTGGACCATATATTGATGGTCTAATTAATCTCTCAATTACAGATTACTCATTACTGTAATGACATACGGTAACTTGAGGGAAGAGATGTGAAAAGAGGTCATGTTCGTGTACAAAACTGGGAATGATAGATAGGCCTACTTCTCGAAAAAATATATTCGATGTCAAGAATTAGCAGAATTTAAGCCTATTATTTTCTAAGCCTATAATTTATGCCTATTTCCAGACTTTCTAGCCTGCTTAGCGTACATGGCTTATCAACGATTGATTGGAAATATAAGATATATGCCAAACTTGCGTTAAAACATCAAATATTTTGTCTCAAATTATAGATCACAATAATTCATCATATTCATAAGTCTTGAACCAATATTGACCGAGCTGGAGTCATTATGGATCACAATGTTTCCTATAGTTTGAAATCAAGTTCATAATTCTCGGACCAATATTCACCAAGTTTTTATAGATCACAATGTTCCCCACAATAATTTGAAATCAAATTCATGATTCTCGAACCAATATTGACCGAGCTGCATAGACTTGCGTCGAAGTATATCAGGTATCAGACTAGCGTCAAAGTTTGCATGCCCCTTCTAGACAGATGAGTTTTATTGATGGCGGACTGTGGCACGAAGTAGCCAGTTGCCTGACCTGGCCTGCCGAGCTGCAATAGCCAAAACGTAATTTCGCTATTTCTCAAAAAACACGCAGTTGTCTAAACAGCGAGTCACCTCCCCAGCGACAGTTCGGTGTTTTTGGATAAACAGCGAGTTGTCGAAATAGTGAGTTGCCCCGTCCCCCAACGACAAATTGATGAGATTTTTTTATCCGGGAGAAATTTGTGTTTAATCATTTCAATGATCAATTTTTGAACTAGAAAATTGAAACT